>OY804576.1:69024109-70224109 GCA_963680875.1 Bathymodiolus brooksi | reverse complement strand
CAACACCACTCAAGCTGTGAGTTCTAACCCTGTTCATGGTGAGGTGTACTGGATACAACATTATGTGATAGAGTTTGTCAGTTTCTTGCGACAGGTCTGTTGTTATCTCCAGGTACTGTGGTTTCCTCCATCAATAAAACTGACCGCCACGAAATAACTGAAATATTGTTGAAAGTGGCACTAAACACCATAAACCAACCTAAACCTACTTATAAACTAGAGGCTCAGGTGAGCCTGTATCGCTCACCTGACATAAATAAGTCCTCTTAAGAATGTCTGCATGCTGAATACATCTAAGTTACTATTCAAATCCCATACTGCCATAGGGTTCTATGTTAAAACTATGTCTGCTCATGGCAGCCATCTTGGATGGAGGTCGTGGTCACCGGACACAATTTTGAAAGTATACTACCCAAGGACCATCCATGCCAGGTTTGCTTTAAATTGGCTGACTGATTTCAGAAGAGAAGACTTTTAAACAATTTTCCCATAGGGTCCTATGTTAAAACTATGTCTGCTGACGGCGGCCATTTTGAATCGGGATCACTGAACACAATTTTGGAAGTTGACCACCTAAGGACCATCGATGACATGTTTGCTATATTGGCTTACTAGTTTCAGAGGAGAAGATTTTAAAACATTTTTTCCCATAGGGTCCTATGTTAAAACTACAGTATGTCTGCTGAAGGTGGCCATCTTGGATGGAGGTCAGGGTCACTGGACACAATTTTGAAAATTGACCACTTAAGGACCATCCATGCCATGTTTGCTTTAAATTGGCTTACTGGTTTCAGAGAAGAAGATTTTTAAATATATTTCCCATAGGGTCCTATGTTAAAACTATGTTCGCTGATGGTTGCCATCTTGGATGGAGGTCGGGGTCACAGGACATAATTTTGAAAGTTGACCACCTAAGGACCATTCATCCCATGTTTGCTTTAAACTGACTTACTGGTTTCAGAGGAGAAGACTTTTAAACATTTTTTCCATAGGGTCCTATGTTAAAATTATGGTGACCATCTTGAATTTCCGATCAGCAAACGATTCACAAGTTTAGTACAGGACCACCCAAGGATCATTCCTGCAAAGCCACAATTCAATTGGCTTAGTGGTTTCTAACAAGAAGATTTTTAAAATTTCGACCAATCAGAACACATTATAGGCCCTGGCAGCCATGTTGGATTTCCGATCAGCACCAAAAACAAAAATCTTGTATATGACCATCCAATGAACATTTCTGCCAAGTTTGGTTCAAATCTGTTTTGTGGTTTCAGAAAAAAAGATGAAAATGTGAAATTCCCATAGGGTCCAATGTTAAACTAAGTCGAGTCATGGCAGCCATCTTGAATTTCCGATTGGCAAACGATTCACAAGTTTAGTACAGGACCACCCAATGATCATTCCTGCAAAGTCACAATTCAATTGGCTTAGTGGTTTCTAACAAGAAGATTTTTAAAATTTCAGCCAATGAGAACACATTATGGACCCTGGCAGCCATGTTGGATTTCAAATCAGCACCAAAAACACAAATCTGGTAGAGAACCATCCAGTGAACATTTCTGGCAAGTTTGGCTGATTTCTGTTCAGCGGTTTCAGAGAAGAAGATTTAAATGTGAAAAGCTAACGGACGGACGGATGGACGACGGATGCTTACCCATGACAAAAGCTCACATGGCCTATGGCCAGGCGAGCTAAAAAACAACATGAAGGTGAATGATCAGTTTATATCAAGAAAGCCACTGACAAACTTTATCCTGTAATGTTGCATAAAACAACTGACAAAATGTATCTTGTAATGTTGCATCCAATATATCGTGATCATTAAAATACAAAAAATAAAATATTTTCAAATTCTTGTCCTCACTAAATTTTCCACACACCAAATTATTAAAGATATGCTTTTTGATCAGATTTTTTTTTAACTTCAGTCAATCAAAATGTATATTTAGCTCTGATGGCCTTCTTTGATTTGAAATCCATACAAAAAATACATATTTGAAAACTATTACAGGAACGTTGTTTTTGGTTCGACTTGACAAATTGGTTTCAGAGGAAAAATTAAAATGTGAACATTTTATATAGACACAGAAAATATGCATTTAGATATTTTGTCGCATGCAAAAGTAAACTGTGAAATTGGATAGAAAGTCTCTCATGTTCATTTATATCCATATTCAATTCTTTATATGCCAGTTTAAGCAGTGCAACTTTTTAGCTACATCATGGTGACAAGATTCAATGGTGCAGGAAAGTCTGATTCTAGAGAAACCCATAGAGTATTGATCAACTTTTATACAAAAAGTACATGTCCAGCAGCACATGTTCATTTACATCCATATCCTTTCTCATTAAGCGTATGTGTTTTAGCTACACCCACCTTGTATATCTGATTCAAACCTGCTTTAGTGACCAACTCTATTAAGCAATAACTTGCATTATGTTACCTCGATTTTTATTTCCCTTCACAGTGTATTTCATATCAATTAAACCTGTATTGAGTGACCACCTGTCTTATGTGACCATATTTCACTGTTCCCTTGGAAGGTCACACAAGACAGGTTTGACTCTGAAATCATGCATACTTTGTGAAGTACCATCCAATGAACAATCATGTAAAGTTTGGGATCAATCATCTGGTTTAATTCCTTATTTGGTAATGTGTAATCAGCATAAAAACATCAAAGGATTCAAAAATTGTTCTTTAATCAAATCATTTGCATTTTTCTTCTTCAAACATTAAATTTCAACTAGAGGCTCCCAGGAGCCTGTATAGCTCACCTGGGTATAATAACAACATCAGTCAATAAAACTTGATAACTTCGGTGAAAAAAATTAACAAATGTAGCCTTCGTCATTGCAGACCCCTTCTACAAAAAAATTTGGGCAGGGGTTCCCCCTTTAATGTAAGTTATCAAAAATGCTGTAAAAAAAACATATATGTCAATGATTCTCAAAATTTAGCTTTTCCTACTTCACATTTTGTAATAGAGTTGCTTCCCTTTGATTATTTGAGTAACCAAAAGCAGTGAGTCAACAAAAAATGCATTTCAAGAGGAATAACTCTTCACACAGTTGTCACACATTTTTAACTGTGGGAAATTTTTTGTAGATCTTGACATTCTGAACATTTTTGCAGTTTAAACTTTCCCTGTATCTCTAATAGTTTTTGAGATATAAGATGATAGTATCAAAATTGAGAACATTTTGATGAAAAAAGGGCAATAACTCCAAAATGGGTAATGGGATTTACTTCAAAATTGCAGGGTAGGAAGATCTTGACATGCTGCAAATTTTTGCAATTTAAACTTAAAGGGATATTGTCTACCAGCTGCGTAATTTTTTCATACCCAAAATTATTGTCGATTTCCGTACTGACCTTCATAAAATGAAGATTAACACCGAGTTATGTTGCAAAAGATACGAAAAAGACCCAAAACTATCGTTATCAGAATTATTGTCCGGATGACAATATTCAAATCTGTTCATATGGCCTTCTATGCGAACACGTCTTGAGCATGCGCACTGTTTAGAAACAATAAACAACATGTGGTTCTTGGGCAAAAGAGAAACTGTCAACGCGTGGAAGAAAGCGGACTTTGACGGATTCAGAAATAAAGAAGAATAGAAGTGAAGTATCTTCCAAATGGAACAAATGCAGGATATATGTAGGGGATCAGTTGGACCGTTGGAACGAACTCAAGGAAGTGCTACGCGTCCAAACTCGTGCTGAAGTGGCAAAGATTTTGCTTGATAGGTAAGCCGAGCATGTTTTTTCCTTCTTTTCTCAATCGTTTTTCATATTTTATGAATTTATGATGATGCCTATGATCATTTTCGGTAGATATTAATCAATATATGTAATTTTGCACCTGGCAACAGCAAATTATTGTCAATGAGTAGCATAAAACGGCCGTATTTGCGAGGTAAACAAACACAAATTTTAAGAGGCCAGCAAAGGGGAAATGGGAGTGCAAAAATGATATCAATGGCAATGCAGTTTATTATTATCAATTTAATAAAAAAATATCGAATCAATTCATTTTTAATGCAAGAATTAAAATTGTACATGGCTTAATGAAAACCCTGTAAAGTTCTTTTTATTCAAGCAAATTTATTTCTTTGATATACAACATATAATTAGGCTTTTAATTTTATCAAATTTCAACAACTTGGACATGAAACTTAGTTTTGGGAACCAAAAGTATATACCTTACTTTCTGCGAATTATCACTATAATGGAAAATCAGTATGTATTTTTCAAATAAAAGCTTTCTATTTAAAGAAGCTTCATTTCAATTGCACTTTTAGTTTGGATCCTGTAAGTATAATATATAATTTTAAACAAGGTTTTGAAGAAATGATATGAATATCCATTGAAATTTTCAAGTTTCAGAACTTTTTTTATATATGACTACAAAATTTTACTGAAAATTTCAGAAATGTCCTAAAATGCATATTTTAGATCATGGCTAAATGAAAATCATTTTCAATTCCTTTATGCAAACAAGTTTATATCTTGGGTACTGGAAATACATTACATAAATAAGGTTAAAAGTACTTTTCAATAAGTTTGAACATAACACTTTGTTATGGGAGCCAAAATTATATCTTCCTGTCTGTGAATTATCACCATAGTGGAAAATCATTATGTATCTTTTATATAAAAAGCTTTCCATTTTAATAAGTGTCATTTCAGTAGCATTTTTAGTTTGGATCCTGTAAGTATGATACATAAACAAGGTTTTTAAAAAATAATATGAAGATCCATAGAAATTTGCAAGTTTCAGAAACTTTTCTATATATGTGACTATAAAATTTTCCTGAAATGTCCTGAACTGCATATTTTAGACTATGACTAAATGAAAATCGTTTTCAATTTCCTTATGCAAACCAAGTTTATTTCTTGACTATTCTAAAAACATTACATTAACTAGTTTTTTACTACATTTCAACAATTTTGGACATAATTTTTAGTTCAGGGAGCCAAAATTATACTTTACTATCTTAGAATTATCAACATAGACATGATAGAGGGAAATCAATATGTATTTTTCATATAAAGGCTTTCTATTTAAAGAATTGTCATTTGAACTGCTTTTTATCCCCTCGCCAACGAAGTTGCCAAGGGATATAGTAACGCTACCGTCCGTCCGTCCGTCACATCCTTGTGAACACTCTAGAATCAACATCCTTCAATGGATGTTGACCAAACTTGGTACATACTTAGTCCTGAAGAGAATCTGGAACCCTATTGATTTTCAAGGTCGTATGTCAAAGATCAAGGTCATAGGCTAAACATTTTACCTCATAACATCCTTGTGAACACTAGAATCAACATCCTTCAATGGATTTTTGACAAAACTTGGTACATACTTAGTCCTTAAGATACCGAAACCTTCTTGATTTTCAAGGTCATAGCCTTATAGGTCAAAGGTCAAGGTCACCGGGTCAAATTTTTAGGCAAGGGGATACGCCACGCTTTTTGCCCTTGTTTAGTTTGGATCTTGTAAGTATGATTTATAAACAAGATTTTTAAGAAATAATGTGAAGATCCATAGCAATTTGCATGTTTCACAGTGTGTGAATTTAACAGTAGACCGATGGCCCATGTCTGTGTTAAAATCATGCAGGTTTTTGTAAAATTATCTAAATTTTTTAGGCAAATTACTACAAAATCTGGTAATTTCAGACAAATGTGATTTTGTAGTGATTGATATTTGTACTTTTGATTTAGATATTCTGACCAAGGTAATTCTAGAGTAGAAGAAATGAGCAGCCATCACATTTCAACGAAACGGATGAAACTGGAGAAATCGAGTTCATTTGTGAACCCATTTGAGTATGTTCATTTTGTTAAAGATTAGACATATTCTACATTATGTTTATAGGTAACATTGTCAATATTGTTCAACACAGTCACTTGTATAACAGTTTCCTATTAATTATTGTGGCTTGCATAGTGATACTACTAGTAGCTATATTATATAGGGATCATGTTGGCTTCATGTTGGGAATGAAACCAAACTGGGACAGAATTGACGCACGTCTGGTGCACCAAATTTTTTCCTGGAACTTTGATGTAATTTTGTCTCTTTATATTGGGTTGTGTAGATGTGTGCTGGATACATGTATATAGATTTAATATTATTTTGAAAAGCTTTCTTCGTTATACAGCTGCACATCAGAACCATATAGCAAAATTTGTTTCGATATTATACACATACACTGTAATAAACAATTATTTTTTATTCTTACAGTCTCTCAATAGATATTACTGAAGAGGGCAGTGATGTTGGTGATGATTCTGACAATGGAGATTTTGAACCTAGCCTCAACTTCACTCTAAGGTTTGTCATGTTAATTTCATATGTTTCAGTTGTAACTTACATACTTGAAATTTTGTCCCAATAACAGAACCATGCATGTTCATATGTCATAGGAGCTTTATTATACCCCTGCTCCACTGGAAGGGGGAGGGGGTTTACTGTTTTACCTCTGTCCATCCGTTCGTCCCAAGATGTTCATAACATTTTTCTCAGTAATTATTTATGGCAGCAATCTGATATTTGATCATAGGCTTCAGAAGGGTCAATCGAAAGTCGCAAACCCGCTGTGTTGTCCATGGTCAAGTCCGGTAGAAGTCCCATCCGATGAAGGGAAAGACATAAACAACAAATGAAGATCAGGTCTGATTTGGGTAACAGACACCCTGTAACCATTGACCAGCTCGTGATGCCTGCCGTAGAACTTCTTGAGGGATGACCACAACCTAAAATCTGTCTACAAATCACTCAAATCCTTCATAAAGTGGACTTGTAATGATATGTTTAGTTTGTCATTCACTATACATTCGAGATATTCATCTTGAATTGAAAGTTAGGCCTCCATAGATCATAATCTCAATTCTATTGTTTTATTCTTGTGAATTACATTGTATGTATTTTTCTACTTCAGGTGGCAGAGAAGTTACAACAAAAAGACAGCTAGATGGTCTGTGCAGCCTGTTAAAGCTGACAAGTCATATTCCTATGTTCCAAGACTATTAAGGGTCATCATTTGTATGAGACAGCAAGATAATGAAGGAATGAATTAACATGTACAGTTGGAAGTAGATGATCCCAGAAGAATCTCGGTCCATCTTGCACCAATTCCACAACCTCCAACTCGGGATGATATTGTAGCATCTCAGAAATCCAGATTTGAAGACCAAGATAAAACAATTGACTATATTGTCGCATAAAATAAATTTAGATTGTCACTCTTTGTTTTTCCTGGTTTAACAGAAGTTCTGCACATTTAGAGCAGAAAAGTACCCAAGTCAGGATAATGGCCATTACAAATTGTCCAATGCACAATAATGATAGCACTCAGTGTGTTGGTCTAGTTAGTACAAACCAGGACAACTTTTTAGGACCCCACAAGAAACATCTCTGCCAAGTTTGGTTAAATTCTGTTCGGCTGTTCTCAAGAAGAAGATGAAAATGTTGTTTCCCATAGGGTTTCAATGCAAACTTTGACCTCCGCCAGTGACCATTTTGAATTTTCAAATGGTGCAAACAGTAACAACACATGTTAAAGACATTCATAGGAACATATATACCAGATTTCAATTCAATCCCTTCAGCGGTTCTTGAGAAGAAGTTTCTTGAAAATCGACCAATCAGAATTTTCAAAGTCACATGGTGGCTATGTTTTTTGACGAATCTGCACAAAAGTAACACCTCTTGTGTAGGACCTCATAGAAAACATCTCTGCCAAGTTTGGTTTTGAATTATATAAAAGACTGTCGGACCATTTTAGAAGAAATTGTCAGTGCTGATAGAACAAAAAATAATAATAAGATGACAAAACTTTCAAATTAAATTTACAATTCCAACTGACCAACTTGTGAAATTAACAACTCATTAGGGTTGATTTAGTTTTTATTTTTGGTGTTTTAACGCCATTTTCAGCAATATCATGGCGACCAGTTTTAGTGGTGGAGGAACCAAGAGTACCCGGACAACCACCGACCATAGGGAAGCAAATGGTAAACTTTATCATTATAGGGTATATGGGATAAAATACAAAATATTTCATGAACAAATTTTAATTAAATCGTCTAGGAATGAAACCCTTGTATTGTCCATATAGATCAGGATACTTGTCCCTAATTTTCCAAGTACAACAGCTTGGGATCACACGTCTGACCCCAGCTCCAAGTCGGCCATGTGCCCAAATGGTATGCTGGCGGTAGGCTGCATACCTATTGGATCTGTTGTAATCCTCATCATGGGGCATTACTACAAGTTCCTCTCGAAACATTCTAGCAACCCCCAACACTGCCTCATCAAGGACAATCTGATCAAAGTCCTGTAATAAAGACAAGAGATTTAATAAAAACAGAGTAAAGACAGATGGTTATACATTCATCTAGAAAAATGAGCTCTATTTAAAAAAGAAATATAATTCATTATAAGTGAAATAGTTTGCACAAATTCAGTTTAGAGAAATAAAAAAAAGTCTTATTTTGGAAGGAAAGATTTTCTCGTGGGACTTTCTTATGACCACAGTTTTATTTCGTTTTTTGTTGGTATATGGGGGAACCATTTTGGTCTTGCAATTTTTTTTTATCAATTTACCCCTCAAGCTATTCAATTTTAATTTTATGTTTTTTTTCCCTAAAAATTATTTTGATTCTGAATCTTGAAGAAAAAAATTTGGCTGGACAGGAGAAAAAAATATATTCTGACTTGACATTTTCACAGTATAATCATATACTTGCCATTTTCACAGTATAATCATATACAAAATTTTGAAGAAAAAAAATTATACCAGCACTTCGCCAATCTAATTAAAATTAGATCTACGCGCTTGCTCCCTATTTTAGATCTAATTATACCCCCGGTCCCC
Source organism: Bathymodiolus brooksi (assembly GCA_963680875.1). Taxonomy (NCBI): domain Eukaryota; kingdom Metazoa; phylum Mollusca; class Bivalvia; order Mytilida; family Modiolidae; genus Bathymodiolus; species Bathymodiolus brooksi. The sequence continues at coordinate 70,215,217 of OY804576.1, read as the reverse complement.
GAAGGGGGAGGGGGGTATACTGTTTTACCTCTGTCCGTCCGTCCTTCCAAAATATTTTTCGTCACATTTTTCTCAGCAACTATTGATGGCAGAAATCTGATATTTGGTCACAAGCTTCACATAGGTATGCCATATCGTGGGAAGCGTTTTTGGAACCATCAGATTCCTACTTCCTGTTTGCCGACTTAGTTGGTTTTTGTCCACATTGAACATATATGCACATTTTTCTCAACAACTATTGATGGCAGAAATCTGGTATTTGGTCACAAGCTTCATATAGGTACCCCATATCATGGGAAGTGGCAGGGGTATCATAAGTGAGCATTAGATCACAGTTCACCTTGTTTTAATTAGATTGGCACTTCGCCGAAAAATAAGAAAATATGATTTCTGTGGCGTCTGAAAAAAACATTTCTACGGCGAAAAAACGTGACATAGCCCCCCCTTCAAGGTAAATGGTCAGTCCCATATTATTTTGCAGCAACTGTCTTGTGGAACTAGAAGTAAGGTCTCTTTTGTTTATAATCCAGCCCAAATTTCTCTGAAACATTCCAGTCAATTAACAAATAAAACAACACTGGCTACGTCATTCGTTTTCATCAGACATGTATTTCACTGTGTTCTACATGTATGTCTCTGTTTTCATATTGTCGGTAAACTGGCTAAAATAAATTAATTTAACACGTGTATCAAAATCTCGGGAAACAACTTCATAACTTATAAGAAGAAAAAAACTAATTTAGTTATTTTTAACGCCGGCAAAAATTTCCGATCGAAAATACGTAGTTGAGCTTGTCCCCATAGGGTGCCTCCTGGCATGTTTTCAATGGTTATCGTGGAAATATCGGCTGAATCTGTTAAGGCATGTAGTTTTCATCAAAGAAAATCTATTCCTGATACAGAAATTATTTATTCTACGTCTTTTAGATACAATCGATTCGCAAATAGCTTTTTTCCTCAACTTTTATAGAAACTTACCTCAATATCCATGCTGCAGCATCCGGGCTACTGACATAAAAATAGATAAATAAATAGAGTTGGCCTCGCCCAGGTCAGTGCATAATTAATTAGCTTCCGGTAACGATGGTCAGCTTTTTTAGTCGAAAAAACAACGTTTCGGAGCGTATTCATCAATAATTCGGTGTTTAATCTTCATTTTATGAAGGTCAGTACGGAAATCGACAATAATTTTGGGTATGAAAAAATTACGCAGCTGGTAGACAATATCCCTTTAACCTTTATCTCTTATAGTTTTTGAAATATAAGACGAAAAGTATTAAATTTTTTTTTTAATTTGATGAAAAAAAGGGCAAGAACTCCAAGATGGGTAATCATATTTACTTCAAAATTGCAGGGTAGGTAGATATCGACATGGTGCACATTTTTGCAATTTAAAGTTAACATATATCTCTTATAGTTTTTGAAATATAACACGAAATGTATTAAAATAAAAAAAAAAAATTGATCGAAGGGCCGAACCGCAGGACACATTTTTGGAAGAGAACCATCCAATGACTATTTCATCAAAATTTTGTTCTTATTGAGCAAATGCTTTCAGACAAGAAGATGTTTATGGGAATTTCCCATAGGGTCCTATGTTAAATTAAGTTCGGCTGTGGCGGTCATCTTGATCAGTGTTCTGAAATGCGGGACACAATTTTGGAAGAGGACCACCCAAGAATCATTTCAGCAAAGTTTGATTGAGATTGGCTCAATAGTTTCAGAGGAGAAGATTTTTTCTTAATTTCATCCCCCCTTTTTTCTAATTTGCATAATCGGTCAAAATAGGCAAAAGTTCAAAGTTCATAAAAAATCCCGTAATATATGTTAAAAAGCTCATCATTATGCTTCTACAGTTCAAATTTTGGCACTTTCTGGCTTAAAATAGAGCAGTTTTTGGCCATTTGAAGAAATTTCTATTTTTAGTAATGGCGGCCATCTTGGATACAAGACGGTGCTGACGGACACAATTTTGAAAGGGGACCACCCAAGGATCATTTCAGCAAAGTTTGGTTGAGATTGGCTCAGTAGTTTCAGAGGAGAAGAATTTTTTTTAATTTCATCCCCCCTTTTTTCTAATTTGCATAATCGGTCAAAATAGGCAAAAGTTCAAAGTTCATAAAAAATCCCGTAATATATGTTAAAAAGCTCATCATTATGCTTATACAGTTCAAATTTGGGCACTTTCTGGCTTAAAATAGAGCAGTTTTGGCCATTTGAAGAAATTTCTATTTTTAGTAATGGCGGCCATCTTGGATACAGGACGGCACTGACGGACACAATTTTGAAAGGGGACCACCCAATGATCATTTCAGCAGAGTTTGGTTGAGATTGGCACAGTAGTTTCAGAGGAGAAGATTTTTTTTAAATTTCATCCCCCCTTTTTTCTAATTTGCATAATCGGTCAAAATAGGCAAAAGTTAAAAAATCCCGTAATATATGTTAAAAAGCTCATCATTATGCTTATACAGTTCAAATTTGGGCACTTTCTGGCTTATAATAGAGCAGTTTTGGCCATTTGAAGAAATTTCTATTTTTAGTAATGGCGGCCATCTTGGATAAAGGACGGACACAACTTTGAAAGGGGACCACCCAAGGATCATTTCAGCAAAGTTTGGTTGAGATTGGCTCAGTAGTTTCAGAGGAGAAGAATTTTTTTTAATTTCATCCCCCCTTTTTTCTAATTTGCATAATCGGTCAAAATAGGCAAAAGTTCAAAGTTCATAAAAAATCCCGTAATATATGTTAAAAAGCTCATCATTATGCTTCTACAGTTCAAATTTGGGCACTTTCTGGCTTAAAATAGAGCAGTTTTTGGCCATTTGAAGAAATTTCTATTTTTGGTAATGGCGGCCATCTTGGATACAAGACGGTGCTGATGGACACAATTTTGAAAGGGGACCACCCAAGGATCATTTCAGCAAAGTTTGGTTGAGATTGGCTCAGTAGTTTCAGAGGAGAAGATTTTTTTTTAATTTCATCCCCCCTTTTTTCTAATTTGCATAATCGGTCAAAATAGGCAAAAGTGCAAAGTTCATAAAAAATCCCGTAATATATGTTAAAAAGCTCATCATTATGCTTATACAGTTCAAATTTGGGCACTTTCTGGCTTAAAATAGAGCAGTTTTGGCCATTTGAAGAAATTTCTATTTTTAGTAATGGCGGCCATCTTGGATACAGGACGGCACTGACGGACACAATTTTGAAAGGGGACCACCCCAAGGATCATTTCAGCAGAGTTTGGTTGAGATTGGCTCAGTAGTTTCAGAGGAGAGGATTTTTTTTTAATTTCATCCCCCCTTTTTTCTAATTTGCATAATCGGTTAAAATAGGCAAAAGTTCAAAGTTCATAAAAAATCCCGTAATATATGTTAAAAAGCTCATCATTATGCTTATACAGTTCAAATTTGGGCACTTTCTGGCTTATAATAGAGCAGTTTTGGCCATTTGAAGAAATTTCTATTTTTAGTAATGGCGGCCATCTTGGATACAGGACGGCGCTGATGGACACAATTTTGAAAGGGAACCACCCAAGGATCATTTCAGCAAAGTTTGGTTGAGATTGGCTCAGTAGTTTCAGAGGAGAAGAATTTTTTTAAATTGCATCCCCCCTTTTTTCTAATTTGCATAATCGGTCAAAATAGGCAAAAGTTCAAAGTTCATAAAAAATCCCGTAATATATGTTAAAAAGCTCATCATTATGATTATACAGTTCAAATTTGGGCACTTTCTGGCTTATAATAGAGCAGTTTTGGCCATTTGAAGAAATTTCTATTTTTAGTAATGGCGGCCATCTTGGATACAGGACGGTGCTGACGGGCACAATTTTGAAAGGGGACCACCCAAGGATCATTTCAGCAAAGTTTGGTTGAGATTGGCTCGGTAGTTTCAGAGGAGAAGAAATTTTTTAAATTTCATCCCCCCTTTTTTCTAATTTGCATAATCGGTCAAAATCGGCAAAAGTTCAAAGTTCATAAAAAATCCCGTAATATATGTTAAAAAGCTCATCATTATGCTTATACAGTTCAAATTTGGGCATTTTCTGGCTTAAAATAGAGCAGTTTTGGCCATTTGAAGAACTTTCTATTTTTAGTAATGGCGGCTATCTTGGATACAGGATGGCGCTGACGGACACCATTTTGAAAGGGGACCACCTAAGGATCATTTCAGCAAAGTTTGGTTGAGATTGGCTCAGTAGTTTCAGAGGAGAATATTTTTTTTTAATTTCATCCCCCCTTTTTTCTAATTTGCATAATCGGTCAAAATGGGTAATGGGATTTACTTCAAAATTGCAGGGTAGGTAGATCTTGACATGCTGTACATTTTTGCAATTTAAACTTAACATCTATTTCTAAATAGTTTTTGAAATATAAGACGAAAAGTATTAAAATTAAAAAAAAAATTGATGAAAAAACAGCAATAACTCCAAGATGGGAAATCAAATTTACTTCAAAATTGCAGGGTATGTAGATCTTGACATGCTGAACATGTTTGCAGTTTCAACTTACCATCTGTCTCTTATAGTTTTTTAAATAAAGGACGAAAAGTATTAAAATTTTGAAAATTTGATGAAAAAAGGGAAATAACTCCAAAATGGGTAATGGGATTTACTTCAAAATTGCAGGGTGGGTATATCATGATATGCCACACATTTTTGCAATTTAAAGTTAACCTTTATCTCTTATAGTTTTTGAAATATAAGACGAAAAGTATTAAAATTTTACAAATTTGATGAAAAAGGGCAATAACTCCAAGATGGGCAATCAGATATACTTCAAAATTGCAGGGTAGGTAGATCTTGATGTGCTGATCATTTTTACCCCATGTCAGATTTTTGATATTATTAACGGTTTTTGAGTTATTACCCAAAACCTGCAATTTTACCATATGTTCTATTTTTAGTAACAGTGGCCATGTTGGTTGGTGCACGGCATCACCGGACACAATTTTGAAACTAGACACCCTAGTGATGATTCAGACCAAGTTTGGTTTCCATTGGTCTTGTACTTTCAGAGGAGAAGATTTTTGAAAAAGTTTACGACGTACGACGGACGACGGACGGACGACGGACGACGACGACGGACGCCAAGTGATGGCAATAGCTCACCTGACCCTTTGGGTTGGGTCAGGTGAGCTAAAAATTTCAATAAAAACGGAAGATAAATTTGTAACAATTATCATAAGGAAGTTGCAATTGCTAATCTTGTAAAAACCATGAGTGGGGGTTTTTTCACCATGTGGTCATTCCATTCCAATTCATTAACCATACAGGATGTTAGCAGCTATCATCAGCTTTTATATCATATGTAAGTGTTTTAAAACAATGTAAGACAAGATAAGACAACAAAAATCTACCTTTTAAATTAACACAATGTCAAATGTCAAAGGTTAATGAACTATGATTAATTTATTTACAGGTAAACCACAATATTATTATAATCCAATTTGTGACCCCACATCTAACAAGGAATCATATTTTACTAGAAATATTTCATGACAATCCCCTCTAAAAAAACATTGTTAAATTAAAAAAAAACTTTAATATTAATAAAGTTGAAAATGATTTTCCAATCAAAGGACACCAGGAGCCTGTATAAAATCACACACTGAGAACAGCTGACTTGGATGTGTCAAAGGACAATATTCTTCTTTTTAATGGTTAGTCTTATGGTGTCACTTTTAACAATATTTCAGTTATATCGTGGCAGTCAGTTTTATTGGTGGAGGAAACCAGGGTACCCTGAGAAAACCACCGACCTGCCACAAGTAACTGACAAACTTTATCACATAATGTTGTTTCAAGTACACCTCAGCAGAGCAGATTCAAACTCACAACTTTAGTGGTGATAGCCATTGATTGCACAGTGCATTTAAAATCTGGCCTGGCCCAAGGGGGTGGCCTATTATGGGAATGGCCTTATAAGAGGGGAAACTACTGTAGTACAAAAATTTAAAGTTAAAAAATAAATTTATTAAATAAATGTTAGAGAATACCAATGGGGCAATCAAAAGTGGACAATTCAGAGAAACTGGCAACATAGTGTACACAAGACAAAGAAAAACAAAACAAAAACACAACCCAATATGCGCAAACAAACCCAAATAATGTACATAAGACATGAACCCTCCTACAAATAACTGGAGGTAAAGACAAAGTGAACGCCAAGGCTGGATGTTTAAAGTGGCATCGAAACATTATCATGACACAAAACCAACCAGTCTAATGCCCACTCTTGGTGCTAATTTTATACACTGTGGTCTGTGCTTTAATCCAAATGGGATTGGTTTCACTATCTTGCACACTTGTGATGACCAGACACAAATTTGGCCTAAACATCTACAGGCAATGGATTAAAAAAAAGACTCTAGAAAAGGTAGGGGACTTCCTTTTAATCCACCTATGGAGAGTTAGGAAAGTGAAATTTTTCTTAATTACAGATTTATTCATGGGGTCAGTAGTCTCAGATGAAGATATATGTATTGGTTTAAATAAACCATACAATACAAAAACTGAGATATGCTGTCGCTTCAGTATAGAACAGAGATTTAGTGCAGACAGACAAGAGTTAGATTGCTGCTACAGTAAGTATGACAGAAGTATTAGAAACAGATACAGAAATACTGTCTCTTTACAGAAAAAAAGTAACACTACATGTAGATTTGTTGTGAAAACAATTAAATAATTTGTCCATAGGATATAGGAAGACCACCATTTCCAGCAAAAGTAAGGAGGGGCATATCTCTGGCACCATGTAGAATATTAACCAAATTCCATCTTGGCTTGTATATTGTGGTTAAAAACATTGCATAAAAATCGAAAAATATTTGGCAAAGGGATATTAAATCTAGAGCAAGGATACCAAAAATCAGTTCCAGCTGACAAAAAAGGTAGTAAAATCAGAAATTACACTTTGCCTTCCTGTTATGGACCTGATCTTGTGTATAAATTTCAAAAGATTCACTGAAGGGAACTTAAGTTATTGAATGGAAACCTATACAAAACTTGTAACTCCAGAACAGAAAAGTATATACATGTATTTCAAATGATTATGTATAAATTTGGTGTGCTTTGCTTAATGGAAGCTTAGGCTATTGAAGGAAAACCTTCAAAAGTTGTATTTTTTGGCAAATCAAGAGCCATAACTCCACAACAGAAAAAGTGGTAAAGTTTGAAATCAGATTTGGCCTGCCATTTATAGTCCCTGGCCATGTGTATATAATTCAAATGCTTTGCCTAAGGAGAACTTTAGTTAATATGAGGAAACCTAATGTAGAACGGTCGTACAGACTTCCAGACAAAGATAGGTAAAACTTAATGCCCTTTATGTTTAGCAGTGGGTGCACAAAAAATAATCTTTCGAGACTAAAAGACCAGCCACCCTCTGATAAGAAAATGATTGATTTCTAAGGATTAAAAAAAAAATATTGATACTTCTTATAGCTATTAATTATTATGTACAAAACATTTAGATAAAACCTTTGTTCCTGAAACTCACTTGTGTTGTGACAAATCAGTGGTGCAGAGAATGTCTGACAATGGAGACAAGACAAAGTGTTGTGGTGGAATCCAGTACAACCCAAAGGACCAGTCTAAGCTTTGTTGCTATGGCAACTTACACAATAAAATACATGGTAAGATCTACAGGAATTGTGATATTTGTTTTATTAAGGTCTTTCAGAAATATATGAATTCCTTTTTTTCCTAAATTTCCTTTCAATCAGATACATATAAAGTTAAATTCAAGTAATCACCATTTACATAGGAACTAATTTTTATCCGTTGTATAGCTGAGTAAAAGAAAGAGCCTGAATTCATCAATCGTTTTAACAAAACTAACACCTTCTTATCCTTATTTTTAAAATCGTAGGTGAACAAGCAGCATGCTGTGGGAGAACAAAGATGGACGGTGTCAATGAAGTCTGCTGTAAAGATTCAAATGGCAACAGTACAATACACCAAAAGCAACCCAATATGAAATGCTGCCAGAGAAGCTACTTCAACAAGAATACCCATTATTGTTATCACAACAGGCACGTCCTGCCTTTACATCAAGGACTCTGTGGGACACAGCCGTATGATGTACGTCGTAATAAGTGTTGTGGGAAGACATTACACAGTACTAGAAGTGGGATAGATACAAACTACCTTTGTTGTGGTTCAGAAATCTACAATAAGGCAGAACAGAAATGTTGTTGGAAAGAAACAAGTTTGATATCAGCACACATGTCCTGTTGTAAAGGAGGTATGTGATCATAAGCTTAAAATAATTCAACCAATTTCTAATAAATTACGGTACTGTCATATCTTGAAAATTAAAGATTTAGTGTGCATAACTTACTCCACAATGCTTGAATCAAAGTAGAATCAAAAATATAATATGCTGCCAGGTATGATCAAAGCTGGTGGCTCTTATGATCTTTTTTGATGTACAGTAGCCACCCTCATATAAGGCAAATTTCTGAAATGAAAAAGAGGCCTTATAAGAGGGGTAGCCTCACTTGACGGAGTGGGGAGGGAACTGCAATTTAATAGTATTTTACTATTTCAGTGCATCTGAAAACTGCCCGCCTCTGGTGGGAGTGGCCTTATAAAAGGGGGACTTCTAAATCTGTAGTCACATATGACAAAAGATCACATGAGCTATGGTTCCACATCTACTAGAAAGCATTGCAGGAAAACCAACATCCCTATTCTCTACTCCACACAAAATATATGTACCATTACAGCAAGTTACAATCTGGAAGGTGAAAGTGTATTACCCATTACATGTATTTCCTTTTCATATTGACATAAAACAAGGATATAGGATTATTTAATGCTGTCTTTGATAAAAATGTCTATTATACAGGTCCTTATGATAAAGAGAAGGAACTATGCTGTGATGCTGGACCTATAAAATACAATACAAACACAGAGAAATGTTGTGGTACAGGACTGTATGACTCAGAAACACAGGGATGTTGTGGAACAAAGTCATATAATATATCTACACATCATTGTTGTTTACCAAGTAAGTACTAGTCAAATCCTTAAAGATTTTAAAAAATGTTTGCAAAGATGTAGATTGACCTGAATTTTTCGATTTTCACTTATACTGTTCTAGAAGTATAAACTTTATGAAGGGTTAGGAAATAAGGGTTTTAATTAATTGCTATTTATTGTCACTTTCCTGTTAATTGTTTAGCTATATTATGAATAGCAGACTTTATGGGGAGTACTGGGGCTGTGAACCCACATCAGTGAACAACTACAGTTGAACCTCCTTGTGTCAAGATCAAAGGAACTGATGATTTTACGTTGCAGTAACCAAGTATTTGAGTTATCCATGATAAATGAAGGCCAAATTTTTAATTCAAGTTATGCAGGGAAGTGACTTATTCAAATTTGAGATGTTTATGAAAAGAAAGTTTAATCAGTAATGGTCAACAAACTCTACAAATATCAACAAAACAAACAACTAACTCTCACCTCAAATTGTAGAATATAAAAAAGACCATGCCATATGGAGATGGAAATCCAGGTCCTAGCTTGAGACAGACACAAATATATGGCTGGGGTAAAGCAGTAAATGAGATCCCCCCCCCCCCCCCATACGTAGATTACAGAATATACATATCCGATTCTCCTTTTCCAATTTTGAATAATTTCCAGAACTGTCTTTAGTTTTTTTGTAGCGACCAGTTTCAATTCGTAAACTATGGGCACTGATTCTAAATTTGCATAGTATTTGTCTGTATGTAAATGTTTTGATATGTAAATATTCTTCAAATTTAAAAGTGTCTTTATAAGTAAAATACATGTATGTGCATAATTTGCCACTATTTATGGAAATGTCCTTTATTTTGTGCCAATATATCATAAAGTTTTTTCTTAGGGACAGACCATTTAACTTGAAGGGGGGATTATGGTTTTTTTTCTAAAAAAAAATATTCTGATTCCCAATGTTGCTGAAAAAAATATTCTGATTTTGGTGGAGGAAAAAAACAATAATCTGATTCAGAGTTTTTGTCATATAACCTAATGTTAAGTTCTGGAAAAAAATTTGTGCTTTGCGCGACAAAAAAAATAAATATTCTAACTCTTGTGTTGTCAGAAATTTTTTTTCTGAACGAAACAAAAAACCATAACCCCCCTCCTTGCATGTTAAATGGTCGGTCCCTTAGTACTTTTTTTTAGCTCTACTTTAAATTTATAGAACTTCATTTTCTTACAAACATCTAGGTCTAATCCTAGTTTTTCTCTCAAGCAACTTACAGTGGAGAACCAACAGTTAACTTTACTTGTGTGTAATGATATACTTTCTTTCAGTTCATGATGTACTAAAGAATTTCTGTCAGAGTTTTCTAATCTATATAAAAATGTAAACATAGCAGTAATATGTGATACAACAAGTGGCATTCTACCCAATTCTGATAAAACAGCAATATTGGTACTTCTTTTATTTACCCCAAGTAGATATTTACAAAATTTAAGATTGAGTTTCTCATATTCCCAATCCTTGAATAGGTCATAAAGTTCAAGATTTTTCTTTAACATTGCTGGGGTAAGTAACCCCCATATTTCAACACCATAAAGGGCAATGGGTTTAATCATATGATCGAAAAGGTGTAGTAAGGTTTTAATTGGGGGATCAGCATTCTTTAAATCTTTATATAATTTAAAAGATGCTTTCAATGCTTTATTAAACAAAGCAGTTCTCGCTTCTTTAAATGTTCCAGAGGCAGATAGGATGACACCTAGGTACTTATATTTATTTACACATTCTAGGTTTTCAGTATCAATTTTGAAATTATGGTTGATCACCCTACCGGTTTTATTGAAAACAATCACATTAGATTTGTTAATGTTAACTTTTAAACACCATTCTTTACAGTATTTATGTAAATGGTCCAATTTATTTTGCAGAAAAAAGTACGAGATCGTCCACATATAATATAGAACTAATTTTCTTCCCTTATAAACATACATGTGTATCATTATCATATTCATCTAAAGTTTTTGAAAAATCGTTCAGAAAAATTTTAAAGATGTTATGGCTCAAAACATCACCCTTACTGACTCCTATCTCTTGAATAAACGGGTCTGTTAATCTATCGCCGATTTTAACAGATATCTTATTTTGTGCACTATACATGCTACATAAAATATTATAGAATAATCCGCTTATTCCACACTGCAGTAATTTACATTTTATACCAGAGTGTATAACAGTGTCGAATGCCTTATGGAAGTCGACAAAGCATGCATATAAACGTTTTCCTCCTGAATTAATATACTTATCTACAAGGCATTTTAGCACAAAAAGGTGGTCTGAGGTTCTAGAATTTTTGGAGAAACCAATTTGGGTTTCGTGGATAATATTACGTTCTAGTAAGAACTTGTCCAGTCTCTTATTTAAGATTATATTAAACAATTTACCGATGCATCTTGAATTATCAGATTTAAATATGGGTGTAATATAGCCCTCAGACCATTTTTCTGGGTAAATACCTGCTATAAATATTGCATTATAAAATAGTTTAAGAAACAATGGATTTAAATATATCTGTGCTGCTTTCAGCATTTCATTAGTTATTGTATCCAATCCTGGACTTTTATTCTTTTATAATTTGTTGAAAGCCTTACTTAACTCAGATGTAGTTATTCTAAAATCTAGATTAGAAAAAGAGCAGAAATTAGGGTCATTTTTCATATCATTTATTTTCTTATTAATTTCATCTATTCTTTCCATGTGTACAGCAGGGGTTTTAGATAGATTCGAAAAATAATCTGACCAGGTATTGCAATCTATGTTACTAACCAGATCATCTTTTACATTACTACGAAGGGAGTTAACTAGCCTCCAATATTTTTTAGGGTTATTGGTTTGGAGATTATCCAATTTGTCTAATATGTTTTGAGTATATTCTCTCTTTTTAAGCTTTCTTAGTTTAGCAAATTCTTTATTACTTTTGTGAAAAGCACCTCTAATAAAAGGGTTTTTGGGATATTTTGACATCAATAGAGCTTTTTCATTTAATAGTTTCCTTTGTTTCCTAAGATCAAAATCATACCAATTCTTATTTTGACATTTTTTCTTTTTTACCTTCTTCTTAAGTGTAATATTTGCAACTTTATCAATGATTTCACAAAGGGCAGTTAATAGTTATAGTGACCTTTTTTTTCATTAATTCTAAAATAATAAGAATACACTTTTTAATTAGATGGGGCAATCATCATTAAAAACTCAGCTATGAAATGTTGTGGCATTTCGGAATACAATAGCACAACAGAAGTTTGTTGTCTTTACAATGATAAAGTCAGAGTGATACAGAAATTCCAGGGATACCATGACAGTTGTTGTTCACTAGACAGCTCTGATAGAGTCCAATCCTTCTCTAGCAAGACTCATTACTGTTCACTGGGCACTGTTGTATCTAATGGCAAAAAGATGTGTGGCACATCACTCATTGATGAGGACAAAGATCTATGTTGTCATGGCAACTTTTACCAAGATGGCAAGGCATTGGGTAAAAAATGTTGTGGCATAAAAATTGCAAGAAGGTATATATATATCTATATTTTTTTTGTATCAAAAATAAATAATTAACAACTTCCATTACATGAGATTGCCATCTTTTTATATGTGTCTATATTCAGAGGTGGATCCAGATATTTCCATAAGGGGTGAGAAAAATCAGATTTCAAAACAATTTGTTTTAAGAGTAATCAAAAGATACTGAGGCGTAATTCAATGCGAAAATTACAAAACATGGTAAAAAGAAAAATGATAAGGATAAGTTGGAAATATTCTGTTAAAACATTTTTTTTACAAGTCAAAAAGGGAGTGGGGGCCCACTGGTTCCACCTATGATATTCTATACTGTCATTACGAATTTGAGTAAGGATAACGATTCCCTTCTATTGTTAGAAATCTCGGCGACCATTTGTATCAATGATCAGCCATAGTGATAGACAAAGGATACCCAGTAATGACAAAGATTTAATATCTTACAAGAACTTAATAAAAAATATACCTTATTAAAATTTTATCTATAATTCAACATTGTGTGTAGTGTTAGGGTTATGGTGTTTAATGCCACTTTCAACAATATTTCAGTTATATCATGGCGATCAGTTTTATTGGTGGAGGAAACTGGAGTACCAGAGAAAACCACCGACCTGTGGAAAGTCATTGACAAACTTTATCACATAATGCTGTATCAAGTACACCTCGCCCGAGCAGGTTTTGAACTCACAACATTAGATGTGATAAGCACTGATAGCAAAGGTAGTTGTAAATCAAACTACTATTCGATCATGACCATGATGCCCCCACATTGTGTGTACAAATATAGAGAAAAATCATCACAGGAAACAAAAACTAATTGTTAATGGCTGAAAACAATGAATAGCCCATCCTGAATGACCTACTAAATTATACTAAAACAACAGGTCTTTGGTCACAAAGATGTGGGTCAACATTTGTAATTGTTATAAAAAATTTAAGTGTTATTTACTGGTAAGTACTTGATATTGTATAGATGTATATCAAACACTACTAAATAAACAATTCAACACTACTTCCCATCCCACAGTACTTCCCAATACTTAATACAACACTGATTCCCATCCCACAGTACTTCCCAATACTTAATACAACACTGATTCCCATCCCACAGTACTTCCCAATACTTAATACAACACTGATTCCCATCCCACAGTACTTCCCAATACTTAATACAACACTGATTCCCATCCCACAGTACTTCCCAATACTTAATACAACACTGATTCCCATCCCACAGTACTTCCCAATACTTAATACAACACAGGATTTCCTCATAGCTGACATTGTCACAATCCTGTCAATACTTAAATAATTAAACTTGCAGAGATCTAAGCAAAAATGATATTTCTCATCATTGTTTCTATGGAAATGTCTATCAAACGGCTTATTAGTTTAAGTTATAGGATTAATGTTAGGGTTATGGTGTTTAACGTCACTTTCAACAATATTTCAGTTAAATCGTGGCAGTCAGTTTTATTGGTGGAGGAAACTGTAGTACCCGGAGAAAACCATGCACTGATCTGCCGCATGTCACTGACAAACTTTATTACATAATGTTGTATCGAGTACACCTCGCCATGAACAGGGTTTGAACTCACAACTTCAGTGGTGATAGGCACTGACTGCACAGGTTATTGTAAATCCAACTACAATACCATGACGGCCCCTAACAGGCTTATAAGTCTGTTACTTCTAGACAATAAATGTAAAAGAATTTTTTCTCTGACTTGATTTAACAAGAATCAGAGATCAAATACAGTAATCCTCTTCTAATACCAATCCTGCAATGACAAAGGACCACATCAGTGGGGTAATAGTTATTGTGTTTGTCAAGAGAGCGGTAGATTGTGTGTGGGTTCAAGATCTAATCGAGTCAAACCAAAGATCAGTAATTTGGTATTTGCTGCTTCTCTGCTGAACACTCAGCTTTAAGGAGTAGGAGTGAATATTGGTTGGCTCAGAATGAGAATAACGTGTCTGAGTGGAGTGACATGTCTAAATCTTGTTGTTGGAGAGGATTTGTATAGGCATAGCCTGTTATCCAATCCTATTGATTTATCAATAAAATATTTGAAATGAAAATAAATGTGAACATTTTTTTCCCCTCAATTATTATGCTACTTTCTTTAAAGGTGTGGCAAAGAAAAGAAACATTCAAACAGAATCAAAACTAGAGAAATGAGGAAATCAAGGAATATAGAAAAGCATAGTATATGTCAAATTTGCAAAAAATCAAAAAAATATTTCTTAAGATCATTGAGATCTAAGAAGTTTGACATTTGCAGAAGTCAAGGTACTATCATTAAAGGTACTTCACTTTATCTTCTACACATGAATGAGTTATTTTCATGATAAGATCATTATTATGCTCACTAAGGAGTGTGAAAGCTTCAGCTAAATATAAGACTGGTACCTAATGCTTTTATGCTAAGCACATAGCATTAATGTACAAGAAGATGGACCAGTCTGTCTGTGAAGGGGTCAGAAATCCTATTGGGGTGACATGTCTATTGTTGTATGTTATTTTGCTGAATACTCTGGTACTATGTATAATGTGTGATTCACAACAAATTTTGATCTTCTTATAATATACAAAATGTTAGCAAAAAATGTTCACTGGACAATAACAATATTCACTAAGTCACTGGGTTATTTCCTTGATTCACTACCATGAACTATATTCACTAAGTCACTGGGTTATTTCCTTGTATCACTACCATGAACTGACAATAAAAATATAAGCATCTAGTACATAAATTTGCATAGTTGTTCATTTTGATGATGCTAGTGGAATTGTAGACTATTTGAACTTTCTTTTCATACTATACAATATTTTAACAATGTTTTTCATATTTCAGCCTTCAAAGTAAGATTAGTCCACCAAAAGTCTGTCAATTCAAATATAAAAAAGATAATGATGACCATCCAAAAAGATCTGTATTCTGAGACAGACAATAAAATAGAGAAGAAGAAAATACAAGTGCATCTACCATGTCAGTGTAGATTACGTAGTACCCGTAGAGCTATACTGATCACACATATCGACAATTTCAGTAGACCACTACGGCTAAGAAATATTGATGTACTCTTACCTTGGAGCACAAAAATAAATAAAGAAGTTAAAAAACGGTGGAAAAAATGTATAACAAATACCAATGATTTAAATTAGCTTTAAATACATGTTAAAATTAAAATACCTAATACAATAAACAAGCACCTGAAAATTCAAACAGCTTACGGTAACACTTTCAGAAATTAAAGTTCTTTTTCAGAATCTTAAACTTCAATTGTTTCTCACCCAGCCAGTAATTTTACATTGCAATTAATTTTATAATGTGGCCATCTTTGATTCTTGATTTGCATGAGGACAATCCAAATATCATAATTTTTTACATTTTCTTTACATCATTACTTTTGAGTGAATTTGCATGGGGTGGTTCATTTGTTGCCAGTGTTATTAATTAGTGAAATAAGCCATTAATTACTCCTTATCCTGAATGCCAGTGTCATTAATTAAAACATGTCATTAATTATCCTGAATGCCAGTGTCATTAATTAAAACATGTCATTAATTATCCTGAACCTGAACAATACACTACCAGATTTCATTGTGAATGTCATGCATAAAACTTTTTCACATTTTCCAATTTTTGTTGGTCTGTTTTGTCCAAAACTTTAGAATTTATATGCTTTAATTAATCGTGTTATTAAAGGAACAACAAAAAATATAAAATTTTTAAAATAACAAGGAATATTTAAGACATTCTTTTGAATTTTATGATTAATGATATCTTTTTTGTTGAAATTTTTGCTCAATACTAGTTATTACTGGTACTTACATATAATATTTGTTAACTATTTATTGTTTTGCCATATCATTTACTAATAAAATATTTCTCCTTTCTGACAATGTTATTTACAAAAAAAAACATATCTAGTTTCTATAAATAGCTCATAAGAACAATAGCATATACCCCAGCAAAAAGTATACACTGAGCAAGTGTTATATCATAACTATAAATCCAGAAAGACTTCCAGAAAAATATCGGTCATGACTAAAATCTGGACATAAATGCAAAGAACCGAGAATGAGAAATTGAACATCCGAGTGTTATGTCATAACTATATATCCAGAAAGACTTCAAAAATATCGATCATTCCTAAAATCTAGACATAAAAGCAAAGAACCGAGACTGAAAAATCGTACATCAATTATTTTTTCTGCATCATATTTATATCAATATTTTCTTCCAAAATAATGTTATATATTCTTGTTATCTCTGCCAGTTTTTTGTCAATAAAAAATGTGTTTGAAGAAAAATGTTTGAACTTGTTTTATTATCATTTTGATTGTAAAATACCATAAAGGTATATTAAACCACACAAGTCCTGTAATGACGGCCATTCAAATTTGTAACCAGAGTAAAAACATAATTTTGTCAATGTAGTTTCAATTGCAGCAGACCTACTTTAGACTGACATCTGGAAACAGAAATCAGCCCCATTCCAATCAGTATTATATTGAAAAATATATAAATAAAACTGCATCAGTGGTGTAATGGCTAACATGCTCGCTTCAAGTTCGGTAGATCGTAGGTTCGGGCCCTGGTCGGGTCAAACAAACAACTATAAAATTGGTATCTGCTCCTTCTCGCTAAGCAAGCAGAAATAAGGAGTAAGAGCAAAGACTGGTTTGCTCAGAATCAGAATAATGTGCCCAAGTTGAGCGACATTTCTACCCACAAACTGTTGTTTCAGTAAGTTAGCACTGCAAAAATCCTACTAAGCATGTTGGTCTAGTACAAAGTGGACATCATCATTATCTCATTAAATATAACTTGATCTTGCCATGGAATAGCTGAAAACTTATCACTTGGCATTAAACAACAATCATTCACTCATTCCCTATATAAGAGACACCCAGTATTTTTTTCAAAATTGTTTTTTTTCTTTTTTTTATGGATGAAAGAAGTTTAACCCATAATGCTTTTTTGGTAATATTTCATTATGGATTAGATCACGGGCTACAATTTGAGTCCTATTTGAAACTGATTATGAAATCAATTTGCTGGTTATTACAAGTGGAAAAAAGGGAAATAACACAGACATCTTAAAACTTCAAAAAAGTGTTATTTGATTATTGTTTTTCAACAATTTGAGAAAACAGACGAGTCAGAATTTTTTCAGAAATTTGAATGAATGTATGGGGAAGCCTTATCGTGCACATTTACTCAGTAGAGAGTATAACCACCACGTTTACACGTTTACACAAAAGCCTCTCTGGTAGCAATCACTGCCATTCTTCCAGAGTTGTGTTTGTTAATTCAGCAATATTTTAACATTGTGGATTATATTGGTTAACTTTACAGCCAGGCCAATAAAGTCCCATACATGCTCGATTGGGTTCATATCAAGGGACACAGCAGGCCCCTGAAATGTGTCAATCGCCTCTTGCTGCCTGAATTCTCTTACAATGCGAGGTCTGTGAGGTCTGGCGTTATTGTCCATAAAGATCAGCCCGTCAGCCAAAGGATGATTATCAAATTGAGGCACAACGGTGGCATTAAGCACGTTGTCACGGTATGCAACTCCACTGAGGTTACCTTGCAAGACATGTAAGTCTAACTTGCAATTAAAAGAAAAGCACTCCCAGACAGTTATACCGCCACCAACTGAACACTGCTGTACCCATCACGTTGCCGTCATGAAATGGAGTGTTTCTATGCTCCACACTCGAATGCAGCCATCCACGGGGCACAATAAAAATCGACTTGTCTGACCAATGGACTTGTTTCCAATTACGAATATTCCAACCAAGATGGTCACATGACCAATTCCATCAAGTCCACAGATGACATAATGACAGTTGCGTCCATTTTATTGGTCGTCGTGCACGTAGGTACTGTTGATGTAGCAAAATGATTTCTCCTAGTACATCAGCCTATTAGCCTATCCTCCCTAAGTGTAGTTTTGTTGGGCCTGCCAGATCACAGACGTTTATCAACCATTCCAGTCACTTACAAACACTTCATAAAACAATCAATTAAAGAATGGTGTATACTCATTTGCCCTGCCACTCTTCTATTGCTAAAACCTGCCTATGACATACCAACAGCTTGCCACTTCTCTGCAAAAATCAATTTTCGCCTAACCATAATTTAGCGACGAAAACACTCTATACAAAAAACACTACCTCAACTTGCAAACTCACTTTATAGATCAATGACGACATGTTACACATTTAATTAAAGCTTATGTGTACAGATATTCTTTACAGCAATCTCATTTTAAAAAATAGATAATTATGGAAATAAATCACTTGACGCTTAACTTTTGTCGAAGTGTATATTTTATGTTATTTGGTTACTGATATAATTTGAAGTTGATAGTAACTTTATGCCAATGTGAGAATTTGAAATATTATATTATATATTTAAATATATGTATTTCAACATTAAAGATTAATAAAAAAAAAAAAATGTTAAATTTAATCATCATAACAGTGATAATTTAGTTCTACACATAGGTTGAATCTAGTTTGTTTCCATGAATTTTTTAGGAAAATATAATAATTTTTGTGGACCCCAAATGTTTGGGTTTTTAATTCCTTGAAACAATATTAAAAAAAAAAAACTACAGTCAAACCTGCCCAAGCAACCACCTCTATTAAGCAGTCACCTGTAATAAAAGGTCACCTCTTTCATGTCCTTTCATAGAAAATTGCAAATCAATTGAACCTCTTTTAAGAGGTCACATGTTTTTATGCGGCCACTTTTTCTTTGTCCCACAGGTGACCTTTTACAGGTTTGACTGTATTGACATATTTTTGCTTTATGTTGAAAAATAAGAAAAATAGATTTATTTAAATATGGAAAATCCAGATGTTATGTTTTTTTGTTGTAAAATTTTTACTAGATGATCACTGATTGCCAAAAGGTTAGTGAGCTCTAGATCTCCTAATATGGTCAATCTACGTCAAACAATATATATGCATACAAGTCTGTAAACAAAATTCCAAAATAACTATATCATATATGACTGTACCTTATTTTACAGAAATATTGGATATTCCCTTTCTTATACAAAATGAATCATAATTTTGAACATACATTCCTATGGATTGCTATTACAAAGCAATAGTACATAAAAATATCCAGATTTTTAAATTGTAAACAAAAATAATATTTCAAGGACAATCTTAAGATATTTTTTCCGGTATACCCATTATAATGCAAGGTGAAAAAAATAATAAAATCACTCTAACATCTAATGGAATCATGGAACAAAATTTAACTTCAATAAAGTCCTTTTATCTAACAACAAACTTTTAGTATGTTTTTATTTATTGAGGTTTTCAATTTTCACCATGATCCAATGAAAATATGTATCTGTATAACATATATTGATTGATTGTTGTTTACGGTCAAGTGAGTAGTATTCAAGCTATATTCACGAGAACAAGCTTACAAGCAGGTAAATGGTTTTCTGCTGCTACTTAAGTTCCCTCAACAAATAAAACTGAACACCACCACAATTAAATATTTGTCCAAGTCATCTTAATTACATATAGCCCCCACCTAAACCAATCCTAGGTTTAGAGAAATGATCATATAACTAAACTTTTAGTTGAACATTAGGTCATAATCAGGTCATAATGACCTACTTTTATCACCCATCAACATAGTTTATAATTCTCACAACCTCAGAACCATATTTTTGGAGAAACATTGTTAAAACTTGTATTGAAAGAAAAGCTTGTAAAATTATAATTTACATTTTTGTTCAGAATGTCAGAATAACTGTCAGTTGAAATGTTCACAGCAAAGCATTTGAGTACGTTTTCATTGATTTTCAAGGGTCATAACTCTGATGCAGATTGACATCCCCAATCTAAATCCTGACTTATAACAGGCATACAAGGTGGCAGGATTATACCTGTAAATGGGATCTCAACTCTCCATCTTAATAACTTAATTTCCAGTAGTCATACAAATACATTTAAACAATGAAAAATACACGTACAGATTCACTTCAACTCAAAAAATGCCATATACACTGTACTACCACAAAACAGAGGGGCTCTTGTGGTCGTGATCATATGCCGTGATATAGTAGTAGGATTTACAACTTCCTGTGCAATCAGTGCCCTGTTCATGGCGAGGTGTACTCGATACAATATTATGTGATAAAGTTTGTCAATGACTTGCGACAGGTCGGTGGTTTTCTCTGGGTACCCCATTTTCCATTGTTACAAAAAATTGATAAAATAAAAAATCAGAGGCTCTCAAGAGCCTGTATCGTTCACCTGGTTATAAAAAGAACCAATTGGGCCTATGTAAAAACTATGTCCTGCAGTGGTAGTCATCTTGGAATTCCGATCAACACAAAAAACACAAAGTTTGTAAAGGACCTTCCAATGATTGATTTCCAACTGGGTCCCCCATAAATCTATGACTTGAGATGGTGGCTAGCTTGGATTTTCAATCAGCATAACAAAAACTAAATTTGTAGAGGCCCATCAAATGAACATTCAAGAAAAGTTTGGTTTCAGTAAAGAAGTGTTTTAAAACATTTTCCATAATGTCCAATGTTAAACTAAGTTCTGCCATAACTGCCATCTTGAATATTATATCAGAACAAAAAACCTAAACTTTGTAGAGGACCATCCAATGAACATTCATGTACAGTCAGGCTTCAATCAGATTTGCGCTTTGAAACATTTTTCCCATAGGGTCCAATGTTAAACTAAGTCCTGCCGTAGCCACCATCTTGGATTTCATATCAGAACAAAAAACCTAAACTTTGTAGAGGACTATCCAGTGAACATTCCTGTGTAGTTTGGATTGAGTCTGATTTATAGTTTCTGAGAAGAAGGCATTTTTGATACAGTTTGACTTTGGGGTTGTTGTCTCATTGACATTTACCACATATCTCATTATATTCATATTTGAACATTTTCCCATAGGGTCCAATGTTAATCTATGTCCTGCGGTGGAAGCCATCTTGGATTGCGGATCGGCATAAAAAACCCAAACTTTTTAGAGGACCTTCAAATGGTTATTCCTGGGCAGTTTGGTTTCAATTGTCCAAGTGGCTTCAGAGAGGAAGCGTCTTGAGAGACTTTTCCCATAGGGTTCAATGTTAAACTAAGTCCTGCTGTAGCCGCCATCTTCCACTTTATATTGGAACAAAAAACCTAAACTTTGTAGAGGACCATCCAATGAACATTCCTGTCTAGTTTGGATTCAGTCTGATTTGTAGTTTCTGAGAAGAAGGCATTTGAACATTTTCCCATAGTGTGCAATTTTAATCTATTTCCTGTGGTGGCAGCCATCTTGGATTTCCGATCCACATATAAAACAGAAACTTGGTAAAGGACATTCCAATGATCATTCTTTTATAGTTTGGGTTCAGTCAGTTCATTAGTTTCAGAGAAGAGGATCTTTGAAATTTCAGCCAATCAGAGCATATTATTGGCCCTGGTAGCCATGTTGAATATCCGACTGAAACGAAAAACAGAAACTTTGTAGAGGACCATCCAAGGAACATTCCTGCTAAGTTTGGTTCCAATTGGCCCAGTGGTTTCGGGGAAGAAGCTTGAAATGTGAAAAGTTTACAGACAACAGACGACGGACGCCAAGTGATGGCAATAGTTCCCATGGACCTTTGGTTCAGGTGAAATAAAAAAGTGCACATTTTTTGGGGGCATTATATTAATTCTTATTGATTTTCCCCAGCTTAGTGCTATGCTAAAAAAAATACAATGTCATACTTATTATTATCTAAAACAGACTGTGTGACCCTGTTATTTTCTTAAATTTTAAATGTTCAGTCCAACATTATAATAAATGTATTTGAAATTAAGCACTGTCATAGAGAAGTAAACATATTATGACTCATATTTTTATTAAGCTGTGTAGTACATATCCTGTTTTCTTGGTCAATACCCACTGCTTATATTTCAAAAACATCAGATATCATCTAAAACTATACTAATGGGGGGATTGGGGGTTACGAATAGCAAAGAACTGGATCACATAAGCAATCTCGTTAAAATTAGATCTCTACACTTGCTCCCTATTTTCTATCTGGTTTTTACTGAGAGATCTAAAAAAAACATTCCTTCAGGAGTCATGTCTGGGATCAACATGAATACATTTGGTGTCAATAGAGTGCATTCCAAAACGTATATGCTTATCTTGTCTGCTGAATTTTGAAGAAGAGTCACTGATTGGTCAATTTATAATACATTCATGTAAGCAGCTGACATGACCCCTAAAGAAGCATTATTAGATCTCCTACACAGAGACTAGTAAAAAACCAAAAGAAAATAGGGAGCAAGTGTGGCCAATCTAATTTTAATTAGACTGTCAATTAAGTACAATATAAATGAAACCTGTATTAAGTGACCACCTGTCTTATGTGACCCTATTTCAATGTTCCCTTGAAAGGTCACATAAAACAGGTTTGACTGTATAATTTATATTACAAACCTAATTAAACTACAAACACAGAAAACAATTTACATTTCTTTACATTCTTATTAAAAATTAATATATCATAAATTTTGGAAAATAACATTTGAGATAAATTGACATTTATTATAGGTTTGGTTTATGGTGTTTAATGCCACTTTCAATAATATTTCAGTTATATCGTTGCTGTCAGTTTTATTGGTGGAGGAAACGGTGGTAACCGGAGAAAACAAATGACCTGTCGTAAGCCACTGACAAACTATATCACATAATGTTGTATCGAGTACACCTCACTATAAGCGGGATTCGAACTCACAACTTTAGTGGTGATAGGCACTGATTGCACAAGTAGTTGTAATCCAACTACCATACAATCATGACCATGATGCCTCCATTTATAATAAGATTAAAATTCCACTGACATATGGCAGTACCAAAGAAATATAAACAAATACAAAGTTATATTTATTCTTTTAACACTCGGACATCCTGATATCATATCTAATATATATATAGTATCAATCTCTTTAGTGTGAAAATAACAACTGAAATAATGTCAAGCATGACTAAAAATAAAATCAATGTAGGTGTCAAAGGGGTTCAAAAAGTGTGTCGATTAAATGTATTATTTTTTAAGTAAACAAGAGGCTCACTTGAGCCTGTACTGCTCACATGGTTTTTCATGCAGTTTTTTTTTTATTCAAGCAATTTTGTTGTTTTTGAGAAAAAGCTTTTCATTCATATTCACAAAAGTGTGTCCATTAATGTATCTCTATAGTAAACCTCTTTCTTAAAGTAAACAAGAGGCTCACATGAGCCTGTAATGCTCACATGGTTATTCATGCAGTTTTTTTTATTCAAGTATGTTTTTAGTTTTTGAGAATTATAAAGCGTTTTATTCTTATTCACATAGTTTAACAATGTCATGTGGTGTTGCAGTGGTCAATTTGGATTTCTTATCCACATAAATTGTACCCATGTGTTTAAGAGCTCCTAACCATACTTTCAAAATTAAAATTTGAGCAGATTTTGGTTTCAAATTAGGTAACTGGTCAATTTAAGAGTTGCGCAATAACAACATGTAGGCAGTAATAAAAACGTTGATATCAAATTTAGTTTCTGGAATAATTTTCATCAGGTAAGGTCAAAGTCGAAAGGTTGGAAAGCCTAGAATAACTTTCATCAGGTAAGGTCAAAGTCGAAAGGTTGGAAAGCCTAGAATAACTTTCATCAGGTAAGGTCAAAGTCGAAAGGTTGGAAAGCCTAGAATAACTTTCATCAGGTAAGCTTAAAGTCGAAAGGTTGGAAAGCCTAGAATAACTTTCATCAGGTAAGCTTAAAGTCGAAAGGTTGGAAAGCCAAATTTTGGGAGCAAGTAAACAAAAGGGACTAAACTGTAATATGGAGAACAATTCATAAATAACAATTTCAAGCATACATATCATACGACCCATTGGTTTCAGATGCCCCCTCCCTTTATAGGAGTTTATCATCACCTTTATCATACCCACACATTGGGTAGATGTATTGTCTGGATAACACCTGAGGTGGGTATCAGAGCTTGAACTCAAGTTAGTAGTGTTAGGCTTGTTGTCAGAAGTCAACCACCTTATCCTCTAGGCCATTCAAGCCTTTAGAGAAGGGCAAGTCATAATATATTAATCAAGTAGTAGAATTAGTATCTAGAGCCGAAAAATTTTCTAATGCACAAGCAAACTCTGGTTTAAAATTCCCTGATTAAGAAGTCGATAATTCTAAGTAAAAACTTCCACAACAAAAGTTTAGTTTTAACCCAGTCATTATGATCATTTTTTGTTTATAGGTAACATATATGTTGTCCATTATTATACAGATAATGTTCAGTATTAAATGTCTTATTTTACACAATGACTAAATTTGTGATCCTTATAAATATAATAATACATGTATGTTACATCTCAGTAAATAAGCATAAAAAAAGCATTCATATAAATATCACACACCCACCACTTTTTCACCGATAGGTTTTCCTATGTAAAATCAAAAAATCAAAAGTTATCTGGGGAATGAAAAGAAAACCAAAATGACTAGAAATGGATTCCTACCCAGACAGACAGGTTTTTGTTTGGTTGTTTGTTTGCTTGATGGTGTTTAATGCCACTTTCAACAATATTTCAGTTATAACATGGCAATCAGTTTTATTGGTGGAGGAAACTGGAGGACCCGGAGAAAACCACAGACATGTCACAAATCACACTGACAAACTTTATCACATAATGTTGTACACCTCGCCATGATCGAGATTCGAACTCACAACATCAGTGATTGCATATGTAGTTGTAAATCCAACTACCATCCGATCATGGCCATGATACAAGCAAGCTATTTTTTTTATCGTTTTTGTTCATTTAAAATACATCTAAAGGCTACACGATTATATAGATCGAAATCATATTACTTCATTGCAACTCTATACACTCCTAAAAAAAAATATATAAATATTCGGAGATGCACTTTTAATTGACTTAAAACCATGGGAAAAGTTACCGATTACCTGTACATTAGTAGAATTGTTATTACATGGATTAATATTCATAGTTATACTATATAAAACTTTGTGTAGTGGGTGGTGGACATTTTAATATACTAATTAGCATAAAAACAATTTTCGGTGAAATACCATCCAATGCCCCTTTCATATACAAATGTACAAACAGTTTCAGTTTTATTAATTCTGCAGTTTCTCAAAATAAAATTTCTAATATATTTTCATAGATAGTTTAGAAATATGTTCAACAATGGCAGCAATTTTTCTTTTTTTAGCTAAAACATGAAATTCTGTCATATGAAACTTTGGAAAGGATCATACCATGGTTTTTGAGAAGGAGATTTTTGCTAAGTGCTGAATCAGATGTTAAACTAAATCCAGCTATGATTGCAATTTTATATTTTGATCACCACAGTGCAAAAACACCATTTTACTACTTTCAATATGTTTTCAGATCACAACTATAAAATTTCTTTTTTCTTAATTGCACTGATTCCTCCTTTTATTTTACTCAATGATCATTTAGTTAGAAAGGATATGGATGTAAACGATGTGTGTCTTATTTGTATGTTTCACCAAAATAAGTAGCGGTAGGCAACAATAACCATAAAATTACTTATAGTATGCATAGTTAAACTTTCAATGAAAGGTCAAAATACTAATCTTAAAATACTTTATTTATCGGAGTTCATCTGAAGTTTTATTGTCACATTTGTGGTTTTATCATAATAATGAATATTATTAGATCTGTCTTACAAACAAATAGGTATACATATAAAGGAATGTAACAGTCAATTATCTGATTAACTAGAGGCTCACTGAACCTGTGTCGCTCACATGGCATTTTGTTTTGAGGAAACTTTATACAGAACCTTCCATAGGAGCTTCCAATCCAACTTCCAATTAATTTGGCCAAATGGTTTTAGAGAAGATTTTGTTTTCGGCCAGGTGAGCTAAAAATGTGTAACACACATGAACTGAAATACAGTTCAATTTTCTTGCATCAAGGTTGAAGGGGCAAATAATTTTTTCTAAGAAAAAAGGAGAATATTCAGATATTCAGTTATATCTTGGAGATCAATTTTATTGGTGAAGGAAACCAGAGTACCCCAAGAAACGGTTAAACCACAGACAAGTCACTGACAAACTTTTTCACATAATGTTGTATTGAGTAACCTCCCCATGAATAGGATTCATACTCACAACTTTAATGATGGTAGGCACTGACTGCATAGGTAATTGTAAATCCAACTACCATATGATCACGACCACGACGACCCCAATAAATTCTCAGAATTTGATTATTAGTGAAATAAGGTTGCTAGATATTTTTATACATAATTTAATGTAACCAGGCTTATTATGCAATCAGTGTCTATCATCACTGATGTTGTGCGCTTGAATCCTGCTCAGTGCAAAGTGTACAACATTATGTGATAAAGTTTGTCTGTGACTTGTGGTTGGTCGGTGGTTTTCTTCGGGTACTCCAGTTTCCTCCATCACTAAAACTGACTGCCACGATATAACTGAAATATTGCTGAAAGTGGCATTAAATGCCATAAAATCACACTTGAAACCAAACCTACATATCATGGCAGCCAATGGTGGAAATTTTTTTTTGAAGGCATTAAGTACATGTACCAGTACATATACTTTTACCATGTGGCATATTATTTTTGGAATATACCATAGCAGTGTGAACATTCCTTTTAATTTTTAGAAAACTATCAAATGTTTCTTAATAAACTTGCTGACTGTATAATGTACTGTAATAACAGGGTTAGTCATGTCAAATTGTGTCAAATTTTCAGGTACCTATTGAACTCTTTTTTTAACTCATTTTAGGCCACTCTTTTGAATCAATGATTTAAATAATATATATATAAATATAACATAAATGATTACAGAAATAGCTACGAGTTCTTCCTTTAAAAACATTTTATTTATTGGAAAAGAAAGGTATTCTAATTAATATGTAAAATTTGCAAACATTTTGGACATCAATGATGCTAAATTAAAACAATTAAAAATTTAAAAAGAATTTTGCTTTTATGAAGCATTTCATTTTGTCTACATTTAAAGGTTGGTTTAAACAAGATTTTGGTTTATTCACTGTTTGGTGTAGGCAAATGTTACTCATAGTACATATATGTTGGTTTATGGTGTTTAACGTCACTTTAAACAATATTTCAGTTATATCGTGGCAGTCAGTTTTATTGGTGGAGGAAACCAGAGTACCCGGAAAAAAACCCACCAACCTGTCACAAGACACTGACAAACTTTATCACATAATGTTGTATCAAGTACACCTAACCATGAACAGGCTTCAAACTCACAACTTTAGTGGTGATAGGCACTGATTGCATAGGTAGTTGTATATCAAACTACCATATGATCATGACCACGACGTTCCCCCATGGATGATATGTTTAGATATGTGACAATACATTTGTATAATGTATATATAGCAAATAAAAGTCAAATAATTTTGCTATCACATTGTTCCAAAAATCAAAATTTAAGGTTTTGAAACCAAACCCAGCAACTCACTCACAAATAATGAGTATAAATTAACTAACATGCCCTACAGCAAAGCAAAGGCTTTTTATAATATCTTATATTACATTTCTTTTCTTGAAATCTTGTAGATGTTATATAAGGGCACATTGCAAATTGTTCCCACTTTCTTCAACATCTGAAAGTATATAACTGGTACCCTGAATAAGGGTCAACCCCTTTATAGGGGTTAAGGATGGGAAGAAGATGGGAGAGTGTTAATAAGGGTGGGAGTAAATGGGAGAGGGTTAAGGTTGGGAGAAAAAAGGGGATGGTTAAGGGTGGGAGAAAAGGACAAGGGTTAGAGGTGGGAAAAATGGGGAGAGTTTAAGGATAGGGAAAAGGGAGTGGTTTAGGGTAGTGAACAGAAAGGGAGGGTTTAGAGTGGAAAATGATGGTTTGTAGCTGTTGGCAATCCTCTAAAAAATAAATATATATATCCATTAACTTACATTTATTTAACCAGAGGCTCCCAGGAGCCTGTAATCGCTCACCTGGATCAAAGCTGCTTTCAATAACAACGCAACTGCACTGTGGCGGCCATCTTGGCGGGAGAGCGCAACTGCCGGACACCATTTTGGAAGAGGACCATCCAATGACTATTCCATCAAAGTTTGGTTTTAATTGAGCTACTGGTTCCAGACAAGATGGTTTTTATGTGAATTTCCCATAGGGTCCTATGTTAAACTAAGTACAGCTGTGCAGTCATCTTGGTCAGAGGGCGGGACCACCAGACACAAATTTGGTTCTGCAGTTTCAGAGGAGAAGATTTAAATGTGATCTTTTATCAAAATATGCCTAATTTGAATAATCGATATAAATCGGCTGAAAGAAAAATTTCAAAAAAAAAACCCCGAACATATGCTAAACTACTCCTTGCCATGTAGCTGCAGTTCAAATTTGAGCTCATTTTGACTTATACTAAAGCAGCAATGGACAATTGAACAAATTTCTATTTTTAGTAACAGCAGCCATCTTGAATGGAGGGCAGGGCTGTCGGACACAATTTTGAAAGGGAACCACCCAGGGACCATCCCTGCCAGGTTTGGTTTAATTTGGTTCAGCGGTTTCAGAGGAGAAGATTTAAATGCGATCTTTTATCAAAATATGCCTAATTTGCATAATCGGTATATATCGGCTGAAAGAAACCCGGAATATATGCTAAACTACTTCTTGCCATGTAGCTGCAGTTAAAATTTCAGCTCATTTTGACTTACACTAAAGCAGCAATGGACAATTAAAATTTCATCCCCACTTTTTTCTATTTTTAGCTTGGCGGCCATCTTGGTTGGAAGTCGGGATCACCGGACACAATTTTGGAAGGGGGCCATCCAAGAATCATTTCAGCAAAGTTTGGTTGATATTGGCTCAGTAGTTTCTGAGGAGAAGATTTTTTTTAAATTTCATCCCCCCTTTTTTCTAATTTGCATAATCGGTCAAAATCGGCAAAAGTTCAAAGTTCATAAAAAATCCTGTAATATATGCTAAAAAGCTCATCATTATGCTTACACAGTTCAAATTTGGGCACATTCTGGCTTAAAATAGAGCAGTTTTGGCCATTTGAAGAAATTTCTATTTTTAGTAACAGCTGCCATCTTGAATGGAGGGCGGGGCTGTCAGACACAATTTTGAAAGGGACCCACCCAGGGACCATCCCTGCCAGGTTTGGTTTAATTTGGTTCAGCGGTTTCAGAGGAGAAGATTTAAATGTGATCTTTTATCAAAATATGCCTAATTTGCATAATCGGTATATATCGGCTGAAAGAAAAATTTCACAGAAAAACCCGGAATATATGTTAAACTACTCCTTGCCATGTAGCTGCAGTTAAAATTTCAGCTCATTTTGACTTACACTAAAGCAGCAATGGACAATTAAAATTTCATCCCCCCTTTTTTCTATTTTTAGCTTGGTGGCCATCTTGGTTTGAAGTCGGGATCACCGGACACAATTTTGAAAGGGGGCCATCCAAGGACCATTCCACCAAAGTTTGGTTGCAATTGGTCCAGTGGTTTCTGAGGAGAAGATTAAAATGTGAAATGTTGACGGACGACAGACGACGGACGAAAAGTGATGACAATAGCTCACATGGCCTAAAGGCCAGGTGAGCTAATAATATATTAGGAAGACATTCAAAACATTAAAAAATGTATTACAGGATACAAATATCAATTTATTCATTTTTTTAAACTTACCCTATAATTATGTATCATTGAGGACAAAAGAAAGGAAATTACACCATAAATTACCAAATAAGGCTATATAAGGGTTTAGCTTTATCGTGCATTGACATGAACTACTTTTAGGACAAAATTTAATTAAGGATGGTGAACTAATTTTACACAATTTCACAAAAATTACAATTCTACATGTACTTGAAATGATATATCACACGCTACTAATAGATGAATAGACGCTTTCATGACTATTTAAAGAGAGGTTCATTGATGTCTAACCACAAGCATAACACCAATGACCTGGGCTCTCAATCCATTTCCAACCTCGAATGTTAAGATATCTAGACACCTACCCAATGCAGGGTTTCATCAGTCAGTTTGTTATATCTATCCAGGACTGGTTTTCACAAACCTCAATTAAATTTAAGTGTCAATTAAACCTTAAATGTAAATTAATTTCATTTACATTCATTTAACTCACAACATTAGTGATGATCAGCACTGATTGCATAGGTAGTTATAAATCCAACTACCATACGATCACAACCATGATGGCCCCCAGAATATTTCAAGTTAATTCAACAAGTTAGTGAATCATGATATGTATTTCGCAGCTGCCTTTTTCGTATTTTGTACGTTTGCATTGTAGCTACATTTTCAAATGAACAGAACAACTGTTAATATATACAAAACTTGATACATAATTGATGTACAAACATGTACACAAATAAAATGTAGAACAAGAAAGGAGTCAGCAGAACAATATCCATTACTTATCTCAAACAGACGAAAAAAATATGTGAATCTACTTCAAATATAATACTCTGACAGAAACCAGATGGCATAGGGAATATTCCTACAGTGATGTTCACTGGTGAAACAGAATTTAAATTACACAACAATTGTCCATTGGACAGGACATATATTGTTGCCAGGTTTGAGAGAATCCCATTCCTCCTGTACATAAAAAAATTGTCGTTGGTTGCCCATTGCAAGACAAAATCCTCAGACCCTCTCCTTTATATCCTCTGTTACTTGAAGCAGCAAGACAAAATCCTCAGACCCTCTCCTTTATATCCTCTGTTACTTGAAGCATTTAGAAATTCAAATACAGGACTACCCCAGCAACATATTTTTTATACACTAGCTGATCGCTTTGTTTGAATTTTTTTTTTTTTTCATTGAATACAGCTGAAATAATACTCATGTATTAAACAATACTTAAATACAATCTGTCAAAACTGTTTGTACCAACTCAAATAAAGAAATACATGTACATATATCATGTACACATATATTGTACTGTATAAAAATACAAAATACAGGTCAATAGATAGACATGAAGAGGCAAAATCTTTTGGGAGACAAAATCTTATACGAGACAAATTCTTATTGATTTATTGAGTTGTGAGTTCGAATCCCGCTCATGGCGAGGTGTACTCTATACAACAGTATGTGATAAAGTTTGTCAGTGTCTTGCAACAGATCGGTGGTTTTCTCTCGTTTCCCCCACCAATAAGACTGACCACCACGATATAACTCAAATATTGTTAAAAGTGGTGTTAAACACCATAAACCAAACCTACTTAATAGACAAAATCTTATTGATTGATTGTTGTTTAACATCAAGTAACACTCTTACATCAGATCTATTTAATATATTTACTTGGTATTTTCTCATATTCTAAAATTAATTAAAAAAAATTCTAAAAAATTTTCAATATATTTTTAGCAATAAAAAATCCAATAAATAATTGATTGTAAGCACTGTAGCCAAAGGGAGGTAACTCTTAGAACATTTCCAGAAAAATAGTGTAAAATGATATTTTCTAAATTAGTACTGACATTGTAACATTTTCACTATATTCATAGCAACAAAACAAAATCCAGCAATACAACCAAAGGGATATAACTCTGAAGACATTTTCTGTAAAAAATAGTGTAAAAGGAGGGGGTTAGTGTTAGATTTATCGTGTTTTAATGCCACTTTCAACAATATTTCAGTTATATCGTGGCCGTCAGTTTTATTGGTGGAGGAAACCAGAGTACCCAGAAAAAACCACCAACCTGTCACAGGACACTGACAAACTTTATCACATAATGTTGTATCGAGTACACCTCGCCTGAGTGGGATTCGAACTCACAACATTAGTGGTGATCGCCACTGATTGCATAGGTAGTTATAAATCCAACTACCATACGATCACAATCATGACGGTCCCCAGAATATTTCAAGTTAATTCATCAAGTTAGTGAATCATGATATGTATTTCGCAGCTGCCTTTTTCGTATTTTGTACGTTTGCATTGTAACTACATTTTCAAATGAACGGAACAACTGTAAATATATACAAAACTTGATACACAGTTGATGTACAAACATGTACACAAATAAATTACCTGAAAGGCGTCAGCAGAACAATATTCATTACTTATCTCAGACAGGCGAAAAAATATGTGAATCTACTTCAAATATAATACTATGACAGAAACCAGATGGCATAGGGAATATTCCTACAGTGATGTTCACTGGTGAAACAGAATTTAAATTACACAACAATTGTCCATTGGACAGGACATATATTGGTGCCAGGTTTGAGAGAATCCCATTCCTCCTGTACATAAAAAAATTGTCGTTGGTTGCCCATTGCAAGACAAAATCCTCAGACCCTCTCCTTTATATCCTCTGTTACTTGAAGCAGCAAGACAAAATCCTCAGACCCTCTCCTTTATATCCTCTGTTACTTGAAGCATTTAGAAATTCAAATACAGGACTACCCCAGCAACATATTTTTTATACACTAGCTGATCGCTTTGTTTGAATTTTTTTTTTTTTTCATTGAATACAGCTGAAATAATACTCATGTATTAAAAAATACTTAAATACAATCTGTCAAAACTGTTTGTACCAACTCAAATAAAGAAATACATGTACATATATCATGTACACATATATTGTACTGTATAAAAATACAAAATACAGGTCAATAGATAGACATGAAGAGGCAAAATCTTTTGGGAGACAAAATCTTATACGAGACAAATTCTTATTGATTTATTGAGTTGTGAGTTCGAATCCCGCTCATGGCGAGGTGTACTCTATACAACAGTATGTGATAAAGTTGTCAGTGTCTTGCAACAGATCGGTGGTTTTCTCTCGTTTCCCCCACCAATAAGACTGACCACCACGATATAACTTAAATATTGTTAAAAGTGGTGTTAAACACCATAAACCAAACCTACTTAATAGACAAAATCTTATTGATTGATTGTTGTTTAACATCAAGTAACACTCTTACATCAGATCTATTTAATATATTTACTTGGTATTTTCTCATATTCTAAAATTAATTAAAAAAAATTCTAAAAAATTTTCAATATATTTTTAGCAATAAAAAATCCAATAAATAATTGATTGTAAGCACTGTAGCCAAAGGGAGGTAACTCTTAGAACATTTCCAGAAAAATAGTGTAAAATGATATTTTCTAAATTAGTACTGACATTGTAACATTTTCACTATATTCATAGCAACAAAACAAAATCCAGCAATACAACCAAAGGGATATAACTCTGAAGACATTTTCTGTAAAAAATAGTGTAAAAGGAGGGGGTTAGTGTTAGATTTATCGTGTTTTAATGCCACTTTCAACAATATTTCAGTTATATCGTGGCCGTCAGTTTTATTGGTGGAGGAAACCAGAGTACCCAGAAAAAACCACCAACCCGTCACAGGACACTGACAAACTTTATCACATAATGTTGTATCGAGTACACCTCGCCTGAGTGGGATTCGAACTCACAACATTAGTGGTGATCGCCACTGATTGCATAGGTAGTTATAAATCCAACTACCATACGATCACAATCATGACGGTCCCCAGAATATTTCAAGTTAATTCATCAAGTTAGTGAATCATGATATGTATTTCGCAGCTGCCTTTTTCGTATTTTGTACGTTTGCATTGTAACTACATTTTCAAATGAACGGAACAACTGTAAATATATACAAAACTTGATACACAGTTGATGTACAAACATGTACACAAATAAATTACCTGAAAGGCGTCAGCAGAACAATATTCATTACTTATCTCAGACAGGCGAAAAAATATGTGAATCTACTTCAAATATAATACTCTGACAGAAACCAGATGGCATAGGGAATATTCCTACAGTGATGTTCACTGGTGAAACAGAATTTAAATTACACAACAATTGTCCATTGGACAGGACATATATTGGTGCCAGGTTTGAGAGAATCCCATTCCTCCTGTACATAAAAAAATTGTCGTTGGTTGCCCATTGCAAGACAAAATCCTCAGACCCTCTCCTTTATATCCTCTGTTACTTGAAGCAGCAAGACAAAATCCTCAGACCCTCTCCTTTATATCCTCTGTTACTTGAAGCATTTAGAAATTCAAATACAGGACTACCCCAGCAACATATTTTTTATACACTAGCTGATCGCTTTGTTTGAATTTTTTTTTTTTTTCATTGAATACAGCTGAAATAATACTCATGTATTAAACAATACTTAAATACAATCTGTCAAAACTGTTTGTACCAACTCAAATAAAGAAATACATGTACATATATCATGTACACATATATTGTACTGTATAAAAATACAAAATACAGGTCAATAGATAGACATGAAGAGGCAAAATCTTTTGGGAGACAAAATCTTATACGAGACAAATTCTTATTGATTTATTGAGTTGTGAGTTCGAATCCCGCTCATGGCGAGGTGTACTCTATACAACAGTATGTGATAAAGTTGTCAGTGTCTTGCAACAGATCGGTGGTTTTCTCTCGTTTCCCCCACCAATAAGACTGACCACCACGATATAACTTAAATATTGTTAAAAGTGGTGTTAAACACCATAAACCAAACCTACTTAATAGACAAAATCTTATTGATTGATTGTTGTTTAACATCAAGTAACACTCTTACATCAGATCTATTTAATATATTTACTTGGTATTTTCTCATATTCTAAAATTAATTAAAAAAAATTCTAAAAAATTTTCAATATATTTTTAGCAATAAAAAATCCAATAAATAATTGATTGTAAGCATTGTAGCCAAAGGGAGGTAACTCTTAGAACATTTCCAGAAAAATAGTGTAAAATGATATTTTCTAAATTAGTACTGACATTGTAACATTTTCACTATATTCATAGCAACAAAACAAAATCCAGCAATACAACCAAAGGGATATAACTCTGAAGACATTTTCTGTAAAAAATAGTGTAAAAGGAGGGGGTTAGTGTTAGATTTATCGTGTTTTAATGCCACTTTCAACAATATTTCAGTTATATCGTGGCCGTCAGTTTTATTGGTGGAGGAAACCAGAGTACCCAGAAAAAACCACCAACCCGTCACAGGACACTGACAAACTTTATCACATAATGTTGTATCGAGTACACCTCGCCTGAGTGGGATTCGAACTCACAACATTAGTGGTGATCGCCACTGATTGCATAGGTAGTTATAAATCCAACTACCATACGATCACAATCATGACGGTCCCCAGAATATTTCAAGTTAATTCATCAAGTTAGTGAATCATGATATGTATTTCGCAGCTGCCTTTTTCGTATTTTGTACGTTTGCATTGTAACTACATTTTCAAATGAACGGAACAACTGTAAATATATACAAAACTTGATACACAGTTGATGTACAAACATGTACACAAATAAATTACCTGAAAGGCGTCAGCAGAACAATATTCATTACTTATCTCAGACAGGCGAAAAAATATGTGAATCTACTTCAAATATAATACTCTGACAGAAACCAGATGGCATAGGGAATATTCCTACAGTGATGTTCACTGGTGAAACAGAATTTAAATTACACAACAATTGTCCATTGGACAGGACATATATTGTTGCCAGGTTTGAGAGAATCCCATTCCTCCTGTACATAAAAAAATTGTCGTTGGTTGCCCATTGCAAGACAAAATCCTCAGACCCTCTCCTTTATATCCTCTGTTACTTGAAGCAGCAAGACAAAATCCTCAGACCCTCTCCTTTATATCCTCTGTTACTTGAAGCATTTAGAAATTCAAATACAGGACTACCCCAGCAACATATTTTTTATACACTAGCTGATCGCTTTGTTTGAATTTTTTTTTTTTTTCATTGAATACAGCTGAAATAATACTCATGTATTAAACAATACTTAAATACAATCTGTCAAAACTGTTTGTACCAACTCAAATAAAGAAATACATGTACATATATCATGTACACATATATTGTACTGTATAAAAATACAAAATACAGGTCAATAGATAGACATGAAGAGGCAAAATCTTTTGGGAGACAAAATCTTATACGAGACAAATTCTTATTGATTTATTGAGTTGTGAGTTCGAATCCCGCTCATGGCGAGGTGTACTCTATACAACAGTATGTGATAAAGTTGTCAGTGTCTTGCAACAGATCGGTGGTTTTCTCTCGTTTCCCCCACCAATAAGACTGACCACCACGATATAACTCAAATATTGTTAAAAGTGGTGTTAAACACCATAAACCAAACCTACTTAATAGACAAAATCTTATTGATTGATTGTTGTTTAACATCAAGTAACACTCTTACATCAGATCTATTTAATATATTTACTTGGTATTTTCTCATATTCTAAAATTAATTAAAAAAAATTCTAAAAAATTTTCAATATATTTTTAGCAATAAAAAATCCAATAAATAATTGATTGTAAGCATTGTAGCCAAAGGGAGGTAACTCTTAGAACATTTCCAGAAAAATAGTGTAAAATGATATTTTCTAAATTAGTACTGACATTGTAACATTTTCACTATATTCATAGCAACAAAACAAAATCCAGCAATACAACCAAAGGGATATAACTCTGAAGACATTTTCTGTAAAAAATAGTGTAAAAGGAGGGGGTTAGTGTTAGATTTATCGTGTTTTAATGCCACTTTCAACAATATTTCAGTTATATCGTGGCCGTCAGTTTTATTGGTGGAGGAAACCAGAGTACCCAGAAAAAACCACCAACCCGTCACAGGACACTGACAAACTTTATCACATAATGTTGTATCGAGTACACCTCGCCTGAGTGGGATTCGAACTCACAACATTAGTGGTGATCGCCACTGATTGCATAGGTAGTTATAAATCCAACTACCATACGATCACAATCATGACGGTCCCCAGAATATTTCAAGTTAATTCATCAAGTTAGTGAATCATGATATGTATTTCGCAGCTGCCTTTTTCGTATTTTGTACGTTTGCATTGTAACTACATTTTCAAATGAACGGAACAACTGTAAATATATACAAAACTTGATACACAGTTGATGTACAAACATGTACACAAATAAATTACCTGAAAGGCGTCAGCAGAACAATATTCATTACTTATCTCAGACAGGCGAAAAAATATGTGAATCTACTTCAAATATAATACTCTGACAGAAACCAGATGGCATAGGGAATATTCCTACAGTGATGTTCACTGGTGAAACAGAATTTAAATTACACAACAATTGTCCATTGGACAGGACATATATTGGTGCCAGGTTTGAGAGAATCCCATTCCTCCTGTACATAAAAAAATTGTCGTTGGTTGCCCATTGCAAGACAAAATCCTCAGACCCTCTCCTTTATATCCTCTGTTACTTGAAGCAGCAAGACAAAATCCTCAGACCCTCTCCTTTATATCCTCTGTTACTTGAAGCATTTAGAAATTCAAATACAGGACTACCCCAGCAACATATTTTTTATACACTAGCTGATCGCTTTGTTTGAATTTTTTTTTTTTTTCATTGAATACAGCTGAAATAATACTCATGTATTAAACAATACTTAAATACAATCTGTCAAAACTGTTTGTACCAACTCAAATAAAGAAATACATGTACATATATCATGTACACATATATTGTACTGTATAAAAATACAAAATACAGGTCAATAGATAGACATGAAGAGGCAAAATCTTTTGGGAGACAAAATCTTATACGAGACAAATTCTTATTGATTTATTGAGTTGTGAGTTCGAATCCCGCTCATGGCGAGGTGTACTCTATACAACAGTATGTGATAAAGTTGTCAGTGTCTTGCAACAGATCGGTGGTTTTCTCTCGTTTCCCCCACCAATAAGACTGACCACCACGATATAACTTAAATATTGTTAAAAGTGGTGTTAAACACCATAAACCAAACCTACTTAATAGACAAAATCTTATTGATTGATTGTTGTTTAACATCAAGTAACACTCTTACATCAGATCTATTTAATATATTTACTTGGTATTTTCTCATATTCTAAAATTAATTAAAAAAAATTCTAAAAAATTTTCAATATATTTTTAGCAATAAAAAATCCAATAAATAATTGATTGTAAGCATTGTAGCCAAAGGGAGGTAACTCTTAGAACATTTCCAGAAAAATAGTGTAAAATGATATTTTCTAAATTAGTACTGACATTGTAACATTTTCACTATATTCATAGCAACAAAACAAAATCCAGCAATACAACCAAAGGGATATAACTCTGAAGACATTTTCTGTAAAAAATAGTGTAAAAGGAGGGGGTTAGTGTTAGATTTATCGTGTTTTAATGCCACTTTCAACAATATTTCAGTTATATCGTGGCCGTCAGTTTTATTGGTGGAGGAAACCAGAGTACCCAGAAAAAACCACCAACCCGTCACAGGACACTGACAAACTTTATCACATAATGTTGTATCGAGTACACCTCGCCTGAGTGGGATTCGAACTCACAACATTAGTGGTGATCGCCACTGATTGCATAGGTAGTTATAAATCCAACTACCATACGATCACAATCATGACGGTCCCCAGAATATTTCAAGTTAATTCATCAAGTTAGTGAATCATGATATGTATTTCGCAGCTGCCTTTTTCGTATTTTGTACGTTTGCATTGTAACTACATTTTCAAATGAACGGAACAACTGTAAATATATACAAAACTTGATACACAGTTGATGTACAAACATGTACACAAATAAATTACCTGAAAGGCGTCAGCAGAACAATATTCATTACTTATCTCAGACAGGCGAAAAAATATGTGAATCTACTTCAAATATAATACTCTGACAGAAACCAGATGGCATAGGGAATATTCCTACAGTGATGTTCACTGGTGAAACAGAATTTAAATTACACAACAATTGTCCATTGGACAGGACATATATTGTTGCCAGGTTTGAGAGAATCCCATTCCTCCTGTACATAAAAAAATTGTCGTTGGTTGCCCATTGCAAGACAAAATCCTCAGACCCTCTCCTTTATATCCTCTGTTACTTGAAGCAGCAAGACAAAATCCTCAGACCCTCTCCTTTATATCCTCTGTTACTTGAAGCATTTAGAAATTCAAATACAGGACTACCCCAGCAACATATTTTTTATACACTAGCTGATCGCTTTGTTTGAATTTTTTTTTTTTTTCATTGAATACAGCTGAAATAATACTCATGTATTAAAAAATACTTAAATACAATCTGTCAAAACTGTTTGTACCAACTCAAATAAAGAAATACATGTACATATATCATGTACACATATATTGTACTGTATAAAAATACAAAATACAGGTCAATAGATAGACATGAAGAGGCAAAATCTTTTGGGAGACAAAATCTTATACGAGACAAATTCTTATTGATTTATTGAGTTGTGAGTTCGAATCCCGCTCATGGCGAGGTGTACTCTATACAACAGTATGTGATAAAGTTTGTCAGTGTCTTGCAACAGATCGGTGGTTTTCTCTCGTTTCCCCCACCAATAAGACTGACCACCACGATATAACTCAAATATTGTTAAAAGTGGTGTTAAACACCATAAACCAAACCTACTTAATAGACAAAATCTTATTGATTGATTGTTGTTTAACATCAAGTAACACTCTTACATCAGATCTATTTAATATATTTACTTGGTATTTTCTCATATTCTAAAATTAATTAAAAAAAATTCTAAAAAATTTTCAATATATTTTTAGCAATAAAAAATCCAATAAATAATTGATTGTAAGCACTGTAGCCAAAGGGAGGTAACTCTTAGAACATTTCCAGAAAAATAGTGTAAAATGATATTTTCTAAATTAGTACTGACATTGTAACATTTTCACTATATTCATAGCAACAAAACAAAATCCAGCAATACAACCAAAGGGATATAACTCTGAAGACATTTTCTGTAAAAAATAGTGTAAAAGGAGGGGGTTAGTGTTAGATTTATCGTGTTTTAATGCCACTTTCAACAATATTTCAGTTATATCGTGGCCGTCAGTTTTATTGGTGGAGGAAACCAGAGTACCCAGAAAAAACCACCAACCCGTCACAGGACACTGACAAACTTTATCACATAATGTTGTATCGAGTACACCTCGCCTGAGTGGGATTCGAACTCACAACATTAGTGGTGATCGCCACTGATTGCATAGGTAGTTATAAATCCAACTACCATACGATCACAATCATGACGGTCCCCAGAATATTTCAAGTTAATTCATCAAGTTAGTGAATCATGATATGTATTTCGCAGCTGCCTTTTTCGTATTTTGTACGTTTGCATTGTAACTACATTTTCAAATGAACGGAACAACTGTAAATATATACAAAACTTGATACACAGTTGATGTACAAACATGTACACAAATAAATTACCTGAAAGGCGTCAGCAGAACAATATTCATTACTTATCTCAGACAGGCGAAAAAATATGTGAATCTACTTCAAATATAATACTCTGACAGAAACCAGATGGCATAGGGAATATTCCTACAGTGATGTTCACTGGTGAAACAGAATTTAAATTACACAACAATTGTCCATTGGACAGGACATATATTGGTGCCAGGTTTGAGAGAATCCCATTCCTCCTGTACATAAAAAAATTGTCGTTGGTTGCCCATTGCAAGACAAAATCCTCAGACCCTCTCCTTTATATCCTCTGTTACTTGAAGCAGCAAGACAAAATCCTCAGACCCTCTCCTTTATATCCTCTGTTACTTGAAGCATTTAGAAATTCAAATACAGGACTACCCCAGCAACATATTTTTTATACACTAGCTGATCGCTTTGTTTGAATTTTTTTTTTTTTTCATTGAATACAGCTGAAATAATACTCATGTATTAAACAATACTTAAATACAATCTGTCAAAACTGTTTGTACCAACTCAAATAAAGAAATACATGTACATATATCATGTACACATATATTGTACTGTATAAAAATACAAAATACAGGTCAATAGATAGACATGAAGAGGCAAAATCTTTTGGGAGACAAAATCTTATACGAGACAAATTCTTATTGATTTATTGAGTTGTGAGTTCGAATCCCGCTCATGGCGAGGTGTACTCTATACAACAGTATGTGATAAAGTTGTCAGTGTCTTGCAACAGATCGGTGGTTTTCTCTCGTTTCCCCCACCAATAAGACTGACCACCACGATATAACTCAAATATTGTTAAAAGTGGTGTTAAACACCATAAACCAAACCTACTTAATAGACAAAATCTTATTGATTGATTGTTGTTTAACATCAAGTAACACTCTTACATCAGATCTATTTAATATATTTACTTGGTATTTTCTCATATTCTAAAATTAATTAAAAAAAATTCTAAAAAATTTTCAATATATTTTTAGCAATAAAAAATCCAATAAATAATTGATTGTAAGCATTGTAGCCAAAGGGAGGTAACTCTTAGAACATTTCCAGAAAAATAGTGTAAAATGATATTTTCTAAATTAGTACTGACATTGTAACATTTTCACTATATTCATAGCAACAAAACAAAATCCAGCAATACAACCAAAGGGATATAACTCTGAAGACATTTTCTGTAAAAAATAGTGTAAAAGGAGGGGGTTAGTGTTAGATTTATCGTGTTTTAATGCCACTTTCAACAATATTTCAGTTATATCGTGGCCGTCAGTTTTATTGGTGGAGGAAACCAGAGTACCCAGAAAAAACCACCAACCCGTCACAGGACACTGACAAACTTTATCACATAATGTTGTATCGAGTACACCTCGCCTGAGTGGGATTCGAACTCACAACATTAGTGGTGATCGCCACTGATTGCATAGGTAGTTATAAATCCAACTACCATACGATCACAATCATGACGGTCCCCAGAATATTTCAAGTTAATTCATCAAGTTAGTGAATCATGATATGTATTTCGCAGCTGCCTTTTTCGTATTTTGTACGTTTGCATTGTAACTACATTTTCAAATGAACGGAACAACTGTAAATATATACAAAACTTGATACACAGTTGATGTACAAACATGTACACAAATAAATTACCTGAAAGGCGTCAGCAGAACAATATTCATTACTTATCTCAGACAGGCGAAAAAATATGTGAATCTACTTCAAATATAATACTCTGACAGAAACCAGATGGCATAGGGAATATTCCTACAGTGATGTTCACTGGTGAAACAGAATTTAAATTACACAACAATTGTCCATTGGACAGGACATATATTGTTGCCAGGTTTGAGAGAATCCCATTCCTCCTGTACATAAAAAAATTGTCGTTGGTTGCCCATTGCAAGACAAAATCCTCAGACCCTCTCCTTTATATCCTCTGTTACTTGAAGCAGCAAGACAAAATCCTCAGACCCTCTCCTTTATATCCTCTGTTACTTGAAGCATTTAGAAATTCAAATACAGGACTACCCCAGCAACATATTTTTTATACACTAGCTGATCGCTTTGTTTGAATTTTTTTTTTTTTTCATTGAATACAGCTGAAATAATACTCATGTATTAAAAAATACTTAAATACAATCTGTCAAAACTGTTTGTACCAACTCAAATAAAGAAATACATGTACATATATCATGTACACATATATTGTACTGTATAAAAATACAAAATACAGGTCAATAGATAGACATGAAGAGGCAAAATCTTTTGGGAGACAAAATCTTATACGAGACAAATTCTTATTGATTTATTGAGTTGTGAGTTCGAATCCCGCTCATGGCGAGGTGTACTCTATACAACAGTATGTGATAAAGTTTGTCAGTGTCTTGCAACAGATCGGTGGTTTTCTCTCGTTTCCCCCACCAATAAGACTGACCACCACGATATAACTCAAATATTGTTAAAAGTG
Organism: Bathymodiolus brooksi; assembly: GCA_963680875.1. Taxonomy (NCBI): domain Eukaryota; kingdom Metazoa; phylum Mollusca; class Bivalvia; order Mytilida; family Modiolidae; genus Bathymodiolus; species Bathymodiolus brooksi. Next base: position 70,171,780 of record OY804576.1, on the reverse strand, counting down.
GTGTTAAACACCATAAACCAAACCTACTTAATAGACAAAATCTTATTGATTGATTGTTGTTTAACATCAAGTAACACTCTTACATCAGATCTATTTAATATATTTACTTGGTATTTTCTCATATTCTAAAATTAATTAAAAAAAATTCTAAAAAATTTTCAATATATTTTTAGCAATAAAAAATCCAATAAATAATTGATTGTAAGCACTGTAGCCAAAGGGAGGTAACTCTTAGAACATTTCCAGAAAAATAGTGTAAAATGATATTTTCTAAATTAGTACTGACATTGTAACATTTTCACTATATTCATAGCAACAAAACAAAATCCAGCAATACAACCAAAGGGATATAACTCTGAAGACATTTTCTGTAAAAAATAGTGTAAAAGGAGGGGGTTAGTGTTAGATTTATCGTGTTTTAATGCCACTTTCAACAATATTTCAGTTATATCGTGGCCGTCAGTTTTATTGGTGGAGGAAACCAGAGTACCCAGAAAAAACCACCAACCCGTCACAGGACACTGACAAACTTTATCACATAATGTTGTATCGAGTACACCTCGCCTGAGTGGGATTCGAACTCACAACATTAGTGGTGATCGCCACTGATTGCATAGGTAGTTATAAATCCAACTACCATACGATCACAATCATGACGGTCCCCAGAATATTTCAAGTTAATTCATCAAGTTAGTGAATCATGATATGTATTTCGCAGCTGCCTTTTTCGTATTTTGTACGTTTGCATTGTAACTACATTTTCAAATGAACGGAACAACTGTAAATATATACAAAACTTGATACACAGTTGATGTACAAACATGTACACAAATAAATTACCTGAAAGGCGTCAGCAGAACAATATTCATTACTTATCTCAGACAGGCGAAAAAATATGTGAATCTACTTCAAATATAATACTCTGACAGAAACCAGATGGCATAGGGAATATTCCTACAGTGATGTTCACTGGTGAAACAGAATTTAAATTACACAACAATTGTCCATTGGACAGGACATATATTGGTGCCAGGTTTGAGAGAATCCCATTCCTCCTGTACATAAAAAAATTGTCGTTGGTTGCCCATTGCAAGACAAAATCCTCAGACCCTCTCCTTTATATCCTCTGTTACTTGAAGCAGCAAGACAAAATCCTCAGACCCTCTCCTTTATATCCTCTGTTACTTGAAGCATTTAGAAATTCAAATACAGGACTACCCCAGCAACATATTTTTTATACACTAGCTGATCGCTTTGTTTGAATTTTTTTTTTTTTTCATTGAATACAGCTGAAATAATACTCATGTATTAAAAAATACTTAAATACAATCTGTCAAAACTGTTTGTACCAACTCAAATAAAGAAATACATGTACATATATCATGTACACATATATTGTACTGTATAAAAATACAAAATACAGGTCAATAGATAGACATGAAGAGGCAAAATCTTTTGGGAGACAAAATCTTATACGAGACAAATTCTTATTGATTTATTGAGTTGTGAGTTCGAATCCCGCTCATGGCGAGGTGTACTCTATACAACAGTATGTGATAAAGTTGTCAGTGTCTTGCAACAGATCGGTGGTTTTCTCTCGTTTCCCCCACCAATAAGACTGACCACCACGATATAACTTAAATATTGTTAAAAGTGGTGTTAAACACCATAAACCAAACCTACTTAATAGACAAAATCTTATTGATTGATTGTTGTTTAACATCAAGTAACACTCTTACATCAGATCTATTTAATATATTTACTTGGTATTTTCTCATATTCTAAAATAAATTAAAAAAAATTCTAAATTAGCACTGACAGTGGCAAATTTTCAATATATTTTTAGCAATAAAAAATCCAATAAATAATTGATTGTAAGCACTGTAGCCAAAGGGAGGTAACTCTTAGAACATTTCCAGAAAAATAGTGTAAAATGATATTTTCTAAATTAGTACTGACATTGTAACATTTTCACTATATTCATAGCAACAAAACAAAATCCAGCAATACAACCAAAGGGATATAACTCTGAAGACATTTTCTGTAAAAAATAGTGTAAAAGGAGGGGGTTAGTGTTAGATTTATCGTGTTTTAATGCCACTTTCAACAATATTTCAGTTATATCGTGGCCGTCAGTTTTATTGGTGGAGGAAACCAGAGTACCCAGAAAAAACCACCAACCCGTCACAGGACACTGACAAACTTTATCACATAATGTTGTATCGAGTACACCTCGCCTGAGTGGGATTCGAACTCACAACATTAGTGGTGATCGCCACTGATTGCATAGGTAGTTATAAATCCAACTACCATACGATCACAATCATGACGGTCCCCAGAATATTTCAAGTTAATTCATCAAGTTAGTGAATCATGATATGTATTTCGCAGCTGCCTTTTTCGTATTTTGTACGTTTGCATTGTAACTACATTTTCAAATGAACGGAACAACTGTAAATATATACAAAACTTGATACACAGTTGATGTACAAACATGTACACAAATAAATTACCTGAAAGGCGTCAGCAGAACAATATTCATTACTTATCTCAGACAGGCGAAAAAATATGTGAATCTACTTCAAATATAATACTCTGACAGAAACCAGATGGCATAGGGAATATTCCTACAGTGATGTTCACTGGTGAAACAGAATTTAAATTACACAACAATTGTCCATTGGACAGGACATATATTGTTGCCAGGTTTGAGAGAATCCCATTCCTCCTGTACATAAAAAAATTGTCGTTGGTTGCCCATTGCAAGACAAAATCCTCAGACCCTCTCCTTTATATCCTCTGTTACTTGAAGCAGCAAGACAAAATCCTCAGACCCTCTCCTTTATATCCTCTGTTACTTGAAGCATTTAGAAATTCAAATACAGGACTACCCCAGCAACATATTTTTTATACACTAGCTGATCGCTTTGTTTGAATTTTTTTTTTTTTTCATTGAATACAGCTGAAATAATACTCATGTATTAAACAATACTTAAATACAATCTGTCAAAACTGTTTGTACCAACTCAAATAAAGAAATACATGTACATATATCATGTACACATATATTGTACTGTATAAAAATACAAAATACAGGTCAATAGATAGACATGAAGAGGCAAAATCTTTTGGGAGACAAAATCTTATACGAGACAAATTCTTATTGATTTATTGAGTTGTGAGTTCGAATCCCGCTCATGGCGAGGTGTACTCTATACAACAGTATGTGATAAAGTTGTCAGTGTCTTGCAACAGATCGGTGGTTTTCTCTCGTTTCCCCCACCAATAAGACTGACCACCACGATATAACTTAAATATTGTTAAAAGTGGTGTTAAACACCATAAACCAAACCTACTTAATAGACAAAATCTTATTGATTGATTGTTGTTTAACATCAAGTAACACTCTTACATCAGATCTATTTAATATATTTACTTGGTATTTTCTCATATTCTAAAATTAATTAAAAAAAATTCTAAAAAATTTTCAATATATTTTTAGCAATAAAAAATCCAATAAATAATTGATTGTAAGCATTGTAGCCAAAGGGAGGTAACTCTTAGAACATTTCCAGAAAAATAGTGTAAAATGATATTTTCTAAATTAGTACTGACATTGTAACATTTTCACTATATTCATAGCAACAAAACAAAATCCAGCAATACAACCAAAGGGATATAACTCTGAAGACATTTTCTGTAAAAAATAGTGTAAAAGGAGGGGGTTAGTGTTAGATTTATCGTGTTTTAATGCCACTTTCAACAATATTTCAGTTATATCGTGGCCGTCAGTTTTATTGGTGGAGGAAACCAGAGTACCCAGAAAAAACCACCAACCCGTCACAGGACACTGACAAACTTTATCACATAATGTTGTATCGAGTACACCTCGCCTGAGTGGGATTCGAACTCACAACATTAGTGGTGATCGCCACTGATTGCATAGGTAGTTATAAATCCAACTACCATACGATCACAATCATGACGGTCCCCAGAATATTTCAAGTTAATTCATCAAGTTAGTGAATCATGATATGTATTTCGCAGCTGCCTTTTTCGTATTTTGTACGTTTGCATTGTAACTACATTTTCAAATGAACGGAACAACTGTAAATATATACAAAACGTGATACACAGTTGATGTACAAACATGTACACAAATAAATTACCTGAAAGGCGTCAGCAGAACAATATTCATTACTTATCTCAGACAGGCGAAAAAATATGTGAATCTACTTCAAATATAATACTCTGACAGAAACCAGATGGCATAGGGAATATTCCTACAGTGATGTTCACTGGTGAAACAGAATTTAAATTACACAACAATTGTCCATTGGACAGGACATATATTGGTGCCAGGTTTGAGAGAATCCCATTCCTCCTGTACATAAAAAAATTGTCGTTGGTTGCCCATTGCAAGACAAAATCCTCAGACCCTCTCCTTTATATCCTCTGTTACTTGAAGCAGCAAGACAAAATCCTCAGACCCTCTCCTTTATATCCTCTGTTACTTGAAGCATTTAGAAATTCAAATACAGGACTACCCCAGCAACATATTTTTTATACACTAGCTGATCGCTTTGTTTGAATTTTTTTTTTTTTTCATTGAATACAGCTGAAATAATACTCATGTATTAAAAAATACTTAAATACAATCTGTCAAAACTGTTTGTACCAACTCAAATAAAGAAATACATGTACATATATCATGTACACATATATTGTACTGTATAAAAATACAAAATACAGGTCAATAGATAGACATGAAGAGGCAAAATCTTTTGGGAGACAAAATCTTATACGAGACAAATTCTTATTGATTTATTGAGTTGTGAGTTCGAATCCCGCTCATGGCGAGGTGTACTCTATACAACAGTATGTGATAAAGTTGTCAGTGTCTTGCAACAGATCGGTGGTTTTCTCTCGTTTCCCCCACCAATAAGACTGACCACCACGATATAACTTAAATATTGTTAAAAGTGGTGTTAAACACCATAAACCAAACCTACTTAATAGACAAAATCTTATTGATTGATTGTTGTTTAACATCAAGTAACACTCTTACATCAGATCTATTTAATATATTTACTTGGTATTTTCTCATATTCTAAAATAAATTAAAAAAAATTCTAAATTAGCACTGACAGTGGCAAATTTTCAATATATTTTTAGCAATAAAAAATCCAATAAATAATTGATTGTAAGCACTGTAGCCAAAGGGAGGTAACTCTTAGAACATTTCCAGAAAAATAGTGTAAAATGATATTTTCTAAATTAGTACTGACATTGTAACATTTTCACTATATTCATAGCAACAAAACAAAATCCAGCAATACAACCAAAGGGATATAACTCTGAAGACATTTTCTGTAAAAAATAGTGTAAAAGGAGGGAGTTAGTGTTAGATTTATCGTGTTTTAATGCCACTTTCAACAATATTTCAGTTATATCGTGGCCGTCAGTTTTATTGGTGGAGGAAACCAGAGTACCCAGAAAAAACCACCAACCCGTCACAGGACACTGACAAACTTTATCACATAATGTTGTATCGAGTACACCTCGCCTGAGTGGGATTCGAACTCACAACATTAGTGGTGATCGCCACTGATTGCATAGGTAGTTATAAATCCAACTACCATACGATCACAATCATGACGGTCCCCAGAATATTTCAAGTTAATTCATCAAGTTAGTGAATCATGATATGTATTTCGCAGCTGCCTTTTTCGTATTTTGTACGTTTGCATTGTAACTACATTTTCAAATGAACGGAACAACTGTAAATATATACAAAACGTGATACACAGTTGATGTACAAACATGTACACAAATAAATTACCTGAAAGGCGTCAGCAGAACAATATTCATTACTTATCTCAGACAGGCGAAAAAATATGTGAATCTACTTCAAATATAATACTCTGACAGAAACCAGATGGCATAGGGAATATTCCTACAGTGATGTTCACTGGTGAAACAGAATTTAAATTACACAACAATTGTCCATTGGACAGGACATATATTGGTGCCAGGTTTGAGAGAATCCCATTCCTCCTGTACATAAAAAAATTGTCGTTGGTTGCCCATTGCAAGACAAAATCCTCAGACCCTCTCCTTTATATCCTCTGTTACTTGAAGCAGCAAGACAAAATCCTCAGACCCTCTCCTTTATATCCTCTGTTACTTGAAGCATTTAGAAATTCAAATACAGGACTACCCCAGCAACATATTTTTTATACACTAGCTGATCGCTTTGTTTGAATTTTTTTTTTTTTTCATTGAATACAGCTGAAATAATACTCATGTATTAAACAATACTTAAATACAATCTGTCAAAACTGTTTGTACCAACTCAAATAAAGAAATACATGTACATATATCATGTACACATATATTGTACTGTATAAAAATACAAAATACAGGTCAATAGATAGACATGAAGAGGCAAAATTTTATATCAGACCAAATTTTATACGAGACAAATTCTTATTGATTGATTGTTGTTTAACATCAAGTAACACTCTTACATCAGATCTATTTAATATATTTACTTGGTATTTTCTCATATCCTAAAATAATTTAAAAAAATTCTAAATTAGCACTGACAGTGGCAAATTTTCAATATATTTTTAGCAATAAAAAATCCAATGAATAATTGTAAGCATTGCAGTGGAATTATTGCATGCATTTCAGAAAATGTTATAAGAGTTACATCCCTTTGGTTGTATAGCTCACATTTTAATAATGGATTTTTTTAATGTTAAAAATATATTGAAAATTTTACACTGTCAGTGTTAAATAAAAAATGTTAATCGATAATTAAAAAAATGAGAAAATACCAAACAGATATTTTAAATAGATCTGATGTAACCGTGTTACTGAAATGACATTTCATGAAAAATAGTGTAAAATGACATTTAGGTTATTGTGTTTAACGCCACTTTCAACAATATTTCAGTTATATCATGGCGGTCAGTTTTATTGGTGGAGGAAACCATAGTAAACACTAAGGTTATAATTCTACCTCTTTGATATTTAAATAAAACTTAAATTCTTGATCCTTTAATAAGATACTATTACTGTAGATCAAAAGATAAAACTTCTGTAGCACATCTTAAGCCAAAGATAAAAGTTCTGTAGCACATCTTAAGCCAAAGATAAAACTTCTGTAGCACATCTTAAGCCAAAGATAAAACTTCTGTAGCACATCTTAAGCCAAAGATAAAACTTCTGTAGCACATCTTAAGCCAAAGATAAAACTTTTGTAGCACATCTTAAGCCAAAGATAAAACTTCTGTAGCACATCTTAAGCCAAAGATAAAACTTCTGTAGCACATCTTAAGCTAAAGATAAAACTTCTGTAGCACATCTTAAGCCAAAGATAAAACTTCTGTAGCACATCTTAAGCTAAAGATAAAACTTCTGTAGCACATCTTAAGCCAAAGATAAAACTTCTGTAGCACATCTTAAGCCAAAGATAAAACTTCTGTAGCACATCTTCAGCCAAAGATAAAACTTCTGTAGCACATCTTAAGCCAAAGATAAAACTTCTGTAGCACATCTTAAGCCAAAGATAAAACTTCTGTAGCACATCTTAAGCCTTTTCTGCTAAAGGTATATAAGGATACACTTATTACAGGTAAACTATTTCAGAAATAAAAAAATTGTTTAGCTTGTTTCTAATATATTTTGTCATTTATAAGGACATATGCTTCATAATTTCCCATTAGATATGGCCATTGATATTTCATAGCAGATGTCCTTTGGTGACAAAACAATTTGCAGACAAATCTGATACTGAAATGCTAGTCTTCCTCATGATATTTCCTTTGTAAAAAAATGGATATAAAAGAATTTAGAACTTTTGGCATTTAAAAAATGATAATCAACTAAGAAATACAAATATTGTACTATATAAAGGTACAAAATACAGATCAAGAGAAACAATCTTGTGTACGAGATAAAGAGGTCAAATCCTTGTTTGTGATATTAATTGATTGTTGTTTAACACCAAGTGGGACATTTCAGTAACACGGTTACATCAGATCTATTTAAAATATCTGTTTGGTATTTTCTCATTTTTTTCTATTATCAATTAACATTTTTTATTTAGCACTGACAGTGTAAAATTTTCAATATATTTTTAATATTAAAAAAATTCAATATTAAAATGTGAGCTATACAGCCAAAGGGATGTAACTCTTACAACATTTTCTGAAACACATGCAATAATTCCACTTCTTTGATTTCAAATCAGCTTAGATTTACAAGATTCTTGATCCTTTAATAAGGCACTACAGAAACATCAGCTCCAAACATAGATTTCAGTAGCACATCTACAATGTTATTCGTTTCATCCGGTTTTCTCCACCAATAAAACTGACTGCCACGATATAACTGAAATATTGTTGAAAGTGGTGCTAAACACCATCAAACAAACGAAACAATCAATCAAACTACATGTATCAAACATGTATTATACAGAAATGAATATATTTTCAGCTTGTTTCTCTCCTATTTTCCAAATGTAAGGATGTATGTTTCATATGGATTTTTGTAATAACAGGTGCAGGTTGGTAATAAAACAATTAGCAGACATATTGGTAAATTAAGTGCTAGTCTTCCTACCTATATTGCCTTTGTAAAACATGGCTTAATTGACTGAATATTGTTAACATCAAGTGAAAAGTATTTCTGCTATATTCATGACAAGAACAAGATTACAACAATAAATGTTGTAAGTAAAAAGGTGGCACTGGGAAATTTAGATTTCTCACAAGAAAAAGAGGGTATGTGGAAAAGGTCGGAACATTTTCCCCTGCGAACGGGACAGCAAAGACCACTTCTAATAAGAATTTGGTCATAAAGAACTCTTGCATGTTGTCTTTTAGATATAGAGAGTGTGATATTCCCCATACATGAGGCTCTCATTTACATCCCCTTTTAAGGGGAAGATGTATACTTGATTTGTTAGGCATAACTAGTGGATGCTACCCTACACCAGAGAAACTAGAACAAAAATTTGGAATTTAATCTGTTGAGTAATGCCACAATAAGGCAATAAAATTTATTTTTAAAAAGAAGATCTTTATTAAGATATATAAGATAATTACCCAGGTATCTTTTTTCAACTACTTGTTTTTTGAATTGTAGAAAATGAAAATGAAAACTAACTTGTACATGAGAAAAAAACTAACTTACCTTTCCAAAGAGTTTTATCCATTTTCAAATGCATTTATTTCATCATACTGGTTCTATCTGATCTTTACCATCAATGGCAAAGAGATCTTGATCACCTGATTCATCCTTCAATTCAACTAATTCCTTATTTTCATTTTCTTCATGTGGAATCAATGAATGTGTTTGTCCTTCATGGATACTGTCCTTGTCTAACTGACTAAACATCCAGTAGAAATATGAGAACTCGTATCCAGGCCATTCCTTCATATCCTGGTCAGAAGAAAGGTGATTATTAATTACTACATTACATTCTCTTTGTAAAATAAACTATAGCCATACTTCTGACAGTTCAAAAATGACATAGCTCCTGTCTCATTTTGGATTTATGGTGTTTAACGCCACTTTCAACACTATTTCAGTTATATTGTGGCGACCAGTTTTATTGGTGAAGGAAACTGGAGTACCCGGAGAAAACCACTGATCTGCCATAAGTCACTGACAAACTTTATCACATAATGTTGTATCGAGTACACCTTGCCGTGAACGAGGTTCGAACTCACAACATTAGTGGTGATAGGCATTGATTGCACAAGTACAATGTAGTTCTAAATCCAACTACCATACGATCGCGAGTACGACGGCCCCTCTTTGTAAAATAAACTATGGCCATACTTTTAATAGTTCAAAAGATGATATAGCTCCTGTTTAAGAGGAACAATATTTTGAAAATGTAAAGATGATCATACATGACAATTTTTAATTTTCAAAACAGATATTTTTAACTTTCCAGAAAAAAATATACATATTCAGAAATAGTAGCTCCTCTTTCATAAAAAGGGAAGTAACACATACATAACTGAAAGCATTTCATATAAACATAGCTTAAATAAGCTATATTCAAAATAATCATAACTTAAATAAGCTAAATTAAAAATAATCATAACTTAAATAAGCTATATTCAAAATAATCATAACTTAAATAAGCTATATTCAAAATAATCATAACTTAAATAAGCTAAATTAAAAATAATCATAACTTAAATAAGCTACATTGAAAATAAACATAACTTAAATAAGCTACATTGAAAATAAACATAACTTAAATAAGCTAAATTGAAAATAAACATAACTTCAATTAGTTACTTTAAAAAAAAACATAGCTTAAATTAGCTACTTTTAAACTAAACATATTAACTTAAATTAGCTACTTTTAAAATAAATATAACTTAAATTAGCTACTTTTAAACTAAACATAACTTAAATTAGCTACTTTTAAAATAAAGATAACTTCAATTAGCTACTTTTAAAATAAAGATAACTTCAATTAGCTACTTTTAAAATAAAGATAACTCAAATAAGCTATATTTGAAATAAACATAACTTAAATAAGCTATATTTGAAATATTTACACAATAACCCTAAACATGTATTAACCACCATTTATATACAGTCAAATCTGTTTTTAAGAGACCATGCATGGGAACACTAAAATATGGTCACATAAGACAGGTGGTTGCTAAATACAGGTTTAATTAATATGATATGCACTGAAGGAAAATTAAAATTAGGTCACATAATACAACTTATTGCTTAATAGGGGTGGTTACTAAAGCAGGTTTGAATGTATCTCTTAAAACTAGAGAAAGTTGATCTGGTGATCACAGATACCCCTGCATTCCAAATTTTCATCCAGAAACCTTTCTTCTAAGAGAAAAAGGGCCATAAGTCATGAACAGTAAATGTCAATTTCACCATAATCGAACTTAATCTGTATTTTATGGTACATCGCATTGTGTTAAAGTTTGAACAGATTTGGTTGAGTCGTACCTTAAATATCATTCGGAAACCTAGAAAGTCCCTATTTTCTAAGAGAAAAAGGGCCATAACTCAGGAACGGCAAATGTGAAATACACCGTAATCGAACTTAACCTGTATTTATGGCAAATTGAAAAACACCCATAGCAGATGAAGTTAAATTACAGGTAGACTTTAATATAGGTAAGTTGGGCATTTAACTAGTCATCTGACCTTGAAACTACAAAGGTGAATCTTTCCTATTCATACTTGCCTTGGCCATCAGCCAATTTACCTTGACCAACATTCAGGTCAGCCCATTGTCATTCTATTGTCCAGTAAAAGTACAAAGTCTTCATGGAGATCAAATTGTGTATTCAGTTATACTGTTTTACTTCAAAAGTACACATTTGTACTTTGTAATGCAAGAAAATAAAAAAAAAGTATCCATTTGATATAACTTATATGTTTATTATTGCAAACAACATTCTTTTAAAATACACCCAAAAAATGGAACATATGTAACATAGCAATCCCCCCCCCCCCCCCCTCAAAAAAAAGAAGAAAAAAAACCAAACCAACAAAAAACAAAAACAAAAACAAAAACAACCCAAAAATGTCTGAAGTTTTTGCTTCACTAATTCTTCAAAAAACAAAATAGGTACACAAGGTACAAAGATAAATTACATTTAAAACTGTGTGTGTCCTTTTTAAGTAAAACAGTATAACTGAATACACAATTTGATCTCCATGAAGACTTTGTACTTTTACTGGACAATAGAATGACAATGGGCTGACCTGAATGTTGGTCAAGGTAAATTGGCTGATGGTCAAGGCAAGTATGAATAGGAAAGATTCATCTTTGTAAATTCAAGGTCAGATGACTAGTTAAATGCCCAACTTACCTATATAAAAGTCTACCTGTAATTTAACTTCATCTGCTATGGGTGTTTTTCAATTTGCAATAATGGTCCACAGCATTGTGTTAAAGTTTGAAAAGATTTGATTGAGCCATACTTTAAATATCATCCGGAAACCTAAAAAGTCCCTATTTTCTAAGAGAAAAAGGGCCATAACTCATGAACGGTAAATGTGAAATACACCGTAATCAAATTTAACCTGTATTTTATGGTACACAGTAATGTGTGAAAGTTTGAAAAGATTTGTTTGAGCGGTACTTTAATTATTATCCGGAAACCAAAAGTGTGACGGACGGACGGACATGAGGATCCCTATATACCCCCGACTCTCATCGAGCAGGGGTATAAAAATTAAAGGTGCATAATATTACCTTATAAATCTGTACCAATTGTTGAGAGTTTGAATCTGTAAATCTGTCAACCATTGTTATTCCCATTCTAATTAATGAAACACCACTGTCTGGAATCCAACCTCTGAAGAAGAAAATAAATCCTTATTAATTAACTAATTCTAGTATATTTTATACATTGTAGTGATTGTTACAAAAAAAAATTCACAAAAAAAAGAAAAAGACTTGAGGTGAATTAAAACAGTCTTTGCCTTAATTTTTTCACCTACTTCCCCAAAAGCCAAATTTAGAAAAATTTCTATTAATTCAAACAAATTCTTTCATAATTTTCCCTTGTCCAAATCCAGTTTTACTTGTCCCAGGCTTCGGGCAAGTGGGTTAGTACGAAGGCTGTTACAACTATATATTTAATCTTTTTTTTTCAAGTCGAAATATTTGAAATTTAATATCTGAAATTGATACCCATTTAAATGTAATCTGTGAACATTGTATTTGTATTGATACAGAAATTTATTTATTTAGAAAATCCAAGTTTTAAGTAAATTGCCCACTTGCTCATAATTTTTCATCACATTTCTTCTTTTTTTTGGTCATTTAAACCAGAAATAACTGGTAAATTAAAAAGATAGAAACTGTAAATATTATAAAATGAATTTGTTTCGTTTAAATTCTGAGGAGATGACACCAGATGCTTCATTGGTCCTTAAATCCCTTGCATGTGCAGTTTTTAATGCATTCTTACATACACTGGGTATATGATAGATAATTGTACTTTCACCAATGATAACCTTGTGTCCATCTCATAGCAAGGTGTCATTAAATTATATATTAAATAAGATAGTTCACTAAGTACTAACTGACATTATATGGTATTATCTTGGCACTCCATCTTCTTCTACAAGTATTAAATTTACATATAGCTGAACACTGGCCTCATGTTAGTGGAGCTAACATTATGTCATAAAGTTTGTCAGTGACTTGCAGAAGGTCGATAGTTTTCTCCAGGTATTCCAGTTTCCTCCACAGATAAAACTAACCACCACGACATAGCTGAAATATTGTTGAAAATGGTGTTAAACACCATAACCCTATCCATCTTTTTTAGTGGAAATCAGAGGTTTAACTACTTCATTACAAGTAACACTTTTAAAGACCTCAAAATACCTGAGAGAAGTAGGAACCTGACCATGGTTATCACTTTTGTCATCAATTATAGTATTCAAATGTTATAGAAATCATTGATACAATACAGAAGGCCTCAATAAAGCCCAAAACTACAATGATATTCCATATTTTGATGCATTTTGCCAGACTTTTTGGGAGAAATATTAAGAAAAAAAATTGAAATTGGTGTTATATTTGAAAGTTAATACACTTGATGATCAAATTGATACGGTAATTCCTTTTCAATATTTGAAGGCCCCATCTAACCTGCTTGACAACTTGTTCAGATAATCAAATTTGAGTTTGAAACAGGTCCTCGGGTAAACTTTGCAATAAATTTGAAGGACTTTGAACACACTTAAAATACCATCAATATAGGTAAGTTCTGCTAAGTTTCCATTCAATCATTGTGATGATATTAGAAACAATTTCCTCTCCTGCTTCATGACAATAGACAACAATAATAGGTAAGTATCCAGCAAAAAGGGAGAATAACTTACACCTGCTATATCCACAAACCATTTTAAAGATTGATCATTCTTATTGTCTCCTATTTCATTTTTCAAAATTTTGGTCAATCTTAAAACTTTATCCCTAAAAGAAAACACAAGGAAGATTACTAAGGATCAACCATAAATACATGAACCGTATCACAGCGATACTGGATATTGGATCTTTATGAAACAAGAAATTTTGATTAAAAATATTTTATAAATACTTCTTACAAAGTTAGGAAAGAAGATTTTGACAGCAATCAGTAAAGATTACACCCCAGTAATATGCTATAGGAGAAGATTAGGGTATAAGGAAAACAGTTACATGTGCAGGCAGACATTTAAAGATGGAAAAAGTTCTGCCGACCTTAGACCAAATAAGCTAAATATGAAAAGCAAGCGAGATATAACATAAATGCAATGTTAAAAAAAAAAAGAAGCAAAAAATGTATTCAAATACTTACTCCATCTTTGGAATAATTCTTTCTCTGGGTGAGATTAAAATTTGAGTTAAGAAAAACTTCAAATGATTGAAATCATCAATATCTCTGATATTGTCTTGTCGAGGAATCATATGCATTAAGTATTCTTTATCCCCTTTTATTATCTCATTATCCGATCGTAACTACAAGAAAGCGAGAGAAAAAAACCAGACTATTACAATGTATCATAAATAATGTAATTATTATTAAATCTCAGGTTCATTTAACTCAGACATAAGTAACCTTTTACGATTTTTTTTCTATCCTGTTTATGCCCTTTGGTTCTCAAGTATTTGGCTTGGCAATCTTTTGACTTGTACCTGATGTCAGTGATGATGTTTACTTCAGTAATGTGTAGTGTACACTAAATAAGATACGTGTATCTATAGTTTTATATGGAATATTACTACAATTTCAAAATTCTACTGGATAAATAAGTAGAATTATTATACATGTATATATAAAGAGCAGTTTTCCAATTAATAATCTCCATTCTTGTTGATCACCTTGGCAGTGTATTAGTTTTCATGCTGCCCTCGAGAGTGGTAGTTCGAGGCTTCGATCCTTGGTCAGTTCAAAGCAAAGATTGTACACTTGATATTTCCTGCTTCCTTGCTAAACATGCAAGATTATGGAGCAAATGCTAGTTAGACCTGTGTCAGGATAATATATCCAAGTGGAGCTAACTGAAAATCCTACTCTGTTTGTTGGTCTTGGACAAAAAAGACATCTTCATCATCATCTCCACTCGAACACAAAAATCGTTCAAATCAGAATGTTTTATTCATTGGATATGACATTCTAGTTGGATGTTTTTCGAATACGAGTACAAAGCTCGTACCCGGTAAGTTTTATGACCATGAGGCTTGGTCTTGTATTTTAATGTGATTTGTAATTTTGCTGCTCATCATGTTTAAACATGATGACACATGTTTCATAATCATCAAAAGCAAATAAACCACCAGTATTTTTGTTTTATAGTGATGGCAAAGGTGAATATATGTCTGTTTTCAACAAAGTTTGAACAGTCCTATTTAAATGTACTAGCAGTAATTCATAAAATAAAATTGTAGATCATGTACAACTAATTAAACCATATAAAGCATTACACATACCTCCATAAAAGATTTCTTTCCCTTTGGAATCACAGGGTGAAATGAAGAAAATGGAATCTAGAATGCAAAAATATTAATAACCTTAATGTTTACTGCTCAGTTCCATAATTAATTAGGGGCTGTCATGGTCATGATCATACGGTAGTTGGATTTACAACTACCTGTTGGAATTCCGCTCATGGCAAGGTGTACTCAATACAACATTATGTGAAATAGTTTGTTAGTGACTTGCGACAGGTTGGTGGTTTTCTCCAGGTACTCCAGTTTCCTCCACTAATAAAACTGACTGCCACTAAAAAAAAATCAGCTGCTACAATATATATTTCATTTGCAAAAAAGTGTGACATCCAAACATGAGGCACATATTAACAGAAGTTGTGTATTTAATACATCCCCCATACACAGCATGTGCCTCCATTGCTAGGGTTGTACCACACAACCGAGAAACTTATGTCATATATCAATAGCTCTGTGTGCCATCAAGGAGATATGATAAACAAATTTGTTTCCATATCTAAATTCACCAACTTACCTCTGCAATAAATTGTATGTCAAAGAAATAATCCATCATGATTGGTAGTGCCTTAAATAGATTTGAGTGTTTGTCTTCTAACCTCAAATTTTCCATTTTCTAAAATTGAAAAAAAAAGGGAAAACAAATATAACACTACATTTACCATAGTTTTAAATAATTAGAAGATAAGTACATTTTAGCTACATTAATGATGTCAACAGAATTATAAAAAAAAAAAAATATTGAACAAGTAGTCGATTTTAAAAGCTCATTACAGCTTGTGTTGTATGTATATTATATATCGATTCTAATAAAGCTTTGAGTTTGAATTTGAATTTGAAGTAATTCAAGTCTAAATTTACTTGTACATTTTGCAAAATTACAAATCTAGTGTAAATAAAAAAATAAACGTTAGAGAAAATGGAAGGGGCAATCAAAAATGGACAATCCAGAGACACAGGCACAAGACACAGAATGATGAAAAATAAACACAACACAGAAAACTAAAAAAAATGAGCAACACAGACCCCACGTAAAAACCAGGGCTGAAACCCAGGTTCTCATAAATGCATATACCAAATGAAATTATTTTGCCAAACAGCCAAAGTTTGATAGATTTTACTATGAGTCTATTTTGTAGATATAAATACTTAAACTACAGTCGAAACTTCATTGTTGTGAGAAAGTTGAAAGGACCAATGACTTAGAGGGCCATCGTGGTTGTGATCGTATGGTGGATGGATTTTCAACTACCTATGCCATTAGTGGCTATCACCACTAACGTTGTGAGTTTGAATACCGCTCATGGTGAGGTGTACTCGATACAACATTATGTGATAATGTTTGTCAGTGACCTACAATTACCTAAATATTGTTTTCAGTTTGAAAAAAGATCAATAATATGAATTATGTTTTTTAATTAGAAATTAAATTTTACTCACTATTTCCTTGTAAAGTAAAGAAGTTTGATTGGTTGACTAAATCTTATATCTATTGACTCTTTCGGCAGTTTTTCATTAGAATCTTTTTCATAGAATAAAATAAAAAATAAAAAATACTACATCCTCGAAACAGTTCCAAAATTCAACTGAAAATTCATAAATAAGGGTAATAACAAAATTACCGAACTCCGAGCAATCTTACAAAGGGAAAGTCAAAACTCATAAGTATATAAACAGACAAAATCAGTCAACAACCGGAAAACTGTGAAAACCGTAATGACCCTGACTTGGTACAGGCATTTCTAAAGAAATGGTGGGTTGAATCAGATTTTAAAGCGCCAAACCTCCCCCTTTCATTACTGCTCAAAGTTTCCGGCTGTCACTATAACAGTATTTATAACAATACTTGAAAACAGGTAAAACAGTTGTCATAACAGCACCTAACTCAGTGAAGTGAATGTCAAAAACATTTTTACGTCACATAAAAAGAGGCCAAATTGATACCTCTACCATACATATATAGAAATAGAAATAACGTCTTTACAAGTAGATTATTTTTTGTGCAAACAAGAGGTAAAATCTGGAACAAACAAGATTCAGATATGGAGGCAGCTACTGCACTCAGAAAACAGCTTTAAAAAAGTCATAAGTTATAGTTACATTTCATAATAGGACAATATAAGGACAGAAAAGCATAGTTCAATTTATTTGTTCACAACCAAACTGCCTTGTAAAAAAACTTGTAATATTGTATATATAGGTTAAGGTTTATGGTGTTTAATGCCACTTTCAATAATATTTCAGTAATAGTGTGGCAGTTATATTGTATATAAGTTACCCTATGTGTATTTGGTGATGAAAAATAAAAGTATTCTGGTGTAATTGTTTGTAAAATGCCTTCTGTGTCTTTTAATTTCCTCAGCATGTCATATACTGTGACAGCTAGATGATTCGCATTGACCATTCCAATGAATGTCACACTATTAATTCCTGAAACAGAAAATTAAAAACTTTTTTTTTTTTCAAATTAACAAGTTTTCCAGATATGTTTTTCTAACAATCTAATAAAAACTATGGTACATATGACAAATACAATGAAACCTGCCTTAAAGCCCACCTGTATTAAGTATTAAAGCCCATCTGTATTAAGTAAAAACATGTGTTGAAGGACTGAGCGTGTTGGTCTAATACAATACAAATATCATCATCTCATCAAAAAGTAACTGTTCTTGCCATTCTAACGGACTTTGGACCTTCATTAAGAGACCACATTTCACACTCCATTGAGTGGTCTATAAATACAGGCTTCACTGTATACAGTTTATTATCAATCTACACCAAACATCCTTCACTACAACTCTGGCTCAGAATATACATCTCTTTAGAAAAGTATCTACAGCTTATTCATAACTTGGGCAATGAAAGTCAGTAGAAATAATTTTTTCAAGTGAAAAATAGAATTCTATCTCAAATTTGTTTATTCCCATGTACCTTCTTACAAAATGAGATTCATTTTGATGTTTAATTTACAGCAAAACATTTTGACATAATAGTTTAATTACAGGATCATAAAATATATCTAATACAAACAATACATTTATATATTAATATGTGTCAAAATGTTATAGGGTCATGATCAATATTCTGTTGTATTAAGTGATTAACGATGTTTTTTAAAACGAGATGACTGAGAAACGTCCTCGAGTTTAAAAAAGCATCTTTAATTATTTTATCGCTATTTTGTATTCATAATTAGATAATTTTTGTTGAGATACTGACATTTTTTTAAACACAATTAATATTTTATATCGTTAATCACTTAATTATCAAGAATTTGTTAATGTGACGTCATTATAACGTCATATTAGAAAACAAGATACTACTACGTGCGTCCTTGACAACGCTTAGCGATTAGCGATAATTGGAATCATCTCATGTGCCCACATGATATGAAATATATCGGTTTTAAACATCAAAGGGAAAATAAACAAAATAGCGATAATCAAAATTATAAGTGTTTCTAATAAATGTGTTCAGCATTAACAATAATAAAGCCTACTGTTAGGTATCAATTTTGTCTCTGTTTCTATGATTTGCTGATAAGAATTTGGAACTGTTCTGACCGTGTGGTGATTTTTTGTTTTTCAATTTACAGTGAAACCTGTCTAAACCCACAGCTGCATATAATGAAATTCTGTATAAATCAAACTTTAAATATAGTCCAAATGTAGGAAACCTCATTGGTGGTGCAACGGTGAGTGTGCTCTCCTCGAGTGTGGTAGATCGTGGGTTCGAGACCCGGTCGGGCGAAACCAAAAACTATAAAATTGGTATTGGTTGTTTCTTCGTTAGGCATGCAGCATTAAGGAGAAAGAGCAAAGACTTGTTGGCTCGCAATCAGAATAATGTGTCTGAGTGGAGCAACATGTCTACCTGCAGACTGTTGTTTCAGTGAACTAGCACTATAAAAATCAAACTAAGCGTGTTGGTCTAGTACAAAGCGGACCTCGTCATCATCTGATTGAAAATTAACTAGTTCTCACCATGATATAGTTGAAAAATTGCTGAGTTGGCATTAAACAACAATCACTCACTCAAATATAGGAAATCTTTGTTATAGGGTTAGGGATTTGGGTTGTGGTGTTTAACGCCACTTTTAGCAATATTTCGGATATATCTTTGTTATATCAACCTGTAAAAACCAAACACTTGTCTATTCACAAAATCTGGTTCTCCGGAATGTTTGGTTTAGAAAGGTTTCACTGTAATATTCTAGCATTAATGATCAACAAACCACATGTGTTAGATTTTATACTTTAACATTTTAAAAAGATTTATGGTCACATCTTTCACAAGCAACATTATACATACTAGCATGCTTAACAACGGAACTTAAAACTTCTTCCTCTATGTTATCATAGAATGTATGTCTATGATTTTGAATGTATTCTATCTGTAACCGGTTCTCTCCTACTTCTTTCTGATAGTCCTGAAAGAAAATTGCCCTGTACATACATTACAAGCTAATGACACATAAAAAAAAGTCACATGCACATCTCCAATATGTCCATGACAACTGTTTATGCATGGTGGCCTTCTTGTATGTCTGGGAAAGTCACCAAACACAATTCTGGAAGAAGACCATCCATGTTTGGTGCAAAATGGTGCAATGATTCTTCAGAATAAGATGAAAATGTCAAAAGTTGTCAGATGCCAGACAATGGACACCGAGTGATGAGAAAAGCTGGTGAGCAAATAACTTTTCTTCATGCTAAAAGTTTCTATCATCAATAAAGAGCAAAACACTTGTCTTACATAAGATTGGTAGGGCCACCATGTGACCATGATATGACAGTTGTAATTACAGCTACCTATGCAATCAGATGCTATCACCATGACAATTTTGAGTTGGATTCCGGCGTGTAGTAAGGTGTACTTTATACAACTTAACATGTGCGTCATAAAAATTGTAAGTGACAGATTAATGGTTTACTTCTGGTACTGCAGTTTCCTCAAATAATAACGACATGGTGCAGTTGATAGAATAGCAGTGAACAATAAAAATGTTCCATACTGTATTACATTTACTAACATAGTAACATCAATTCAATTTGAAGTTCTTCAGAAAATTTATCTGAAAAAGTGAGAACCAGGGAGAAACCAATACTTTACAGTGTCCTTCAGAGATTGAATACCATAAAATGATGATCTTTAGTCTAAATTACCTTCAATAAAGCTAAATATTCTTTTCTTTCTTCAAAACACACATATTTTTCAATATTAGCTCCTTTCTTCTTAAGTAAAGCTTTAGCTAAAACTCCTTCACCTGTAATATACAGCATCCAATACATTTTTTAACCATTTTAGACATGTACACTATGGCTTTAATCTCCCTTGTTTTAAAACCAATATGGTTACATGTTCAAACTTGTTTTTATCATAGCCTTCCTGACTTATTAACAACTAGGATGAAACTGCATTTAAGAGCGACTACCTGTAACTTATCAGGCCATGATTGCATAGTAGTTTCATTTGCATCTACATATGCAATCAGTGAATGCCTATCACCTTGCAATCAGTGAATGCCTATCACCATGCAATCAGTGAATGCCTATCACCATGCAATCAGTGAATGCCTATCACCACTACTGATAAGTATTGTAAGTCTGCACACCAATATTGTTT
Source organism: Bathymodiolus brooksi (assembly GCA_963680875.1). Classification (NCBI taxonomy): domain Eukaryota; kingdom Metazoa; phylum Mollusca; class Bivalvia; order Mytilida; family Modiolidae; genus Bathymodiolus; species Bathymodiolus brooksi. Next base: position 70,150,638 of record OY804576.1, on the reverse strand, counting down.
CTGCTTCCGTTTCTATTGTAAACATTGTCTGCTACAGCAAGCTCCCACCTACCAAAAATTGTATCCCTCACTGAAATTTCTCCACAATTTTTGCATTCCAAGCCCTCCATACTTGGCACAGGAAGTTGCTCCCAGACTTATAAAACATGTCAACATCAACATTAAACGTAGGGTATGTACATTTTATCAGTTTATTGGTAATTGTTACATAGAGAAACATTTTTTTCACAATGTAGTCTCCCTCGGAATCGTTAGGTGCACAGACTTATAATACGGCACTGTACTATTGTGAGTTTTATTTCCACATATATGGTACAACAATGCATGACAAAGTTTGTCAGTGACTAAAAAAGGCCCAGTTCTTTTTTCCATGTACTCAGATTTCCTCTAGCGATAAAAAAAAAATTAACCTTATAATGGACCATCCAATGATCATTGATGTAGAGTTTGGATTAACACAATCGTAATTTCCAAGTTTCTGTGTGTTAAAGGTTTTTAAACATGTTTCCTATTGAGTCTTATTTTCCACAGTGGACACTTGGATTTCTGATCTGCAACAATTCCAAATTTAGAAGAGGACCAATAAGAAGTAGCAAATGTCATGTTTTTCTTTTGACCAAACCAGTGTCATTACATCTTTCTTCCAAAGTAATGAAATGTAAAAGAAGTTTAAACATTGATTGATGGTCAACAATTCCACCAATATCAACAAAAGGAACAACCACCTCAAACCACTGAACACAAAAAAAACATGACACATGGCATTGGAAATAAAAATCCTAGCTTTGGACAGGCACAACAATGTGGCGGGATTAAACTGTTTAATAGGATACCAACCCTACCCCACTGATAATTGGATTTCCATTTACAATACAGATAAATTCTAACAATTAAAACCTGCATCAGCCCATTGTCTGAAGTAGTTTGAATATTACAATGTATGACTTTTAACATTACTTTCTATCATACAAGTACCTGGATTATTTTCGATAAACAGACTCTTTTTATACTTTTTATTTTTGAGGATCAATTCGGCAATTTCTCCTGAAATATAAATGGATTCATTTATAATTATCTTACAACTCCTCCTACACTGTTTCATTGATTGGTATTTAATGCCTATTTTAGCAGTATTTCAGCAATATCGTGGCCTTACACTGTTCCAAATACAAACTATACTTTTAATTTGATAATTACATTCTATTATTATGATTGTGTTGCATGTTTTATATTTTGATACTGTCCAACAGGGACCAGGCACGTGAAAAAATAAGACTAGATAATCCACTTTTATCAATGTTTTGTAAATTTTTCATTTGATCTTAGGGCCCGGGTGGCTCAATACAAGCCTATCACCAATACGGCATAGATTCGCACCCGGCTTTGTAAATTACAAAAAAGGGTGCACTCGACTCGCAGCCCCAAGTGATAAAGTTTACCAGTTGTTTGCCCATGGTCGGTGGTTCTCTCCGGGTACTCCGGCTTCTTCCACCACTAAAACTGGTCGCCATGAAATAGCTGAAATATTGCTGAAAGTGGCATTAAACACCAAAAAATCAAATCATTTGATCTTTATACACAGCAATATCAGTTCTCAATTGCAAGCGACAAGCGTAATACATAAAGAATAACGGCAGTTTTGAAAGTCGAGATAGACTTTATCGCTAGTATGACAGTAAGTCTGATAGGAAAAGCTGTGATACTAGTGATAATGTATGTGGAGCTCTTCAAAACTGGTGAGGACCCGGGTGGCTTAATGAGTTAGGTAGTAGGATTACCTAACAACTCATACAAGCCTATCTCCAACACGGCGTGGGTTCACACCTGGCTTTGTAAATTACAAAAAAGGGTGCACTCGACTCACAGACGCAAGTGATAAAGTTTACCAGTTGCTTGCCCATGGTCGGTGGTTCTCTCAGGGTACTCTGGCTTCTTCCACCACTAAAACTGGTCGCCATGATATATCTGAAAAATTGCTGAAAGTGGCATTAAACACAATAAATCAATCAAATCAAATAAAATCAAATCAATCAAAACTGGTGATACTGTTTTTGTCGTTAACACCATAACGTGTTTGATATTCACAATAACCGATAATTTTCTGATACTAAATATATCTGTAGGTGAGATCAAAGGAAAATAGATTATCGATAAAAGATATTACATGACGTTATTTTGGCATCAATAAGTCACATTGGAAAATCCTCGACAATCATACTCTTGTTTAAAATGGACTTCTCATCATATCTCATATCTCTGGCTTTGTCGTCAATGTGATATTGCTCTGAGAAATCCATTCTTGCAAAACAATAGTTCATATTTATTTTAACACAAGTAAGTTTTATCAGTTCAATCAACAGACACAGAAGAATATTGAGACTTGTAAAAGGAAAGGTCAAATTCTTTTTTTCTTATCCTTTCGGGTCCTTTTTAGGGATAGTGTATGTTAGTTGGATAAATATCTACCTATGTAATTACCGTCTTTCATCTATAAAACTTGTGAGTTTGATATTTGCATCTGATGAGGTGTAATTGCTCTGATACAAACTTTATGTGACACGCCATGTCTGATTTTCTCCAGATACGTACTCTGATTTCCTCTATTAAACAGAATACCGGTACCATGATATAGCTATAACTAAACCATTACAAATGTCACATGTATCTTTCGACTTTGAGCTTACTGGATGAAGGTTATTCCAGAAAGGGGGCAATCATGGTCGAGATCATATGGTAGTTGAATTTACAACTACCTATGCAATCAGTGTCTATAACCACTGAAGTTGTGAGTTCGAATCCCACTCAGGTGAGGTGTACACGATACAACAGTATGTGATAAAGTTTGCCAGTGACTTGCGACAGGTCAGTGGTTTTCTCCGGGCAACCAGGCACTCTGGTTTCCTCCACCAATAAAACTAACTGCCATGATATGACTGAAATATTGTTGAAAGTGGTGTTAAACACCATAACTCTAACCCTAACCCTTATTCCAGAAAGTGTATTGTGCACTTAATTAGATATCTATGTTTTTATTGTATTTCACTACTTTTCAATTTTTCATTGGCTTTAGGTTATGGTATGGATAATTTAAATAATCCTTAATATAAGCTCCATCTTGATATATCTTAGCTTCAACTGTTGTAAAATGGAAACATCAGTCTAAACATGATACAATGTACCTCTGGCATCGACTAAATATGAGGGTGGGAATTACGTTTACAGTCAAGAGCGTCAAATGCCTTTTTATCAGTATCATTAGCATCATATGGACCTAAATATTTTATTGTGATTGTCAAACCAGGTTTTTCTACCTATCGTTAGCATCAATTTGAAAGAAATTTTTTTCGCTAGTTATTTGGAGCAAACATTTACTGTAAATCGTTTTACATGATACCCCCTTCCCAATCTCAAACAAGTTAGTGATTTTGACAGTTAAAATATTGGTTCTGATGCTTAATCTACAGACTGGTTTTACAGTTATTCAGGATGTCAGTTCTAAGCATGCAGCACTGTACATTAGTATATCATCTATATGTTTCAAACAAAATAACCTGCTTTTTCTTTATCATTGAAAAAGTATGTGCATTTATGTCCTTGTCTCTTGACAGTTTCATCTGTAGTTGACATAAATCTACAATACATGCAGGTTAGTGTTCTTACATGTACAGATGTCTGAAATCTTGCCAAACTGTAAAAAGGATTGTTCATCATTTCTGAAAATAAATTAACAATATTAATATAACATATTTTATACTACCGGTAAATAAGAATTTTCTAAACTGCATAGCATCTCACTCAAAGTACTAAATGAACACCGAATAATATCTATAAAATTACACTCATATAATAATTTATTATATGACTTCAGATAATGTCTTTTCTGATTGGCTGACGTCCCTAGTAACGTTCTTTGATAAAACGTTATAATCACCTCATGCGACGTAACGCACGGTGAATATCACATTCCAACGTCTTGCACCATACGAAACCAAAGAAAACGTCGTGATAAAAGCTTATTTTAAGGGTAAAGGCAACATATAAAATGTGTCATATAATAAAACAATTAATGACTTTCAATTCGATGGATACCAGGATTTATTAACCCAAGAATAATATATTTACCTCGGCCATCTGGCCTTGGTAAATATAATGTTCCTGGGTTAATAAATCCTTGTATCCACCTCATTAAAAGTAATTAATTGTATAATGTTGCATTCCTTTATTTGAAAGAAATATAACATGATTTTAGGAGCAAACTCATATCAGTCCAAAATAGTGTTGTATTAACAAAACTTGCAATTCTATCTGCTCATATTTTTTCACATGGTCAAACAAAAAAATAATTCAGCAAGTGTGGAGATCAAATTTTAATTAGATTTGTATCACTTGCTTATTCTGTAGAACATTATATTAATAACGGTATAAAAAGGCAACAATTAAAATTTTATTTTTTAGAATAACTATCAAAAAGGAAAGCACGATGAATAAAAATACTTTATTACATCACACAAATAAAGAAATGATTTACATATCTGAACAAGTTATTGAAATATATCACAAGAATAAATGTATTCATAAATATTTTAAATTTTGAAGTTAAATTCAACAATCGGATTAAAATCTACAAATTTAAGACCATTTTCAAAATAATTTGAATTTCTCTGCCAAATAGCAGGTTGGCCCAAAATATTTAGCATTTTCTGTAGAAATATATTTTATGTATACCTTTGTTATATATCTAATAAGTCCTCCTTGCCTCCCTGACATGGAATGAAACCTGGCCTCTTTTCAAGGACAAGAATACTCTACAAAGGACCTACTTAATAAGGAATATACAGTGAATATTAAAACTTCTAGCTACATACAGTCAGTAATTTCCACTCTTTCTCATATATAAACAGTCAAGAAGTCAGATTAGAATATTATGCCTCTCACTCAATTGTTTAAGCATCTACAAATGAGTTAAAGTGCTTGAGATAAGTTGTTGCAACTTCACAGGTTTAACAATGGAAATATTCAATTATTTGAAAGAAAGGCACACTAATTCCTTAACTTCTCCCCTGTTTTAGAGGGGGTTTGTGTTGTTCATGTACAGAGTCTATAATTACATATCTCGATGATTTTTATTCGGCTCGTCCTTACTCCCATTTGTTTTGTAGGGGATTCATGTCTTATTAATAATTTAATTAATTGACAATAAATTGTATTGATTTACGTAAACTGGTATCCAACAATATTTCCACATTAGATGATGTTTGTGACGTTCAACAGTAACACAGCAGGTGCAACTATTGGAGCAGAAACAGCTTACCCATACTGGGCTACAGAGTCCACCCTGTCTGGGTTTGTTTATATTGCTCGATAATCTGTTGTTTCTGCAGTGATTTGTAGATCATTGTTTGTCCTTTTGCCCTTTTTCTTTTGGCCATTGCATTGTCTGCTAATGTTCGATTTACTGCTTCTGATTATTCCTTTGGTATCTTCAAACTTTTTTTAACATAGAAATAAGATATTCCTTCATGCCAGGTTTGAAATTGTCATAATGTGCAAATTAATTTTTTTTAAATTATGAACATATTTAAACAATAAAGATTGAATGAAAATTTGCAACATATGCTGAACATTAATTGTCCACATAAAAAAACATGCTATTATTTTAACAGGCACTAAATACATTTGTAATATTAACAATTAGGGGGAAATAGACAGTGTCAGTAGTCTATAGTGCCTGTGCCTTTTACCTTTTACCTTTTGATTATAGTAATTAACAAAGTATTTGCTTAATATCTCTTGCATAAAAGTAACTTATGCCTTAATCCAGTTTCATTTTAAAACTCAACCTCATAGTATCCGCCAAATTTCCGGATATTAAAGCCCGCCTTCGACTTCGCAGACTTTAATCAAAAAGGGAAATAACTCTTGTAAGTTACAGAAAACTCTGCATAAAGTTTGTTTTTTAATCGATTTATACTACGAAGTTCAAACACATGGTAGTAAATTTGACTTTTTCCATAATTATCAAAATATTATTGTGAGTATTACTCTCTGGGAAATTAATAATATCAGCTACAAGTAGTGCACATGGTGATATGCATGATATGGTGTATGGCGCAATCTCGACTTTTTTGGTTTGTTGATTCAAAACAAATGTTTTATTTTTTTTCTCACTCAGTGACTTAATTTTGTAAATTTTATATTCAGATTAGTCTTGATGAAGTCTATGGTGTAAAATATATTAAAATAATATGCTAACAGCAAGGTAATAGTAGTTCTCTTTTTCTCACACAGAGGGAGCCATATTTCCCATAATGCATTATTTTTGTATCTAAATTTAGATAGTGTTGAAAGCCATTTTTCCACAGGAAACAAAATTTCTTCAGTTGTAAGTATGGTCATTTAACTCGAACGATCTTAAATCTTTACACAAAATTTTTATTATAAAAGTAAAATCTTATTCCGATAAATATTCCTCTCATTAAATGGTTTGCAGCGATTTGGAAGTCGCCAATGTTTTCAAATTTGCAATTCTTACAATGTTTGCCAATCAAAGATAACTTCCTACAGTGCATCAGTTTCCGAGCCAATCAAAGATGACTTTTTGCCGTGCATCATATTCCGTGTAATTGTTGACCAAGTTAGTCTGTTTATATTTGAAGTAACTAGATTCTCATTGGTCGCACAATGTTAAATCTCGGTAAACAAACAAAAAATAAGTGGTTTGACAAAATATGATGAATAATCACATGGACGATCTCGCATCCCATTTACCTAGATTAAGTGATTAACGATATTTTTTAAAACGAGAGAACTTTTCTCAGTCATCTCTCATCGAAGGGCAAAGCCCTGAGATGAGAGATGACTGAGAATCGTCCTCGAGTTTTAAAAAACATCTTTAATTATTTTATCGCTATTTTGTATTCATAATTAAATAATTTTTGTTGAGATGCTGACATTTTTTTAAACACAATTAATATTTTATATCGTTCATCACTTATTATCAAGGATTTGGTAATGTGACATCATTATAATGTCATTTTAGAAAACAGCGATAATTTTCCATCTCACTCTACTAGCATGAGATGGAAAATTCTCAGGCTATAGCAAGATCGAAGGAAAATACCGCAAAATAGCGATAAAACTAGAGACTTTTTAACTTATATATAACTATTCTTGCATTCTGCATAGTGAAAATAAATCATCAGTAACCAAACAACACAGTAATGTGCACAAGTAAATTTCTGCCGTTCGGTTACAAGTGATTTTTTTTTTTTTTAAATAAAAGAGTAATTATATACTGTTTATTACATAAATTTTACACTTATTTGCAGTAATAAGATGTTTAAATAAAGGTACTTGTTTTTTCATGTTGGACACTCAGTTATATTGTATTAGTAGAGCATATTTTATCTCCAAAAAATGCAATGTTTCCCAATGGGATTCGATCACGGGACCTCTCTCATTGTAAGCCACCACTTTACCAACTGAGCTAAAGGAGTTCTCCATTGATGCAGTTATAAGCAGAGGGGATTATGAACCTACTATGGTTTCTAACACCTTAGATAGGCAAGCGTTTCAACTTCCAGTAACAATATTTACAATTGGGTACTGTGACATCATGTCGGAATAAACACAGTTTTTATTACATAGTGTTTTTTTCACTGCATGTCTTGACTGTGCCAACATTGTCACAATAAAAAATACATGTAATACATGATGTATCATTAATCAAACACACATAACAGAACAATATCATGTAATTACCACAGAACTTTTTCAATAAAAGTTAATTTAAAATAAAGTTATACTTTTTTTTAGCTCGTACCTTGCCAAAGGCAATGTGAGTTTTTTGCCATCACCTGGCGTCCATTGCCTGTCGTACGTTAACTTTTCACATTTTAATCTTAGCCAAATGAACTGAAACTTGGTATGAAACATCTATGGAAGGTCCTCTGTGAAGATTGCTCATTTCTTCCTGATCCATTAACAAACATGGCCACCACAGGCAATTCTTGTTTCTGATTGGCCGATTTTTAGCTCAACTGACCCAAAGCGTCAGGTGAGCTTTTCCATCACTTGGCGTCCGTCTGTAAACTTTTTAAAAAATCTTCTCCTCTGATTATTTTAATATCCTGTAAAGAGTCAAATGCAATCAAACCATATGGAAGGAATGCATATGTAGTCTTCTTTAAAAATTTTGATTGAAGACCTCCGGCTGTCATCCAACATGGCCATCACTGTTACAAAAAATAGAAAATTATTGTTGAAAAACATATTTTAAAATCCGGTAAAAAGCCAGTTGCCACCAAACTTTATGGAAATGATGCATATATGATCCACTTTCAGACCTATGGTTGCTAACCCTGGTCGCTTATGAAAAATGGCTGCTATCGTTACAAAAAATAGATTTTTAAGTCTCCCAAACAAAGTTTGGGGGACTTATTGTTTTTGCTCCGTTTCTTATTATTATTATTATTAGGCCAAAAAAAAATATATGTGTGTTTACTGTCGCATGTCAAAAAATCTAGGGTCGGTCGGTCGGGATTAATTTTTTTTTTTTTTTTATTATCGACAAAACCGGAAATAGTCGTTCCCGGTTCCGGAATCCGATTCCGGTATTTAATTTTCGAAAATTCCGGTAAAATGACGAATTATGCAGTTTTTCTACCTTCTTTGCTCTCAATTTCGACAAAAAGCTAGCAGTTGAATAAATAAAACATTGCTGCTGGTTAAACAACAAAAATGGTTATCCGAATTCTGTGTAAAAATGCATAGGGTCGCTAGCAAAAATTAGAGTAGGTCGGGTGACCGTAAACACACATATTATTTTTTTTGGCCTTATTATGATTCTTCTTTCTTTCCGTGCACCATGAACTTGTCCACGGCAGATCTCAGGAACTACAGGAAAGAATTTCATGAAACTTGGTGGAGTTATAGATATATGTTTCTAGTTGATCCTAAAGTTTTCAGATTTGTGGTAAAGGGGGTCAAAGCCATATTTTGAGGGGTTCAAAGAGGGTGGGGGTTACTATAGAATCCTATGGGAAACTTGAAATTTCGTACATTAATGTTGATAACTTCTAACTGGATAATGATAGAGACATAAAATTTGACATAGTGATAGGTCACCATTAGAGGAGCAATTCTGCGTTTTCAAAATTTTCAAGATGTCTGACATTTTCAAAATGGCTGCCAAAACACGGCATAAAAAGGGGGGGTAAAAATTCAACATTGTCCGATATCATCAAAATTTGATGTGGGTAGATAGTGTTAATGGCCGGTTTGGGAGACTTTATAATCGTTAGATTATAATCATATCTTGTTTAATTTTTTTTTAATTCTTTAAATATTGTAAAGAGCTAATGTTGCTACCAAACTATAAAGGAACAATGCATATATAATTCTCTTTCAGACCATGAACGATGACCCCGACTGCCATCAAACATGGCCGTTGCTGCTTCTAAAACTTGAAAATTAGTGAAAAAATCAGTAAAAAATAGAAAACTATTGAAAAAATTAGATTCTTCTCCTCTGAAACCGTTAGGCCAAATGAACCGAAACTTGGTAGGAAGCATCTATGGAAAGTCCTCTGTTGTGATTGCTCATTTCGTCCCGATCCGTTAACAAATATGCCCACCATAGACAATTCTTGTTTCTGATTGGATGATTTCTAAAAAATCTTCTCCTCTGAAACCGCTTTGCCAAATGAACCAAAACTTGGTAGGATGCATCTATGGGAGGTCCTCATTTCGTCCCGATCCATTAACAAATATGGCTGCCACAGGCAATTCTTGTTTCTAATTGGTCGATTTCTAAAAATCTTCTTTTCTGAAACTGCTTTGCCAAACGAACAGAAACTTGGTAGGAAGCATCTATGGAAGGTTCTTTATAAGGATTGCTCATTTTGTCCCGATCATTAACAAACATGGCCGCCACAGGCAATTATTGTTTCTGATTGGTCAATTTCTAAAAATCTTCTACTCTGAAACATGGTAGGAAGCATCTATGGAAGGTCCTCTATGGGAATTGCTCATTCCGTTTTGATCCGTTAACAAACATGGCCATCATAGGCAATTCTTGTTTCTTATTGGTCGATTTCTGAAACACCTTTTCCTCTGAAACCACTTGGCCAAATGATATGAAACTTGATAAGAAGCATTTATGGAAGGTCCTCTATAGAGATTGCTCATTTTGTTTTGATCCATTAACAAACATGGCTGCCACAGGCAATTCTTGTTTTAGATTGGCCAATTTCTAAAAAATCTTCTTCTCTGAAACTGCTATGCCAAAATGAACAGAAATTTGGTGGGAAGCACCTATGGAAGGTTCTGTATTAAGTTTCCTCAAAGCAGAATTAAAGGTGAGTGACACAGGCTCAGCCCACTGAACCTCTAGTTAAACATCTTCTCCTCTTAAACCTCTTGGCCAAATGAACCGAAACTTGGTAGTAAGCCTCTATGGAAGGTCTTCTCTAAAGATTGTTCATTTCGTCCTCATCCATTAACAAACATGGCCACCACAGGCAATTCTTGTTTCTGATTGGTTGATTTCTAAAAAAAAAATTCTCCTCTGAAACCGCTTTGCCAAATAAATCGTAATTTGGTAGGAAGCATCCTTGGAAGGTCCTCTTATAAAGATTGCTCATTTAGTTTTGATCTGTTAACAAACATGGCCACCACAGGCCATTCTTGTTTCTGATTAGTTAATTAAGTCTCCCAAACAACGTTTGGAGACTTATTGTTTTTGCTCCGTTTATTATTATTATTATTATTATTATTATTATTATTAAGTCTCCCAAACAACGTTTGGAGACTTATTGTTTTTGCTCCGTTTCTTATTATTATTATTATTATTCTCCTCTTTCTTTCTTTCTTTCCGTGGACCATGAACTTGTCCACGGCAGATCTCGGGAATTACTGGACAGAATTTCATGAAACTTGGTGGAGTTATAGATATATGTTTCTAGTTGATCCTAAAGTTTTCAGCTTTGTGGTTAAGGGGGTCAAAGTCATATTTTGAGGGGTCCAAAGAGGGTGGGGGTTACTATAGAATCCTATGGGAAAGTTGAAATTTCGTACATTAATGTTGATAACTTCTAAATAGATAATGATAGAGACATAAAATTTGACATAGTGATAGGTCACCATTAGAGGAGAAATTCTGCATTTTCGAGATGTCTGCCATTTTCAAAATGGCTGCCAAAACACGGCATAAAAAATAGGTGGTAAAAATTCATCATTGTCCGATATCATCAAGATTTGATATGTGGGTAGATAATGATGTCCCGACATTGAAAAATTTCTATTGGTCGCCATTTTCAAAATGGCCGCCACAATACCGCAAAAATTCAACATTGTCCGATATCATCAAAATTTGATATGTGGGTAGATAATGATGTCCCGATATTGAAAAATTTCTACTGGTCGCCATTTTCAAAATGGCCACCACGATACCGCACAAATTCAACATTGTCCGATTTCAACGCCATTTCATATGTGGGTAGATTATGATGTCCCGAATTGATTCCTGACATCAGAAAATTTCTACCGGTCGTCATTTTCAAAATGGCCATTGTTCGATTTCAACGTCCTGAATTGATACCCGACATCGAAAAATTTCTACCGGTCTCCATTTTCAAAATGGCCACCACAATACCGCAAAAATTCAACATTGTTCAATTTCAAAGGTAGCTTTTGATTCAATTTTTAAACCTGTTGTCAGTGGTCAGTTTGGGAGACTCCATATCTTATTATTATTTAATTTAAGTCTCCCAAACAACAAAGTTTGGGAGACTTATTGGTTTTGCTCCGTTTCTTATTATTATTATTATTATTAAGTCTCCCAAACAACGTTTGGAGACTTATTGTTTTTGCTCCGTTTCTTATTATTATTATTATTATTCTTCTTTCTTTCCGTGCACCACGAACTTGTCCACGGCAGATCTCAGGAACTACAGGAAAGAATTTCATGAAACTTGTTGGAGTTATAGATATATGTTTCTAGTTGATCCTAAAGTTTTCAGATTTGTGGTAAAGGGGGTCAAAGCCATATTTTGAGGGGTTCAAAGGGGGTGGGGGTTACTATAGAATCCTATGGGAAAGTTGAAATTTCGTACATTAATGTTGATAACTTCTAAATGTATAATGATAGAGACATAAAATTTGACATAGTGATAGGTCACCATTAGAGGAGCAATTCTGCGTTTTCAAAATTTCGAGATGTCTGCCATTTTCAAAATGGCTGCCAAAATACGGTCTAAAAAATGGGCGGTAAAAATTCAACATTGTTCGATATCATCAAAATTTGATATGTGGGTAGATAATGATGTCCCCAATTGATTCCCGACATTGAAAAATTTCTACCGGTCGCCATTTTCAAAATGGCCGCCACAATACCGCACAAATTCAACATTGTCCGATTTCAACGTCATTTGATATGTGGGTAGATTATGATGTCCCGAATCGATTCCTGACATCGAAAAATTTCTACCGGTCGCCATTTTCAAAATGGCCGCCACAATACCGCACAAATTCAACTTTGTTCGATTTCAAAGGTAGCTTTTAATTTATTTTTTAAACCGGTTGTCAGAGGCCGGTTTGGGAGACTTCATAATCGTTAGATTATAATCATATCTTGTTATTATTATTATTCTTCTCTTTCTTTCTTTCTTTCCGTGAACCATGAACTTGTCCACGGCAGATCTCAGGAACTACTGGACAGAATTTCATGAAACTTGGTGGAGTTATAGATATACAGCACGCACAGCGCGATTTAGCAAGAAATCACTCGAGTCCGACGTCGGTGAAATCAAGAAAATGTCGGAGAAATTAAAAAAAAAGTCGGTGTTGACACCGCGAAATGTCTGAGAAAAATCGAACACGGTGATTTACTATAAAACACCGACATTGACGATTAAACGCCGCGAAATAAAGAAATGGGATATTAACCTTTATTTGTACATTGGTATGTTCTTGAGACTGTCATTTTTGATAATATGAATGATTCATAGCAAATACTTATTTTCTTTTTCAGGTGTGCAAGCTATGTGATAATTTTTCGTTCTTTAATTCTGATATTTGCTTCTGTTTTAATCTATTGTGTTAAGAAAACAATGCCGGTACAAACGTTTAGTATTATGTGATCATTACCATTTATAAGCTTGTGTTGTATTATTTTGTTAATTAAAATAAACTTGATCTTTTGAATGCAAGTTTGGTATCCCGAGTTAATTTGCTTTCGGGTGTTCAATTAATGTCGACTTGGCACGTGACTTAAGTTCACCTGTTACAAAAGTTTCTAGATCCCCAAAAGCACGCTTTGATCGATAGCATGTGGAAACCTTTCTAGATTCTCGTTCACGTGAAAAATATGTGTACAAATCAGAAATGGAACTTTTATTAAAGGTAAAATAACACGTGGCTTGCAAGGGGATTAACAACATACAAATACGAAAAAGCATGTTTACTTTAGATAAAAAATTACATCGATTTTTTTTTCAATCATTCTCGGTGTGTTTTTAAATCAATCCCACAGCCTCAGGTAACTGTGTATTTGACCTTTTAGTGACCGAGTTCAATGTGTGCACTACATACAAATAGACACATCCGTACATTGATAAAACACAGGTGATTAAAAAAAATAACACCGATATAAACCAATCGAAATGTTGGGATTAGACAAGGATTTATATAGTAGGACTACTATATATATCCCTGGATTAGATAATATACGCAAAACAAGATGCGTGCTCAGCCTCATAAATCCTATAAATAAAATGTATGTCATGCTGGCATCCCTGAAAAAAAAAACCGGTATCAAATTGAAATATAAAGTACGAAATAGTAAAAAAACAAAACTAAGCAACAAAAAACAAAAGAACACATGAAGTACAGTTACATGTACGTGTATACACGTATGATTTTCGCCGCGGTGTTGTCACCGGCAATTAAAATATTTCACCGACATTTAGGTCCTAATTTGTTAATTTTCACGTTGAAAGTTTCACCGACATTTTACGGTGATTTTATGACATATCACCGACATTTCACCGCAAAAAACACAGACCAAGGTGATTTCTTGCTAAAGCGCGCTGTGCGTGCTGTATGTTTCTAGTTGGTCCTAAAGTTTTCAGCTTTGTGGTAAAGGGGGTCAAAGTCATATTTTGAGGGGTTCAAAGGGGGTGGGGGTTACTATAGAATCCTATGGGAAAGTTGAAATTTCGTACATTAATGTTGATAACTTCTAAATAGATAATGATAGAGACATAAAATTTGACATAGTGATAGGTCACCATTAGAGGAGCAATTCTGCGTTTTCAAAATTTTCGAGATGTCTGCCATTTTCAAAATGGCTGCCAAAACACGGCATAAAAAATAGGTGGTAAAAATTCAACAATGTCCGGTATCATCAAAATTTGATATGTGGGTAGATAGTGATGTCCCAATATTGAAAAATTTCTACCGGTCGCCATTTTCAAAATGGCCACCACAATACCACACAAATTCATCATTGTCCGATTTCATATGTGGGTAGATTATGATGTCCCGAATTGATTCCTGACATCAAAAAATTTCTACCGGTCAACATTTTCAAAATGGCCGCCACAATACCGCAAAAATTCAACATTGTCCGATATCATCAAGATTTGATATGTGGGTAGATAATGATGTCCCGACATTGACAAATTTCTACAGGTCGCCATTTTCAAAATGGCCACCACAATACCGCACAAATTCAACATTGTCCGATTTCATATGTGGGTAGATTATGATGTCCCGAATTGATTCCTGACATCAAAAAATTTCTACCAGCCGTCATTTTCAAAATGGCTATTGTTCGATTTCAACGTCCTGAATTGATACCCGACATCGAAAAATTTCTACCGGTCACCATTTTCAAAATGGCCGCCACAATACCGCAAAAATTCAACATTGTCCGATATCATCAAGATTTGATATGTGGGTAGATAATGATGTCCCAACATTGACAAATTTCTATTGGTCGCCATTTTCAAAATGGCCGCCACAATACCGCAAAAATTCAACATTGTCCAATATCATCAAAATTTGATATGTGGGTAGATATTGATTCCCGATATTGAAAAATTTCTACCGATCGCATTTTCAAAATGGTCGCCACAATACAGCACAAATTCAACATTGTTCGATTTCAAAGGTAGCTTTTGATTTATTTTTTAAACCTGTTGTCAGTGGCCAGTTTGGGAGACTCCATAATCGTTAGATTATAATCATATCTTGTTTCTAAATAATCCTGTCCTCTAAATCCGTTTTTCCAAATGAACCAAAACTTGGTAGGAAGTATCCTTGGAAGGTTCTCTATGAAGAATGTTCATTTCGTCCTGATTCATTAACAAACATGGCCACCACAGGCAATTCTTGTTTTTGATTGGTCGATTTCTAAAAATCTTCTCCTCTGAAACCGCTTGGCCAAATGAATCGAATCTTGGTAGGAAGTATCCTTGGAAGGTTCTCTATAAAGATTGTTCATTTCGTCCCGATTCGTTAACAAACATGGCCACCACAGGCAATTCTTGTTTCTGATTGGTCGATTTCTAAAAATCTTCTCCTCTGAAACCACCTCGCCAAATGAACCGAAACTTGGTAGGAAGCATCTATGGAAGGTTCTCTATAAAGATTGCTAATTTCATCCCGATCTGTTTACAAACATGGCCGCCATAGGCAATTCTTGTTTCTGGTTGGTCGATTTCTAAGGATCTTCTTCTCTGAAACTGCTTAGCCAAATGAATCGAAACTTGGTGGGAAGCACTTATGGAAGGTTCTGTATTAAGTTTCCTCACAGCAGAATGAAAGGTGAGCGACACAGGCTCAGCCCACTGAACCTCTAGTTTAATAACATTGTATAAAATTCGCTTGTATAACAGCAATATTATAGTCTTATAAGAGGAGTTTCCTGTCTTGAGTGAACTAATTTAGTAGTGAGTATAATTACTGTGACGCAGTACATCTGAAATCTGACCTGATGAAAGGAATGGCCTTTAAATATTTTATGTATATATATATAAATATATACCAGTAGGGGCTGTCGTGGCCATTATCGTATGGTAGTTGCCTATCACCACTGATGTTGTAAGTTCGAATCTCGATCAGGGCGAGATGTACAACATTACAAGTATGTGATAGTCAGTGACTTGCGACAGGTCAGTGGTTTTCTCTTGGTACTCCTGTTTCCTCCACCAATAAAACTGACTGCCACGATATAACTGAAATATTGTTGAAAGTGGCGTTAAACACCATCAAACAAACAAACATATACATCTATATATATATACTGGTATATTTTATATTTTCAGGAAATGAGTTAGCCAGTATTACAACTCGGACATGGCAGAGGTTACAATTTTATTAACAGATGATAATAATTTAAATTGTCCAGAATCTGAGTACAAGTCAACTGATGAAGAAACTAAGAAATCCAATGGAGGAATCAATGAGAAGATGGATGATGATGAAATAGAAGGAGGTGATGAGATTAATGAGGATTTGACTGAAAAATCTGAAACAATTACTTCATCTCTAGAAAGAGTTTCATCAAAAGGTATAACAGAGGAAAGTAATTTAAATTGTCCAGAATCTGAGTACAAGTCAACTGATGAAGAAACTAAGAAATCCAATGGAGGAATCAATGAGAAGATGGATGATGATGAAATAGAAGGAGGTGATGAGATTAATGAGGATTTGACTGAAAAATCTGGAACAATTACTTCATCTCTAGAAAGAGTTTCATCAAAAGGTATAACAGAGGAAAGTAATTTAAATTGTCCAGAATCTGAGTACAAGTCAACTGATGAAGAAACTAAGAAATCCAATGGAGGAATCAATGAGAAGATGGATGATGATGAAATAGAAGGAGGTGATGAGATTAATGAGGATTTGACTGAAAAATCTGAGACAGTTACTTCATCGTTAGAAAGTTCTTCATCGCTAGAAAGAGTTTCATCAAAAAGTATAACAGAGGAAAGTGAGGATAAAGGGATGGAAACGGACGATGATGTAGATGAAAATTTACCAGACAATGACACAACTAGTGAAAAGAAAAACAGAAATGTTGTGCAAGATGCAGATGATGATGAAGAAGAAAGGATTAATGAAAACATCCAAAAAGACGATGTAAATAAAAATGAAAAGGATCAAAATGATGAGGAGGAAAAAGGAAAAACTCAAGAACAACAGACGAAAACAGACAAACAAAGTAATAAAGGATCAAAAATAGAAAAGAGAGTTATAGATGAAAATCAAAAGAATATTGCAAAAGATGAATCTCAGAAGAAGAAGAAAAAGAAGAAGAAAACTGACGAAGATCAAATAAATCAGAATGATGAAACATCAGATTCCCAAATCAAGGTTAACAATAGTGATCAACATGACGATGAGATGGATACCTCTACTGGTGAGAAAGAGTTTACTCAGTTTTTGACACAAACACCACAACAGTTTGAAGAAGCAATGGAAGATGGTGAAAAGGGTATTATTATTAATGACCAAGACATCATTAAACCAGAAGATGTGTTTGGAAGAGGAAAAAGATGTAGAACTCCCAAAACTGATGCTATTTATACATCTGATTATGACCATGACTTTGACCCTAAAGAGGAAACAAGGGCACGAAGATTTGTAAACGAATCTAGAAGAAGTCAAGCTAAGCAAACTTCTGATAGCCCAAAGAAAGGTATGTAATATGTATGCAAATATATGGCCCTCCTGTACTCGCAATAGTTTGCTAGTTAGATTTACATCTACCTGTGTAATCAGTGCATATACATTTATAATCACTAACATTGAATACTTACATGTAGTAGAGGCGGTCGTGATCGTGTGATAGTTGGATTTACAACTACATATGCAATCAGTGCCGATCACCTATAATGTTGTGAGTTCGAATCCCGCTCAGGCGAGGTGTACTTGATATAACATTATGTGATAGAGTTTATTTGTCAGTGACTTGCTGCAGTCCGGTGGTTTTCTCCAGGTACATGTACTCCGGTTTCCTCCACCAATAAAACTGACCACCACGATATAACTGAAATATTGTTGGAAGTGGTGTTAAACACCATAACCCTAACCCCCATATACATGAATAATTAGTAATGTATTAATATAAATTCAAAGGTTATGTGAGAAATTCAACCTTACCTAAAGTTACAGATTTATATTTAATGGCCACATTATTTTTACTGGTCGTGAGATTTTGAAAACTTATGGTTTATTATTCCATGAACAGTATAGACTGGTTGGCTTGCAGTCAGGCTAATATAGTGTCAGAATGGAGCATATGTAGTTTCAGTGAACATTAAATTTTTGTCTTGCCTAGAGCATGCCAAGGTAATATCTCTTTCTCATGTTCAATGTAAGGACAGACAAAACATCTTCATGTGTTCATACTTGTGTTTTATTAAATTTTCTGATTGGCTTTGGAAAATGAATACTGCACAGCAGTCCTCACGATGTCTTTTTTTCCTGATCATTATGCTTGTTAAATATGTTTCCATCGATGGTATTATCCAAGCATTTGTATTTTTCCGGTTTGTTGACATAATCGTCATCAAAGTTCATGACCGTTTCTGGAATGTAGGCCAAGCAAATTGTATTTTAAAATACTTTGAAAATATGATGATTGATCATTCAGATTCCACCATTTTCTAGAAAATGGCCGATTTTACCGGGGAAAATACATGCAAGTGCTCTCCATTAGTCACAAAATGGCAGATTATTTTGCATTTCCACTGCTGCTTTAATAATAAATATACCCCTTACTTCTTGGGGTAATGAAATGAAATTCACAGAGAAGATAGAAAAAGAATTAATTTAAAGCAATAATCAAAATTTATGGCATAAATTGAACAGAGAATTAAATTAAACTGGACAGAAAAATGAGATTATCTGGGTAAAAAAAAACCTGTCATTATTACAAATAGCGTCAACAAAACTGTATTGTTACCACTCTGATAATAAATGTGATTAAAATAGATTGAAATCAGTCATTAATTGTTTTACAAAAATATGGCAGAATGTAGTCAGTCTAATAGATTGTATTGACAAAAGCAAAAACACCAAATTCACTGGATTAAATACTTTATTATATGGGTAAGCAAGTTTAATATTTGCATCAAATAATTAATTTTTAATACTTCAATTTCAAACTATTTAAAAAAAACATCCTTTAAAATTTTTCAGACAAAACAATTACACTGAAAAAGCTAAAATACTGTACTTTCTTAATCTGGTTTACTTTTTAAGTTTGGTTGGCCTATGACAAAATCATGTGCTTTATTGACCTTTGACCGACTTTATGTGACGTAATAGGACGCCATTTGGAAAAAGGGTAGTAAACAAATATGGGTCTGTGTGTTATTATTATCAATCTTTTTTCCATGGAACTTTACACATGTGAGCAAGAAGAGACGAGGAACATAATTAAAAAGAAAAAAATGTTTACTATTCAAACATGAAAAAAATAATCAAACATTATACAATGACTGACCGACTTATTGTCAGACGAGGATATATAAAAATAAATTCTAGAATTTGATTCAGACCCAGTAAATTCAAATTTTCATTTCGAGGATTGGAACAACATGGAAATAATTGAAAAAGATGAACAATTTTAAAGTACAATGTATATACAGTTAATTATAATGAAGTTATAGATTTTCATTGATTTTTTTTTTACATTTGTACATTAACTATCTTTGTCTTTCTGTTAAATTAGCTGTTGGTGATACTCAAACTCCATTGAAAAAGCAGCGTTTTCCTAACCTAGATATCGATGCATTGGAACTGCCTGCAAGTTATGGTGAGTTTATTAGTTGGAAAATATACATTTAGAGTTGGTAATACATGTAGTTAACACCGGCATATTTTTTTATCAATTTGTATGAATGCAGTTGTTTCTTGAATTTTAAAGTGCATTGTTTTGGTAAGAGTCTTATTCAAAAATCAGTCTTTCTAATAAAAAAAATTGATCATGATAAATACATTTTTTTGTATCTCAAATGGGTACATGTGCATATAAGTTGTGAAAAGAATGTTTATTTAACTCTAGCCATTCATACATTAAGAATAAAGGTTTTTTTTTCAAAACACTCAGAAAAAGAAAAGGTATGAATGTATGATAAATTGTATACACCTTGGTCATGTTTGTCACTTGGTATATGCTAATAATTTCTACACTTGTATTGAAGTCAAACCTCTATCTCATGGGGGCCGTCGTGGTCAGGATCATATGGTAGTTGGATTTACAACTACTTATGCAATCAAATGCCTATCACCACTAACCTTGTGAGTTCGATTCACACTCAGGCGAGGTGTATTAGATACAATATTATATGATAAAGTTTGTCAGTGACTTGAGATGGTCAGTGGTCTTCTCCAGGTACACAATATTATATGATAAAGTTTGTCAGTGACTTGAGATGGTCAGTGGTCTTCTCCAGGTACACAATATTATATGATAAAGTTTGTCAGTGACTTGAGATGGTCAGTGGTCTTCTCCAGGTACACAATATTATATGATAAAGTTTGTCAGTGACTTGAGATGGTCAGTGGTCTTCTCCAGGTACTTCGGTTTCCTCCACCAATAACACTCACTGCCACAATATAGCTGAAATATTGTCTGAAAGTGGCGTTACACACCATAACCCTAACCCTAAAACATCATCTGATCTTGTTAACAATTTTTTTTAATTGCATGTAAATATGTTCTTCTGAACTTTTTTAGGGTGGAGAAGAGAGGTTGTAGTTAGAAATACTTATGATGATAATAAAAGGAGACCAGCTGATGTTTATTATAAACCTCCCACTGGTAAAAAACTGGTAAGTAAAAAAGTTGTTTAGTATTAATTATACGTTTTATACTTGTAAAAAAAACAGTGATGAAGTAAAAAAAATTGTCATAGAATTAAAAACGAAAAATACTAGACTGTCAGAATATTTCCAAAAACATTCATGTCTGTTAGAAAATAGTAGAAACAGGCAAATCAATACTCATAACACACATCAGGGCTCACCAAACCAGGCGAAGTGGGTGACACTCTTCACCTTGGTTTCAATGAAGTCACCCAATTTCTGTCAAAAAGCAAAGTTTTAGTCGCCCGCGGCGTCAGTCTTTTCAAGTCCGTATTTTTTTCACCAATAATCATACTTTTTCTTCAATATTCACATAAAAGGAGCTCCCATGTTCCATACAGGGTTTGATGTTCAATATTTTATTCCAAACTCATTAATTGCATCCTTTTAAGATCATTGTTCGTTTTTGTGAAAGGTAGGGGAACATGTGGTAGCGGGGAAAGAAACATTAAAATTTGGATCATTTTTCGGAAATCTCCCAGAATTTCCCTCACTTCGCCCTTAAGTCAAGAGAGAGAGAAGTCAAGTCGCCCAGTTTTTACTATGTGTGGTGAGCCCTTCACATATACATGACTACTCACTCTCCTTGTATAAATTATAAACCTCCAACTGGTAAAAAAAAAAAAAGTTAGTAAAAAATAACTGGTAAAAAAAGGTTAGTAAAAAATAACTGGTAAAAAAAAAAGTTAGTAAAAAATAACTGGTAAAAAAAAAGTTAGTAAAAAATAACTGGTAAAAAAAAGTTAGTAAAAATTAACTGGTAAAAAAAAAGTTAGTAAAAAATTTGCTGTCTTTCACTTGGCATTTTTCATTTTGGCAACAAAAAATTCTTTTATATTGGCAAAAACATTTATTTCTTTTTGGGCGGAAATTTGAAATAGTAATTACCTCTAGTATTCTACGGACTTCAAAACAGAGAAATAATATACAAAATTTGATATTTAAAAAGCATTTTACAATATAACAATGCCATATGTTATATCATGTGAAAGAATATAAAATGTCTTCAAATAGAGTTTTTAAAGAGAAGGCAAAAATCTTTACTCGGATGAAAAATGTTTCAATAACACAATCACCAAAAGATATGCAATGACTGTCCTGAGGTGTAACCGACAGAATGCCTTCAAATAAACTTATCTCTACTTCAATTGTGTTCATAATTTCGATTGCATTTACATGTACATGTATTACAGAATTATTTTTTTCTGGCTAGGGAGAAGATAAAATTTCCTATTTGAAAATTTTAAATTATTTAATTATTAAAAAAAAATTGTATAAAGAAAAAAAAACATGTATAAGGTCATATTACTATGGTTTTGAAAATATTGTGATATAATTTAATTAAATTGATTGATTGATTGATTTTTGGTGTTTAATGCCACTTTCAGCAATATTTCAGCTATATCATGGTGACCAGTTTTAGTGGTGGAAGAAGCCGGAGAGAACCACCAACCATGGGCAAGCAACTGGTAAACTTTATCACTTGTGGCTGCGAGTCGAGTGCACCCTTTTTGTAATTTACAAAGCCGAGTGCGAACCCACGCCATATTGGTGATAGGCTTGTATGAGTTGTTAGATAATCCAACTACCTAACTCATTGAGCCACCCAGGCCCTAATTTAATTTGACACGAATACTGCAATCTGATTGACTTATCAGCCTGAAGCAACATTGGTTATACTTGATAACCTGGGTTGGTATTGTGATGTCGCCAACGACAAATTCAAATAGTCCCATGAAATAATCGTGCTTAAAATCAAGGAATTATTAAATTGGGTTGTAAAAATTAAATTATAAGGAATATGTTCAATTTTTGAACAGGTTATACTGATAACCTTGTTTGGAACAGTTTACGCTTTTTATAAACCGCTTCAGTGTTTATTTAGCATAAACTGGCCCAAACCAGGTTATACTGTATAACCTGTTATTCCTCAAATTAAAACTAATTTGGTCTATCGTTATCTTTATAAAATTATTTCTCCTAAATGTAATTTGAAAATCAGCCCAAATGTAAATGAACGTCTTTCGCTGTGACAGATGTGAACCTTTCATAAAGACAGGAGTTTTGTTTGCTCTATTTGCACTGATTAGAGATTATTTAAGGCAAAACTAAATGATAATGTTTCTGTTTGGTCATATTTACCAGGTGTTTATATTTCTGTCAGTCCTGGTGGGTAATTAAGAGACTACAATGTAATGTAATGGGACATGAAACATTATAGAAAAAAATGACTGTTTGTATGTAAACAGTTGAATAAATTTATAGAATAATAATATTTAATTTTTTTCAGAGATCTATGGTAGAGATTTCCGGTCATTGTGAGTATAAGTATAGTCATTATATTGATAGCTTTAATCAAGTTTATATCAGCCCCTTTAGCAAATCCTGAGATATGTGTGCAGATGATTTTCATGTCTTTTTAATTTTCATCTCTTTAGAAATAGTGCTTACAGTACGGTCAGGAACATACCGTGATAAATCACTGTGATGGACATAAAATTAATCCTTCAGTGAGAATTTCACAGACATTTTCCCACTGTGATAGACCTTAATTCACCGGCAAATCGCCATACAAATTAGTGAAAAAGATTAACTTTTATTGCCCCCATCTTCTAAATCTTACCTGTTTCTCCACAGGATATGTGACTTGAGTACAGTTGAGTGAATCTAGAAGTTTTATCTTTTTCGTACATGTTGTTTTAATGGACATAATATTTATTAATCAGAAAATTTTTTATATTCAATCTTGTAAAATAAAAGCAGACAGTTGTAAACAAGGATTTATGTAGTATACCCTTGAGTAGAGGAGTACCGTATTTTTCGGACAATAAATCTAGATAAAAATGACGATTTTGTTTACAGTTTACCTTTATTTTGCTGTATGTTTATTTCTGAATAAGAAGACTCATATCATCGAAGTTCTTGGTGTTATTTTTAGCTCACCTGGCCAAAGGCCCTGTGAGCTTTTGCCATCACTTGGCATCCGTCCATCTGTCGTACGTCGTAAACTTTCACATTTAAATCTTCTCCTCTGAAACCGCTGAACCAAATTAAACCTAACCTGGGTGGGTCCCTTTCAAAATTGTGTCCGACAGCTCCGCCCTCCATTCAAGATGGCTGCTGTTACTAAAAATAGAAATTTCTTCAATTGTCCATTGCTGCTTTAGTTTAAGTCAAAATAAGCTCAATTTTTTTACTGCAGCAACATAGCGAGGAGTAGTTTAACATAATCATTTTGATTTATATCTACATATGCAGTCGGTACATATCACCAGATTTTGTTTTTAGATTCCTATTTATGGCAATGTTTACTTGATACAACTTTATATAATAATGTTTGTCAGCTACCTGCTGCAGGTATGTGGCTTTTTCAAGGTACTCCAGTGTCCACCACCAATTAAGCTGACTGCCACGATATACCGGTAATGGAAATATTTTTTAATGTGACATTAATCACCAATAATCCAACCCCGCCATCAATAGGATATTTCTTCCTATATTTTTGTACGTCATACTACATTATTTAAGATTATCTATTTTCGTTCCAAGACAGCCATAATCCAATCTAAGTAGTCTATGAAGAGAATTTAAATAGACCTGTGATTATTAAAGGTAATATATAATTTTTAAATGAAAATTCTCTGACCTATGAAATTATTGAAATTTTTAATAAAATGTAAAAAAATAATTTTAAAAAATGGGATACATATATCTTTACAGTGCGAAATCAAAAGATCAAAGAATTAACAGAAATCAATTTCTCCTTCATCAAAACGCCAATAAGTAAACCACCATTTGAAACAGTTAGAAATGCCGGTAAAGCCCTTGGCATCGGAAAGAGGTCAAAACCAGAAATTGTCATAGAAAAGGACTCGGATGAACCTGCCGTGCCTTTTAATGGTAATTGTGATGAAGTAACACAGTCTAAAGTAGTAAGATCACCAAGGGGAAGAAAAAGGAAACGGTCTGGTGGACCAGGACAGTCATCATCTAAGTTTCCCGCTCTTGAACAACAGTTGAAAAAACCTGTGCCTGAAACTTTGCCTCCAGTGGAAGGAGAGAAAAAAACTCAACCTGTTCAAGAAATGCAGCTTCAAATTAAAACAGAGCCTGTTGATCCAGATGAACAACATGAAAAGGAGGAAGAGAAGGAAGCAACTTTCCCAGAATGCCCTCCGTCACTGGAAGAAACAAGAAAGTCCCCAACGATGTCACCACCTAAGAAGAAATCAAAATCTACAGCAAGGAAGAGTACCACACAAAAGTGGTTCAAATCTAGAACAAGTTCAACTGGGTAGGCTCCAAATGATCTAATTTGAATAACACATTTTTAGTGAAGTACATGTATATGAATTTATATCACAGGAATTAGAATTATTATTATCGAAAATCATTTATCGAATATGGCTAAATTCTGTTAAATTCTAATATGCTCACCACCATTTATAACACACCACCTTGATTGTTAGTAATTTCAAAAAATAATTTATAACAGTAAAATCCCAAAAATATATATGGATAAAACCCAATATCACACCATGCAAAACACATGAATTTTTAAAATATGTCCAGTCAACTATATACACTCAGTGATGACACCAAATGGTCATGTGAGCTTTTGGCATCCGTCATCCATACATCTGTCTATGAACTTTTTACATCTTGAGCATCTGAAACGACTTGGCCAATCTGAACCAATTTTTGCAGGAATGATGTTTGTAAGGTCCTCTACAAAAAGTTTTTATATCATTTTGATCCAGCAAAAAACATGTCGCCATGGGCAATTCTAGTTTTTGTTTTGCAGAAACTTCAAAAATCTTCTCCTCTGAAAGTGCAAATGATTTGTTCTCATTGCAACAATAATGTATGTGATGTCCTCTCCAAAAATTTCTCAATCGGTCTTGATTAGGAATGAAAACAATTTTATTTAGGAGTTTCTCTATATGTAATCTCTGCCTTTCGCCGGTAAGTTTTACATAACATTCCTTCAGATTTTATACAATTTGAGAGTAATGCTGCCTAAATTACAAAACAACTCCTACAAAATTGCATTAATCCTATAATAGTCTACATATACTTATATAACTGCATCGATGGTATAAAGGCCTAGAGTGTGGTAGATCCAGGGTTCGGGCCCTAGTTGGATCCAACCAAGGACTATAAAAGTGGTATTTGTTGCTTCTCCACTAAGCCTGCAAGCTTTAAAGGAGTAAGAGCTAAGACTGGTTCACTGTATTGTTTACATGTATGTCATTGTACTATATATACTATACTTAAACTGTGATCCTAATATGCATTGCCATAAGTAACTTTATTTCTTGTTTCTGACAGAATGAGGGGCTGTCATGGTAGTAATTGTATGATAATTGGATTTTCAACTACCTGTGCAATCAGTGCCTATCACCACTTACATTGTGAGTTCCAACCCCGTTCATGGCGAGGTATAGTCGATACAACATTATGTGATAAAGTTTGTTGGTGACTTGCGACAGGTCTGTGGTTTTCTCCGTGTACCCAAATTTCCTCCACTAATAAAACTGATTGCTACGATATAACTAAAATACATTTGTTTGTATTGTTGAAAGTGGCGCTAAACACCATAAACCAACCAACCTAATATGAATAACTTTATTTCTTGCTTCTGAGACAATGACGTAATTGACCTATATTTTGTAGGAGTAATAACAAATTGGAGCCACTGTGTAGTTTACAATGTCCTGGATTATTTGGTCAACCTCCTACATTACAATGTAATGTTTGTTTGTGTATGTTCCATCCAAAATGTGTCAATCTTGGTGACAGTATAGATTCATTCATGTGTTTGGTAAGTTTTGTTGTTATAATCATGATATAATCACCTCTGTGATTTGATGGTTAGTGTGCTCGCTTCGAGTGTAGTTAGATCGTGGGTTCAGACCCAGGTCGGGTCAAGCAAAAGACTATAAAATGGGTATTTGCTGCTTCTCCGCTGTTTTAAACACCAATATAACTGGATATTTAGCTCTGCTCACTATTATTATTATAAGTCATATACATCTGTACAGTGGATTTTTTGCACTAGACTTTTAACCAATAAGTGATTGACTTCTTTCTCTCTTCCAGTCATTCAATAAAAAGTTTGAATATTGAACAATATGATTTATTGTAAACAAAGACTGTTGTATTCATTCAATAGATGCGTTCCATTTGCAGTTTTTTAATTTCTTATATTAAGTTGACAACTTGTGTCTTATCCATTTGTCTTGTTTTGTATGACAATAACAGGTTTCACGAAATTGCATATGCATATGGGTTTTGTGGTCCTAGTGAAAAAAATGTCAGTCCTCATTATTTTTCTATTGCAAAATACCAATCTTGTGTCAGTCCTTAGCAAAATCTGCCCAAATTTTGCTGGTCATGTCTGACAGGATTGACACATTTTGCTAACTCTGAAATAAAATATGTTTAAAGTAACTCTTTTATCAATACCACTTGAAACAAGTGTAATCTGATAGGGCTTCTCAATAAGCATCAAGAAAAAAATATTGGTTTCTTAAAAAAATATAAAAAATGCTGGAATTTAATATGCATATATCACAACAGTGGAAAAATATGTACAATACTCAAAAATTTAGTCGCAATTTAGATTTATTATTCCAGTATTCATATTATCTATTATTTTAGTAATGGATGACTTTTAGGTACTGATGGCATATTCAGGCCTCGACATTAACGTTTGTCCGATTGTCCGGTACCAGTGAAAACTGACGTCGGACAAGTAGATCTTGTATTACGGTTGTCCGACGGGACAAGTGAAAAAATCAGATTCCCAAACGTGCCGGTACAACGGACAAATCTATTTCCACTGGTATAAAATACTGGGTTTGTTGTATAAAAGAGCCCTGTTTGATCTCCAATTTGTCCATAATTTATTTTGATTAAAACTAAAGTGAAGTGCCAGATCAAAACTGTTTTATTTACATATAATTTATCGTTACTCCATGCTTTGATGAAGTTCAAGGACATTGACAAAATTAAAGTCGCAATCTCAGAAACACTTTAAAGAACGGAAATATCAATATTTGAAATATAAGAACAAGAATCACTCCGGAACGGACACGTAAAATTTTTATCGGATATCAATTTGGTGCCAAATTTAAACTTGTCTTTTGTGCAAAATACGATATAGGACTTGATTTAGGCTTTTGGGAAATACTGAAACCTTTGAAATGGACAAATATTACAAGCTTTTTCCTGATCTGGTTGGAAAGATCCACTAAAATTTGTATTTCTCTGTGAATTTTAATAAAATACTTTGCTTTATTTATATCACAGGCACTTGTTTCCGGTAAAAAAAATATACCTAGATACTGGTATATATAGTATCTAGGTATATTTTTTTTACCAGAAACAAGGATTTATTTTAACAAATATGAGTTATTACAATTTGTGTGGTATTGGATCACAACACAGTAATATTTCAAAAGGAAAAGGGGGGGGGGGGAGGGGGTACATATAAAAATCACTGGTATGCAAGACTCCAATCAAGGTAGACAGAAATAAAAATGTGACATTGAGTATATGTCCTTAAGGTAGTTTTGAATTAAAAAAAAACCAGAACAAATCAGTTCAGGCATCTGTAACTATTTACTAAATTTGGGCAGGGTAACGTCAGAGGGGTCGCGAAACAATGTTTCGATTAATCGCAATTGACTTCTCCCAGAAGTCTCCCCACTTCTCTCTGTTGTCTCCCACTTCTCCCTGTGAGCTCTCTGAAAGAGAAGTCACTTCTCCCTCTAATTTGAAAGTAGTGGAAGCCCTGGATAATTATTCTCTAGTTTTTGTAATTTTTATTAATTTTTTCGGACAACTAAAAAATTGAGTCGGACAAGTACTTTTTTTAGTTAGTTGTCCGAAGGGACAAGTTGAAAAATATGTTAATGTAGAGGCCTGCATATTGTAGTGTATGTTAATATGAATTTCAAAGATGTAATTAATCTAGAAGTGTCAGACTTTTTGTAGAAGCAAGGAAGAGAAATACCATTTTGAGCGCAACCTACCCAAATGGTCATGTGAACTTTTGCCATCACTTGTCATCTGTCGTCTGTCATATCTGTCCCTTGTATGTCATAAATATATCACACATAAAATTGCAGCTGCAGTTATTCACCTTGTATTGCTGAAAAATAGTAATTATTATATTTTTATATGATACTCCTCTGTAATTTTTACGCATGGTAATGAAACACAAAATGCAGATAAAATTTTGAATTTGAAGATTTTTATTTTTTCTGTTCCTGAGTTATTGCCCTTGATATGTTGAAAATACATGCAGCCATTTTTTAATAGTTTCCAGATTATGCATAATATACTGCTGCTTAAAATGATATGCGATTTTAACACAATATCAGGATTCACAAAATACAGTGTAAGTTTGAATATGGCGGTTGCCCATTTATTGAAAAATTAAATTTACAGGGCAGAGGTATCATCAGTGAACAACATATCACCTTTTCTAATTTTCAAGATAAATGTCTGGTCCAATTGTCTAACTCTTATTTCTCCAATGTAATTGAAATTATTACAGGCAAAATACATCTCCATTTGGTATTCAGAAACAAATACCCAAGTTAAACAGTCTTGATTCCTTTTACTAAAATATGTCTGTCCATTCATCCATCCATCCGTTAATAAATAAATGTTACTTTGAGGGGAAGAACAGCAATAAAAGTGCTGTTCCCTAAAAAAAAATGTTCGCACAAATTTCATATTGATTTTCTTTCAGTTCATTGTCTTCCAAGTCCTTTTATTATTGAAAAAAAAGTAAAGGTTTCTAAAATAACTCTTTCTGTAAACTCTGATAATTTAAAGATTCATACAAATACTTTTATGATATTTTTCAGAGATGTCTTAATAAGGCCTGTTCTCCTGGATCAGATGGCCTAATGAATGTTCTTCCATCTCCTGCTTTGTTGAACAGTGTAATATCTCCTCCTACAACTGGTTCAGTTGTATTCACTACAACAAAATCAAATCTTATACCATTGAATACATTTTTGGCAAGTGCTGTTACACCGATCACAAAATCTTCAACTATTGCAACAGTAGCTCCATCAACATCTAGCACAACAAGTTCAATTGCTGGTGTGAAGATAAAAAAGGAACCAGTTGATTATGATGAAAACCAGTCCACTGGAAGTAAAGCTAGCAGTGATGTCATAGGAAATGTACGAAGTTTTTTGGAGCGTAAAGCAACAGATTTTAATCAAAATCAGTCAAGTGGGCAATATCCGTTACTGAAGGAAGGTCTACAAAGACCTGCACCAATACTTGTACCCACTACAACAAATTTATTGTTTGTCCCGGCTGGATCGTTTCCAAATACTAGGATGCCCTTTGGACCACCAAGAACTCTATTACAATCAAGCCTTCCTTTTGGCAGCATACCTTCTCCAATGTTGCAGAACTCAATACCAGGGGCTGCTGTCAGACCAGTCATTTCATTTCCAGTGATCACAGACTACAGCAAACCTGCCCCAGCACCACAAATGGCAATATCATCTCCCGTTTCATTACAGCCACCTCGCCTTATGGCTGCTCCTGGAATAAAATCACATACAACTCCTGTCACGACGGCGATGCCAGAACTGAATGGTGTTAAAACGGATGATTCGTGTACAAATAAACAAGGACAATTACTTACGTTACCTCCTGTTGTGATAAAGCGATTGAACCTGAATCAACCAGTGTCTTTAAAAATAAACAATACTCAAGTTACCGTCCCTCCATCATCATTTCTTCATACAGCACAAGGATTAAAACTCTTCCTACCTAAGAACACTTTCCCTGTTAACACTGGAGAAACAGCAAAGTTAAGTGTGACTGTTACTAATGATAAAACACTGAGTTTAGTAGATTCAGATAACAATACAAATAATTCTGATGTTACTGGTCAACTGCCGACAATAGTTCCTAATTCTAGTCGTACAGTTACGGAAGTTCCTACAGATACACCAAGAAAGAGGACACGCCAATGTAAATATGGCATCAATCCATCTAGTTGTTTTATTCAACATTTATATGGAGGATTTGATTGTATGCTAATGATATTCGAATATCTTAATCTCTGTGACCTTTTCAAGTGAGTATCACAACCTTATAAGAGATTTTGTTTATGTTGTAAAGTAGTCGTATAATACAAGTATCCTTTTAATTCTGTGACATATTCAAAGTAATTTATTGTCAAAGTTACAATGAATTACATACAGTATATATATTGTTTGTGGCACAGGGTTCCTCAATGCTAAAGAAGTGAACAACGATATTGTCGTCTTCTTTCCACTTCAAAAGCAAAAAAAAATGTCCATATATGGTTGATTGATTGGTGTCTAATGCCAACTTTAGTAATATTTCAGCTATATCGTGGCGGGAATAAATTAAAAAATAAATTCCACTTTTACCAGACTCCTGGAAATAAAACATATTTGTTTTATAAAACATGTGTTATATGTACAAATAAAAGAAAAATTAAAATGATAAAAACATATTATTTAGAACTTATGTTATCCATTTATATAGTAGTATATAATGAATTTCTTTTAAAAAAATTAAGATTGCATGCATCACCTGCAACATTTATAAATAAATCGGATAAATTGTTGACCTTGTAGAATGTCTGACAAACAGTCGATTAAAACATGTGGATTGTATATATAGAGAGATTATGATAACATCTTGCTATAAGTGTATGAAATTAAAAATCTTCTCTAGAATTAGTAGTAGAAATGGTTTAATATTTGGCATAATGTATCATTATGATTCAACTTTTCAAAAATAGAGATCTCTAACTTTAAAATGGGATTTTCATAGGAAAGCAAATGTGTTTGTTATGGGTCTAGGACAAAAGCCCCCCGACAAAAAGCCCCCAATAATGAAAAGTACAAGTTATTTATATATTGGTATCTTTGCACACATTTTGGACTTATTGTACCGCTATTTATGGGTTAGCATTTCTTTTGAATACTATTTTTCATAATAAGTTATTATTGGAACTTGAAGATATCATAAACAATTGAAATATTTGTTTAAGAATTATAATAACCCTCATCAAAGAAAGTAAAAATAAAATTTGTTTTATCTTAAAAAAAATCACTATAGTATAGCAAAAAGGATGAGAAAATAACTCATTCATTACTTTTAATAACTTCAAAGATTATAAACGTAATCATCAATTGTTTATCAATAAAAACAATTCCTAATTAACTTTACCTGATTTAATTCCAATTCAAACAAATAAGCTGTGATAAATGAACATAACAATGAACGAAATACATATGTTTTTAAAGTATTTTTTTTTTTTAGTGTTAATTCCCCCACTCCTCCTTTTTTAATAAGGATGAGTTTTGATCTTTAAGATATCTTTAATATCACCATCAATATAAAAAAATGTACGGTAATAAGATTGTATGATTATTTCATTATGGGGGTCTTTTTGTCAGGGGGCTTTTGTCCTGTTCCCGTTTGTTATAAGTATATAAAGGTGCTTTATTTTCTTTTTAGGGTATCTTCTGTTTGTAGAACATGGAGAAAACTAGCTATGCAGCAATATTTGGTAAGTGTTATGGGTAACATCTGTAGTATATGCAACAGTCCTTGCCAAGTTTTAATGTAGTGATTGTTTATAGAATTTGGAGAGAAAAAACTACCGTTAGATCAGTTTTCAGCACAGCTGGCCTAACGGTCCATTGCCATCTGTCTGTCTGTAAAAGTTTTACCTTTCAATCTTCATTCATTTGACCAAATATATGGAAGAAATCGTGTTAGGAATCTTCATCATGTTCATTGTACTGTGGGGCGGGGGGGGGGGGGGGGGAGACTTAATTTACATATGATCCTGTGTAAAAAAAAAAAAAAAAATCTTCTCAGAAATTACTGAATGATGAAAACCTGTACATGGATAACAGGATTTTATTTTTATTTTGTCCATTAGAAAACAAAGGCCACAACTGCTGAATAGTTGAATAGAAGTTGTGTGAAAATTTGGAAAAAGTCTCAAATTGATTAACATTTTATTATCAATTGTTTGTCAAAATACTAAACAAAAGTGCATATTGTCAAGATTTGGGTATTGTGTAACATACTCTTATTATCTTATATGTACTTTCAAACAAATTTACTAATAGCTGTATATTACATTGTTTTTACTAACTAATATTAAAGAGAACAGGATAAGGTACCAGTATTCGATGGGTTTTTTTAAGCTAACAAATGTACAGATTTCAATAAAAAAAATATTATGAATTAAACCAAAGAAAAAAGATACTCGGTACTTGCCAATCAGTATGGCTTGACAAAAGAGTGATGACATATGAAAACAGAACTATATTTGCAATCCAGTCTAAAAGTTATATATCACTAACTATTTATCAACATAATACTCTCTTGAATGTTTATTTTGTTAATTAATATTATATTCATACATCTTGATTATTTTCAGTGGAGAGAAGTCAGATTGAAGAATATGATGGTTAATGACTGGGAAAAAGCAGCAAAATATTTATCCAGGAGAGCAGTAGAAGTTTTGGTGAGGCCAAGTTTAATATTCCTCACTGAAAAGTCTTAAATGACAATACTTTTGTATATTTTTTTTCTTCTTACATGAATTTTAAATATCCAAATCACATTTGCACACACAAAATTGATACATAACCTATAATTTCTTTATAGTATTTAGATTAGTTTGGAGGGGAAATACATATAGAAAGTTGGGTTTTTGGTATTAGTGCCACTTTCAGTAGTATTTAAATCATGGTGGTCAGTTTTATTGATGGAGAAAAGCAGATTACCTAGACAGGGTTTCAGCTGGATTTTATTATACTAAGGTCAAATGACCTAACTCATAAATTCCTGAAAGGCACTTATTCAATAGGTCAATTGTGTCCTAATTTGCCTAAGACTTATAGGTCATTTAATGATATATTAAGGTGTGGTTTGATTCATTAAGATGCAGCTGGAGCTTAATTTAATATTCATTTGTTTCAAACTTGCATACTTATTATGATATTTGGAATTGACAACCAGACAGGTTTTCAGAGGTCACCATCTCTTTCCAAAAAAAGTTAAACTTAAGTGAAAATAAATAGAAATTAAAATCAAATTCCCTAATGAGGAATGAGTCAAAGACTTAAGAGAAAGCTACCCTAAATAGGTTACAAAAAAGTCTGCTTTGAAGTAAACATTTTGTAGAATTATTTTTTTATATATAAATAAAGCAAAGTATTTTATTTATATTCACAGAGAAATAAAAAAATTAGTGGATCTTTTCAACCATTTGTCTTAATCAGGAAAAACTTGTAATATTTGTCCATTTCAAAGGTTTCAATATTTCCCAAAACCTAAATCAAGTCCTCTATCGTATTTTGCACAAAAGACAAGTTTAAATTTGGCGTCAAATTGATATCCGATCATTTTTACGTGTCCGGTCCGGAGTGATTCTTGTTCTTATATTTCAAATATTGATCATTTTCGTTCATTAAAGCATTTCTGAGATTGCGAATTTAATTTTGTCAATGTCCTTGAACTTCATCAAAGTATGGAAGAACGATAAATGATAAAATAAAAGAGTTTTGATCTGGCGTTTCACTTTAGCTTTAATCAAAATAAATTATGGACAAATTGGAGAATACTCAATCACATGTCCGATGCATACGTAGCATGTGTCGGTCTTTTTGGCCACTTATTTTGAAACAAGCGGTCATTTTGACAGCAATGTCAAATTATTTCCTGTCATATACGCAAATTATCGGCCAATGACCGATGACCGACGCCAAACGGAAACCCTGCTAGATAAATACACAGACCTGCTGGGGTCATTGATTAACTTTACAAACAAGTACACCTCTAGTTGTAATTGAACTCAGAACTATAGTGGTTTGATGTTGCTTAATGCCACTTTCAACAATATTTCAGTTATATCGTGGTGGTCAGTTTCATTGGTGAAGGAAACTGGAGGACCCAGAGAAAACCACCGACCTGTTGCGAGTCACTGACAAACTTTATCACATAATGTTGTACTCCTCGCCCTGATCGAGATTCGAACCCACAACATCAGTGGTGATAGGCACTGATTGCATAGGTAGTTGTAAATCCCACTACCATACAATCACGCCCATGTTGGCCCCCAGAACTATAGTGGTGATTGATGCTGATTTCTTAGGTTCACTACCATACAATCATGGCCAAAACAGCTTTGATATACCCATAGAGAACTAGGTTGAAAAAAAACCACTAACGAATATTTTAAGTGTAGCGCTGACACTCACTACTGACCAGATTTTGTGAATTTTACATTTGTCCACTGCAGGTGTAAGCCTATATTTACAACTCCCATGTTGGCATTTTACTCACATGTAGAAAATGCTTGCATAGTCTCATCATTTCACAAAAGAGAAGAGGTTTTGAGCTTATAAAACTAATTTTATATTACCCCACATCTTCTAAATGAAGTGCCTGTACAAGGACAGGAGAGTGAGTGGTCATGTATATGTTTGTTAGGGGTATTGATAAGTGCCTGTACGAGGACAGGAGAGTGAGTGGTCATGTATATGTTTGTTAGGGGTATTGATAAGTACCTGTACGAGGACAGGAGAGTGAGTGGTCATGTATATGTTTGTTAGGGGTATTGATAAGTGCCTGTACGAGGACAGGAGAGTGAGTGGTCATGTATATGTTTGTTAGGGGTATTGATAAGTGCCTGTACGAGGACAGGAGAGTGAGTGGTCATGTATATGTTTGTTAGGGGTATTGATAAGTGCCTGTACGAGGACAGGAGAGTGAGTGGTCATGTATATGTTTGTTAGGGGTATTGATAAGTGCCTGTACGAGGACAGGAGAGTGAGTGGTCATGTATATGTTTGTTAGGGGTATTGATAAGTGCCTGTACGAGGACAGGAGAGTGAGTGGTCATGTATATGTTTGTTAGGGGTATTGATAAGTGCCTGTACAAGGACAGGAGAGTGAGTGGTCATGTATATGTTTGTTAGGGGTATTGATAAGTGCCTGTACGAGGACAGGAGAGTGAGTGGTCATGTATATGTTTGTTAGGGGTATTGATAAGTGCCTGTACAAGGACAGGAGAGTGAGTGGTCATGTATATGTTTGTTAGGGGTATTGATAAGTGCCTGTACAAGGACAGGAGAGTGAGTGGTCATGTATATGTTTGTTAGGGGTATTGATAAGTGCCTGTACCAGGACAGGAGAGTGAGTGGTCATGTATATGTTTGTTAGGGGTATTGATAAGTGCCTGTACAAGGACAGGAGAGTGAGTGGTCATGTATATGTTTGTTAGGGGTATTGATAAGTGCCTGTACCAGGACAGGAGAGTGAGTGGTCATGTATATGTTTGTTAGTGGTATTGATAAGTGCCTGTACAAGGACAGGAGAGTGAGTGGTCATGTATATGTTTGTTAGGGGTATTGATAAGTGCCTGTACGAGGACAGGAGAGTGAGTGGTCATGTATATGTTTGTTAGGGGTATTGATAAGTGCCTGTACGAGGACAGGAGAGTGAGTGGTCATGTATATGTTTGTTAGGGGTATTGATAAGTGCCTGTACGAGGACAGGAGAGTGAGTGGTCATGTATGTGTTTGTTAGGGGTATTGATAAGTGCCTGTACAAGGACAGGAGAGTGAGTGGTCATGTATATGTTTGTTAGGGGTATTGATAAGTGCCTGTACGAGGACAGGAGAGTGAGTGGTCATGTATATGTTTGTTAGGGGTATTGATAAGTGCCTGTACGAGGACAGGAGAGTGAGTGGTCATGTATATGTTTGTTAGGGGTATTGATAAGTGCCTGTACGAGGACAGGAGAGTGAGTGGTCATGTATATGTTTGTTAGGGGTATTGATAAGTGCCTGTACAAGACAGGAGAGTGAGTGGTCATGTATATGTTTGTTAGGGGTATTGATATGTGCCTGTACGAGGACAGGAGAGTGAGTGGTCATGTATATGTTTGTTAGGGGTATTGATAAGTGCCTGTACGAGGACAGGAGAGTGAGTGGTCATGTATATGTTTGTTAGGGGTATTGATAAGTGCCTGTACGAGGACAGGAGAGTGAGTGGTCATGTATATGTTTGTTAGGGGTATTGATAAGTGCCTGTACGAGGACAGGAGAGTGAGTGGTCATGTATATGTTTGTTAGGGGTATTGATAAGTGCCTGTACGAGGACAGGAGAGTGAGTGGTCATGTATATGTTTGTTAGGGGTATTGATAAGTGCCTGTACGAGGACAGGAGAGTGAGTGGTCATGTATATGTTTGTTAGGGGTATTGATAAGTGCCTGTACGAGGACAGGAGAGTGAGTGGTCATGTATATGTTTGTTAGGGGTATTGATAAGTGCCTGTACGAGGACAGGAGAGTGAGTGGTCATGTATATGTTTGTTAGGGGTATTGATAAGTGCCTGTACAAGGACAGGAGAGTGAGTGGTCATGTATATGTTTGTTAGGGGTATTGATAAGTGCCTGTACGAGGACAGGAGAGTGAGTGGTCATGTATATGTTTGTTAGGGGTATTGATAAGTGCCTGTACAAGGACAGGAGAGTGAGTGGTCATGTATATGTTTGTTAGGGGTATTGATAAGTGCCTGTACAAGGACAGGAGAGTGAGTGGTCATGTATATGTTTGTTAGGGGTATTGATAAGTGCCTGTACCAGGACAGGAGAGTGAGTGGTCATGTATATGTTTGTTAGGGGTATTGATAAGTGCCTGTACAAGGACAGGAGAGTGAGTGGTCATGTATATGTTTGTTAGGGGTATTGATAAGTGCCTGTACCAGGACAGGAGAGTGAGTGGTCATGTATATGTTTGTTAGTGGTATTGATAAGTGCCTGTACAAGGACAGGAGAGTGAGTGGTCATGTATATGTTTGTTAGGGGTATTGATAAGTGCCTGTACGAGGACAGGAGAGTGAGTGGTCATGTATATGTTTGTTAGGGGTATTGATAAGTGCCTGTACGAGGACAGGAGAGTGAGTGGTCATGTATATGTTTGTTAGGGGTATTGATAAGTGCCTGTACGAGGACAGGAGAGTGAGTGGTCATGTATGTGTTTGTTAGGGGTATTGATAAGTGCCTGTACAAGGACAGGAGAGTGAGTGGTCATGTATATGTTTGTTAGGGGTATTGATAAGTGCCTGTACGAGGACAGGAGAGTGAGTGGTCATGTATATGTTTGTTAGGGGTATTGATAAGTGCCTGTACGAGGACAGGAGAGTGAGTGGTCATGTATATGTTTGTTAGGGGTATTGATAAGTGCCTGTACGAGGACAGGAGAGTGAGTGGTCATGTATATGTTTGGTAGGGGTATTGATAAGTGCCTGTACAAGACAGGAGAGTGAGTGGTCATGTATATGTTTGTTAGGGGTATTGATATGTGCCTGTACGAGGACAGGAGAGTGAGTGGTCATGTATATGTTTGTTAGGTTGGTATTGATTTTGCATCTTATTTCTATGATTTTCTGGTTAGATTTTGGAACTGTTGGGGTTATTTTTTATTTTATTATTAGATACTACTAGTTTACGTATATTTTTTAAATTTTTATTACGTAGAATTTACAAGGTTTACATCATTATGAAGACAGAAATAGAACGTGGCACCAGCTGATTTCTGTAATCCATCAGTTTACATGTGTTCATACCATACATTTTGGTGCTGTACCTGGAAAGGTATTACAAACTCTCTGTAAAAAGATGTTACAACTAGAAGAACTGTCGGCAGAATGGATCGGTGACTTCAATGATGAACAAATGAAGTTAGTGTATTATCACATTAGTAGACTACATCAAATTATGTTCACAATATCAGTCTATGAAATTAGCACAGGTCCGCCAGCCCACAGCCAGTAAAAATCAGTTCAGACCTGTAAATTTTCATGATTTTTGTTACACAATCTTAACCAAAATATTAAACATCTTAGATTCTAACCTGTGCATACGAATCCTAAATTCGAAGACTGATATAGGGCTGCAAAAATATATCGTTTAATCGATGAATTATACATTTTCTCCTTGATCTTTACACACAATGATATTTATTATCAAGTGACAAGCAGGATGCAAGCATATTATCATTGATTTCTAACATGACGTTATATTGCTGTCACTGACATCTAAATCCTTGATAAACATACTATTGTTGATATGTTTATCTCATCACATCTCAGGCTTCTACGATATTGTTATGAGAAATCTAGTCAAACTAATCAATGACAGTACATACATCTCACATCTCAGACTTCACCTATGATATTGTTATGAGAAATCACGGTTGGCCGGGAATTCCCAGTGGTAATTACCGGGAAATACCGTCTTGGGAAATACTCTAAGTTTTAGCTCAAGTGGGAAATACTATGAAATACTGGGAAATATGATTTTTGGATGTGATTAATTTCTTCAGAGTTGCTAAAAACCTAACATTTCAACACACAGTGTTGAAAATTACATCAGTTTAATAAATATGGGTATACAGCCTAGGTGTAGGACCATTAAGAAGGACTTCAGGCAACTTTTGAAATTGTAATCTTCATATAAACATAATATTTATACAAAATACTTTTATTAAAAACATGTTAAAACTGTCACCACAATTTCATATCTACACTTTTCAGTTCAATCATACAGTTTCAGAATTCACCAATCTATTTCATTTTTCCCCCTTAACATTCTGTAACAAAAAACAAGCTTTCCTGCTTTAACAAGACCAAGTCTAATTCTTAATTTAACAATAATCACTTAACAATTAATAGCTGATTGTTTTGCCAGGTTGTATACATGTAATCTAATATCCCAATTTGCAAGGGCATTTCCATTATGCTATAGTAATGACTAACTTTTTTAATTTGTTTTTACAAACTAATTAACACATCTTCAATAACCTTTAGAAGTCAATAAGTCCACTTTGTAAAGACAAACAATAAACATGTCAAAAGCAGGTCAGAATATGGTTTTAATCACTAAACAAAGGAGGGACAAAGTGGGGATTACAAGTAAAGAATAATTTTCTTAATATTTCTATCAAAATCAATATATTTTTTTTTAACAAATATCAATTTTATATATCTGTACATTAACACTATCCATTCATATTTTTTTTTCTGTAAGGCCAATAAAGTTACAAATAGATTAACTCAAGTCTATATTATACTCCAAATAAATGTTCAATTTGCATATTTATAAGAAGATATATCACAATAATCTGGAACTCAAAGAAATTTACACTATGCACAGTAAACAAGTGCACAATATGTACAGGTTCATGTACCATTATATTTGCAAATTAAGAATCAATCTTATTTCCCAGTATTTTCCGCTGTCCTGGGAAATATGAGTATTTCCCGCTTATTTGCCAATCCTGTGAGAAATCCATTCTAGTCAAACTAATCAATGACAGTACATATATTCTAAGGCTTCACCTACGATACGATATTGTTATGAGAAATCCATTCTAGTCAAACTAATCAATGACTACATATATTCTAAGGCTTCACCTACGATACGATATTGTTATGAGAAATCCATTCTAGTCAAACTAATCAATGACAGTACATATATTCTAAGGCTTCACCTACAATACGATATTGTTATGAGAAATCTATTCTAGTCAATCTAATCAATGACAGTACATATATTCTAAGGCTTCACCTACGATACGATATTGTTATGAGAAATCTATTCTAGTCAATCTAATCAATGACAGTACATATATTCTAAGGCTTCACCTACAATACGATATTGTTATGAGAAATCTATTCTAGTCAATCTAATCAATGACAGTACATATATTCTAAGGCTTCACCTACGATACAATATTGTTATGAGAAATCCATTCTATTCAAACTAATCAATGACAGTACATATATTCTAAGGCTTCACCTACGATACGATATTGTTATGAGAAATCCATTCTAGTCAAACTAATCAATGACAGTACATATATTCTAAGGCTTCACCTACAATACGATATTGTTATGAGAAATCTATTCTAGTCAAACTAATCAATGACAGTACAGACTTCACCTACAATACGATATTGTTATGAGAAATCCATTCTAGTCAAACTAATCAATGACAGTACAGGCTTCACCTACAATACGATATTGTTATGAGAAATCTATTCTAGTCAAACTAATCAATGACAGTACAGGCTTCACCTACAATACGATATTGTTATGAGAAATCTATTCTAGTCAAACTAATCAATGACAGTACAGGCTTCACCTACAATACGATATTGTTATGAGAAATCTATTCTAGTCAAACTAATCAATGACCGTACATATATTCCAATTTATTCTGCAATTGTGGGATTTTGAGCACTAATGAAGGGAGTTAAATAAACTTCAGTGTTCTTTAGTCATGAACCTAATTAAGCTTTCCTGGTACAATGTACCTTATTCATGTAGAGCGACAGAAAGAAACAGTTACAATATAAGCGCTGACATCACAGATGACACCATTGAAATCGATTAGAACAATGCTTGTTTCAGACAATTTGGCAGTTGTTGTGGCCTTTTTGATATTGCAGGATAAACACAATAAACATACATTGTTGTTAAATATAAAATTAATTTGCAATCTCTCCAAAACAGGCTAGAAAAACTCACCAAAGGCTTACTTTTCTACCTGTTTCTAAAGCTCGGACAAATAAATTGTATATTTTTCGACAATGTACGTATATTGTATTTTTTTCCTCGCTTTCCAGTCCTCATCTTCATTATTTGTCTACACTTACGTTAAAATACAAATCAATTTTAATAGAAGATGTTCTTGGTTAGATAAAGGGAAATTTTAGTGATTTAAATTTCAAAACTAGTATATTATAGAATTAGATTTGAATGATCTTTATAAGTGAGAACATTAACCTCAAAGATACACACATTTGGAATAGGTTATAATATATCTTAAGATTATTACATAGAAACTCACTAATTATGTTTTGTTAGAAGTTAAATATGTGATGATTTGACAACAAGCACAAGTCTCAAGTGGTATGTACTATTGGTCAAATACTGTTTAAATATATGCTACTGATGAAAGTTTAACTTTGTACTGTACTTACTTACATACAACAACAATTAAAGGTCTTAATAATATAGATTATTTCCAACTTTAACCTTGTTAGAGGTGTAAGATAAATAAAGCAAGTTTTATTTTAAGTCGGCCTGTCAAAGCAACAGCACAACACAAGCTCTATTGTAGTTATGACTGTTATAGATAAATTTTACATATTTGTCGATAAAACATTATGTGATCAAGTTTGTCAGTGGCTTGCGGCAGGTCAGTGGTTTTCACCGGGTATTCCGATTTCCTCCACCAATAAAACTGACCGCCATGATATAACTGAAATATTGTTGAAAGTGGCGTTAAACACCATAACATAGCATATTTTTCTATTTTTTTTCCAGAAGTACACCAACTAAAATAGACATGGGGAAGTTTTCATCTCTGACCAATTTAAGAGTTCTGAAGCTCAGAGGTATAGCTGGTCTAACTCTCCCTGCATTTTCCCTCAGTGGTGGTTTAAGTGACCTGAAAACATTGAAGAATCTCCAGAAATTGGTATGTCTAACTACAACTGTTTGTTTTGTAAGATATCAATTTCATGAAATACTTTTGCTGTAATAAATACATAGATATATAATTTAGTGTGCATGACATGTTTCTTAAATAACCTTCATCAGGTTTATTCCGTCAAAAGATTGGAAAGCCAAATAACTTAAAAGTCTTTTGGATAAAAAAAAACCAAAGGCCCTGAACAGGATAGCCAAACATTTCAGTCAAATCTAGAAAAAAAAGGTATGCTATGAATTTTAGTTATATCAGGACAAGTTCACATAATACAAGACATACATCATAAATAGATGTATTTGAGTACAGTAGTCCCCTCTGTAATGAAAATGTGGCCTTATGAGAGTGATGGTCTCTCTTGAAAAGGGGGGAGAGGGGCAATTTAGTAGTATTTTACTGTCTCAGAGCATCTAAAATCTGGCCTAATATGAAGGGTGGCCATTGGTGGGAGTGACCTTATAAGAGAGGGTTTACTTTAGTTATAAAAATTGTTTGTGCAAATATATATAATTAATTAATTTTAGGATCAGATTAGATATTTAATTCATTAAATTATGCACTTCAAAAATTATTTGAACAAGAATTGAATATAAGTCGCTATGGTAATAGCAGTGTAAACAAATTAGCAAATTAAGTCTCAGTATTTAGAATCTTTATAGATTTAACCTGTCTATTACAAACAGCAGATCCAAATTAAGTCTCAGTATTTAGAATCTTTATAGATTTAACCTGTCTATTACAAACAGCAGATCCAAATGGCATTCAATCAATTGTAGGCATGTTGTTAGTATATTTATTTGTGATTTACATTAAGAACTTTTGAACATATCCAAATTACCCCAATAATCTACAAATCAAAATGTTTATTTTTATCAGTAAAATAATTTCTTGAAAATATCTTTGCAGTCATTAACAAGTTTTAAAGACATAGGTGCTGAGCCAGATCTAGAGTTGCTGTCAACACTACCAAACCTGACACACTTAGAATTAGGAGATTGTACATCTTGGACAAAACAGGTTAGAACATCAAAAGACTTATTTACTTCATTGTTTTCCATCGTGGACAAAACAGGTTAGAACATGAAAGTACTTTCATTTACTTCTTTGTTTTCCATCGTGGACAAAACAGGTTAGAACATGAAAGGACTTTCATTTACTTCTTTGTTTTCCATCGTGGACAAAACAGGTTAGAACATGAAAGGACTTTCATTTACTTCTTTGTTTTCCATCGTGGACAAAACAGGTTAGAACATGAAAGGACTTTCATTTACTTCTTTGTTTTCCATCGTTGACAAAACAGGTTAGAACATGAAAGGACTTTCATTTACTTCTTTGTTTTCCATCGTGGACAAAACAGGTTAGAACATGAAAGGACTTTCATTTACTTCTTTGTTTTCCATCGTGGACAAAACAGGTTAGAACATGAAAGGACTTTCATTTACTTTTTTTTTTCCATCATGGACAAAACAAGTTAGAACATAAAAAAAACTCTTCTTTATTCCACAGGATAAATGTGTTTTCTGTGGAATATACATTCACTTTAAGGAATAATTTAAGATTATGTATAATATGGTCATAATTGGATTGAGTCTTCATTTAAAAATCTAAGATACCCCATAATAAAGAAATATATAAGACTTATGTCTTGTGCCATTAACGTACTGGTAGTTACATATTTAAATTTAGTATTTAATTATTTTTTTTAAATAA
Source organism: Bathymodiolus brooksi (assembly GCA_963680875.1). Lineage (NCBI taxonomy): Eukaryota > Metazoa > Mollusca > Bivalvia > Mytilida > Modiolidae > Bathymodiolus > Bathymodiolus brooksi. The sequence continues at coordinate 70,106,447 of OY804576.1, read as the reverse complement.
CATTTACATAATGTTTAAAATTATTATATATTAATGATTTGTTTTGATTTTTGGTGTTTTAACACCACTTTCAGCAATATTTCAGCTATATCATAGCGACCAGTTTTCGTGGTGGAAGAAGCCAGAGTACCTGGAGAGAACCACCTACCATGGGCAAGCAACTGGTAAACTTTATCACTTGCGGCTGCGAGTCGAGTGCACCCTTTTTTGTAATTTACAAAGCCGGGCGCGAACCTACGCCATATATATTAATGAAAGAGAAAAAAGTTTCTTTCCTTGGTAATCAAGGAAGAAAATATACAGCAGAGTCATGCTTTTAGATGCATTGTGTAATTAGACACACATGATTTCGGGCATTCAATTTAGAAACTATTCAATCCAATATCTAAGAAAAAAATGTATGTCTACAATAATGATGCACAGATATCAAACTACTTTATTGAAATGAACTATACTTGGTAATGATTCGGATCAATGACAACTACACATAATCTACAATTTTTTAGCTGATTTGCATAAACCAAAAGTGATCTTTATTGACCGTTATCATCAGTCCTTCTTAAAGGCCAACAAAATTTCTGTTGTTGAAAACGGGGGGGGGGTCTATTCAATTCCCACAATATTCACCTGAATGCTGATCGATTTTAATAAAATTTAGCACAGACAGGGGTTAGGTAATACACTTTCGCCGTGCAAAATATTTAACATATATGTTTACTAATAATGCCACCATCAATGAAAGAATCCCTAGGTGTGTCTAAAAAGACCAACAGCATTGTATTTAATTTTAATGTCTGAATAGATTGACATTATGATATACAACCTTAGAATTTCTTTGAAGATTTATTTACTGGAAGTATTAAAAATGGTACAAGCTTCTGATAAATCATTTAATGTGTCGGAGGCAGACATTTGGTTTTCTATCTTCGAAATCTTAATATATATTTTTTAGACATATAAGAGTATTGGAAAATTGACACAGCTGAAGTCTCTGAGATTAGAATGTGGTGGTAATTGTTATGATACTGGACTGGCCGAGGCGCTAGATGGTCTCAGACAGTAAGTTTTATTATAGTTATGATACTGGACTGGCAGAGGCTCTAGATGGTCTCAGACAGTAAGTTTTATTATAGTTATGATACTGGACTGGCCGAGGCTCTAGATGGTCTCAGACAGTAAGTTTTATTACGGGTTTTGTTATTTGACAACTACAAAAAACATGATTTCTAGATAAATTGTCATTTTATAAAACTGGGAGCTTGGAACAGTCTTCAAAGTGGTCTGAATATATCAAAATGCAGGAGCTTCCAGGGGCTTCACCCCCTGGTCCACTACCGGGATTGGACCGTGCTTGAAGGCTGAGGCAGCCCTGTCCTTTTTTTTCAGCTTATTTATTAAAAACTCGCTCATCTCCAATACCAGTAACCATAATCATCTAAAATATTAATAAAGATGCCTCTACAGTTACGTGCTATGTAGATATGACTGAAATATTTACTTTTAAATTTGTCTATTATTTTATACAGATTCAGTCTGTATTGTGTGAATAAAATTAAATAGCAATACATTATGAAATATTTTGACTTTTAAATAGCTATACACAGTAAGTAGAATGTGTTATATTTATATAGACCATGCAGTATGTGCATTGACATGTGAAATATGAGTAGGAAAGACACAAAAACAACTTTAATTGAAAACATTTTGTTTTTTCAGGCTTGAAAATCTAGAATTAATAGAATTTCTCATAGCAGATGATTTGATCAAGATATTGCAGAAATTAGATAAACTAAAGTCATTAAAAGTTTGGCCAGATACATCGTCTCAGGTTTGTGTTGGCTATGTATATAATCTCTGTCTACTGTAAATTACATAGTACTCTACATTTCATTTCAACTTTGACACCATGGTAAATTTATCAGGGCTCACCGAACCAGGTGAAGTGGCCGAAATTCTCACCTTATATCGGCTTAAGTCTCCCTCCCTTGGCTCAAAAGAGAAATTAAAGTCACCTCGTTCCTGTTTGCAAGTCACCCCTTTCTTGCAAATAATTTCCATTTTATGCCAAAGCTGATTGACAAAGCAGTTATAATCCATTTGAAAATATCGTGTCGTGACATCTGCTCGGCCATGTAATAAAGTCGGTCGTTTGTTTTGATTTACAAATCTTGTGCAGCACGAGAGCAATGACGTCATTCTGTATATTTATGACGTACACAAACACAGAGGGAATTCTTTTAAACTTCAAGATTACAATATGAGATTAAAACAGGTAAGATTGAATTGAATAAATTCCATGCAAGTAAAAAGGGTCCTTTTTACCTGATCAATATGCTTGTGAAATCTGTTTTAAGCAATGATATTCCCCAAGCATTTTTACCTCTCTGGTTTGGTGACATAATTGTCATCACAGATCATGACCTTTTCTGGAATGTAGGCCAAGCAAAATATGATGATTGATCATCCAGATTCCACCATTTTCTAGAAAATGGCTGATTTGCCAGGAAAATGAATACTTTTAAAACAAGTGCTCTCCATTAGTCACACAATGGCAGATTATTTTGCATTTCCACTGTTGCTTTTATTACAAATATACCCCTTAATTCTTGATGGAATGAAATGATATTCACAAAGAAGATAGAAAAAGAATTAATTTAACAGAAATAATCAAAATTTATAGCATAAACTGAACAGAGAATTAAATTAAACCAAACAGATAAATAAGATTATCTGGAAAAAACCTGTCATTAGGCCCATTACAAAAAGCATCAACAAAACATTATACAATACAAATACAAAAACTTTTATTTTTAATCAGGCATATAAAGAACAATAAACATAAGCTTTAATTAGCTTTTTACCGACATAACATGTTGACATATATATATATATATATATATACATTACATATAAAATACATTTAGCAAGATGATAATAAAAACAATAAGAACATATAAAACCAAAGCACTATACAATTATAGCTTTTTGATGAGGTCGATATTAAAAGGCTTTTATTGCTTTATTATTTTTTCAAACACTGGAAAAAAGTAGGCTATTTTTTTTAACATTTTGAAATTTTTGAACTTTATAAATTTTGAAATTTTGGAAAATTTTGAAATTGGCGGGGATATTTGAATGCCAATCTATTTTAGGAAACATGAGGTTTACAATTTTATTGTAGCATGCTAAACGTGTTTATATATTTTATCACGTGTCACAAATTCCTCCAATCAATGAAATCTAATTACAATGAAAAATAATAATATCTATTAAAATTTAAGCTGAGTCCATGCATGCTTAAAATAAATAGAATATACATATAAAATAACCTAGTTCATGCACACACATTGCAGTGACACAAGCTGCCATTCCATGAATTAATTAAATTTTTGAATTGGTCGAATGATGTTTGAAGTCGAAAGTGGTTTGGCAGCTCATTCCAAAGTAAAGAAGCGAAACATTATAAACATTTAAAAGAAATTAACAAGTTTGATAATATGATCTCATTATACTATTCTTTATATTTTCAGTTACACCCTGCACATCTGAAAGGAAAATCTAGAGGGAAATTGAGGCTGTATAGTCCCAGTAGCATGACAGATGCCTATATAGCAGTTACTGGGACGGAAAAGTTATCAATAAGAAAGGCAGCACAGCAGTATGGTGTTCCTTACCAAACCTTAAGAGATCGGGTGGCTGGCTCAGTTGATCCTGAGTGTATACAAATGGGACGAAGTACAGTGTTAAGTTTAGAGGAGGAAGCAAAACTGGTATCACACTTGAATGAAATGGCTCTGATTGGGTATGGTTACACTAGACTAGAAGTTGTAGACCTCGCAAGTGACTATGCTGTGTACTTAGATATTAGAAAATTGGACAATCCATTTAGTTTAAGATGGTTTTATTCCTTTTTGAAAAGATGGCCAGATCTCAAAGTTCTTAAACCAAGAGTCAAAGGTTCAAATAAAATGTGTGTGGACAAGTACTTCGATGAACTTAGAGCAGTTATTCACAAGTACAATCTTCAAGACAAACCACACTTAATCTACAATGTAGATGAGAAGGATATACAGGCCAATCATAAACCCCCAAATGTAGTTGATAGGTCAGAAACAGTCACCCTCCTTGGTTGTGGAAATGCTGCAGGAAATGCTATCCCACCTTACTTTGTTTATCCTGGAAAGGAAATGCAGAGTAGATGGATGGATGGTTCAACTCCAGGAGCTGTTGGAATAGTATCTGACAGTGGTTCGTCCAATTCTCAAATATTTTTGGACTATTTGAAATGCCATTTTAAGCTGCATGTTCCAGGACAGAATGATAAAATATTGTTGTTACTTGATGGTCACAAGTCTCATGTTTCATTGCCAGTTATTGAGTGGGCACAGGATAATAACATTATAATTCGTGTACTACCAGCACACACATCCCACTTTCTGCAACCAATGGATGTTGGTATTTATGGACCCTTGCAAAAAATTTATGATAGTCTTTGTCATCAGAAGACCAGAACTACATCTGCTGTAATCATGAAGGAAGATGTATGCCAGCTTGCCTGTGCTGCATACATGAAGTCAGCTACCTCTGAAAACCTAATGTCAGCCTTCAAGAAAACAGGGATTTTTCCCCTTAACAGAGACATTATTGATAGTAAAAATGTTTGCTCCTGCTGAAGTGTTCCAAAATGAAAACATTAATGTAACTATGAATGAGGCTTTTGTAAATGAGTCCCAATCTGTAGTTGTTTAGGTAGAGGAGAGAAACCAGGTTACAGAAGAGGAAGAAGGAGGGATGGATGATACTGTGAAAGTATTTTTCTTCGTGGGTATCAATTTTCGTGGTTTGGTTAAAATTTACAAGTTCGTGGATTTTGTGTTTGTACCCAAAATAAAATTTGTGGATTTTATATTTTCAACATAATAAGTTTCATTTGGTAGCAAATCTATGAGAAACCTTCAATTCATTAGACAGATGAGCCGTAGAATTATGTAATTGGAAATGGAACGTGGATATTAAAGTGTTCATTTTGACAGTTGTAGAAAATTCGTAATATATTGTAAATTTAGCAGAATTAATTTATCGAATTTGAAAAAAAAATTAAATTCGAAATTATTTTATTAGCATGTACACTAGCAATTTCCTTCAATATATGAAATTTGTTTTTATGTTTTACAAATATCTACTCTCCATTTTATTTTCAATTTTTGTTTTTCACAACTAAAAAAAGAACAATACATTATTTTTTTTCTCATTATTTTTATTCCATTAGCTTGTACTTGTAAAATTATTTCAAAATTTTCAATCTTTTATTACCCAATTATCTCAGATTGAAACCACTCGCAAGTCGTGTCACAAGATTAATCCTGACCCCGGGTAAGCGTACAGTTGACTGATACATAATTGAATTGCTTAGAGAAAGCTGTTGAAAATATGTTAATTGAAGGGTGTTATAATTTAATAGAGAAATATTTATACAACACTTAGAAGTGTGTCACCGTTAGTTTTGAAGTAAATTTTATTTCTATAACCAGAAGTTGTTAAAATCTTTTCACAAATAAGCATTTCTGCCGTTTTAAAATGTGCATTCAAAATCAAATTATTCAAAAACATGTTCATGTGGATTATAACCCATTAAAAGGTATATGCTCGTACTTATTTCGTCAATAAAATTGTTAATTGTACCCAATGCAGGTGGTCCAGAAAGTCGAGATCGCTCAAGGACATCATATGGCTATATATCGATGTCAAACTGCTTCCCAAGTTTTATTGTTCGTTGGGTTCATAATTTCGTGGATCAGCCTACCCACGAAAACCACGAAAATTGGTACCCCACGAATAAAAGTGATTTCACAGTAGTAGAAGTGAGTATGGGTGTAACTTTTTTGGTAGTAGGTTTGAGAATGTGAAGAAAGTCAAGAGTGAAAAAGTAGTGCAACCAAGAAACACACTTAGTAAGGTTGTAAGTGGAAGATGTATTACTGAAGGTGATGTTGCAGAGAAAGTTAGAGTGCATGTGAGTCAGCAGAGTAAGAAGAAGTCTGTAGATTATACTGATAGTATAAGCAAGAAGAGTTCTGGTAAAGAGATGGGAAGTGGCAAGAAAGATTGTAAAGTGAAAGAGAAAGACAGAGAAAAATTCTAGCCAGAAGAATGTAGCATCACCAAAGCCAGGACCAAGTCATGTGTATGTGGATGATTCAGACATGGAGTGATCAGATTGAAGAGAAGGATGAATGTTGTGTGTGTGGGAAGTCCAACCTGATGCAGTGAGAAATAGTGTTTCCTTAATTATTGTTAAGTGGGTGCAGTGTGACAAGTGTGAGCATTGGACGCATATTATGTTTTATACTGATGTAAGGGTTGTGAGAACTGGGAGTGAATTTTTGTGTGTTCATTTTAAGTGAGTGTTGTATATTCAACTGTATTGTTACCATTCTGTGATAATAAATGTGATTGAAATAAATTGAAATCAGTCATTAATTGTTTTACAAAAATATGGCAGTATGTTACTATGTAGTCAGTCTAATATATTGTATTGACAAAAACACAAAATTCACTGGATTAAATATTTTATTATATGGGTAAGCAAGTTCAATATTTGCATCAAATAATTAATTTTTATTACATTGTACTTCAATTTCAAACTGTTTTAAAAAAAAAACACCATCTTTTGAAATTTTTCAGACAAAAATACAATGTACACAGAAAAGGCTAAAATACAGTACTTTCTTAATCTGATTTAGTTTTTAAGTTTGGTTGGCCTATGACAAAGTCACATGATTTATTTACTACTGGCCGGCCTTATGCAAAAAAGTAGTAAACAAATATGGGTCAGTGTTTCATTGTTATCGATCTTTTTTCTATGGAACTTTACACATGTGAGCAAGAATAGATGAGGAACATAATTAAAAAGAAAATATGTTTACTTTTCAAACATGCAATAAATAATCAAACATTATCCAATGACTAGCCGACTTATTGTCACACAGGGATACATAAAAATGAGAGAAAAATGCTTTATTCAAGCAATAAAGAAGTTTCATAGCTTAGCTTGTTTCCGAATCCTGTCATGTTAAAACTAAATTTGTGTGTATTGTAACATTATATCAGTTTATCATGAATAAATATGTTTATACCAATAAAGAAGTTTTAATTTGTTGAAACAAACATTTGAAAAAAATCACGGGAAACTTCTAAATTTGTACAGACAAAATTCCAGGTGAAATTAAATCCCAATTCTAAAAATATACAAACAGATGCTTCCTGTACCAAATTGGTTGTTGGATTGTGTTATATTTTAATTATTTTAACAAAACGTGAGTTATTTTTAGCTTTTTCAAAGGTGAACAATCAACTTGCTAAGTTTTAAACATGGCGGTCATGGGGGCGTTTATATGGAAATAGGGAAAGGAAACAAACATTTCAAGGTCAAATTTATATATCATACAGATTTCAAGACGAAATGAATAATATCTGAAATCAACAAATATAAGATCAATTGCAATAATACAAATACAAAACATGAATTTTAAGTTAAATATGAAGGATATTAGCAATGGTGCATTTAAAAAAAACATTTTTGCAGAAACGTGTCTCTATGAAGCTGTTGGAAGTGTCCCTGTCATGCCTTCACTTACCCCTCATGTTGTCTGAGGGGGAAGTCAAGTCTCCCTATTTTTTGCAAGTGTGGTGAGCCCTGAATTTATACATCTACTTGGTTAATGTATTTCGTAACAAGGTCAAAATATTATGTATAGCAACAATTTTTTTAAATTCTAATGAACTGCATTGTTGGTATAATGGTAAGTGAGGTAGATTGTGGGTTCAAGCCTCAATCAAGTCAAACTAAAGACTATGAAATTTGCATTTGCTGCTTCTCCTCTAGGAACACAGTTTTAAAGAGTAAGAGCAAAGACTGGTTGGATCGGAATTTAGATACATGTAATATGTTCGAGTGGAGCGACATGTCTACCAGGGGGTTGTTGTTTCAGTGATCTAGTACTATAATAATCCAATTAAGCATGTTTCTCCGGTACAAAGTGGATATCATCATCATTTCATTGAATGTAACTTGTTCTCGTCATGATATATCTGAAAAATAGCTCATTTGGTGTTAAATAACAATCACTCACTGAAAATTTTATTTCATGGAACTTTTTTTTAAACTAAATCTGTGAACACCTTGCTTGTATCCTGACACAGCTTTTGCATTATATTCTGTAACTGAATAGTTGTATATTCTAGATAGCGGTATTAATCAGAGATTTGGTAAATCGTCAACTTTCTGATTAGCTCACCTTGCCAAAGGCAATGTGAGCTTTTGCCATCACTTGGCGTCCGTCGTCTGTCGTCCGTTAACTTTTCACATTTTAATCTTCTCCTCTGAAACCCCTCAGCCAAATGAACTGAAAATTGGTAGGGAGCATCTATGGAAGGTCCTCTATAAAGATTGCTCATTTCGTCCCGATCTATTAACAAACATGGCCACCATAGGCAATTCTTGTTTCTGATTGGTCGATTTTTAAAAATCTTCTCCTCTGAAACCGCTTGGCCAAATGAACCGAAATTTGGTAGGTAGCATCTCTGGAAAGTCCTCTCTAAAGATTGCTCATTTTGTCCCGATCCATTAACAAACATGACCGCCACAGGCGACTCTTGTTTCTGATTGGCTGATTTTTAAAATTCTTCTCCTCTGATACCGTTTGGCCAAATGAACCAAAACTTGGTAGGAAACATCTATGGGCAGTTCTGTCTAAAGATTGCTCATTTTGTCCCGATCGGTTAACAAACATGGCTGCCACAGACAATTCTTGTTTCTGATTGGTTGATTTCTAAAAAATCTTCTCCTCTGTTAAAAGAAAGATAACTCTTGCCATTATCTCCCTTAGAAATTAACTGATGTTGATATACTAGTGTAACATGTTTATTCTATACATTACAAGTAGATATTTACATTTTAATATTTTTTTTAAGCAAACCTTGCCAAAGGCAATATGAGCTTTTGCCGTCCGTAATCTGTCATCCGTTTACTTTTCACATTTTAATCTTCTCCTCTGAAAACCCCCCAGCCAAATGAACTGAAGCTTGGTAGGAAGCATCTATGGAAGGTCCTCTCTAAAGAGTGCACATTTTGTTATGATCCATTTCCAAACATGGCCGCCACAGGCAATTCTTGTTTCTGATTGACCGATGTTAAAAATTCTTCTCCTCTGAAACCACTTGGCCAAATGAACCGAAACTTGGTAGGAAGCATCTATGGAATGTCCTCTATGAAGATTACTTATTTTGTCCCGATCGGTTAACAAACATGGCTACCACCGAAACTTGATAGGAATCATCTATGGAATGTCCTCTATGAAGAATGCTCATTTCGTCCCGATCGGTTAGCAAACATGGCCACCACATGCAATTCTTGTTTCTGATTGGTCGATTTCTAAAAAATCTGAGCCATATGAACCGAAACTTGGTAGGAAGCATCTACATGTATGGAAGGTTCTGTATTAAGTTTCCTCAAAGCAGAATGAAAGGTGAGCGACACAGGCTCAGCCCACTGAGCCTTTAGTTTAGTTACCTACCATATATACAATTTTATAATGTAATAAGGTATTAGCCAGACACACAGAATATATATTTTTTAACTTGTTCTCATACTGAATATGCATGAAATATTTGCATCTAGACGTTACGTAAGAAACAATCAATAAATTGTACCTCTTATTAAACAGGGATAATTTCAGCTATTTTCCTCTGAAAATTGTTTTCTGAAAGTTGCTGGACACGATCAGAATAGGTATAAAATTACCATTTTGGAAGGGGGTGTAGATGGTTTCAGCTATTTTTCATTGATTTCAGTCATTTTATTTTCTAACCAGAATTATTCCTGATTAAAAGGAATTTTTATCACTGTTTAATTTATCTTAATTATTAGTAATGATATTTTTGATAGATAATTCATTTATATATATTTCAGCCTGCAGCACAAGTAAATTCCTTGACATTATACACAATTACCAAGTTAAAATCATTACAGACATTAGAATGGGGGATATTAAGTAACAAAGACTCCTCCATAATCTTAGACGGTGAAGATTCTAATAAACAAATGACACAGAATAATCAGGAATGGATTCCGTTTCTTCCAGCCTCTGATAACGGATATTACCCTTTGAGTGAATCTCAAACGGAATATATCAGTCTGAGTAACTTTAAAGAAAAATTAGCTATATTCTTCCCAAAAACAAAACTTAATGTGTTCAGTACGCAGACTGTTTCACGGAACGAAGAAGACAGCTGATAAATCTGTATTACGATTGCAGCAAGTGTTGTTTTTAACATTTGTAACAAGATGGTTTTCTTTGGTGTGGTGCTGAAACTTTGCCATTATTGGACAAAGAACAAGGAGATTACAAACACTTTCTTTTAGCATGCTGTAAATAAAAGCCACTGTGTTAAATAGGGACAGATAGATAATTTGTTCTTAACAGTGCTTTAAATGGAACATTTTTTTTATAAAGTGCTCTAATGAATTGTTTACATGATACTGTATATACGTAGTTGTTAGTAGTTTTGATGGAGAGAATGTGTTATTTTTTCATTGTATGAAAGCAAATGTTTTGTATTATATTCCTACCAAGTATCAAGACGTGGTAATATCCTTTTCCCTAAGAGAATTGGTTTTAGGCTCTTACAATTATATAAATATAAAAACAGATTAGGGCTCAACAATTTCTGAAACAATGGACCTTAAATAAAATAGGGATCATTGATGCCAAACTGTATGAAAGATCTGTAGGACCTGTAGAAGTAAATGGTTGTAAGTCAATAAGGGCCTTACTCAATACTGCATAGACAAAAGGGATTAGAAAGACTTGTTTTAAAAATTGCTAAAAAAAAAAAAAAAATAATGTTCAAACTAAAGTAGATGGTGTTTACATGGAGATATTGATTTTAATTATTGTTTCTATTATTTTACTCTTGGGTGATGTTTTTTTCTCTTATTAAAAGGGGTAATTCATAGCCTCTTAATTGCTAAACAGATGCTTTGTTTTAATGTACTGTAAGGAAGGATATATTTGGTTTAGAACAAATCTAAGTCGTTCCAGTTGAGATGATATTCAAATCCAATTGGATATAATAATAAAAAAAAATGAAAAAAAACCTGTTTCATTCTGATTAACAAAGTCTTGGTCAAATTCAAAATAGAGATTTATTTTTTTACATTGGTCAGTGTTTAAAAGTTATCCACATGGTAAAAATGACCAGCACAGCAAGGTCTAACTACCCTGCAATTTTGAAGAAAATCTGATTACCCATCTTGGAGTTATTGCCCTTTTTTCATCAAAATTTTAATACTTTTCGTCATTTATTTCAAAAACTATAAGCGATAGATGTTAAGTTTAAACTGCAAACATGTTCAGCATGTCAAGGTCTACCTACCCTGCAATTTTGAAGTAAATCTGATTACCCATCTTGGAGTTATTGTCCTTTTTTCATCAAATCTTTAAAAAAAAAAAATTAATACTTTTCGTCTTGTATTTCAAAAACTATAAGAGATCAAGGTTAAGTTTAAATTACAAAAATGTGCAGCATATCAAGATCTACCTACCCTGTAATTTGTAAGTAAATCCCATTACCCATTTTGGAGTTATTGCCCTTTTTTCATCAAATGTTCTAAATTTTTATACTTTCATCTTATATCTCAAAAACTATTAGAGATAGAGGGAAAGTTTAAACTGCAAATATGTTCAGCATGTCAAGATCTACAAAAAAGTTCCCACAGTTGAAAATGTTCGACAACTGTGTGAAGAGTTATTCCTCTTGAAATGCATTTTTTTATTGACTCACTGCTTTTGGTTACTCAAATAATCAAAGGGAAGCAACTCTATTACAAAATGTGAAGTAGCAAAAGCTAAGTTTTGAGAATCGTTGACATTTATGTTTTTTTTACGGCAATGTTGATAACTTACATTAAACGGGGAACCCCTGCCCAAATTTTTTTGGAGAGGGGGTCTGCAATGACGAGGGCTACATTTGTTATATTTTTACCGAAGTTATCAAGTTTTATTGACTGATGTTATTATACAGGCTCCTGGGAGTCTCTAGTTTTGTTACATGTTATAATGTAAATTCACTTTGGGTGCAGTTTTTTTATTATATAATTTCATTTTTATGACAACAGAAATAGAGAAGAAACAAACTTGTTTCAGCTTTTTTGCCTCAAATATTACTTACTGAATATACTTACCGATACTGATACTTTTAATCGGTGTAAATAATTGTAACATGAAACATGTAATTTGGGTGAAAAAGAGTAAAAGTTTGTGAATCATTTTAATAGTCATAGTTTTTTATATTTTAAAGCTATGGGTTGTTAACTTGATAGGAGGAATTAGGCATTATTTGTAGCTTAATAAATCTTGTTTTTTATACCCAAATCATATTTTGGTATTACATTGTATCAATAATTTGCCTGTATTCACTGTATGTAGGAGGAACTGTTGAAATTTATTTTATTTTGTGTTTGGGTTTTTTTAAGAAATATTTTCACCCATTCAAAGACAAAGTTTTAAGTTTGAATTATTTAGGCTTGTTAATCATGTTTATAGTTTTAAGATCCCAACTGTATGTACAGTAGGAGCTATAGTCATCATGTGTAGGTCATGACCTGGAAGTTGTAAGTACAGTAGGGGGTATAGTCATCATGTGTAGGTCCTATTTTTGACCTTGAACTTTTAAATGCAGTAGGGGGTGTTGTCATCATGTGTAGGTCCTATTTTTGACCTTGAACTTTTAAATGCAGTAGGGGGTGTTGTCATGTGTAGGACCTATTTTTGACCTTGAACTTTTAAGTACAGTAGGGGGTATAGTCATCATGTGTAGCTCCCATTTCAAAACTAGAATTGAGTGCTACTAATATATAATTACACTTAAGTCATCATGATCAGATTGTGATCTAAAGAGTCATGTCTGCAAGCATTGTAATATTTTTATACCCCCGCTCCCCGAAGGGGGAGGGGGGGTATACTGTTTTACCTCTGTCAGTCCAAGATATTTTTCGTCGCATTTTTCTCAGTAACTGTTGATGGCAGAAATCTGATATTTGTTCACAAGCATCATATAGGTATACCATATTGTGGGTAGCGTTTTTTGGACCCGTCAGATTCCTACTTCCTGTTTGCCGACTTAGTTGGTTTCTATACACATTGAACATATATGCACATTTTTCTCAGCAACTATTGATGGCAGAGATCTGATATTTGATCACAAGCTTCATATAGGTACCCCATATCGTGGGAAGTGTTTTTTGACCCGTCAGGTTCCTACTTCCTGTTTGCCGAAGAGCAGGGGTATCATAGGTGAGCATTAGCTCACAGTTCATCTTGTTAAAGTAGAATCACTATTCATAATTAAAAAGATCGGTTTTGTTTGAGTGTACTCTGTGAACTTTGGGAGATGAGTTAGTTGTTTGTTACAACATCTCTTGTTGTTTTTATTTTATGTCAGTTGAACAAGTTATGACACACATTTATTGAATTTTTTTTACATGTTGTACATAGTCAAAGCCATATATCAACACATTTTGGTGCAATATAATCATTTCTTTGTATAAGAAATTTTTTTTTTATTATATACATGTATGTATCCCAAACTTTTTTTTATCACATGCAACAATCGATCATCCATTTACATCACTATAAATTCTCTTCAAAAACAATTTTTACAATGTTTTTGACAATTCATGATGCAAGAAACTAATGGAAAATTGGGTAGCATACAATAGGTTATGTCGTTAGCCAAACAAGATGTTTTTTATTTAATCCAGGAATCCATTACATCAAACAAGCATTCAGTATTGAGTCAAGTCACATTGCAAATAACCAACCAGCTAAGAGCATGAACAAATCTTTAGGTATTGAATAGCTTAGCAGACAATACATCTTTATATGTCAATTTTGGCGAGTGTCAAATTTCGCAATTTGAACAGAAAAAAAAATTCTTTTGTTTTTTATAATTTCACGATCATGATAAAATTTCCACTATATGATTTATCATTTGCATAAATATCTTTACTTTTGGTGGGGTTTTTTCTACTCAACTGTCGAATACATGAAAATGTGTACCTCGTGAAAATAAGTCACACTACTGATGCATGCTTTAGAGTAGACAAATTTAAAACTTATTTTTTTGCAGGAATTTTACTGATTACCACAAAATACTACAAATAAAGCAATAAGCTTTCGAATGGTAAAAAAAGGGAAGATATTTTAATATTTTGTTTAGCATAATGGATGATGTCAGTGATTATTTCTGACCTACGATCTATTAATTTTTATTTCATTTTTTTATTGTTATATTTGGTGGTCCTTTAGCTTAGCAACAATAGTATATATTTTTTACTGTATTCTTATTTTTACTTTCATGGAAAATTGTCAGAATTACAACAATGTACCAAATAACTAATCAATGGAAGAAACACGATGTACAGATTCTTATGCCGCAGCCTGCATATATGCAATTGTAGATTAGTTTGCCTTAGTTTTGTGAAAATATTTTAATTTTTAGTCAAAAATTGGAAATAAAAAAACTAAAAATTCATATGCTAATGACAAATTTCTTCTTTTTTTATATTTTTTCCATGCACGATTTTAATTAATCTCTGTTGCAGTTAATTTTTACAATAAAAAATATTACGGTACATTGTTTATGTATTTTATTTCAAGTGCTGAATGGCTTAATGCCAGAATTACCTTAATTTAGGGGCCGTCGTGATCGTATCGTAGTTGGATTTATAACTACCTGTGTAATCAGTGAGTTGGGCGTTCGAATCCCGCTCATGGTGAGAAGTACTCGATACAACGTTATGTGATCAAGTTTGTCAGTGACTTGTAGCAGGTCAGTGGTTTTCTCCAGGTACTCTGGTTTCCTCCACCGATAAAACTGACTGCCACGATATAACTGAAATATTGTTGAAAGTGGCATTAAACACTGTAACCCTAACCCTATTTCAAATGCTGAATGGTTTACTGCCAGAATTACCTTAAGGTTTGATACTGTAAAAAAGTAGTGCAAAGTGTATGAATCTGGTTATACCTTTACCATATTGTAATGTATAACATGATATGTACAGGAACATTATAATATAGAGAGGTCAATTTAATATCCACAAATAGCCCAGAAACATGTTAATCAACCATCAGATCTTGGTGTTCACGTTCCTATATCATCTGATCCTTTGATTGTCGTGATAAAAATTGTCTCTTGTGGTGATTTTTTTTTTACCATTAACAATGTCTATAGAATAGTTCAAGGCCTTAATGATGAAAAAGGCATAGGATCTATTTTCAGAATTTGCTTTACTTGTTTTTTTTAGTATAATATTTTACAACCATTGAATTTTAATGTGAAATATGCATTTTGATATTACATCATGGGTTCACAATTTGTATGCCCCCCACCGCTAGGCATCGGGCGCATTCAGTTTTACCCATGTCTTGTACATCTGTCTATTAGTATGTATAAACTTAATAAGGTCCCACATTTGGTTTCCTCCTAATAACTTACGTTCCCCTTAAGAAAGTTATTTTAAATTTATACACATGGCTGGAGACTATAAAAGGAAGGCCAAGTTTAATTAAGACTTTACCACTTTATCTGTTTTGGAGTTATGCCCCTTGATTTGCAAAAATGCCTGTTTACTTTAGCTTGAAACAGGGGCATCTGTGACCTAAGGACACAGAAGAAGAAAAACAAACATTTTGCATAGTATGATTACAACCTTAGCATCAGTCCGAGTATTGTGCATTTAATTACAAACCAGGTTATGGTAAAAAAAAAAAATTTACAATCGCAGGAAATGTTTTCACTTTATATTTTATTAAAAATAACTATAGGTTTTCTTTAAAATGTTCCGATGGATTTAATCCATAACACAATTGGTCATCCTTTATCCATGACCATGCCATTCTCTCTGTTGTAAAGTGTTTACCAACATTCCCATGTTTGTCAACAACAACCACACCTCCTGACCCTTGAACTCTTGTTGCCATGGCCAACAGTGATGCTTCTGCTGCTTCCTGTACAGATTTACCTAAATGTTTGTTTAAAATCATAAAAAGGTATTATTATTGGAGGCCCATATTTATTGAAAATACCATACACATCTGTTCAATAGCTTCCTTTTGTGTTGGTCGGAAACCTCAAGTTTGTTTTTATATTTAAACATGATTTCCTTATTGTCTTATTTGAAGTGACATCACATTATCAATCAATAATTAGCATTTTGTGATATGAAGAAAAAGTTGAAGGTGAAGCCAAGCATAATTCTCTGCATTCTACATAGACTTCAATGTAAATTTACTACATTTATTTGACATCGAATCCACAGAAGTTAAATATTGTTATTAAGCTCACCTCTGATCCTTGTTGACCCTAAATCAAATCACTGTTTTAATTTTGTTCAAATAATATATGACAGATCTATTTTATTTTATATCAATAAAATTCATAATTTTCCATTGCAATAGAGGTAAAATCCCGAGGATATCTGCTTGTTTCACCTCCTTCAATTATCAAATACCAGCTGGATGTCCAGATAAGAGAATAGACATCTGACTTCAAAATACCACTACCACCAACTAGTTATCTCATGCTGTTCTGATTTATGATTTAAGATTCTTTAATGCCATGTTTAGCAATATTTCAGTTATATGTGTGAATCTGTTTTATTGATGAAGTACCTGGAGAAGACTAGCAACCATGTTACGAGTAACTGATTTTTTTTCAGTTTATTTTTATTTTATTTTTATTTTATTATTTTTTAAGTTTTTCTTCACATTTTACTAAGCCTCACCACAGGTGAATCAAAGTCGTAAACTTTGGTGGCGATAGGCATTGATTGGATACGTATAGGTAAGTACAACTACTATGACCAAGGTACCTCCCTCAACCCCATGCTGCTGTGTGTAGTAATATTGGAACCATTCTTCTTTCTCCACCGTTGGCTAGTAAACAACATTCATTTCAAAATGACTTGGTAGCCTAGGAACTGATTACCCTTCACAATCACCTGGGTTCATCCCCGGTTTTTGATGGGATTCGAGATGCTCATCTTTAAAGTTTTCTTGTTTTGTTTGTCTTCGTCATGTGTCTTGTGTACCCAATGTTACCAGTGTGTCTGGATTGTCCATTCTTGATTGCCCCTTCGGTTTTCTCAAGTGTTTATCGGTAAATGGAAATACATATTTTTGGCAGGGTAGTATATCGATAAAATGTATCTGTATTATATATTAAGTACCTTGTTCTAATAAGTTCGTGATATTTTTAGCTAGACAAACTTTTAAGATGGATTCTCCATGTCCTGTTGTTGATACTGCTCCAGATTTATTATCAGCATATCCTCCAGACCCTGAAATTACAAGGTACAGTCAAACCTGGCTCAAGTGAACATGGGGGTTAGAGTTATGGTGTGTAATGTCACTTTCAACGATATTTCAGTTATATTGTGGCGGTCAGTTTTATTGGTGGAGGAAACTGGAGTACCGGAGAAAACCACTGACCTGACGCAAGTCACTGCCAAACGTTTTCAATTGATGTTGTATCGAGTACACCTTGCCTGAGCGGGGTTTGAACTCACAAAGTTAGTGGTGATAGGCACTGATTGCATAGGTAGTTGTAAATCCAACTATCATACGATCACGACGGCTCCTGAAATGGAAACATAGTGATGCAAGAGAAGTGGTTGCTAAACACAGGTTAAATTATAAGTCAAATGCACTGCAAAGAGAATTTAAGACAAAATTATGATAACACATTATTGCTTAATAGAGATGGTTGCCGAGACGAGTTTAATATGTAAATTTATTTGGAATATTTTCTTGAGGCAACTGTGACCATAGATGACTACACACTGCATGGAATCTCTGATTTTTCGAAAATGACAATATATTTGGGAAAGTCTACAAAATCTTGTTTGAATACAAGGGAACTGGGAACAACATATACCATTGGCAGATTAAATGCTGTACCCTTGTTCTATAACATCATGACCATTTGGCAACTACTTGAGTGATAACATGCTCCTTGTAGCATTTGGTTCATTCCACTACATAATAACAATTCATGATATTTGACCCAGTGATATTTACGGACATATAATAGGACTGTCTTCTACCCTTCCATGTTTTTGGCAGTGATACCATATATACAAAGGCCCAATAACATTTACAAACCTATGATAGCACGGTCTGGCATCTTTCCATGTTTTTGGCAGTGATACATACACAAAGGACCAATGGTATTTACAACCCTATGATAGCACTGTCTCCTACCCTTCCATGTTTCTGGAAGTGATACTATATAAACAAACGCCCAATAACTTTTACAAACCTATGCTAATACTCTCTCATATCTTTCCAGTTTTTTTGCCAGGGGTACCATATAAACAAAGGCCCAATAATACAACATATAATGGGATCATTTCCTACCCTTTCATGTTTTTGGCAACGATACCATGCTATTATATAAAAAACAATAATATTTACAAACAAACCTATGATAGGGCTGTCTCCTACCCTTCCAGGCTTTTTGGCCGTGATTCCTCCAGTCGATGTTCCAAATGCTACATTACCCATTGTATCTAATGCCACTGCCCCCACTGTGTCATGGCCAATTTTCTCTCTAAACAGACAACCAACAAAATTAAATTAAGTATGTAATATCAAACAATATCTTAATGTTGGGTTGTTTTTGCAAGAACTAAAGAATAATTATCTTGTTTAATTGTCTTTTTGTCTAGTAGATATTACGGGATATTCATCATTGTAATTCAAGATGGTTCTATTAGTATCGACAGAGCCATATGCCTGTTATTGGTAAATATTGTCTGATATTGATTAGACGGTTTGCGCATCCTCTCCAAGTCAGGGTTTTTACGTTTATGGACGTCTACCAGTTAAAGATGACAACCCTCTATCTTACCCATAACAATTAGGTCTGCAGCGGTGGACAGTTTTTCATGTGGTGCCAATTTTTCCACCCATCAATTTCGGAAAGAATATAGTTATGTAAGAAAGAGTGACAGCAGTATGTGGGATATGCCAAACGACTGTTCACATCAGTGGCTAAACGGATATAAACATATTTTTTTTATCTGTATATAAACCTGTATACTTTCCTCGATCATGTCATAACACCGAATTTTGAAAAAAGAGTACCATGACAAGTACCACTGGTGGAGTAGCAACTGCCTACTCTTCCTGAGCACCTGAGTTCATCCCCGGATTTTTGTTAGGTTCGTGTTGCTCAATTTTTAAATTTTTGTGTAGCGTTTTGTTCTTTTTTTTTTTTGGCCACTGTATTGTGCCTGTCCTTCGATTTACGGCTTCTGACTATCCCTTTGGTATCTTCAAAATTTTGTTTACGTCAGAAAATAACAATGCAACATTTATTGATAATGGTGCTAACCTCTGTTTAAACAGCGTATTAACTGTAATATTAAACTTGACGTATTGTTCCCATTCCCTTCTGGCTTCGTCAGTCACAAGTTCATCAGTTGGTACACTTTCTATCCCCATTTCCTCCGCAAATCTGTTGGCCCCTTTTCCTACCAGTAATACATGGTCTGTCTGGAAACGCAAATTTTACAACATAAAATTTTATTGGCGCCCATAATAATTGTCAATTGTATTTTTATAAACGGAATGGTTCGAGTTGCACTGTTTGCATTTACTGGCCCGTTTTAAGGGTTAACACCATGTCAGACAGCTGTAAACGACACGGTATGGTCTGGCATGACGATCACACAACGAGGTTGTACCCATACTCTTATAAAGTCGCATACAATGTTGTGATTGACTTTTGTTAGTGCTAGGACAAAAAATCCTACTCAGAATTTAAACAGTAACATGTCAGGTGTTTTAATGAAGCAGGAACTGCTTATATTTATATTGCCCTTCCTAAGCACATGAGTTCTCCACCGTTTTTAGTAGGGTTCGTGTTTGTTCAATCTTCAGTTTTCTATTTAGTGTTTTGTCGAACATTATTTTTCTTTGTCCTTTTTCTATTGGCCATTCTATTGTCTGTCCTTAGACAGGAAATCCAATGTTTGACATCAAATGATATACTAGTAATAGCTTGTGACACAAAGTGTTGATTTATATTGATTACAAAATACAAATTATATAGTTTACCTTATCCATGACTAGTCGTGCAACTGATATGGGATTTTTTATATTTTGTATACAAGCTACAGATCCACAGTTCAATGTT
This sequence comes from Bathymodiolus brooksi, assembly GCA_963680875.1. NCBI lineage: Eukaryota > Metazoa > Mollusca > Bivalvia > Mytilida > Modiolidae > Bathymodiolus > Bathymodiolus brooksi. Next base: position 70,086,182 of record OY804576.1, on the reverse strand, counting down.
TTCCCTTCCATAATCACAGCATCCATTTCTACATCTCCATCAGTATTTAAAACCGAACCCGTTCCTGTAAAAAAATAATATTCGTCTTCTATGGAACATGTCATTATGTGGCATAGCGAGGATTTACATTGTATATCATGTTAAAGAAATCGTTTTGTGAAACCAATCCAGGGGCCGTCGTAATCGCATGGTGCTGAGTTGGATTTACAACTACCTATGTAATCAGTACCTATTACCACTGAACTTGTGAGTTCGAATCCTGCGTATGGCGAGGTGTATTCGATACAACATTATGTGATAAAGTTTGCCAGTGACTTGCGAAAAGTCGGTGGTTTTCTCCAGGCACTCCTGTTTCCTCCAACAATTAAACTAACCGCCACGATACAACTGAAATATTGTTGAAAGTGACGTTAAACACCATAATCCTAACCCTAAAACCAATCTACGAATCCAACGAAGTATGTTTTCTTTCCATTAACGAGAACAACACAACACATAATTTCTTTATGATTTGATATTTTCGAGAAAATTCGAAATTGACATATATATCTTTAACGTGAAAACCACGAAGAGTTGAATACACAAATAACCTAAGTTATTTTATGGCAATTATTATCTTCTACAAAAATGCAAGATAAAGTTCTTGTAACAACCAAAAGACCGATTAAAATGGAATACCACTTCGGGTTTGTTGACTGGATCACATGGTAAATTGGGAATTGCATTTGGAGTTGTTAGACTGATTTAATGTATTATTGATGGCATAGTTACATGTACTACCTATATATTGTATCAATTGAAAATGTATTTAGTTTTTGTAAATATCTAATACAAACCTGCATCAAAGGCAGGATCATCCTCCAAGCTTCTGACGGCAGCTTCTATAGCATCGACAGCTGTCCCTCCTCTTTTTAATATATCAAACCCCACTCTAGCCGCTATCTTTACACCCTCCACACTAGCGTGGGCTAGATTGTCAGGAATTGCCCATGCTCCTCCGTGTATTGCTATCACAGGCTGTATAGACATCTCTCAGTAGCGTCCTTAAATTCGTTTGAATAGAATTTATTCGTTTTGACATCAATAATTTACAAAGATTTGCTGTGTCCTCATAACAGTTTGACAAGTCCACTGATCTCTGATTCTCGGTTTTTGTGTTTTTAAAGACCAAATAGAGCAACTTAAATTCATTGAAATATTTAATTAGATTCGTTATTTATTTACCAACGGTTCCCCTACTTAACATGTAGCTTAAAGAAACCTTACTAAAGGAATACGACGGGTGCCACTAGTGGAGCAGGAACCGCTACCCTTCCGGAGCACATGAGTTCACCCCCGGTTTTTAGTGGGGTTCGTGTTGCTCGATCTTGGTCGAGTGATATTTATTCTAGTAATGAACGTGGTTTGTTTGCTATGTGACCGATCGAGTGGTATTTATTCTCGTCGTGGCATTTTATGGTAATATAAAGTCCCATATATCAACACTATTATTGGTCTGAATATGGTGGTTTTATGTTGTATTTGAAATACAAATTTTGTTTGAAAAACTGGAGATTCAATGAGTGTTTTTTTTATTTCTTGTCCGCAATTCTTGTTTTGTAATTCTAACATACTGTTGTTAAATGGATATACAGTTTTGTATTAAAATCAACAGAAAGCACTGCTTAGTTACCATAAACATGTTTTAATTGGTTGCGAGATTATCATACAGACGAAACCACCAAGGTATAGCATAGGTACCCGATTTGTGGACCCCCCATTTTTTTTTTTTTAAATTCATCACTTTTGTGGGACATTTTCATTATAAACAGTGTTGAACAACTTCAAACGTTACCAAAAACTCAATCCGAGATCGATATAAGCCCATTTCTAAAAACACAAAAACCCTCCTCTACTCTATTCTACAAAAACTCAATCCGAGATCGATATAAGCCCATTTCTAAAAACACAAAAACCCTCCTCTACTCTATTCTACAAAAACTCAATCCGAGATCGATATAAGCCCATTTCTAAAAACACAAAAACCCTCCTTTACTCTATTCTATTTTTTGTGTTTTTAGAAATGGGCTTATATCGATCTCGGATTGAGTTTTTGGTAATGTTTGAAGTTGTTCAACACTGTTTATAATGAAAACGTCCCACAAAAGTGATGAATTAAAAAAAAGGGGGGGATCCACAAATCGGATACCTATGAGGTATAGCTGAAATATTGTTGAAAGTGACGTTAAACACCTTAATCCTAACCCATACAGAAGAACCAATCCATTTTTAGTTACCATAATAGTTTGCTAGACATGAACGAAGTTTTTATTTTATCAAATGTACATACTGGTGACATTTAATAAGCATTGGGTCAAATTCTGGATTACTTACGTTTTGTAGTACAGGTATACACTATCTTTAAGCACTGTGCGATTTGCCACCTGCTTGTCTAAAATCCGTGTCAATATTGAGGAGAAATCTATGTCAGCTTACATTGACTACACGTATTTACATGTTATTATAACCTGGATGGTGTTCGAAATCATTTATTTTGTTGAATACATGTACATATACGACAGTTTGTAAATTTAAACTCACACATAACGTGGAGACCTATCTGTATTATGTTTGTTGTCCGAGTGGCAACTTGACTGTTTGTCAATTAGAGGAGATCCGGGGTCATTTAAATAACTTTGGTTTTCATTTTTCCTCCGTTTACAATTTTAGTGAGTTGGTATATACTGAGGGTTAAAAGACAGAACACACATTCAATCGGAAATAGACTACATGCAATATATCTGTCCCACTGGATCTCAAAGTTACTGGCAGTTTTTGGAAATAAATATTCTGGCCGCCAAAAACTTGAAAATAAATAATCTGGCCTGTGTGCCCAAGAAAATAAAAAAAATAATCTGGCCTGACCTCCAGATTCAACATTGTTATAGCCGGAAATAAATAATCTGTCCTGAAGTAGGCGTAAATATAATTTCTGTCCCGCAAAAAAATTGAAAATAAATATTATGACCCGACAAAATTTAAAGAATTGATGGAAATGTGGATAAAATGAATGAACTGTTAACTGACATTTTTTTAAAATATACGAAAGTTGAATTAGATCGTACGATACAGTGCGAGTATTGCATTGGTCGGAAAAGGGCATCCAACGCAAGCGTTAAACGGGACAAACCATGGTTTACAGAAGAGTGTAAAATATACAATAGCTATAAACGTGCACTATCAATTTTTAATGATATCCATTCTGACGACAATAGAATGAAACTGAACTTAGAAAAACAGAAGTACAAACGTTTGGAAAATAAATTGAAAAGACTTTATAAGAACAAACAAGGAAATATGTTTAATTCGATGAGAACTTCAAACCCAAAACGTTTTTATGGGAAATTCAGAAAACGGGAAAAAAATGTAAAAAATAAAATCTCAATGGACCAATTTGTAGATCATTTTAAAAAATTGATTTCAAATGATAACGTTGATAATGGACCAGACACAACAGATACTATGGAATGTGTGTTTGAAGATTTAGACAAACCCTTTACCGAAAATGAAATAGAAACTTGTATTAAAGGCTTGAATCGAAATAAGTCGCCTGGTGTGGACAATATTTTAAATGAATATATTTTAGAAGGAAAGACAATCCTAATACCAATATTGTGTAAACTGTTTAACGTAATATTATGCACTAGTCGCTTCCCGGAATTATGGGTGAAAAGTGTTATTGTACCGTTATTTAAGAAGGGACCAGCTGATGACCCTGGAAACTACAGAGATATATCGTTATTCTCGCAAATCGGAAAGCTATTCACATCAACGATTAATACAAGACTTATGAAATGGAGCGAAGATAACAGTGTCCTGACTGATGCGCAGTTTGGATTTAGACCGGGTTAACGGGCATGGCACTCATGACGCAATCTTTGCTCTTCATTCCATAATTTCAAAATCATTAAAGCAGGGTAAAAGATTATATTGTTGTTTTATTGATTATGTTAAGGCTTTTGACAGTGTGTCTCACTTTAAGTTATGGTTAAAATTAGCCAAATGTGGTGTAACTGGAAAGTTTTTAAATCTAATTAAATCTATGTACTCCAAATTAAAATCGAGTGTAAAGCATGATGGTAATTTTTCAGATTTTTTTAGCTGTAATATTGGACTCGTGCAGGGGTAATCATTATCACCATTTTTATATGCCATGTATGTCAATGATATTGAAATAGAATTAATTAAACAAGGATGTCAATCATACGAATTAAAAATGCTCAATCTGTACTTACTAATGTATGCTGATGATACTGTTTTGTTCAGTGAAAATGTTCATGAACTTCAAAATATGATTAATGTTGTGAATGTATGTTCAAATGAATACAATCTGCATGTAAATTTGTTGAAAACAAAGGTTGTCATTTTTAGAAATCGAGGCAATATTAAATCAGAAGAAAAATGGTATCTTAATGGGGAATCCATTGAAATATGTAATGAATTTATGTACCTTGGTATTTTGTTAAATTATAATGGTGTCTTTACTAATACTCAGAAAATGTTGTCGAATCAAGGGAAAAAAGCTGTATTTATAGTTTATTTAGTAAAATTCAGGATGATTATTTTAATACAGAGACTTTGCTATCACCTTTTGACACATATGTAAAAAGTATTGTAAATTATGGATGTGAAGTGTGGGGCTTCCATAAAGGTGTGGATATTGAGACATTACATTTATCTTTTTTGAAAAGAGTATTGAAAGTGAGAAAGAGTACTTCAAATTATATGGTCTATTTTGAACTTGGGAGATTCCCATTGTATATAAACAGGTACTGTAGAATGTTAAAATATTGGTTTAAAATTTTAAAAACAGAAAATTGTATACTTAAAAATTGTTATGAAGATATGTTTGAGTCTAGTGCTTTTAAGCCAAATGATAAACTAAACTGGGGATGTAAAATACGAGATATATTGTGTAAATATGGTTTTAATCATGTATGGCTGTCACAAAATGTTGTTAAGGAAGATATATTTATGTTAGAATTTAAGCAGCGAGTTATAGATATATTTTTAAATGAGGCAATTTCTTTTTTTGAAGAATCGCCAAAATGTCATTTCTATAAGTATATATATGATGACCATAACCTGCAATTTTATTTAAGTCGACCAGTTAATTATATGTTTAAGCCACTTATTAGTAGATATCGCTTACATGCACATAGTTTAAATATTGAAACTGGTAGATACTATAATATAGATAGACATGCTAGAATTTGTAACATGTGTAACAATAATGATATAGAAGATGAGTATCACTTTATTTTAGAGTGTAGTAAATATGTGGAAATTCGTAGAAAATATATAAAACCCTATTATTGCATCAATCCATCTGTTTTTAAACTAACACAGTTATTATCTGTTCAAAATATTAAAGAACTTAACAATCTTGGAAAGTATTTATATGTGGCTGAAAAAATTCGTAATTCCTAAATTATATCATGCTCCGCTATAATTATAATTATATAATTATGTATTGTGTATAATGTATCATGTATTGTTTGTAATTTGTATTTATATACCTATAAGCTGTATTGCTTTTGGAATAAATTATTATTATGTATATCAGTAAGCAGTAATTGATATTTGTTTTTAAAAATCTTGTCGAATCATTGGCAAACTAAATGTTTTACTTACAAATCTCTTCATCCCAAACCTTCATTCGAACCGATAAAATTTAATTTCACTTATCTGAAACTGTTAAATGGTCTTTCAGAAAAAGATTGTCTCCAAAAGAAATATTGTTGAGAAATAAGGAGGAGAAAAGACGTAAGAAAAACGAACGCAGCAGAAGGTCTTATATATAACAAATTACATAAATCAGCAAAGGAAAAGGTGTATAGTGAAAGTTGTGAAGCAAAAAGAAAAAGAAAACTAAGACAAGAAACGAAACAGAAAATTGATGAAAAGAAGCTAAAAAATAAATTAAGTGTGAAAAGATACCGTGAAAAAAATCAAAATTTCTGATGAAAAAACTGCACATGCACGCGTTCTTCCTTGTAACTCAGATGTTTTTTCGCAACAGAATGGAAAAATCAAGAGTACTTAAGAAATTAAAAGAAAGTTTACCTGCATCTCCAAGCAAAAGGTGTGCTGTGATTTCTACGTATTTATCCCGAAGGTCACCTGAGTCCCCCATCGTTCTTAATTTAAGGAAATCTATATCATCGGTTTATAGTGTGATTGCATCAAACATTCAAGAAATAGTAGAATCTGCTAAGTTGAAACGATAAAAAGAAGCTCTTACTGTTATGAACACCGTGACTGCATCAGTCAGTGGAGAAAATCTTGAAAAATCTAGGTGTAAAATGCAACTTTGCAAACAATTGGGTATTCCGGCCAGGCGAATTTCAGGCGGAAAACGAATCAGAACTAAAATATTAAAAAGCGAATCTTCGGCTTGGAATCTTACTTTACGTAAAACAAGAAGAGATGCAATTTCAGATGAGACAAAGAGAATAGTGTATGACTTTTGGTTATCTCCAGGTATTTCTCACTGGAAACAAATCTGACATTAAAAGAGAAAGACTAGGTCCTAATATTTACACTTCACATATGGCGCAAGTTCTTGAAAAGACTCAGACTGATGCTTACATTGACTTTGTAGCAAAATATCCGGATATTAAAATCGGACTTTTGACAAACTGAAACCCTTTTTCGTTCGGCCTGCGTCGGAAAAAGATAGGAACACATGTTGTTGTAGATACCACATTGAGTCAAATCTTCTCTTCAAATCGTGTATGAAATTTCGAAAATCGAAAAATCAATCGGAAACTTCTGTGGTTGAATCATATCCCCTTTATGAAAATTTGGGGGAAATTATTGATGTAACTGTATGTCCAAAGGTAAGCGGTTCACATAAAAAATATTGCCTCGATCGGAAGTGTATGGAGTGTGGAGTTGGGAAATTGAAGTTTTCTATGGATGAAACTGAAAAAATCTCTTCTGCTGCAGACGTAGAATGGCAAAGATATGAATACGTAAATGAAAACCCTAAAGGCACGGCAACAAAACGTAGATTAAGACTTGTTGAAAAGGTCACGAAAGTTGGTGAAATGTTTGACTATTTTAAAACACTGTTAGAAACATTTCCTGCCCATCAACATCGTGCTAACTGGCAAAGTACACATATGAAATCTCCTATTCAGAATCTGACTCCAAAGCATTGCATTTGTACACATGATTACTCGGAAAACTACCACTGTGTTGAAAAGAATGAAATACAATCAAATTATTTTCAGCGTACAGAGCGTAGCTTACATGTAACAATAATACACAGACGTGCGATTTTAGAATATGACGGTTTAGACAGTACCGATGACTTTCCGGAGATTATAACCGAACATTTCTGTCATATCCCCCGACTTACAACATGGCAATAATTTTACGAAGTGTGTTCAACAACAGATTAAGCAATATTTAGATTTTATATCATATGATGTAGACGTAATGCACGAGTTTACGGACGGATGTTCAAGTCAATGCAAATCTAGACATTGTTTGGGCGATCTTTCATTCGCAACTACGGAATACGGGTACAAAGTTTTCCATAGAAAACCAGCCATGCTAAGGGCCCACAAGATGCTGCCGGAGGATTAATAAAACGGCAAGCCGATATTGCTGTTTTACGCGGTAATACAATTATTCAGAACGCAAAGGATCTGTTTTCATTTTGTAACAATGACTTAAAAGAACCTAGAAGTGCTTTGTTTAAACGACGAATCTTCCGTTATGTAGAGTCGGTTGATAGAGATAACATTCGAAATTTCAAACCAATTTCAAACAATCGTAAAATTCATCATTTATATACTTCTAAAAGCGGAGAAATTGTAGTTTCCGATCTATCGTGTTACACATGTGACAAATGTATAGTGTCTGATTATGAACATTGCTTACATACAGAGCATACTGGTCAAAAGCGATTAGTTAGACCCGTAGAAGAATCCTCAAATAATGCAGATAATGAGGATAATTTCTAACGTTCCGAGAATATCATTGAACTTGTTTCTTCCGATTCTGTTGTTGCGGTTAAGGCAGAGGATGACAATGTAGAATACTACATGCTTTAAGTTACTTCTGGTCTTGAGACACTGTCTACGACTGAAAAAGATAGTTGGGGCATTGAATATCCATCCGGTTTTCAAATTTTCAGAGGATATTATTATGACCATTCTAGAAAAGACCCCTTAATATACAAATTAATTAAAAGAAAACCAGCCATTGTTCCTGCCTTATCTCTGTTGTTTATTTGTGCAGATGTTGAGGCTAAAAACAAAGTTACAATATCCGAGGAAACTCATTTGAATATATTGTCTGTACTAGACAACATGAATTAAAATCGAAATCAAACTGATTGCGCTAGTTTTATTCGCAACTCTCCTAGAATTAAGCTGTAATTCATATTTCTACTACATGTATTTGTATTTTTATTAACAATGCCTGTCTTAACTTTACAACGTGTCACTCTTGATCTCTTATTCACCGAAAATTAAACGAATAAATAAATAAATAAATAAATAAATAAATAATATGAAAAGTACACTATATCAGGCGACACCCTATCCACCTCTTTATTGACGACGTTAAAATGATAATTTTTAGCGTTGCGTTATTAGCAGCAGTTTCTTGCGCGACGTCAATTTAGCACTACGATTTCGTCACCAAATCGGTAATGTTATTAAACACATGTCAACCAATGCAATGTTTCTTCAGCTGGTCTGCGATAAAACCCAACAATAACGGCTATCCGAATGTAAGAGTGAACCGGGATTCGTTGGAAAACTTACACATTCTTTATTCAACCGCCAACGTATACCGTGCCTTTCATCAGTTTTCCTCTCTCAGACATAGATGACGACGAGTTTGGCTATCCTGTTTAGACCCTTGTGTTGTCTTGCTCCCAATGACTTTTTTGTTATTATTTGACTTTGAGTGTACATTTTTGTACCTGATGAAGGTTGTTACAGAAACGCGTCGTGTGCATTAAATTTGATATTTACGTTTTTATTAGACGTCGAGTAAAAAATGGACATCAGTAAGATTTGCACTAGGAAGCACTTACGAACCGACGTTTAAGGCTGCAAAACGTCAAACATCTACAACCAACAGCCCTTGCGACAGTCTGCTATGCACAGCTGACTTTTCCCCTATATTTCTGATACTAACAGGCTATCTTTACTTCAACACCTGCAGCCCTGAGGAGCCCAGGGCCCGAAGACTAACATGTCATATTTGAGTTAACTGGTAGTGTGTAAATTCTAGAAGTGCACCCTATTTTCAAGATCTATCACCCTTTACCTCCGGTAAGAACAATGGCTTTCAGTAATGGGTTTACACTCTACCTAATCATAACCATCTTAGTTTTTAGGAAGCTCTACATGCAGCCTATTGACAACCAGCATGAGAAAAATGGTGTGTTCAAAGAGTATAAAATCATCTAAGAGATACTTAAGTATACTAGCAGTGGCACTGTCGGGTGACACTGAGCTTAACCCTGGCCACAAAGCACCCAAATGGCCATGCGGCACATGTGACAAAGCCGTTACTTGGAAACAAAAGGCACTCTGTTGTGATACATGTAACATGTGGTACCACACAAACTGTCAAGGTATGTCATCTAATGTATATCAATATATGGACTCGTCTAACTTATCCTGGAACTGTATACAATGTGGTATGCCAAACTTTTCATCATCCATATATGACCCAGGGGCGGATCCAGGATTTCAAGTTAGGGGGGGGCGCACTTAAAAGAAATTGTGTTATTTAGTGTGAAAAATCATATTTTTTCCAATTTTTTCACAATCTGGTCAGATGAGCTAGATCATAGTACAAGATATAAAAACAAATATATATATATATATAGGTATGTATATAAATTTATGCAAAAAAATATATAAAAATATTGAAAACAAAATTAGATTTTGTCATAGTGTATGCATGTTGCTTGACACTTTCTAAGTTTCTTTCTTCTTCCCATTTCATATATTTATAAAGCTACATGCAGATACATCTGTACTACAATTAAAGGTTTTTTGGTTTTTTTTCATCTATCACGTTTTCTGTCTTTTTTCATCAGGTGGTGCAATTTCATCCTCATCTTCATCATCGTCATCCTCTAAATCATCAACAATGTTTTCTTCAGACTGTTTACCTGTCAAAAATGTTACCTGGTAATTAACATTGTTTGATTGACTGATGTTTATACTGTCATCTTTTAAATCAAAAGTTGGAAAAAAATCTCATTCACTGCAAAGGGGCCGTCATGGCCGTGATCGCATGGTAGTTGGATTTACAACTACCAATGCAATCGGTGCCTATCAACACTGATAGTGTGAGTTCTAATCTTGATCAGGGTGAGGTGTACAACATTATGTGATAAAGTTTGTCAGTGACTTGCAACAGGTCGGTGGTTTTCTCTGGGTCCTCTGGTTTCCTCCACCAATAAAACTGATCACCACTATATAACTGAAATATTGTTGAAAGTGGCATTAAACACCATCAACCAAACAAACATTCACTGCAAATGTTTACAAAATGCATGAATTATCACTGGATTCTTTACCTGAATACCACAACAGGTGTAATTAGTGGTGCAGGAACTGCTCACTTTTCCAGAGCAGATGAGTTCATCCCTGTTTTTTGTGAGGTTCATGCTGCTCAATCTTTAGTTTTCTGTGAAAAGACCATTGTCTTGGTCTTTTTTCTTTTGTCTCCCAGACACAATTTCATGATGGATATTATTTGTGCTACAGAATAGACCTGGCTGTTTAATGATAATTTAGACATTCTGAATCGCTGGACATTATGATGTGCACTGTATTTTGACCAAACCAGCAGATATCAAGCAAACTTGACACACAATGCAGTGCTGAATAGGTAAAAAAAAAAACATAGACAAAGATAACAATGATGGGGCAACAGTAGTTGGTTTTCCCATTGTCATGCTCTCTAATACCATGAATATTATAACTCATACTGTAAATGGCTTCTACATGGTACATATTTTATAACTAACAGGAACTTTTTACATAAACTACATCATGTGTCACAGGATCATATGAAACTGTGGTAGTTAAATTAAAAATATGGCGGTGAAAACTGATTGAAATTGAACGTCATATGGTAGTTGGATTTACAACTTCTTATGCAATCGGTGCCTATCGCCACTTACATTGTGAGCTCATGGTGAGATGTACTATAATATTTATTTAATCTCGTTGAGTATGGATGAAGAACAGACAGAAAATTTCTTCGGAATCCTAATCTCAACGAGATTAATATCTATTATGTAAGAAAGTTTGTCAGTGACTTACGGCAGGTTTGTGGTTTTCTATGGGTATTCTGGTTGCCTCAACCAATAAAATTGAACACCACGATATAGCAGAAATATTGTTGAAAGATACGTTAAACACTGCACTATGCATACCTGTTTTGGATTTTTCTTTCTCTACTAAGGTAGTTAAGAATTTATTTAATTCTTGTTGTAATTGGACAGATGACTTGTGTATTTCCTTCAAAGAGGGCTTTCCATCTACATCAGCACAGTTGTATACAAAATTTGTCTTTTCTCCAGTTTTTGAAAACAGAGTAGCTTTGATTTCTATCATCTCTCAACATGTGTCTTTGTTTACGTTTTTAAAACAGTCTCAGGTAAACACGATTCCATTGGTCTAATTTTTCTCTCGATTTATTACCTCATTTTTCATTGGATAATTATTTCAAAATGGCAGCGCCCATGTAAAGATGGTTTCAGTTTACCTGCAAAAAATTTCTTTGTAACTGGTAAGTCGGTAATGGTTACATCCTATCCACAATTATAGAAAAAAAAACATATCTATAGCTGTGTCTAAGAAACTGATCTTGATTATAGTTAAAATAAGACCAACAAGAAAGTATTTTAGACAAGAATAACTTTCAGTTATCAAAACTTGAGATGGTCCAACGTTCGGTACATCTGTAATAGATACCACAATACCAGCAGTGTATCAGATATGCTCAATATAATTAACTTACTATCACTTGCAGAACGTAGACTTCGCACAAGATTGGTTATGATGTACAAAGTATCATTCCATCTTGTTGCTGTACCATCAGACATATTAATAGTTTCAGACACAAGAACCAGGAAATATCACCCCCTAGCATATATATAGGCAAATACATACTTCTAAAGACACATATAGACATTCATTCTTCCCATATACATATACAACACCACAGTGGAACCAACTCCCTATAAATACACTTACTCTCGTCCATATACCTTCAGTCGACGGTCGTCAGCTTCAGAGAACAGCTAAACACCTGCTGTTCTCTGCAACCTACTATAGTTTTAATCACTAAAAGTTCGTTTCTGTACTAATTTACTTTCATATCATTTACAAATTAAATTGTTATTGTTTCTTTTTGGCACATTTTTTATCATCTTTTTATATAGTCCACACATGCAACAGTATGTAATCATCGGAGATCGATGGTATACTGTATACCAAAAGAAGAAGAAGAAGTAAGAAACAAAAATGCTTATTTAAATTAGCCTTTTTAATAAATACTGACAATATGCAAATGCTATTTTCATTTTGTGAGATGTGTACAAGAAATTCAGATCACTGATTGAAGACTGTGTTTTATTGCTTCAAATAAAAGTAGAACCTATAATGAAGTGATAATCTTCATGTTTTGATACATGTGACATTCATCAACAGATTTATCAAAAACAGTTAAAGAAGGAAAAATTCAACCAATAAAGATTTTAATTTCTATAAATTACCCTTTTTTTATGTTAATTTGGCATTCAGAAAAACAGGGCCAAGAAAAAAATACCTACATGTTTCTGCTAACTTGCTCTAAAATATTAGGGTCGGTAGGTAGGAAAAAGATTTTTTTTTTTAAATATTTTTGCTAGTTTCTACAGGGGACACATTCTGACTTTAATAAAGTGCTTGTTCAAAAATGGTCAAAAAACTTTTGGGTAGACACAAAAAATTAGTGTCGGTAGGGTTAGCTGAAACACATGTAATTTTCTTTTTTGTCTAATCTTGCAGCTCCGGTTTGTTTTCACTTTCCACATAAGATGATTTAAAAATTGAAAGTTTTTTTCTGCAAATATTTGTTACTTAATATATTGTGTATGTTTCATTACAGTATGATATCCAGACATGTGAAACAATGATTTGTCATACTATAGACTTTGTGATTGTGATGTTGACTTTTGTGAGACCGAACAACCATTATAAAGGGGATTTTCATAGTTCTGATGTTCACAAACAGTTCTTGATGTACAGACAGATATCAGATAATAAAGAAGGATTGTCATACCAACCAATCAGAATTCATCCTGTTTTCAAAGACATATACTTTGAACTGAGTGCTACACACATGGTTAGACTGTCAAAGGCAGTTAATTCAGCAGTGTATAAAATATCACAATTATTATCTGGTACATATTATTTTTTATATTTCAATTTTAAGGATGTGTCATGGTCCAGTAGTTAAGACGATTGGTTATTTGTGATAATTGCTACGCTTTCATGCTCAGATCACCAGAGATCCTTGCAACTCACCAAGACGAGTCATGCATGGACTCCCTTTTTTCAGTTGTGACTCGCCAATATTAGAATCTTACAATTGTGGGACTCACCAAAATTTGGAGAAATGTCTTCTGGACTCATCAAATTAAATTGCCACAAGTATCCCTGGATCACTAGGAATTTGTCATGGCCTTGTACTTTAAATGAGAAAGTTTACCAGGAATTGACTGATATTCAGTGAATTAACTGAATTTTGAACTAAGACTTTCTCCACCACGAAACCAGGCTTTACTGTCATATGAAACTTTTACGAACAAATTTTATACTCATACTCCAAACTCAATAAATCGGAATGCTTAATTTTAAGGGTTAATAGCACAGAAGTAGAAGCTCAAAACATTTAAGTGAAAATTTCTGAATTTCATATGTCTTCACTCTTCTGCTAAATTAAGTTGTTCTGGTGTGTCATTTTTTTACTACAATTTTTGAATACTAGAAATGTTGTATGCTGTTAAGACCTTGTTTCCAAGATGTATGTAAAAAATTACTTAAAGTGGTGTACAGCAATTATCCAATCTATCAACCAATCAATCAAATCAGGAATGGGGTTTTTTTCAGTTATTTAACTGATTTCGGCTATTTCCCTCTGAATTTTTTTTTCCACCAAAGTTACAGGACACAGTCAGAACATGTCAAAAATGGAGCTTTAGAAAGGAGGTGAACATGGCTTCAGCTATTTTTGCATTGATTTTGAGTTATTCAGATGAGATCTTTTGTGTAATAATTAATATGCTATTGCAATTTGACTAGATAACAAATGGAGAAGAGTAAAATGGACTGTTGGGCTTTTTCTTTTATCATGTTGCGAGTGATGAATATTAGAATGTTTTTTTCCTGCTGAGGATATCACAAAAAATAAGAACTAATCTGAAGGGTACCTCCTCTTGGTTGAATGACGATGAAATAATATGTAAAGCAAAAGAAAAAAAATACATGTGGAAGACACTTGTATGACCGTATGATTTTAATAAGAGACGAGATTAAACCTTGCCACTTCTTTTTATTGAACTGCCTGCACCAAGCCAGAAAAGTGAGCGGTCATGTATATGTTTATTAGATTTTTTAATAGTTTTCGAACTGTACAGATTCAGATTTAAACTCCACTGAAAAGAGGTCTGATTTATTTATTTTTACAGTATTTCCAGTAAAACAAGCCATGCTGTTAAAAAGAAGTGGATGTTATAAGGAATGGACTGTAGGTAGTAACAAAGGGAGGCAAGTACATATACGACAGAACAAAATCATTACAAAGATTGTATTGCTACATGACAATGTTGCGAGTTTTGATATCAACATGGCAATATCCCGATACATTTATTAAATGCCATTTTTTTTAATTTCCAATAGAGAAACACACCTTTAGTTTTCAGTGTTTTGTGGACCATTGTTTGTCTTTATTTTCTTTTTCTTTTGACCATTTTATTGTCTATCCTAAACTTGTCTTTTTTCCTCTACATTTATTGTACTGGTAATATACACACCATTCTTACCTTCAAAATGAAGAATTTAGATGGTTTACTGGATATCTGACAATTTTTGGTTTTCATTTCTTTATTTTTACAAAACGTTTTTTTTTTAAAGTAAATTCAGTATTCAGTTATGACAGCCTATGTAAATAAGAAACTAGAAAACATACTATATCTGATCGTGCATAGTACAGTGAGTGACCAAAAATACTGCAACAAACATGGCCGACATCACTGAAGTTAAACAACTCTTTGTGATGTTTGATTTGTTTCATCGATATACATTGACGTTGGAATAATTTATTCGGGGGAGCAAATACATTGAGGTAAAAATATTACATTTCTGATAAAAACTTTTTTTAGGTGTTTATCAGTGAAAAGATTCTATGGAAGTGAAATATGTATGGATACATATGTGGTAAGTATAATTAGTCTAAATATTATCTGTGTTTGTCAATAATTTTAACTCTCGATCACCTTGCTAAGAATATTGAACAGTCTAATAAAAGAGTGTTCCATCATGAAAAAAAAAGGATAATACATGTAATACAAATGTTGATCAGGAAATTCATGAAACGGATAGTGGTGTTATAACAATGTTTTACTGTAAATATTTCATTTCAGCTTTCGGAGTTTTTGAAAACATTTTTTGAGAAAAAAAATTAAGAGACTAGCCAACTGTAGATACATAATAATATATGTAATGACTTTGTGTGAATGTATGAAAATACACATATAGTATGATATACTATTGTTGATTTGTTTTGCGAGATTGGATTTATCAGAGCAATCTTGCATTGAAGCGTGAGATGTGATGACAAGTCCATTTCCAGCCAAGCATATCAATGATAGTATGTTTATCTAGGATGGATAACGCGATGTCAGTGACCTCATTATAATGCCATTTAAAAAACAACGATATTATGTTAATTAATCTAGTTGCTAGATAATAGATATTTAAATTATCACGTGTAAAGATCAAAAGCAAAATGTACATATCATCGATACCAGTAGATAGATTTTTATACATGTATGGTATTGTTGGACTAAATCTTTAAATTTTGTGATTATTTTTTGTTTGTTGATTCCTGATGATCATTTGGATGGGTTATATGTGTGGAATGAGACCTCTCCAGAACCTATTGAAGAGATATATCCTCCAGGGCATGGAATCAACAATACTGATTTTGTGCTATATGTTGAGTCCTTGACAACAGAAGCTTGTGGATTTTCTAGTGTATGTTTGTAGTGTAGGAATTGCATGCAATACAACAACTAACATAATACACAGGTAATTATAATAACAAAAATTCTGGGAAGATTGATTTTTTAGTCCACTATAGAGGAGTATAGGCATGTTCTCCATTTATCAAGATATGTCAACACCTGTACTTTGAGATGAGATAGATCATGGTATTGGTCTCATAATTTTGAATGCTATAGGAAAGGATATAGATATCAATGAATATGAAAGAAATTCTATCTGAAACTCATGTAAAAATAAAAAGAACAACATGTTTATTGCTATGTCTTTAGTAAAGAACTGCACATTGAAAATGTGACAAAATTCAATTGTGATTATTGTTGTGATATATCCATGACACTGTTTCACTCCCATGGGCTAGAGACACATGTGAGGTATTGTCATCACAATCATTCGTACATTTCAGTCTTCTTCTCCAATAACACTTGACCAGATAGAGCTAAATTCGGCCGGACGTTTGCCTTATATGGTCCTTAACCGAACTTAGTACCTATGGGAAATTTTAAAGACCTTCTTTTCTGAAACTGATGAAAATGATGGATCCCAATGGATCTGTCTTGTTTTAACCAACATTTTAATATATCGAATAAACAACTCAAGACTGAGTTATTTTTATTAACTTAAATCTACTCAATCGTCACATATTTGTCTTTGGCTTATTACTAGTATGTAGGAACAACTATAACATTATTTTAAATAATAAGAAAAGATGTGGATGTAAATGGACATGAGAGACTATCCAACTTTACACTTTGACATGAATTCATGTAAAGGAACAACACTTTTATTGCTGTTCTACATTTCACAGTCACAGTAGGGTCTTCAACCATGTGCAAATCTCATACCCTAAAATGAGTGTAAACAGCCCCTAGCCTGCAGTTGTTTGTGTATATTACGAGATCAAAATCACTACTACTGTTACTTCTATAGGTCTTTTCATATAAAGCACAATTTAATGTAGAAAATAACAGTTCTCCCAGCTATAGTCTTTTTAAATTATCGTGAATTTAAATACACATGAACCGGAAGGTATTACCAAGATCGTGAAAATAAGTATAAATACAGTAGTTTTAATTTATTTTACATCTTCATCTGCATGCCAAATATATAATTCCTGTTTAAAAGTCTTCAGCTGACATTACTTGTTCGACACATGTAAAATTCTTATCAAAGGGTCGTAATTGTTAATAGAGTCAAAGATTAGTTAGTTTTTTTTGCATTTTTACGAACATAATGAGGATCAAAAGCATGCGAAAATTACCCACTACTTAATACCTCAGTTACCATGATTGTGACATGTTGTGAAAGAAAGAACCTTTCCTATTAGGGGACCATTGTGGTCGTGATCGTATGGTAGTCGCATTTACAACTATCTATGCAATCAATACCTATCACCACTAACCTTGTGAGTTCAAATCTGGCTCATGGCGAGGTGTACTCGATACAACTTTATGTGATAAAGTTTGTCAGAGACTTACTACAGGTCGATGGTTTTTCCCTGGTACTCCGGTATTCTCCACCAATAAAACCCTAACCATAACTCTTTCTTATTAAACTTGTAGAACTGTAAAACGTGTGCAGTAGCAAGTACATCTTTCTGCAGTAACCCTTGTGCTTAGACAATTATACTTCTATAAAATATTCACATACATACCGGTAATGTTTTGTTTATTTTGTAGTTTCACAGTGTCTTGTCCTATGCTAGAGTGTGTAGAGTTGATCAGCATGACAGACCAATAGCTGGATATATCAATCTTTGTCCTCAAGAACTCATGAAAAGTAGTCAAGAAAAATTATACAAGGTAGCTGATCATATCATTTTTAGACATTTGTCAATTGTGAATGGCAAGAGAAATACAGAATCATAATTATGCCCTGCATACTATTGTCATATAGTTTTTCTGGGTTTTTTTTTAGTTTCTAAATTATCACTTATTGGTTTATAGTCAAGCTTACTATGACTTAATATAATATTTATATGGGAAGTTTTTGAATTACAATATATTTATTGTAAAAGTGATTTTCAGCAAAAACATACCTAGATTACAATCAGCTTCAGTTGTAGTCATTTCTATGTTTAGATGTTTGTCGTTTGACAGTTTGAGTGGTTCGTACTGTTGTGGTTGGTTATAAATGTTCTCAACCATTTCTGCTTATTTTTTCGTTTTCAAATATTCCATTCACTTTTCACTGCTGTTGGTAATAGAATTTGATTTATTGTGTTTAACGCCACTTTCAGCAATATTTCAGTTGTATCATGGCCACCAGGTTTAGTAGTGGAAGAAGCCGGAGTATCCGGAGAGAACCACCGACCATGGGCAAGCAACTGGTAAGCTTTATTACTTGCGGCTGCGAGTCGAGTGCACCCTTTTTTGTAATTTACAAAGCCGGGTGCGAACCCACGTCATATTGGTGATAGGCTTGTATGAGTTGTTAGGTAACCCAACTACCTAACTCATTGAGCCACCTGGGCCCTTTGATAATAGAAATTTTCAACTTTTTATTCAGACACTGATCCATGAGCTGTTCCATACACTGGGATTTTCTAAAGCCCATTTTGATTACTTCAAGAAATGTTTTATTAACAGTGAGTACATTTATATACTAGTATATTTTGAATGGCACCTATCAGTTATTACTTTTAGCAAATTTAATGATACTTTTAGTATTGGCATCTTGTTAAAATGTTGTCACAAGAAATCTGTAAATCTTAAATGCCTTTCCGGGGCCGTCATGGTCATGATCGTATGGTAGTTGGATTTACAACTACCTGTGCAATCAGTGCCTATAGCCACTAAAGTTGTAAGTTTAAACCCTGTCCATGGCGAGGTGTACTCGATACAACATTATGTGATAAAGTTTGTCAGTGACTTGTGACAGGTGAGTGGTTTTCTCTTGGTACTCCGATTTCCTCCACCAATAAAACTGACCTCCACAATATAGCTGAAATATTGTTGAAAGTGATGTTAAATACCATAAACCAACCAACCTAAAAACCTTTCCCACAACTTAATATTCCTAAAACATCAGATTTATTTTGTTTATTTTTGTATTGTTTGTTATTGCTGTATTCCTAAGATTACAATAAATAAGCACACATTTTTCTAACAGTTTATTTGTGTATTGAAAATTAAAAGTATGTTAAGCATTTTTTTTAACTTTGACAAAGAGTATAATTCTATATTTATTTTCAGTTATTGTCTTAATTTGTTTTTCAGATAATGCAATTGAATGCCATCCTCTTAATTTAGTAAAAGTCCAAGAAATAAATTCCGTTGTTCGTATGGTGACACCAGCGGTCTTAAGGGAAGCACAGAATCATTTTGGATGTTACAGTGAAACAAAATTTGGTGCTCCATTAGATGGGAGGGTAAGATACTTCTGTGTTACAGAATCATACTCATATACTAATGGAAAAAAGAAATTGTGCATTCTAAAAAGTTATATTACTTTTTTATCACTGGGTATTTAATTTTTTAATTAAGCATGATTTGCTGCATGAATAGTTGAGATATTGATTTTTATGCTATCGGTCAGTCGTGGGAAAATTGCATATATTTTTCATGCTCCATGAGTACACCTCATGTTTCGGCCATCTTTTGTTCTTCATTCTCGTTTATCGATTTGTGACTGTTTATGGTTTACAGAAGGTTTGTTTTTAACCCTACAAATCAGGAAAAAAAACTTTTGTTTGAATGACATTGATTTCAGTGTTATGCCAAGTCTCACCGAAAATCAGCGTCTTTGCTAGATGTTTTGGTGTTCATCGCAATATTATACAGTCATAGTTGAGGCATTGCAGACAATCTGGCAACACTAGGGACTGTCAACGTTCTGGTCGTCCACATGTGACGTCATGTCAGCAAAATAACCAAATAAGGCTGGTGTATCTGCAGGAGCAATTCCAGACGTCAAGTCTCACTGCAAGAAACATCCCCAGATTACGACCAATCAGCTCTAGAGCAATCCACAATAGACTTAGTGATCGTCACATCAGGCCACGACGTCCAACAATCTGTCCAATTTTGCTGCCTAGGCACCATGCAGCTAGACTGACATGATGAAACCCGTTTTCACTTGCACAGCAGTGATGGCCGATCCCGAGTTTACCGCTGTGTAGGAGAACGTTATGCAGACGCTTGCGTTATTCAACATCGATTGTTGGTGGAGGCAGTGTTATGGTGTTGGGGAGGCATAACAGAACGTGGCAGGACACAATTAGTTGTTGTCGCTGGAAATCTGACCAGAATACACTATATTATTCCGTTCATACAAGCTCAGATCAACAACGTCACATTCCAGCAGGACAATGCTATATCATGTGTTGTACATGACTACCTGACACAGCAGAATGTTGATGTGTTACCTTGGCCAGTGGTTTCACTCATTGAGCACGTCTGGGATGAAATGTAATGACAGTTAAGTCATCTGCAAAAGTCTGCCAGTAACTTTAACAGAAATGGGTCCGTAATTGATGCGTATCTGGAACAATATCCCACAAACATTTTATAACACATAATTTATTGTAAGGATAACATTAAATGTGTGATAGTGCGTCAAATGTCCGCTAAGCTAGGGTGTATCCATCATTCAGGGAGAGAGAGGTTGCATACTTCAACCCCTCTTCTTGGTTCAGACAGCAGACCAACCGGCTTAAATGCATTCCTAACAAATCCTCACTTTCTGCTCCATCCGTAGCTTGCATGTATGTTATATTGTAGCAACCCCCCCAAACTTACTGGTCCACTTCTAAAGCTTGCCCTCTTTCCCATTCCGATGTGCTTCCTCTCAGACGAGGTGTACTTCATACAACTTTTTGTGATAAAGTTAGTCTGTCTTTTTTTCCAATATTAAAATGTTCTCCAGATCCATTCCTCCCCATTTTCCTACCTCCTTTCCCCTTGGCCCTTTCCTCCTCCCTCCCTCCCTCTTCTCCCCCTCTCTCTCTCTCCCTCTCCCTCTCCTTCTCTCCTTCTTCTCTCTCTCCTCAGTTAGGGATCAACCCTTATTCAGGGGACCAGTTATTTATTTATAGATGTTAATGGAGTTGGGAACTATTTGCAATGTGCCCTTATATAACATCTATAAGAAAACTGGATTTCAATGAAAGAAATGTAATATAATATATTATAAAAATCATGATATTTGTATAGAAGAGGTAAACATGACAAAACATTTTAGCAAAGACACTGTTAATTAAAAGTCAAATTACAAAATAAATTGTTAAATATGTTGAGCTTGTAATTATAGATTTTAGTCATATTTCATCTTTTGACAAAGAAGTCTTGAAAAAATTCTAAGCTAGAATGTTTGAAATACTAATTCTAATAAAGGGCAGTAATTATTTTATAAATAGGTATGCATGTACAAGTAATATCTTTACTTTGCTGTAGGGCATGTGTACAGTTAGTTAATTTGTACTCACTTTGATAATTACATAAATTCATTGCTAATTCTCTTGCAATATAAAAAGGTGGAGGTTGTAAACATTTATGAAATAAGATGGAAACTAAGGATGTTTATGTCTTCAATTTGTGATTTCATGGATTTTTATACTTTTCTTGAATGGAGGAAAATTTGAGTGATGTAATCTTTTTCTTAAATTTGGATAGGAAGTTATATTTTTTTTTCTTTGATCAACATAAGTGTTAATTGCCATCGGTTTTAATATGCAAAGAAATGGGCAAAAAAGTTTGCAGATTATTTTTAAAATGTTACAGAAAATATTGTAAATGACAGTTGTTGTGTAATAGCAGCATCCTTGAGCCATTTATATCTTAGATGTGTGTGCTGCGACAACATCCTCCGTTACATAGGGTGTAGCTGACATCATATTACAATTTCGTCCTCAGTAGACAAAATTATTGCAACTTCTTCCGGACTTTTATGTCGGTTGGATTTCTTATTAATTTTCAAGCTCTCAATATTATGTTTCTCTTGTCTGTATATGTGAAATATGGAAAAACGGGATGCTTTTTCATTTTTAGTAAAAGTGTATCCATTACCCTACCTTATTTTCACCTGTTGCGAAACATTGTTGGACTGTTCGAGAGTTTGATAACATGCCTTTGAACGATGGACACTCCGTTATTTATCACATTTATTGTTATCTTTGTAATAAGTAATGCTGCAAGTAAAAACTTGCCTTCAAGCGTGACAAAATGGCTTTCAAATTCAATGTCCCACATCCTATGTTATGATGTACATTCACCCCTCTGTATTTCACTATATGACAATATGTAATATCTAATCTACTGTATTTGGCAAAAATGTATGCTGGGAGGTCATTGTCACCTTCAACATAGATCAAGGACACATAAACATACCTCTATTTTACTTAGGCTTTTAGTTCAGATAAAAAGTTTGATTTAACCTCTATCTTCTTTGATTCCCCAACAATATTCCCTTCTTTCCATAAAATTAATTGTGGTTAGGGGTTAGGGTATGCCACTTTCAACAATATTTCAGTTTTATCGTGGCGCTCAGTTTTATTGGTGGAGTAACCGGAGAAAACCACCGACCTGCCACGAGTCACTGACAAACTTTATCTAATAATGTTGTATCAAGTACACCTCGCCATGAGAGGGATTCAAACTCACAAATTTAGTGTTGATGGGCACTGATTGCATAGGTAATTCAGTTGTAAATCCAACTACCATACGATCACTGGCTTGTCAATATTTTTATTAAAAACTTGACCATTTAAAATGTATTGATATTTACAGTAATCAATTTTTCTTCACATGAAAAATGATATTTGTAAAAAAAAATGGCATTGTTTTTGTTGTTTACATTTTTTTTTTTTTTTTTTTTTTTTTTTAGGTGGGTTTTTTTTGTGGGGGGGAGGGGGTGGATTTCAAATCTTTAAAATTGGATGTTTTGAAAAATGTGATAATGAGATTATTTGACTTTTTTTCACAATAGGTACAAATGTATTGGTCAAATATCTACATATATCATCCATGTTTGTAATTTTTATTGTATTCACAGTACATGGATTACACTTCCCACTGGGACAGCAGGTTAATGTATGGTTCTATTATGGCTCCAAAAATTGGACTGGTAAGTGTAATTATTGATAAAAAAAAAAATTTTAAAAACAGTGATGGTAAACAATTCCACAAATATCAACAAAACAATAAACTACCTCTCACCCCAAACAATTTAACGCCAAAATGACCATAACATATGGCATTAGAAATCAATCGGTGTCTAATCAGTGTCTTCCTATTTATCCTACCAATGAATCATGTATATTTCAGATTTTGACCTGATGATTCATTTGGAGTGTTTCTGTCAACAAAATCAATTTTTCATTTAATATTTTATTTCTGGTTTTGCTTCCACTGTACAGTCCTCAAAATAAAAAATTGAATTTACTGGTCTGAATCAAATTCTTTAATTTATTTTTATATACTAGTACTTCTAAATAAAAACTGATTTTTGTTTTAAACTGGTCCGAATAAACTTTTACTGGTCCTGGACCAAGGACTGGGGCTCATCGTGAGGACTGCTGTTTAAGATTTTCTCAATTGTTGATCTACATTGATCAATATTCATATTTACTAGTAATCTAGCTTCACTTTCATGTTATTATACAATTTACCACATTGCAGAAATTGAGTATGACTTTTCCTTTCATAGTTAATTTTTTTTTTTTATTAAGTCACTATAAAGTCGAGGAACGAGAATAGGTCAGACTTAAATATGCCAACAGAAAATATGGTTCGGACTTCTAAAGAATCAATTGTTAGAAGTTCTTCAAATGATATCTTTCATCGATAATTTGTAAATTTTCCTATTTGATCTTTAAACACGATGATATCTACTGGGGTAATTTCAACCAACAGAGGTGATACAAACATACCAACGTTGATTTCTGTGTGTAATAATGTATCATTACATTGAAGTCATCTTGACAATTAATCTTCGATAGATATACCATCATTGATATGTTTTGTTCAAAATGGACTTCGCCTTCGATGCAATTTTGCTCTTGAGAAATCCATTCTTGCAAAACAAATCAATGATAGTGTAACTTTATTTGGCATCAAAATCATAAGCTATAACAAGACAAGTGGCCGCCGTGGTCGTGATCGTATGGTAGTTGGATTTTCAACTACCTGTGCAATCAGTGCCTATCACCACCTGTTCATGGCGAGGTCTACTCAATACAACATTATGTGATAAAGTTTGTCAGTGACTTGTGACAGGTCGGTGATTTTCTCCGGGTACTCCGGTTTCTGAAATATTGTTGAAAGTGGCATTAAACACCATAAACAAAAACCTATAACAAGAAAAAACATTATTATTTGATATTTTAGCCTCATCTTACACTGATAGACAGAATGACTTTGGCTGTTTTTGAAGATAGTGGATGGTATAAAGTCAATTATAACAATGCTGATACTTATCTTTGGGGTAGACGTAAGTTGTTATATAAGATCATGTTTTGTGTAATTTTTAAACCAAAGTGATTGAGTGAGTGATTGTTGATTAACATCAAATGAGCAATTTTTCAGCTATATCTTGGCGTGAACAAACTACTTTTCAATAAAATGATGATTGCTTTGTACTAGACCAACACTCTTAGTTTGATTGTATAGTGCTAGCTTACTGAAACAACAGCCCACATGTAGACATGTCGCTCTACTTCGACACATCATCCTGATTCAAAGCCAACCAGTCTTTGCTCTCTCATGTTGCTAGCTTAACGGAAAAACAACAAATACTAATTTTATAGTCTTTGGTTTGACCCTACCATGGCTCGAACCCACATTCTACTGCACTCGATGCAATCATTTTTATTTATTTAGTTTTTTTTTGTTGTAATTTTCCATTTTTATATACAATACAGACATTACAATTCATTTAACAATATACCGGTACATTTATATATTTATGTATTGAATTAATACCTATATCACAAGTTATTACATATGAAATGGTCATATCAGAGCTCCAGATAATTTTCTATTTTGATGGAGTTATTTCCCCTTATTTTGGGGGAAATAAGAATATTCATTTGTTTTATTTACTGCATACTTATCTAAAAACTTAATCAAATATTATTTTTTTAAATGGGATCGAGACAATCATGCTAAGCATTACACCACATATATAAGATGTTTTATGCATTGTAATTTTTCAATCAAACATCAAAGGAATCTACCTGGTTTGGTATAAAGTATGTCATAGCTTGACTGATTTTACCTTTTGGGATATACATTTACTGTAGTGATTTTGAATTTTAAGATTTAATATTTTATTAATTTATCAGGATTTTTGTTGTTTTATTGTATTCAATATATAATTTATAGCATTATTTATTGTTCCTAATGCAATTCTATTTTAAGGTGAAAGCCATTTTTTAATGCCAAAAATATGCAAAGTTGAATTCATGATTAAAGCATATATTTTATATATAATTTATATGAAATTTGGATATTTGAGCAATATTTTGTCTTAGCATGGTTTATCCTTATGTAAATTTCTAAGTAATCAAGTTGAAATGTTTAATGTAAATATCTAAGAAATATACCTACTTACCTAGAAGTAAACCCCCTATAACAAAAGATTAAATAAAAGGTACATTTTCCAACTTTCATGTGTTTGTTAATGTAATATCTTTTTATTTTCTTCTTTATATTTTTCCAACAAATTACAAATCCATAGATACATCATATAAAAGTTGAATTACTAGAAATATATAATACTACATAATTATAAACATAATGCAATATTGGTTCTCAAATAATTATATTCACAAAAGTGTCATGAAATTCATATTGTGAGTTGTTTTTTAAAGTGAATTGAAAGAAAGGAAAGAGGTGTGTAAGAATTACGAAGGGAAAGTGGGGAAACTAAATTTTCAGCTGTGATTTTGGTGTTAATATAAGGGAGTTTTTTTTTTTAAATATGATATGATAGACTGTCCCATTCATGTTTTATTCAAATGTAATAAAGTAATCAAAATACAAAATAGATACCAGGTAATATGTAATATCTTTTAATAATTTCAGATACTGGATGTTCTACAAAGTCAGATTTTTTTTTACAAAATAATGACTATATTTGTAAAAATAAGTGAGTAATTTAATTTATCAGAATATTAAATATAATATTCACTGTTCATATATAACATTTTCTTGAAGGGGGTGTCGTGATCGTATAGTAGTTGAATTTACTACTTATGCAATCAGTGACTATCACCACTAATGTTGTGAGTTCAATTCCCACTCATGGAGATGTGTCCTCGATACAACATTAGGTGATAAAGTTTGTCAGAGACTTGCGGCAGGTCGGTGGTTTCCTCTAGGTCCTCAGATTTCCGGCACTATATGACTGTAATATTGTTGAAAGTGGCATTAAATACCATAACCATAATGTTAATATTAAGGTTATCTATTATTTATATTAAATATTTGATCATAGTGTGACCAATGGTCAAGTTTGACATGAAATTTAAAACAAATACATACTGTTTTTACTTGAATACCATTGTAAATAAATCGATGGCAATTATTTGAATTCAAATCACTAAAAAAAAACTGCATATCATATTAAACTGTACTTTTTACGTAATTATAAAATACATGTTGATACAATTTATTTCTCTTCGATGGAACGATAAATTGATGTTCTGCTACAAATCTTAATAAATCAATACCGTGTGAAACCTGTGTAAATCGAACCCTGAATTAACCGAAATCCTGTACAAGCCGAACTTTATATAAAGTGCCAATGTAAGAAATCTTTGTTAATTTAACCTGTGTAAACTGAACACCTGTCTATTCCCAACACAAAATTTGGTCCCAAGGAGATTCGATTTAGACAGGTTTAACTGTATCCTCAGATAGATAATGTTGTGATATCATTTCAGTTCTAGAGGATGTCATTATTTACATAAAGACAAGGGTTGGTGTGAAATAGATAACACTACAAGATGTGGGATTTACCAAACAGAACTTGGAGTATGTATAATATTACTAAATAAATATAAGGGGGGGGGAAAAGGATAAAAGGGGGAAAAAAGAAAGATATTACGAAATAACAGTTATATACATTGTGAGTTATTTAAAAACATTAATACTAAAAATGATTTGAAAATAATTAAATAATAAATAGTTACAAATTGATGCAATCACATTAAAATTAGATGTTAGTTGTATCTTTTTAATTTTTTATTTCTTTGGCAATACACTAAGATCTAACAAATCCTCTTTCTGGTCATGTCAGGAGGGTTCATACTTTCAACTGACTAATCAGTGATGAGCCTACCTTTTAAAACAGAGTACATGCCAAGAGTTGTTGTCCAATTGGTCAATATATAAATAAGTGTCTTGCATATGATTGGACAGTCAAACATGAATGAAAGTTTACCTGACATGTTGTTAGATCTTAGTGTATCGCCAAAGAAAAAAGATACAACAAACATGTAAATTTAATTATTTTGAATTTGATACTACAATTTAAAAGTAGCTTCATCATGTAATATTTTCATAATGTAGAAGGATTGGGAGAATTGAATTATAATAAAATCTTATCAAGCAAGTTATTTTGTGTAATTGTTTATTTTAAAAACAGAAAAAAGTGTTATACAAATGATATCCAATACATACACTATAGATGAAAAATACACAAAATAATATATATATAAAATATATTTTGTTTTCTACAAATTAATTAAAACAAGTCAAAAACAAGAAATGTGTGCATCACAAAATACGTCCGTCTATATAAATTATCAAACGGTATAATGGTAATGACCCCAAAATAAATAGGGTTCTTCCCCTTCCACAGGGGAATCATGTGGCCAAGTTTGGTAAAGATCCAATATACAGAACTAAAGTTATCGTGCAGAAACGATCCTGTTGTCAAAAATTCTATTTATAGTAACAGTGACTTTGACCTAATGACCCCAAAATAAATAGGGTTCTACCCCTTCCACAGGGGAATCATGTGACCAAGTTTGTTAAAGATCCAATATACAGAACTAAAGTTATCGTGCGGAAACAACCCTGTTGTCAACAATTCTATTTATATTGACCTTGACCTTTGACCTAATGACCCTAAAATAAATAAGGTTCTTCCCCTTCCACAGGGGAATCATTTGGCCAAGTTTGGTAAAGATCCGATATACAGAACTTAAGTTATTGTGCGGAAACCTGTATGGACGCCCGCCATACCCAATCACATAATACGGCCCGTCTCGAGACAGGCGTATAATAATATAATATACTCATAGCCGTCTCAACATTAAGCCATTTTTTTAAATCAATTTGTTTTTTCTGTTTAAGCAAGTTAATTTAGGATACATTTTCTGTAATAATCCTTTTACAAAAGTAAACATTTTCCTGGGATAAAAAGACCTCGGTCATGGTAGCTTTTATTTCTTCTGACTAAAACTGTCAAGTAAACCAAGTAATCCAAAAGGATAAATAATAAATGACACAGATTTTATTTTTGTAAGAAAATAATATACATGTTTATTTATAGAATGACTGTGTAACATTACCAGTGGCCAAGCATGAAGAAGAAATTTATGGAAATTCCAGTGCTTGTTTTGTTTCCAATTTAACAAAGAATACCTTGGTGAGGATTAAATGCTGTTAATTTTCATTTTGTTCATTTGTTCATTCTTACTTATAAAAAAGGGGGCCGTCGTGATCATATGGTTGTTGCATTTACAACTACCTGTGTAATCAGTGCCTATCACCACTAATGTTGTAAGTTCAAACCCTGCTCAGGCGAGTGTACTCAATACAACATTATGTAATAAAGTTTGTCAGTGACTTGTGGCAGGTCGGTTGTTTTCTCCAGATACTCCAATTTCCTCCACCAATAAAACTTACCGCCGAAATATTGTCGAAAGTGGCATTAAACTCCATAACCCTAACTCTTATAAATTGTATTAAACAGATTGATTATAGTGCCAGCTTTGGTAATTTTTCATTTGTCTAAACAAAATACTGTGCATTGACCAATATAACGATATATGTGTCCTATTTTTTTTACTGTCACACAGTAAATTTTGGAATTTTGCTCAGAGTTTATTCATCAGTTTTGGCTGCTTTCTCATCCAAAACTTTTGATTTAGTGTTTTTGAGAAAAATGTCAAAATTTAAGCATACCTTATTCAATAGTGGATCTGAAATGAGAGCAGGCAAGTGAAAATACATATACTCAATCCTAAATAAAATGAAAATTTGTTCTTTTAGAAGTGTACAATTGACATCAATTTGTAATTATAATCATTTGCTCTGACAATGTGTGTACTTTTTTAAGTATTGATACCGGTACATGTATTATCATCACTAGGAGTTGGGTTTTTTTGTACACCAAAATTAATCAATTAATGAATGACTTTTCATTGAGAAATTTAAACTTCTCATTGGATGAAATCCACAAAGGACAATACCGGTATGTATTGTATATATTCAAATGGAGAGTTGGTCTTAGAAAAAAATATTTACTTTGAGGAGCACCAACTGATACACAAGAAAGGTTTTATTTCCCTTGCAATAAATGACTTTTAGATTATTTGTCTTTCCAATCTTTTGATTATGAGTGTACCTGATGAAGTTATTTCAGAAACGTGTCTTGCACAATAAATTCCATTTCTACATTTTTATTATGTTATCTTTAGATTTATTGGGTTTTTTTTCCAGGATAATTCAATGACAGATGGTAGATGTTACCTTTATAAATGTTCAAAGAGTAGAAATTTAGAGGTTAAAGTTCAAGGTGCAGAATGGATGGATTGTCCTTTTAACCAATGGATAAATGTTTGTATAAGTTTTATAAAGAAATATTTTATTAACGAGGTCAACTAAAAGAAAGAGAAAGTGTTTTAAAAATGTACTCTAAGCATAAGACATTGTGACATTTTAATATCTCCAAAGATCTTGTTTGACTGTGAAACTGATTTATGTGTGTCCACTATAGTCAAAGAGTCTGAAAATACTAAAGGGGTAATTAGAAAGATAAGCAATACAATGGCCAAAAGAAAAAAAAACAAACAAACGTCAACAAAATACAACACAAGAAAACTGTTTTAAAAAATTTCCATCTCTGAAACCAGAAGACATAGAATTCATAAAAATGATTGATCTCTATATATATATATATACCTTTACATTGTCATGTACTACAATACGATACAACATTATGTGATAAAGTTTGTCAGTCACTTGCGACAGGTCAGTGGTTTTTCCTTGGGTACTCCGGTTTCCTCCACCAATAAAACTGGCTGCCATGAAATAACTGTAATATTGTTGAAAGTGGCATTAAACACCATAACCCTAACTCCTGTACTATAATAATGCTGAATAACTAGTACATGACCTAGTTTACTACAATATTTAGTAGAACTACTGGATTAGTAAGAAAGAATATGGATGTGTATGAACATGAGAGAATATCCAACTTTACACTTCGACACAAATTAATGTAAAAGGACAACTCTTTTATTTCTGTTCTGCTATGTGTTTTGAAAAAAAGGCCTCAGATAGCAGACAATTTATAACCAATCAAACATCATTTTAACATTGCTTACATGATAGGTATTTTTTTTTTATTTGAAGAAAATACTTTTTTTTTTTAATTTATATTATTATTCAATTTTAGATATCAGGATACAATGGTTATATTAAATGTCCTCCCAGTAAAGATATATTATGTCCAGAGACTTTGCCTGTTGATACCACTACAAATAAAATAGTGATCACAACATCTATAAATAATGGCATATTCTGTAAGTAGCCAGTACAAAATAATTTGGGGGGAAAGGGGTGGGGGGGGGGGGGGTCGTGATCATATGGTAGTTGGAATTATAACTATCTGTGCAATCGGTGCATATCACTACAAATGTTGTTAGTTTGAATCCCGCTCATGGCGAGGTGTACTCGATGATTATGTGATCAAGTTTGTCAGTGGATTGCGACAGGTCAATGGTTTTCTCCAGCTACTCTGGTTTCCTCCACAAATAAAACTGACCACCATTATATAACTGAAATATTGTTGGAAGTGACGTTAAACACTGTAACCCTAAACCTAACAAATTAATTTTTATATTTATTATTATCTAACCTATGAAGCGGAAAATTATTAGTCGCTTGCATTTCTGATAGCATAAAGGTGGCAGCTTCAATGTTTAATTTTCTGCTTATGGTAAGCCATTTTCTTTGCAAAGCTCACTTTGTAGATCAAAGATATTTGGTATTAAGTTTAATCATAGCACATCTCATATATCATGTGACTTATCCATTACTATTATTAAATTATATTTTCTTATTAATAGTCCCGTTAACAACTTTAAATTGCAGATCAAATATATTTGGTGAATAGTCACTTAATTTTTAGAGCTTTTTATGTTTGTTTATTGGATTTATATTTAATATTATCAAATTGAGGTGTTTTTGACTGTTTAAAAGAAAGGATCTATATGATTGGTTTGTTTTATCACTAATATTTTTTGTACATAGCATATGAAAATACTTTATTTTTATTGGATGATTCATGTTTACTATTTTTTAACAGTTTATTCTTAATTTTGGCAACTTGTGACTATGCCTAGCGATGGGAACTATGCCAGTTTAAAACGATTTCCCACTGGGACTATGGCTGTCGAATAGATTTTCCATCGTTATTTTTATATATTTTAGGCAGGATTAACCTCCCTAAAATAGAAGGTGGTGTAGTCTGTTTATCGTTTGCTGACAACATGACGAAAAAAAAGGTTTGGCAATGTAAATGGCAATGAATATAACTCGGAGCAGCAGAATGAGATGTTATGTACTAAACATATTATTGTCTTCTCCATCAGGAACAGTTTCCTATAGTGTTGTCTGGTGAGGTACAGGAAAACAGTTCCTCAGGAGAAGACAATAATAGAATGTTATAAGATGTATAGATATTTGGTCTGTCATTATAACATAATGTGGCGTACGTATGGTTCTTTTTATTATTGAAATTGTTGGTTCTGAAATAAGGAAATGAAAATACATTTGTTCTTGATATTAATTCTGACTGATTTAATTCCTAATTACCTTTTCATTTCATTAATGTAACCTATAATAGATGTTTTTTCTCTTACAGATACAAGTACAAATCCTGGGTTAACTCAACAAGAAGACAACAACAGTCAGACACGATCATCTGCAATAATTAATAACTTTTCATGTTACTTTATTTTGTTTTTATTAATATTAATATGTACAGTGAAATAGAATATAAAAAGTGTGTGTATTGAAATGGATTTTAATATTTGTTTCATTGCTGTTCCTGTACTATCTAATTTTTGTTTTATTCCCACTTTCAACAATATTTCTGTTTATTTGGTGGAAGAAACCAGAGAACCCGGAGAAAACCAATGACCTGTTTCTGACAAATTTGATCACATAATGTTGTATCAAGTACACCTTGCCATCAGCGGGATTAGAATTCACAACTTTAGTGGTGATAGGCACTGACTGGACAAGTAGTTGTAAATCCAACTACCATATGATCACGACCACGACAGTCCTCTTTTTTTTTTATCAGACTGCGAATATTTTGTGATTGTATTATGTTAATTCCTATGATGGCAAATACTTTAAAAACATATTTCTTTTCCAAGATAGCGATACAGGCTCATGCAACCTCTGTTTTGTGAATTTACCTACAAAGAGCAGAAATGTGATGGAGAATGTATTCTTCAAATAGAAAATAACTCTATAAGTCTAGCAAGAGGCAATTCATGAACATTTCATAACAACTTCAGTTCATGAACATTTCATAACAACTTCAGTTCATGAACATTGTACAAACTTCATTCTAATGCAGTTGTTTAATATTCCTGGTTTGTGATTGGACAATGGTGTAATTTTCACGGTATCAATTCCACGGTTGAGATATCATGACATATTTTTAGAATTTTATCTGATTACCGCCTACGTCATCTTGTCAATAATACACATGATTACATTAGAATGGAGATAACTGTATTGTATTTGAAAATTTCACAGCATCAATTGTCGTTTTAATTTTAATGGTGTAATTTTTACGGTATCAATTCCATGGTTGAAATAACATGAGATGTTTTTAGAATTTTAGCTGATTACCGCTTATTGTCAATAATGTGGGAATACACATCTATACACATGATTACATTAGAATGGAGATAACTGTATAGTATTTGAAAATTTCAGGCATCCATTGTCGATTTAATGGTCACAAATGTCCGTTTACTGGCTCCGCTAACGCCCCGCCAGTAAACTCAATTTGTGACCATCAAAT
Source organism: Bathymodiolus brooksi (assembly GCA_963680875.1). NCBI lineage: Eukaryota > Metazoa > Mollusca > Bivalvia > Mytilida > Modiolidae > Bathymodiolus > Bathymodiolus brooksi. The sequence goes on along the minus strand of OY804576.1, from coordinate 70,052,547 downwards.
CTCCAATTGATGCCGTGAAATTTTCAAATACATGTACAATACAATTATCTCCTAATTATCACTGCATTTTCATGGATTGATATATAGAAAAAAAGAGATTTTAACATTCTGTTATTTTTTTACACTCATAATAATTACACAACTAGACTGAAGTGTAGAAATTGAAGATGTACACCATAATGCTATGCCACAACATATTTGAAATTCAATATGTACAAGCAGTAGAGGATATGCTATGAATTGTTGTTTTACTTTTTGTTGTAAAATAGAAAAATATGAAATCTGAAAACCTGAAATTTCCCATTTTTCCAAGTAAGGTCCCAAGTTTTGTGGGATCAAATGCATAGTGGTCTAAAGATTAATGCAGGCAGTGATTGTAAATATGATATAATCTCTTCTTCAGTACAAGCAAGGGAACTTTTTTTTAATTTGAATAAGAACCAAAGTCAGAAGAGTAAATGGGCCATCTGGATACAAAAATAACAACAGTATAAACACAACTTGAAACAAATACAAAACCCTGACAGTGCAAACCACCTACAACAATCAAGAGTAAAACCTGGTTCTGCAGTAGTGAGGCTCATGTCTCTGTTTTAGTAAATGTGCACACATACAACAGGAACAAGGCTTCATGTTGGGAGAATACACACTTCAGTAGCAAAATAACTTGTTTGAGCATATTAAGCTTGAATGGTGATGAACAGTTCATGAACATTTCATAACATAATGCCATTTCATGAAAATTGTCTGTACAACCACTATTGATTTCTGCACATGTAGGGATTAATCAGTATAGATAATAGTCATTGATTTGTACAAAATGACATGCACCTCACAATGTTATGCTATGCTTAGAGTATTTGAATTTCAATGTCTGATTATTCCATTTTGACCTCCATAGACACTACCAATTAGCAGTATAAAATTTAATATTCTCATGCTGGGTGGGTTTTTTGTTGGTTTATGGTGTTTAACGCCACTTTCAACAATATTTCAGTTATATCGTGGCGGTCAGCTTTATTGATGGAGAAAACCACCGACCTGTCACAAGTTACTGACAAACTTTATCACATAATGTTGTATCGAGTACACCTCGCCATGAACGACGTTCGAACTCACAAGTGATGATAGGCACTGATTGCACAGGTAGTTGTAAATCCAACCACCATACGACCACGACGGCCCCGAGTATTCTCATCACAGTGCTGCTTCATGTCAAGTACAAATGCATTTCAATTCCTGGTTCTTGGGAAGATTTGTTTTTTTTAATCCTATTGCAGTCCATTTTAAATTTCAAACCACAACTGACCAGAAACCATTGATCCTTGAGCCTAAATTTGTGCAGAACTGAATCTAAATATTACGAAAAATATTTCGTGCCATTTTTGATAATTTCTAAATTGTAGTTTATGTTCAATGCTATTTAGTACGCCATAGATCCTTGGGTTTTCATTTGTACGAAGCTAAATCAACATTTCATAGGGATGTTTCATTCCAAATACAACAAGAAGAACTACTATTTGGGCAACTTATACATATAATTTCACTTTCATTTTGCCATAGAATCCATATCAATAATAATAAAAGAACCACATAGTGCAATACATATCCTCACAGTTGCACAAAGTAATGGTTTGAGAGTCTTCCAGGAAATTCAAATATTTTAAAAGTCCAATTGACATTATTGTTCCATGTCCTTGATAGAGAGTTGCTGCTGACAAAGAAGATACTGAACCAAGGGTTCTTATTGGTGAAGTTGAAGTCGTCACTTTGAAAGTTTTACGGTCGCCACCATGACTTGGTTGACCATTGTGGAATATCTGTGTCACCAATGACCACGGATATGTTCCACTTGTCGTAAACATTTCATGGTCCTTTCCTCATTCATGACATATCACCGAGTTTATAACTAGATTAACACGACGGTTGCTATTAGTGGAGCAGGAACTGCATACCCTTCCGGAGCACCTGGGTTCACCGCCAGTTTGTAGTGGGGTTCGTGTTACTCGATCGTTAGTTTTATGTGTAGGTTTTGTAGATTGTTGTTTGTCCTTTTTCTGTTGATCATTGTGTTGTCTGTCCTTCGATGTACGGGTTCTGATTATCCCTTTGGTATCTTCAAACTCTTCTATTGTTCTTCTAATTGGAGAAGTGTGTTGTTGCTAGTTTTAACAAGTCTGAGAGCCTTCTACGATATTTACAAAAGGTGGAATACCAATATTGTGTAATTAAATTGCCCTATGCCACAGCTTTAGTTATTCTGTTCCCAGAAATGTCCTAATATTATTAGATCTGAGGTTATTCCATGAATTTACCGAAGTTACATTTCCATCTAATTGTTCCATGTCATATCTATTTTTCTTCTACGTGCAGAAATTCGCTGTTGCTAGATATTTATAAAAAAATAATCATTCTGACAGTCTCTTATGATATTATCCACAGTTGGAATTCTAATATTTGTACACTTCATGTTATTATCCACAGTTGGAATTCTAATATTTGTACACTTCATGTTATTATCCACAGTTGGAATTCTAATATTTGTACACTTCATGTTATTATCCACAGTTGGAATTCTAATATTTGTAAACTTCATGTCCAGAAACCCCCCCCCCCCCACAAATTGGTGATAATCTGTCAAAAAAGCAACAGTTCAAAGATGGTACTTTACTATGCTTTCCTTTTGTATATAGAAAATAAATTTAAGAAATAAATCATGGAAGCCAGAATGTGTTGGGAGTTTTAACACGGATTGGCGGATATCAGTATTTTAGCCCAAGCCAGAAGCGAGTGATCAAATTTACTAATATCCGCCAACTCCCAACACATTCAGGCTTCCATGATTTATTTCGATTCTGATATGTCTAAGAGTACAAATACGGTAGTATACTTTGATTGGAAGACGGTAATTTATATTTACGCTTGCGGAAAATGTCGCACACAATTTATGTAACTCGAATAATACTGCGCCCTCTATCAGCATTATTCGGGTTACAACTTATGTAGATACGATTGAATTTATGTAACTCGAATAATACTGCGTCCTCTATCGGTACTATCGCTAGCGACCAGCGGGAGCGTAATATAACGACTGGATTATTCGGGTTACGATTTATGCTGCCAATGGAAAAGTCAGTCACATTCACGGCGCATGTGCTAATGAGATTATACCGAATGGATAACTCGCTCGTTTGTTAACAAAGCGAAAGAAGGAGGTTATGTTAGAATTGACTATATTCCACCTCTTTCAAATCCAAAGTGATTCTACCACAAAGAAATATTCAGATATCATTCATTTCGAACTTAACTGGGATATTCTTGAAATAATAATTTCGGTGATTATCAATGAAAAAAATGGCGTTGCTAACCTGGTACTCACAAGCAACAATGCTCAAAATTCAGTCTTTCATTATTAAAAACGTATTTTATCTCCAGTATCATGCCGATATCATTAATTTTATATTAACATTATATATTGTTAGAATAAGGATTTTGTATAAATTTGGTGAGAAACAACTAACGAATGAACATTTGTATATACCATCCATCTCTTTGGACTTTTACCTGTTTTGGAGGGGCCCCCTGTCTGATTGTTTATGCGACCGAGTCACACACACTCAGTAACTACAGAGTCCGACTCGTATCCGGGAAGAAGAAGAACTGGATATAGCGTGCACCAGCATAGGGTACATATATGTATATATATATATATATATACGTCAGTCCAATCTCCTTATTCACAAGCAAAGTGCAACTCTGTTAAAGTGTAGCTACTTTGTATACCTTTGTGTTTTCCTATTTAATTAAATGGTTATTCCGTTAATCAGGCCCCTTTCAATAGAGAGGAATTTCGTTGACACCACAGGGGCTTAGGAGAGTTGTTAAATACATGTATGGTAGTAGCTCATACTACCCTACATACACAACCGTATCGCCGGATGGCGTAATGGTTAGCGTGCTCGTCTCGAGTGCGGTAGATCGTGGGTTCGAGCCCCGGTCGGGTCAAACCAAAGACTGTAAAATTGGTATTTGTTGCTTTCCCGCTAAGCACGCAGCAGTCAGGAGAAAGAGCAAAGACTGGTCGGCTCGGAATCAGAATAATGTGTCCGAGTGGAGCGATATGTTCACCCGCGGACTGTTGTTTCAGTGAGCTAAGCACTATAAAAATCCAACTAAGCGTGTTGGTCTAGAACAAAGCGGACCTCATCATCATCTCATTGAAAATTAACTTGTTCTCGCAATGACAGAGTTGAAAAAATTGCTGAATTGGCGTTAAACAACAATCAATCACTCACTCACTCCCTACATACATACAATAAAATTTTGCCTAGGTGGTTTGAAGAGAGAAAGAGTCTCTGGAGACGCTGGGTTAGCACTATGGTTGGTCTACCTAGCCAATAACCTATGCAGTTGACACATCTTTTCTGGTTTTCAATTCACTGAGAAGAACGGAATAGAACCCCAATGGGAATATATTATTTGTCTACAAGGAATACGTTTCAATTAATTCTACATTGAGTCTAACTCGGTTAGTTTCCTTTCCACAGATTATCTAGTAATGTATCAAACATGCAACTTTAGAGCTTAAATAACACTGCCATTTGTTCTCCCCACTGGTAATAGCCGAGCAAAAGTCTCTAACACACTGTAAATTGTAAAATTGTAAAAAAAAATTGTCATCTAAGTCGGCACCACAACCAATAAATAAATTATTAAGACTTGTTTTTTTTTTAATATATAAATCAACTTATTTATTTTATCCTACATATACCAAGGGTGTGTTCCCCGAACGTCAACTTTCTTAAAATCACATATGGTACATATTGTTGTTTTAGCAATTATAATTTATTAAATTGAGGTTCAGTAAGGGAGCATAATCAAGGGTATATTACCTGAACATCAACTTGATATAAAATTAATTTCAATAATACATAAAATCATTACAAAAATAAGGTTTTATTTTAGAATATCAAAATTTAAATAAAAAAATCATTTAAATAAATATTGAAATCATATTTATTTAATTTTAATAAAAATTTTGCATATTTATTTAATTTTAATATAAATTTAGCATATTTATTTAATTTTAATATAAATTTAGCCTATTTATTTAATTTTAATATAAATTTAGCATATTTATTTAATTCTAATACAAATTTTGCATATTTATTTAATTTTAATATAAATTTAGGATTTTTATTTTAATATAAAATTAATTTTAATAAATACAATTATTTTGTATATTTCAATGTAATATTAGGGAAAAACAATAATTATCTTTGAGTTACTGATAATTAATGATGAGAACAGTTAAGTAATAAATTCTTTGATGAGGATGATATGTTCAGCTTCCAAGCTAAGTTTAAAGTGAACACATTTTACATTTAATTCATAAATTGTTATGAATTGTCCAAGCCTACTGAGCAGTCCAAGTTATTTTAAGATCTTGCCATTCTGAAAGAAAGATTCCAGAACAGAATGACAGATTTGATGACCTACGCAGATTCTGCATCTCAGCTACTTCACCTTGGATAAATAAACAATAAATAAAATAAATAGTAACTGTTTTTAAGACCAACATATTTTGCTTATTATGTCATATGTCTTGTTTAAATGTGTGGTTAGTTGTATTTATTTATAAATAGTGCTTATTTTTCTAAGAAATACAATATGTCAAGTAACTGTTTTAAGACCATTATATTTTGCTTATTATGTCATATGTCTTAGTTGTATTAATATGTAAAGTGCTTATTTTTCAAAGGAAAAAAATATATGTCAAGTAACTGTTTTAAGACCATTATATTTTGCTTATTATGTCATATGTCTTAGTTGTATTAATATGTAAAGTGCTTATTTTTCAAAGGAAAAAAATATATGTCAAGTAACTGTTTTAAGACCATTATATTTTGCTTATTATGTCATATGTCTTAATTGTATTAATATGTAAAGTGCTTATTTTTCAAAGGAAAAAAATATATGTCAAGTAACTGTTTTAAGACCATTATATTTTGCTTATTATGTCATATGTCTTAGTTGTATTAATATGTAAAGTGCTTATTTTTCAAAGGAAAAAAATATATGTCAAGTAACTGTTTTAAGACCATTATATTTTGCTTATTATGTCATATGTCTTAGTTGTATTAATATGTAAAGTGCTTATTTTTCAAAGGAAAACAATATATGTCAAGTAACTGTTTTAAGACCATTATATTTTGCTTATTATGTCATATGTCTTAGTTGTATTAATATGTAAAGTGCTTATTTTTCAAAGGAAAAAAATATATGTCAAGTAACTGTTTTAAGACCATTATATTTTGCTTATTATGTCATATGTCTTAGTTGTATTAATATGTAAAGTGCTTATTTTTCAAAGGAAAAAAATATATGTCAAGTAACTGTTTTAAGACCATTATATTTTGCTTATTATGTCATATGTCTTAGTTGTATTAATATGTAAAGTGCTTATTTTTCAAAGGAAAAAAATATATGTCAAGTAACTGTTTTAAGACCATTATATTTTGCTTATTATGTCATATGTCTTGTTTGATGACAGTGGTCAACTCAGTACTAAAATTTATGATAAGCGGGACGACTTCAATTTAAAATCATAAATTTTCCAAACATGTGCAGCAATATACCAGCTTCTCCTGCATATGGTGTTTACATCTCGCAATTGATTCGCTATGCAAGGGCCAGTAGCAATTATTCTGATTTCCTGAAACGTCATCTTCATCTGAGAAACAGGCTACTGGACCAGGGCTATGAAAAGATTCGCCTTATTCGATCTCTTAAAAAGTTTATATTCCGATACCAATATCTTGTCGAAATATATTCCGTCTCTGCAGAAAAAATTATAAGCGATGCATTTTCATATAGTGAAAATGTATAAAGATAAGAAGTCAAAAATGTCAAGAATTTTTTTTTTTGTCAATGTGTGACGTAAAGATATTTTTGACATTTACGTCACCGAATATGGTACTGCTTTGACAACTATTTTACCTATTTTGTTCCTGTGTTTAAATACTGTTACAGTGACAGCCGGAACCTTTGAACCGTAATGAGAGCGGGAGGTTTGGCGCCTTAAAATCTGATTCAACCCACCATTTCTTTAGAAATGCCTGTACCAAGTCAGGGTCATTACGGTTTTCACAGTTTTCCGGTTGTTGACTGATTTTGTCTGTTTATATAATTATGAGTTTTGACTTTCCCTTTGTAAGATTGTTCGGAGTTCGGTAATTTTGTTATTACCTTTATTGCTTATTTGTAAAAATATAAATAGTGCTTACTTAAAAGGGAAAAATATAGTAATGAATGCTTTTAATACTAATATATATTTCATATGTTTTATTTCCATACTTGTGCTTAAATTTAAAAATAAATATTAATCATAGTTTTCCTTATTTTTAATCCACAAGATTTACCTGAGTTTACCTGAGGTTTACAAAATAGTTTCCCCTATTGCAGGCCCCTTAATCCATTTTAATTACAGTGGTTAATGTCTTTTTATTTTTTTTAAAGTTGACGTTCGGGGAATCAGCCATACCAAGTACACAATTAATCATAATATTATATTGCCTTTTTACCGCGGGGCTGGTGTGAGACTCATTTTAGTATCAGCGATTGCTTATAGCCATGCACAATGTAAACACCCGAATTCGGCGGGAAATTATGAGATCTCTCGGATTTTACCATATATGCGTTAACATATCTTTAAAGGGAGAGAATTTATACACACATCGGGATGACAAGTCAATTATCCAGAAAAGAATGCGTTGGATGTTAAATGAGATCAATATCTGACCTTTACCACTCTTGTTAATTGAAAATGGCATCTAGAAGTTTCAGACAGAACTGTTTATCGTCAGGTTGCGAGCCCATTTGCTTTGCAACAAGAAAAGAAATGGGTCTCGTTCACCAAAGCAACCAACCTGACAAGTTTATGAGACATAGAACAAACATAGCCAGAAACCTATATAGGAGAGAATTCAAAGCACACTTTGGCTGCGTGAATGCAATTGAATTTTCCCATAAAGGAGGAGAATTGATGGCATCAGGTATTGTTAACGTTATAACGTCATTTTGTTTTGATTAAATATTTATTGATATTGTGTGTATGTCCCTCCTTTCGTAGGAGAACCTGTAGTACCTTTGCAAATTATGTTTTCTCAAAGTATACCGGTAACCGTTAGTTTGTGTTTCCAGCCAATTTAAGCTTTATATGTAATTGATATAGGTAAACACATAAACGAATAGAAATTCCTAATTATGAAAAAACCTTTTTTCTAAATTGTGCATTTACATTTCTTTTTTCTATTTTTTGTTAAATCTCAGTTTTGTATTTAAAACAAAAAAAGTTACCACTCAATTAGTATAAGGCTTTGAATTAATAATAAATATAAAAAACAACGTTTACATTTCATGCAAAATATTGTTGCATTCGAGGCACTTTGTATGATCAAGAATGCAAGGAGTCGAATATTCCTAGATTTTAATGCTAGAACTGCTTCAGAGCCAGATTTTATAGTAAATGATGACAATAGTTACTCTCCTACATACAACTATCCCATTGACAGAAATTTGCTGAAAAGAAGTAGTCCAGATATAACACTTGATACTCGAGGCAAAGACCTACTTGATCTATGTATAAGTCACCAAATCAGGGTCCTCAATGGTCGGGTCCTTGTGGATATGCTTGGCCACTACACATGTTATACTCCAAATGGAGCCAGTGTAGTGGATTACGTTATGGTGTCGGAGGGTATCCTGGACCAAGTTCTATATTTTAAAGTAACCAACTTTATTCCCACTCTTTCTGATGCACACTGCAAGCTGGAATGGACAATGTCAGCTAAATTTGTATCCCAACAAAAAACCGATAACACATTTGTACAGCCCATATCTCCAAATTTTATTTGGTCTGAAGAATCATCTGAAAAATTCCGGTTTGCATTGTGCTCCACAGAAATACAAAGTAAACTCAAAAATTTCAATTCAAATACTATTGAAGGAACAGAGATTTCAGTGGATGGTGTGGCAGCAGAGCTCTCTGAAATTCTATTTTCTGCAGCAAAATCCTCTTTAAACAGATGCAAGGTATATAAAAAAGATTCCCCAAAAAACAAAAAATGGTTTGATAAAGACTTGAAAAAATCTAGATTGAATTTGATTAATTATGGTAAAATTTATTCAAAATTTCCTCGAGACAATTATGTCAAAAACCATTATTACAAACTTCAGAGAGAATATAACAAATTGCGAAAATTTAAGTATAGACAATATAAACAAACTTTAATCAATCAACTTGACTCACTACATGATAAGAATCCAAAACTCTATTGGAATCTTATAAATGACCTTAGACAACAGAAAGAGAAAGATCAGAGGGGCTCTGTTGTTGACCCACCCTCCTGGGTGTCTCACTTTGAAAAATTGAATCAAGTGAAGGATGAATTTAAAGAGTGGTTGAAAAACCTTGAGATCCAGCTTGACATGTTAGAAAAACAAACAACTTTTAATGAGCTGGACATGCACATTAGTAAAGCTGAAATTTCAAAGGCCATTTCTAAGTTAAAATGTGGAAAATCACCTGGACTAGATAACATTTCCACTAATATGTTGAAATGTGCTCAAAATGAATTATTGCCCATCATCGAAAAACTCTTCAACTCTTGTCTATTCAGTGGAAATTATCCAAAAAATTGGGCTGTTGGATATATTACACCTATTCATAAAGCAGGTGACATCTCGGATCCTAACAATTATAGGGGTATTTCAGTTACAAGTGCACTAGGAAAACTCTTCAATTCTATCTTAGATAACAGACTAGGTATGTTTTTAGAAAAACATCAAATTATTGATACATGTCAGGTTGGATTTACAAGGAAAGCCAGAACAACTGATCACTTGTTTATATTGAAATGTATAATTGATACATATTGTAACTCTAAAGATGGTAGAGTGTTTGCCTGCTTTGTAGATTTTCAAAAGGCATTTGACACTGTCATTCACACCGGTATCAAAATCAAATTACTACACGCTGGGGTAGGCTCCCTATTCTATAATATAATAAGTAGAATGTATGAAATTAGCAAATCTTGTGTTAAAGTTTCAAATGGTATAACAGATTTCTTTCCTATTAAAGTTGGGGTAAAACAAGGCGACAATCTAAGCCCAACTTATTTAAGATATTTATAAATGATTTCCCAGATTACATCAGGAACTGCCCAGATCCGATACAATTAAATGATAAGCCTATCCACTGCCTTATGTATGCAGATGATATAATTCTGTTATCTTCTACTGCAGAAGGCCTCCAAGCAAAACTTGATATCCTTGATAGTTATTGTAATGATTGGTGTTTGACAGTTAACCCAACTAAAACCAAAATATTGGTCTTCAACAAGGCAGGCAGGCACCTACGTCATAAATTTAAGTACAAAGCATGTGAACTTGAATGTGTACAACACTGCAAATACTTAGGTGTGTATTTTAGTGCTTCTGGGACTTTCTCCTATGCTCAGGATGAACTTTATAAGAAAAGTTTGAAAGCATATTTTAAACTTCAGAAAGATTTTCTCTCACTAAACCCAAAACCAAAAACTAGTATACATATATTTGATCACACAATCAAGCCCATTGTACTTTATGGCTGTGAAATATGGGGCACTTTTAACTCAAATACAGCTAGATTTAGAAATGGAACTGTATCTCCGGACAGAATTTACTCAAATCTCATTGGTGAAAAATTACATACTAAATTTTGTAAATTTATTTTAGGTGTTCATAAAAAAACCACCAACTTTGCTGTTTTGTCAGAACTTGGTCGTTTCCCACTCTATTACGATATTATAAAAAGTATTCTCCACTATTGGAACCGACTTGAATATCTAGAAAAATTTCCTTTACTACAAAATGCTTATGAACAATCAAAACAACTATATAATCAAAACAAATCATCATGGTACGGATCTCTCCAACGTATACTTCAAAATTTTCCAACAATTAGTCAATTGAAAGGAAAGAAAAATTTAAAAAAACAGCCTCAATAGACAAATCAAAGAGGGCTTTTTGGAACTATGGAAAAATCAGATGAAACAATACTCAGAAGGGAAGCTTCGCACTTACACCACATTCAAAGTACATTTTGGGTTTGAAAATTATCTATCTGTTATCGGTAATTTTGAGCATAGGAGATGTTTAACTAAACTAAGAATCTCAGCACATCGTCTACATATTGAGACTGGTAGATACCAGGGTATCCCTCCACACCAAAGGTTGTGTGAGCAGTGCGACTCGGGAGAGGTAGAAGATGAAATTCATTTTCTACTTTGCTGCAGCAAATTTAGAGAGGAGCGACAACAGCTGTTCAAAACAATATCTCAATCGTGTAACAATTTTCTACAATTAAATCCTCGAGAAAAATTTTACTGGTTAATGACCTGTGAAGATGTATCAGTTTTGAAAGAGTTGTGTCACTTTATTTATAAATACTGCAGATAATTTAAATAACTGAATAACACTGCTTCAATTTTATTAACAAAATCTACATATTAATGTCTAAAATATATTATTGTTTGTCTGCACTAGACACGAGGAGGAATGCTCATTGCTAATCTTAGTAGATGCAATACATTTCCTGAAGCACTGTCCCTTGGTGTCTGTTGCAGATAAACGATACATCTATTTATTCCCATTTTAGTTTATTACTTGAACTGCTTGCTTTCCTGGATCAGGCACGGGGAGAATCGAAATGCGATTCTTAAGCACCGTCCCCTGGTGTCTCCTCCAGCTAAGTAATCACAGTCCTTTCATCAAACACATGATGTTTTACTACTTGAACCGCTTGCTTTGCTGGATCAGACACGGGGAGAATCAAAACACAATTCTTAAGCATCGTCCCCTGGTGTCTCCTCCAGCTAAGTAATCGCATACATGTAGTCCATTCTTCAACCATATGATACACTGCAACTATACATTACTCATTGCCTCTCCTCGGGTCGTGCTGCCGAACACAGCCTATTTATTTATTTATTTATATATTTTTTGTAACATATATCATTTAAATAGTTAGAATTGTATTGTTTAAAAACATATATCTCCATTCTGTATTGTTGTAACTGTTGATATAATTATGAATGTATATTTGTTATTGCCCCTTGAGGGACCCTAATTGGAATAAAATATTGTATTGTATTGTATTGTATTGTATTGTATAGTGTGACATTATATTTGACCAATGAGATCTTCTACAAAGACATACATGCCATGATATAGCTGAAATACTGCTAAAGTTGGCATTAAGCACCAATCTACAGGGATATTAATCTTGATCTGGGAAAAAACATGACTGTCATATGGGCAATTGTTGATTTTTATTGGCTGAAATCTTCTCCTCTGAAAGTGCAAGTCCAAATGATTTGCAAATGATGTTTGTAAGGTCCGGTTCTAAGATTCTTCATTTAATCTTGTTCATGGGAAAATATGGTAGTGATTGACAATTCTTGTCTCGGAAACTTGTTTGAACCCAAACCATGCAGATGAGTGATTCAGACTCAGGTACATTTGTATGTCTCCAGTTCTCCATGTACTCTGTGTTTCTCTATAAAAAGTTAGCATTTAACAACATCCCCTGTGTGGAGTCATGTCAGGAGTCACTTTTTTTCAACCAACCTGTATATTTGGTTTACAACAATGTTAGATGAGACACTCGTAGGTAGGGATGTCCATACACATGTTTGTTTCTGTGTTGGAACCTGACCAACCCACAGAACCTGCTTCTAACCCCAGCATTGAATATCAGAAATCACAGAAAAAGAAAAAAAATAGCATTAAAGTAAGATTTTTTTTCTCAGATATTTGAAAGAAATAATAATTCCTATACTCTGACTGTCTCCCTATCAACATGCAAAATTATAGGTTGCAGGATGAAAGCGAAATAGTGGTTTTAAAAGGATGGATCAGAAAGTGTGATGAAAAAAGTTTCACTGCATTTGCTAGGAAGAGTTTTTGTTTAACTACCTTTCAGGAAAATAAAATTTGAATTTTAATACTGCAGAAATATTAACTTAAAAATGTATCTATTACTTAGGTGGTGATGATAGAAGAGTTTTACTGTGGAATGTTGAGAAAGCCTTATCAGACATTGGCTCCCCAAGGTCAATGAAAGGTGAACATAACAGCAATATTTTCTGTCTGACATTTGATCATGACAACAAAAAAATATTTTCTGGAGGTATGTATATTTAGTAAGCTAATTCAAGAAATGTATTAATTTTAAAAAGTTACCTGTCTATCCAAACAATCCAAAGAAATAGATAAGCATTTGTTGATTTGAGTTTGTAGTGTTTTAATTTTTGTAAGTTTGATCTATAAATAGTGTTTTATTTGATTTTCACAAATTTTATTTTGAATTATACTGTCTTAATTTGTTGTCTCCCTTTAGATTTTTTTTTATTAATTTTCACCACGAATGTAGTAATTAAAATTAATTACAATAAATTTTGGACAAATACATTCCCCCTCCCCCCCCCCCCCCCCCCCCCATAAAAATTCAAGATATTTTAAAGAGGCATTAGCTATGATTTTGACCAAACAAATTATATGTTTTGGTAATTGGTAAATAGCTTTAAAATGATGAAATAAAGGAATATATTTCACATTAAACAGCTTATCGTACCACTTTTCACCTTTTGAGAATGAAAATGACCATCTATTTATTATTTCCTTGCAAGCAAATAATTTGACCTCGCTTTCTCCATATGCAACTGACCTTACTAGTGAAAAACGAATAATTTGTATTTTGTCGCTTATTAACTGCAAACTTGCATGGTTCTTTGTCCGTAATTAACGCAGACTAAAAGCAGATTCACAGAAAATAAGAAATAAGTGCATTGTTGTACTGATTTAATGATGATTCGGCAAACCCCGTAAACAATACCGATAATTAATAAGATGGCGTCCATTTCTTGATCGATCTCAAAATAGGAGCAGTTGAACCTTTTTTCCCCCGATGCGCGTACATTTCATAACATTTATAAGTTACAGAAATACGTTTTATTAAGGCATCAATCATATCTGATAATTTTTATGGGTAACAAAAATTTACGATTTTGGCAGATAATGTACAAAAGGTCCTTCATTTTGCATATCTACATTGTACAGTTTCAGTATGAATAATCAGATAACAACTTTATTGGTTTTTTTATTTAAGGAAATGATGAACAGGTCATAGTTCATGATATTCAGAGGTAATATAATTTAGATTTATCTGATCAGTTCTTAAACCAATTTACATCTGCATTTATTGTCAAACTCATGATATATTAATTGTCCCTTTAACGGTTTGGAACAAACAGAGATTTTCCTATTAAAGTCTTGAAATAATGTACAAATGTAAATATATGTCTTTGGCTAATTAGAAATTGCTAATATGAAATTTTATACTTGTTGTAACATTTAAAGGCTAAAGATCCTTCTTGTTTATATACAAATGTCTGCATGTGAAGCATATATGAAACTTGGATACTGTATCCAGTAAGGAGCCAAAGAGATTTAAAAAAGTATAATCTGGTGTCCAATATATATATATATGATTTCTATAACAGATGATGTTTTTGTCATTCCAACGGTAACACGACAGGTACCACTAGCAGAGCAGAAGCTGCTTACCCTTCCAGTTAACCCCTGGTTTTTAGTGGGATTCCTTTTGCTCAGTCTTTTCTTTTCTGTGTAGAGTTTTGTCAATCATTGTTCGTTTTTTTGTTGTTTTTATACGGCTGTAAAAAGTTTTAATTATCAATTTATTTTCTCTATAGTGGCACTACACTTGATGTTTTCAAACATGAGGATGCTGTATATGGATTGACATCAGACCCTAACAATGTCAATGTATTTGCTAGTGCTTGTGATGATGGTAGAATACTGGTTTTTGACATCAGGGAACCCCCCAGTACAGGTAAATATGTGTGGACTTGACTGTATAAGGTTTTGATTTGTATTGGGTGGTTAGGGTTATGGTGTTTAGTGCCACTTTCAACAATATTTGAGTTACTGTATATATTGTAGCTGTCAGTTATATTGGTGGAGGAAACCGGAGTACCCGGAGAAAATCACCAACCTGCCACAAGTCACTGATTTGTATGTAAAGGGTAATCAGACAGCTATGTACAGAAGACATTATTTACGCTCTCTGTCATTTCAATTCAATCTGTTTTACATACTGCAATCATTTATGTGTGGTAATCAGGTAATACTTTGTATCAAAGTGAAGATCAATTTTATTTATCTTGCCTTTGCTGTAATCACCTATGTTTGTTTCTATTTACTTCTCTATAGAAACCATTATTTATTGTGTTTAAAAAAAAAAAAAAGATAGTACAACTAATGAGGATGACTTAAATATCAACTGAATTACCCATACTCCTGTATGTCATCTTTCAGCAGGAGGAAATATCTGGTACATGTAAGCTAAAATGTTTGAGTACGATTTTTTTACTCACACTAAAAAACAGCCAATTAGAACATTGTATATATTAGATAAAGCATTCTGATGAGACAATTTTGGAGTGCAAATCTTATGCTCGAAAGTTATTTGACAGTGAGACCAGGTGATCATTTTGAATTTAGAGGAATAATAAGAGGTTTTAGTAAAATCTTAAATGATATATATGTCTGAACCTTGGCATATTTTTTTTTTAGAAAATAATTACCTACCAGACTTTATTGCCCTGTCAATAAATAGAAACTGTCATAATGTCTGAAAAGGATTGTTTTTCAATTTGTTGTATGTACATAAAAGACTCCTTAATTATTGAAAACCAAAATGTGTTCAAATTGTAAAAAGTCATTAAACCCTATAGGGTTATTTAAAGGTGTTGAAAAGGGTAGCTTGTATACTAGTTGAGTAGATCTGCGATTGAATAACCTAAAGGTTAAGGTTAGGGTTAGTGAGGTTTGATTATTTACTTGATGATCAGTTCAGGATATGCTCCACTGGTATACAGTCTAGATGTTACCTATCAAAAGGAGTTACCACATTTGTATACATTATTTCATATTTGCTTTAGATATAATATAATAATGGGATAATATAATGTTTTAGTAAATACATGTTTATTACTTTGCAGATCCATTCTGTCTAGCAAATTATACATCATCTATGCATGCTGTGGCCTACAACCATGTAGAACCACGTCTCTTAGCAACAGCCAATGCTAGAGAAGGCATAGGATTGTGGGATATTAGGAAACCAAGGAGGTAAAACATGTGGTTATTATGTCAGGTTGCCTCATTTTTTCTATGTTACACATTGAAATAAATCTGATTTTATATTTTTGTAACAGATTGCATTCAATAATTTTTACCCAAGGGTAGGTGTTCTATCAGTTATCATATCTTCCTTCTTCCCCATTTGAATGTAAAACCATAAACCATGTACTGATTCGTCTTGTTTATTATTTTATAATTTTTTCATATTTTGTATCTTTTTTTTAGTTGTTTGTTGAGGTATGGTAGTGGATTAGTGCAACAGAGCTGTATGAGTGTCTGTATCAACAAGATGGGAAATAGACTGTTGGCATTAAGACGACGTCTGCCTGCAGTATTATATGATATAAAGAGTGCTTCCCCTTTGTGTGAATTTGACCATGCAGGATACTATAACTCTTGTACTATGAAAAGTTGTTCATTTGCTGGAGATAAAGATCAGGTGAGTATTGAGTTAGTGAGTGAGTGATTGTTGCTTAACACCAAATGAGCAATTTTTCAGCTATATCATGGCGAGAACAAGGTACTTTCAATGAGATGATAATGTTGTCCACTTTGTATTAGACCAACATGCTAATTTGGATTATTTTAGTGCTAGCTCACTGAAACAGTCTGCGGGTAGACATGTCATTTTACTGGTACACATTATCCTGATTCCAAGCGGACATGTCTTTGCTCTTTCTCCTTAGTGTGGCAACAAATACCAATTTTATTGTTTTTGGTTTGACTCAACTAGGGCTGGAACCTACGATCTACCACACTCAAGACAAGCATGCTAACCATTACACCACCCATGCAGTTCAAACACAATCACTTTAAAAAATATAGTATTAAAAATGTAATTTGCATAATTGGTAAACATGTGCCACAACTTAGTTGAATTTTTGAGTATGTACTTTTAAATTCTAGATTGGTTCATTGCCAACATTTCAAAATTCATAAATCTTATCTATAAAACTTTATTTATAGATATAGTAAAACCTGTCTTATGTGAATGCCCTTCCAATGGAGAATTAAAATGCAGTCACATAAGACAGGTGGTTGCTAAAGACAGGTTTATTTAATATAAAATGCACTGATAAACGAAAATGAAATTAAGGTCACATAATACAAGTTATTGCTTAGTAGAGGTGGTCACTACAGCTGGTTTGACTGTATTATATATTTTACAGTATGTTTTATCTGGATCAGATGACTTTAACTTGTATATGTGGAAAATACCAGATGACTTGTCACAAAGTAAGTAAATACTTACTAGTATACTATACATTGTTAGTATTAAGACAATGGTCTGGATATTAAAGGCAACCTCTAGAAATATAATTAACAATATTAAAATCAGAACTAAAAACAAGACCTTAAAAAAAAGGTGGCATGAAATCAGGACATTCAAAATAAGAAGACATCTCTTGCCAGCATAGACTCACTTCACCTTACAAATTACCTAGCGGTAGATATTATAGAAGTGAATATAATTACATGTAATTAGATCCTGTCTTGTTCTAAGAAAAGTTTGAAGATGCTAAAAGGGTAAATCAAAGAAGGATAGACAATACAAAGACCAAAAGAACAAACAATGATCTACAAAACACTACACAGAAAACTAAAGATTGAGCAACACAGCCCCTACAACAATTGGGGGTAAAATCAGGTAATACAGAAAGAGTAAGGATCAGTCCTCTTTGTACAACATTAATTTAAATATCTCATTATATATTACAGTCAAACCTGTCTTATGTGACCTTCCAAGGAAACATTGAAATATGGTCACATAAGACAGGTGGTCACTAAATACAAGTTTATTTAATATAAAATGCACTGAGAAGTGAAAATAGAATTAAAGTCACATTATACAAGTTATAACTTAATAAGAGAGAGGTCATTAAAGTATGTTTGACTGTATCATTTTATAATATAATTAATTTGTTTTTACAGGAAAATTTGTAAACGATGCACATATGGTGTTACATGGACACAGATCTATAGTTAATCAAGTCAGGTTTAATGCTGCAAATCACCTCATCATATCATCTGGTGTTGAGAAATCTATCAAGGTTAGATATGGCCACAAATAAATATTGTGCTTGATATCAATATGCAGTAGTTCCCCTTATTAGTTATTCAACTAAGCTACCCCTTCTGCAGTGAAAAAGTGGTATTATGATGAAGGTTATTCCAGAAATGTGTCTTACGCACTAAATTTGATATCTATGTTTTTATTACGGTATAAGAGGGAAACTTTTGTTGTGGTATATTTTTTCTTGTTTACACACACATATATATATTTATTATGCAATCAGTACATTTGCTGTACAAATATGCTATACGAATAAATATTTGCTTTATTCGTACTAGACGAATAAACCTTTCAGCCTACGAATAAACTTTCCTGGTACCCTGTAGCTATGTACAGCGGAGGGCGAAGACCAGTATGAAACTGGTACTAATGTAACACGGACCACGAAGAAGACACCCTTGACAACATTTATGAAAGGCGAGGAATGATGCTTGTTTCTGTCCTTTTTGTTTAAATCTGACAAGTTTTCCGATTTTTTTGACATTGCAGGATAAACACAATATACGTACATTGTCGTTAAATATAAAATTGATTTATACTCGCTGCGAAACAGGCCTGAAAAGCTCGCCAAAGGCTTGCTATTCTGTCTGTTTCTAAAGCTCGTACAAGTAAATTTTATATTTACCAACAATGTACGTATATTGTATATATATATGTATACATTGTATATAAAGATGCAGGTTTCTAAATATAAAAATTATTTGAGGCTTAGGAACAGTTATAAATGTGATGCTTGCCGAGCATTTCTCACCTGTTACAAGCCAAGTACAAATGAATTTTACATTAAAAAAACAAGGTAGATGTATGTATATCTGTTTATCCTGCACCATTATGAATTACCGGTAATCAAAAATAACAAAGCGTTGAAAATTAACAAGAAAAGACTGTCATCTCCTGACTTGACATCATAAGTGAATTACTAAGTCAGCATTGTACTGCCCTTTAGAAAGTTTTTGTTGAGCACAAGTTCAACAAATTCAAAAATTTCCAAAATTATGAAACTGGTTGAGCCCAAAGCTGTACATGAATAATCAGTAAATAATAAACTAATCATTTATAACCAGGTGAGTCACTGATTCATCTACATGTATATAATACATGACATCTACATGTACATTTGTATATCGTAAATCGGGAAATTTTGGTGTAGGTTAATTTTGGCCTTTTCAGCTCACCTGGCCAAAGGCCATGTGAGCTTTTGCCATCACTTGGAGTCCGTCGTCTGTCGTACGTCGTAAACTTTAATCTTCTCCTCAGAAACCAATAGGCCAATTGCAGCCAAACTTTGGTGGAATGGTATTTGTATGGCCCTCTTCCAAATTTGTGTCCGTTGATCCCGACTTCCAACCAAGATGGCCGCCAAGCTAAAAATAGAAAAAAAGGGGGGATGAAATTTTAATTGTCCATTGCTGCCATAATATAAGTCAAAATGAGATCAAATTTTAACTGCAGCTACATGGCAAGGAGTATATTCCGGGTTTTTCTGTGAAATTTTTCTTTCAGCCGATTTATACCGATTATGCAAATTAGGAATATTTTGATAAAAGATCACATTTAAATCTTCTCCTCTGAAACCGCTGAACCAAATTAAACCAAACCTGGCAGGGATGGTCCCTGGGTGGGTCCCTTTCAAAATTATGTCTGACAGCCCCGCCATCCATTCAAGATGGCTGCTGTTACTAAAAATAGAAATTTCTTCAATTGTCCATTGCTGCTTTAGTATAAGTCAAAATTAACTCAAATTTTAACTGCAGCTACATGGCAAGGAGTAGTTTAACATATATTCCAGGTTTTGCTGTGAAATTTTTCTTTCAGCCGATTTATACCGATTATGCAAATTAGGCATATTTTGATAAAAGATCACATTTAAATCTTCTCCTCTAAATCCGCTGAACCAAATTAAAGCAAATTTGGGGGGGGGGGTCCCCTTTCAATATTGTGCCCGACAGCCCCACCCTCCATTGAAGATGGCTGCTTTTACTAAAAATAGAAATTTCTTCAATTGTCCATTGCTGCTTTAGTATAAGTCAAAATGAGCTCAAATTGTAACTGCAGCTACATGGCAATGAGTAGTTTAACATATATTCTGGGTTTTTCTGTGAAATTTTTTCAGCCAGTTTATTCCATTTAGGAATATTATGAGATAAAAATCACATTTAAATCTTTTGCTCAGAAATTTGAGTTGAAATGATCTTTGGGTGGTCCACTTTCAAAATTATGTGTAACACCCCCATTTTCTATTAACTTTAGATGTCAAATTGAAAACCAGGTGAGTGATTACAGGCTCCTGGGAGCCTCTAGTTTCTCCAAAGAGGGTTGTTTTATTTTGGTGTGTGAAATTTTGGCCATTTTCATTTCTAGTGCGTTTATATTTTGGCCACTTTTGGTTCCCATGTGTTTAATTTTTTTGTCAGTTAATTCAGAGCATAAATGGAAGCGTTCTCATTTCAACCAGCGATACTACGTTTTTACTGTTACTTACTGGATATTTTGATGTCGTACTAAAAACCAAATCGATTATGGATAAATTGTGATATTTATTAAAACTAGGAATTTAAATATTTAAACAGCCTAAAGTAAAATGCATTTAATATAAAAACAACAAATAATAATTTTGCACTGGTATTAATCATCGCTTTTACAGGTAAACAGTCTTATTATAACGGTCAGTACATGTATTTGTTTACACAGCAATTATACATAATAAACAGATCAAAGGTTACAGAAAAATGTATATGACAGATCTGTACCTGTAAATCTATTTGATTATTAACTGAATTTTATATTGTTATAAATAAAACCGATAAGACACTAATTACGTGTTTATTGATTTTTCTTTTTTCTATAGGTAATTGTCATTTAAATGATATTTGACATTTTGTTGATTGAATAAATTTTATTGGTATTGCATGGTTTTTATCAATGTACTTTATATACCTGTAATTTCTCTCTTGTCATCCAAGCCAACGATTTCACATCGTGAACACTTTTCAGTTTGACTTGTGTGTGTGTGTATATACATGTATAATGGTAATGGACAAAGTTTTACTTAGGAAAGAAGTAAGACAAAAAGGTACAGACTAGGGAATACAAATATAAAAAGATATTAAGGCAGTGTTCAATTTTGGCAGTTAATTTTTGGAGTGTGACATATTTTGGTGTGTTTAATTTTGGCACTTCGTATTTAGGGGCCAAAATAAAACCATGACCAAAATTTCCTGATTTACGGTATAATACATGACGGTGTGTTTAATTTTGGCACTTCGTATTTAGGGGCCAAAATAAAACCATGACCAAAATTTCCTGATTTACGGTATAATACATGACATCTACATGTATATAATACATGACATCATAATCAAATGCTTAAAATTAAACATAATTTTGTTTCACAGGTATGGAGTCCATTTCCAGTTCCAAAATCTGAAGGAGGAATTGATGCCAATTCAGTGAAGAAAAATACAGAGAGACCAGCCTACTCACATGAAGAATACATCAACCTAGTGTTAGATACTGGTAATGTTATGACTCATGACTACTCCAATCAGTCGGTTGAAGAAGATCCTCGTATGTTGGCCTTCTTCGATTCCTTGGTACAGAGAGAGTTGGAGGGATTCAGTTCTAGTGACGACTTGGCAAGTAGCGAAGAAGAAATGTTGGATAGAATACAAAATTTAACAGACACTGATCTGACGGACTCGGATAGCAATCCATTACAAAATAACGTAGATAACGACAGCGTAACGTTTAATCCATTCACGGTAGCATTTGCCAGTGCTGTAAATTCTAATGATAATGTTACTTCATCAAACGGACATTATAGTGAGATATCAGAGAGTTCTGACAGTGATTCAAGTAGTTCTGATAATAATTCTAATCAAGGAGGAAAAAGTATAGAACAATTAATAAAACAAAGACGTAAAGAGATGAAGAAAAATGGAATAAACAAAAGAAAAAGACCATTAGTTACGTACAGTACTGACTCTTCAAGTGACAGTGAAAATGAAACAACTCGTAATTCCAATGCTAGTTCTTCAGTTAATAATGGACAGGTTCAAGAACAAGGTCATCCTTTTAGCATTCTGTCAGCTTGTCGGCAAAACAAAAATCTTCAACTTAAACGTCTGAAACTATTAAGAAGAAATGTTTTGAATAGTGATTCTGATCAAACCGAAGAGGAAAATTTGGAAGAAAATCCTGTGCTTAATGATAATAAAACAGAAGAAGGTGATAATTTGACAGAAAATTCAAAATGTGAAGAACTTCAAAATTGTAAAAACACTGAAGGTAAAGAAATGGGACCATATTTACATGAAGCTGAAAATCTGCCATCTTGTTCAAAGTCTAGTCCTTCATCGACAGAATTCAGTTTGATTAACAATGAAAATGGTGATGGTCCAGAAGAAAATGATATGGAGAATAACAGAGAAAACTGGGCTGAATTTAAACGATTTAAAAATGGTGTTAAATTGAGGAAATATAGAAGTCATAGTAAAAGCGAAGATAGTTAAGTTATGAAATCTTAATTTAATGCCAGATGTCTTTCATTAGGATGTATTATATAGTATTAGATAGATTGTTTTGTATAAATTGTTTTGTATAATGTTATTGATTTAGTTTCTTTGTTGCCCTGACCTTTTGAATACAAGTGAAATATTGAATTTAGGGAAATTTAATATTCTACCATTTACTTTTACTTCATTTTCTAATATAATAATGCTCTGACAAATTTCTACAACTTCAGTGACATCAGAGTGCTCTTAATTGGACTTTACTAGATTTACTAGATGAATAAACGATGATTAGAGAAAACCGAAGGGGCAATCAAAAATGGACAATCAAGAAACACAGACAACATTGGGCACAAGACACAGAACAAAGACAAACAAAACAAAAACATAACATGGAAAACTAAAAAGATGAAAAACAGGGACCCCACAAAAAAAACAGGATGTGAGCCGCAGTGCTTGCAAAGGTCATGCAGATCCTGTATCTTATAAGACACTTGGCACGTAACTCATATATTCAAGTCCATTAAAAGTCTTGTCGGTGATAGAGGAAGAAAAAGTCTATGTAAAAGTGAAAAAACTATTGCCATTTATAAAGTATTCCTTTGATTTATATCATTATGTACAGGATGAGGATGTGCATGTCTAAAAAATGTCTCCTTTACTTACACTTGTGTGAATAAAACTAGTCATCCTGGTACTGAAACACGTCTTACAGAATGTTGGTCCATTGCATTTGACCACTTTTGAATTATTTATTAGATCTAGTTTTATCTCCTGTTATTAAGTATTAATTTATCAGCCTTTTAATTGATCTTAATACATGTATTTTGTTTGTTTAATTTTTTAATTCTTTTGTTATGTACATGTTAATGATTTTATTATGCATAAGCATTTTAAGTGATGTAAAATTTTGTTCTGCTTTATATACCGATATAGATCCTTTCATGATAACTGCTGTCCTGCATTCATCCGGGACATTTGTGAGTGGTAATAATACCCTTTGCCTTAAAATGATGTCAGAGAACAATTAAATGCATTTATGACGTCACAATTTTTCTGCAAAATCATAATTTTTCCACTCACAAATGTCCCGGATAATGTAAGACTGCAGTTACCATGAAAGGGTCTATTCTCTCATTTGGACTTCCTTGCATTTAATAATTGAAGGAGGTGAAAACAGATGGAAAAGTTGAATTTTATTTTCATAAAATAAAATAAACCTGTTGCATGTAATTTGAAGAAAATCAAAACAGCGATCTGATTTAATGTCAACAAGGACAAGAGGTAAATTTAATTACCATATTTAACTCCTGTCAATTAGATATCAAATAATTAATTTGCATTTAAGATCATCCAACAAATTATATAGAAATATAGAAAATACTGAACCATTAAAACACTTGCTTTTGTTAAAGTTTACTGTATTAAATTTCATGCATATTTTTTGTGTCATATTACAAAATGATTAAATATTGTAGATTTATGAATCAATTCAATTTTGTTTTTGTGTTGAAATTCAGAATATTTTAGCATGTATCTTATAAAATAAGCATTGTGCTATATATGTTTACATTAAAATTCATATGAATATTCAATTTCTTTGTGTTATTTTATCCTTTGCTATAAAGCCTGTATGGTACTACTGTTGTCCATCTCTGTATGTGAGATTTTTTTAATTTTCTATATATGATGGGTTTTTTTTTAGCTCACCTGACCCAAAGGGTCATGTGAGCTATTGCCATCACTTGGCGTCCGTTGTCCGTCTGTAAACTTTTTAAAAAATCTTCTCCTCTGAAACCACTGGGCCAATTTAATCCAAACTTGGCCTGAATCATCCTTAGGGGGTTCCCTTTAAAAGTTGTGTCCGATGACCCTGCCGACCAACCATCATGGCCGCCATGTCTATAAATAGAACATAGGGGTAAAATTGCAGTTTTTGAGTAATAACTCAAAAACCGTTAATAAAAACAGAAATCTGACATGGGGTAAAAATGATCAGCACAGCAAGATCCACATACCCTGCAATTTTGAAGTAAATCTGATTACCCATCTTGGAGTTATTGCCCTTTTTTCATCAAATTTTTAAAATTGTAATACCTTTCGTCTTATATTTCAAAAACTATAAGAGATAGATGTTAAGTTTAAATTGCAAAAATGTGCAGCATGTCAAGATCTATCTACCCTGCAATTTTGAAGTAAATCCCATTACCCATTTTGGAGTTATTTCCCTTTTTTCATCAAATTTTCACCATTTTAATACTTTTTGTCCTTTATTTCAAAAACTATGAGAGATCAATGTTAAGTTTAAACTGCAAACATGTTCAGCATGTCAAGATCTACCTACCCTGCAATTTTGAAGTAAATCTGATTACCCATCTTTGAGTTATTGCCCTTTTTTCATCACATTTTAAAATTTTTAATACTTTTCGTCTTATATTTCAAAAACTATAAGAGATAGATGTTAAGTTTAAATTGCAAAAATGTGCAGCATGTCAAGATCTATCTACCCTGCAATTTTGAAGTAAATTTCATTACCTGTTTTGGAGTTATTGCCCTTTTTTCATCAAATTTTCCAAAATTTTAATACTTTTCGTCCTTTATTTCAAAAACTATAAGAGATAGATGTTAAGTTTAAACTGCAAACATGTTCAACCTGTCAAGGTCTACCTACACTGCAGTTTTTAGCTCACCTGTATGAGCTATTGCCATCACTTGGCGTCCGTCTCCTCTGAAACCACGGGGCCAATTTAAACCAAACTTGGCCTGAATCATCCTTAGGGGGTTCCCTTTAAAAGTTATGTCCGATGACCCTGCCGACCAACCATCATGGCCGCCATGTCTATAAATAGAACATAGGGGTAAAATCAGCCAAAAAATCAATTAAAAAATCCAGAAAAATCCTTTAGAGTATATTGCAATTAAATTTGATACATATGTAATATTCTTTCAGAACTATGGTTGAGGACCCCATTCCCCATCAAACATGGCCACCATCGTTACTATTAATTGAAAATTAGTGAAAAAATTCATTAAAAAATTATTTTAATATCCTGTAAAGAGTCAAATGCAATCAAACCATATGGAAGGAATGCATATGTGGTCTTCTTTCAAAATTTTGATTGAAGACCTCCTGCTGTCATCCAACGTGGCCGTCACTGTTACAAAAAATAGAAAATTATTGTCAAAAAACATATTTTAAAATCCGGTAAAAAGCCAGTTGCCACCAAACTTTATGGAAATGATGCATATATGATCCACTTTCAGACTTTTGGTTGCTAACCCTGGTCGCTTATGAAAAATGGCTGCTATCGTTACAAAAAATAGATTTTTTTGATTTTTTTTAATTCTTTAAATATTGTAAAGAGCCAATGTTGGTACCAAACTATAAAGGAACAATGCATATATATAATTCTCTTTCAGACCATGAATGATGACCCTGACTGCCATCAAACATGGCCGTTGCCACTTCTCAAACTTGAAAATTAGTGAAAAAAATCAGTAAAAAATAGAAAACTATTGAAAAAATTAGATTCTTCTCCTCTGAAACCGTTTGGCCAAATGAACCGAAACTTGGTAGGAAGCATCTATGGAAAGTCCTCTGTTGTGATTGCTCATTTCGTCCCGATCCGTTAACAAATATGGCCACCATAGACAATTCTTGTTTCTGATTGAATGATTTCTAAAAAATCTTCTCCTCTGAAACCGCTTTGCCAAATGAACCGAAACTTGGTGGGATGCATCTATGGGAGGTCCTTTATAAAGACTGCTCATTTCGTCCCGATCCATTAACAAATATGGCTGCCACAGGCGATTCTTGTTTCTAATTGGTCGATTTCTAAAAATCTTCTTCTCTGAAACCGCTTTGCCAAATGAACAGAAACTTGGTAGGAAGCATTTGAAGGTTCTCTATAAGGATTGCTCATTTTGTCCCGATCATTAACAAACATGGCCGCCACAGGCAATTATTGTTTCTGATTGGTCAATTTCTAAAAATCTTCTACTCTGAAACATGGTAGGAAGCATCTATGGAAGGTCCTCTATGGGAATTGCTCATTCCGTTTCGATCCGTTAACAAACATGGCCATCATAGGTAATTCTTGTTTCTTATTGGTCGATTTCTGAAACAGCTTTTCCTCTGAAGCCACTTGGCCAAATGATATGAAACTTGATAAGAAGCATCTATGGAAGGTCCTCTATAGATATTGCTCATTTCGTTTTGATCCATTAACAAACATGGCTGCCACAAGCAATTCTTGTTTTAGATTGGTCAATTTCTAAAAATCTTCTCTGAAACTGCTATGCCAAAATGAACAGAAATTTGGTGGGAAGCACCTATGGAAGGTTCTGTATTAAGTTTCCTCAAAGCAGAATGAAAGGTGAGCGACACAGGCTCAGCCCACTGAGCCTCTAGTTAATTCTTATACTCGTTCAAGCCTACTAAACATTCGGGGGCATCATTTTTAGCTCACCTTGCCAAAGACAATGTGAGCTTTTGCCATCACTTGGTGTCCGTCGTCCGTTAACTTTTCGCATTTTAATATTCTCCTCTGAAACCTCTCGGCCAAATGAACTGAAACTTGGTAGGACGCATCTATGGAAGGTGCTCTCTAAAGGTTGCTCATTTTGTCCCGATCTATTAAAAAACATGGCCACCACAGGGAATTCTTGTTTCTGATTGGCCGATTTTTAAAAATCTTCTCCTCCGAAAACGCTTCGCAAAATGAACCGAAACTTGGTAGGAAGCATCTATGGAAGGTCCTCGATAAAGATTGCTCATTTCATCCCGATCCGTTAACAAACATGGCCACCACAGGCAATTCTTGTTTCTGATTGGTTCATTTCTAAAAAAAAACTTCTCCATTGTAATAAACTGTTAAAAGGGAGATAACTCTTGCATTAAATTGTTAAAAGAAAGATAACTTGCCATTATCTCCCTTAGAAATTAACAAATGCTGATATAGTGTAACATGTTTATACTATACATTACATGTAGGTATTCACATTTTAATATTCTTTTTAGTTCACTGTGCCAAAGGCAATGTAGGCTTTTGGCATCACTTGGCGTCCGTCGTTTGTTGTCTGCCATCTGTTAACTTTTCACATTTTAATCTTCTCCTCTGAAACCCATCAGCCAAATGAACTGAAACTTAGTAGGAAGCATCAATGGAAGGTCCTCTCTAAAGAGTGCACATTTTGTTATGATCCATTACCAAACATGGCCCTCCACAGGCAATTCTTGTTTCTGATTGGCCAATGTTTAAAAATCTCCTCCTCTGAAACCGCTTGGCCAAATTAACCGAAACATGGCAGGAAGCATCTATGGAATGTTCTCTATGAAGATTGCTCATTTCGTCTCGATCGGTTAACAAACATGGCAATTCTTGTTTCTGATTAGTCGATATCTAAAAAATCTTCTCCTCTGAAATTGCCAAGCCAAATGAACCGAAACTTGGTATGAAGCATCTACATGTATGGAAGGTTGTGTATTAAGTTTCCTCAAAGCAGAATGAAAGGTGAGTGACACAGGCTCAGCCCACTGAGCCTCTAGTTGTGATAGTATGGTAGTTGGATTTACATCTACCTGTGCAATCAGCGAGTGCCCATCGCCACTAAAGTTGTGCATTTGATTCTCGCTCATGGAGAGTTGTACTCTATACAACCTTATGTGATAAAATTTGTTAGTACCTTTCGACAGGTCTGTCAATATCTCAGCATACTCCCATTTTATCTACCAATAAAACTGACTGCCACGATATATCTGAAATGTTGTTTAAAGTGTTGTTAAATATTCACCACCTTAGCCCAGGGAAATTTCAGATGACTACCACCTCAGAACAAATTTAATATAGGAACTTATGGTAAAATGAACAAATAGAGAAAAAATCAGAAACAAGAAACTGGATTGAACCCTAACTGTACATCAATAATCATTTGATGGTCACTTACATAGTTTTCTAATTCACAAATCTAAGATCTATAACCCCATGATACAGAAACTTTCCTTTTAATGTTCTTTATCTCAGAAACCACTGAACCATTTACCATCAAACATGGTTGGGGTCTTCTTTGGAATGTCCTCCACAAAATGTCTGTATTTTGTGTCGATATTTTCCACCAGAAATTGTAGCCAGAGCCATAATAGACAATCAACTAAACATTGAAATTAAAAAGGTCAAATAGACATGTCTTTGAAATTACAACTAAAACATCAATTATGCACATTAATGTCAATTAAAAAAATTAATCTCTTCTGAATATTTCCAGAAAAGTTTGAAGAAATCAAAGGGTAATGAGAAGCCACAAACAGACTGGCAAAGGACAGATAATATAAAAGGACAAAGAAACAAATAATGGTTCACAAAACACTAAACAGAAATCTAGAAATTTGAGTAACTTGAATCTCATAAAAAACCAGAAGTGAACTCCGGAGTTTCAGAGTGGTTAGCAGTTCATGCTTCACTAGTGGCACCTGTCATATTATTCGTGTTAAAAATCTCAAGACATGGGAGTAGGAAACGGGATTTGTGCCTCCCCCCTTTTGATGCTACATGTTAATGGAAAGTTCACTGTGGGAAAATTGAAATCATCTCTTTTGTCATAAGGTTTCATTTTTAACCAGTCCCCACTGTCATCTTCTAGGTGTAGGTCAAGGTATGAAGGAGACCTAGCTGTATCTGTGGCGTCCTTTATTTCAAGTTCAACTGTCAATAAATGCAATCTACATAGTCAACAAACTTTGGGGAGCTAAGCCAGGACCTGGATTAACAATTAACGCCCGATGATATGTCATGTTTTTGTGTTCAGTTGTTAAGGGAGAAAGGCTGTTTGTGCATTTTGTTGGTATTGGTGGAATTGTTGACCATCACTGTTTTAACCTTTTTTTTTTACTAATTTGAATTGTTCAGTTGAAGGACATCATCTACATGGAGGAACGTGAAATTAAAGGATCATGCTAGCTTGTTTTTGTTTTTCTTGATAAGCCCCTGCATTAAATCTGCTTCAAAAGAATAGATGAACAAGTCAGCAAGGTGAGGAGAACACTGTTGGTACCCATAGGAAACCCGACTGTCTGTTGAAAAACACACCCACCAATCATAACAAATATAACTCAAGCATTTTGATGATGTCAGTTTCATAGAACTTTTTGTTAAAATCACAGTATTGTTTTTATAAAGTGAGATGACCCTTCCTAAAACAAAGATATGTGTATCTTATGTTGACCATTTTTTTTTAAATTTATCAGTCAAACTAATTTCTTTAATCTGCCACAGTCTTTTAGTTTACAATAGGGAAAGGGTAGAGATGTGAAATATTTTAAAGTTATTGCACGATGAGAGCTAGTGGCCTTAATTGTATGTACTCCTACATATCTTTAGAATGTCAGAATTCACATCTGATTCATAACACCAATGGAGTTCACTGTTGTCATAGTAACTCATAGTTTTGGCCGCTGATAGGAATGGATATTAAAAATCTGGAATGAGGTTTTGTGGAGTATTTGGCATCCCCAGCCATCATGACAGCACTTGTTTGTGGACACTTACCGGGTATGCAATTTATGTATCCAGTAGAGTCACAGGGGTCCAGTTCTTCATCTTTGTTTGAAATTCCAAAGAAACACAATGAAGACAGACATATGATTGTCCAGGATTTACTCTTTCAAAGGTGTCGTTTGATATATGTAGGGTTGCTAAATGAACTGTCAAAGCCTTTATAGTGAACTATGTAATGTGACTTGCACACAAAAATGTGATGATAGTGTTAGATGTCTTGTCTGCAGGAACAACAACATACTTGTAATTGAGGTAACTTTTGTAACACTTGGGCAATTGGAGATTGATTGAATGCTCATTGACTCATTAAGTTTGTTTTTAATTTTAATCCTAATACGATGAAAATATAATACAAGCAGTTTTTACATTCATTGTAAAAAAATTGTATAAGGTTACGACATGAAGGAACAAATCAATGATGATTGCATAGTTTTAGACGGATCATGATAATAACATTGCCACAATCGAGAAATACCTCGGTAATATCATCATGTCTGTTCTTGATTGATACGTTGCTGTATTATTTTTAAAACACATTACCTGTGGTAATTGGTTGTACCTAAATTTTTGCCATCTTCTTCAAAGAAGGAAAGAAACGTACATCATGTGAAAGTGGAGTAGCAGAAATATATTTTGGGCATTAATTTATACGTGGAAAATGCCTTAGATCAAGACTGTATGCATCTGAAAAATTGTCGTAATGCACGACGCATATGAGGCGATCTCTTTACTTGAAAAACTACCATTGAAAATCGAATCTATCACCTGTCATGGTAATTTATTTGTAAAAATGTCTTCCTGTAATTTTGATGTCAATGTCAGTGTTTTCTGTTTGAAGAACAAAAATAATAGGTTAATTTACAAGTCAGAGAATATAATGAAGGTAAGGAGTGAGAAATGATTTCGGTTGAGAATGAGGGTTTTGTAACAAAGTATTACAAGTCAAAGGTAACCTAATCTTCAACTTGTAGTTACTGTCAACAGGGCCAGGGGGGATAGATAGGGAAGTTCAATCAAAATCAAATCAAATAAGTTTTATTTAAAGTTTAATGTGTACTTGATAGACACTGCATTATTCTGAACAAATTTAGGTTTATTCTGTTGTATTTAGAAATAATATAAATGTGTAGACAACATTGGGTTTTCAGATATGACTATTTGAATCATATAAATAGTAGGGCTATCACACAAAACAGTTTAAATAGATCAATAATCGTAAACATATAAAGAGTATATAATCTTATTTAGCAATGAATTATCTGCACGTTTAAGATAATTATATGAATGATTATTGATCTATTTAACTGTTGGCAATTTGTTTTGTTTTTTGCACTAATGCATAATTAATAATGTTCTTATCAAATTAGAAAGGTACATATGTTTGTTCTATTGTTAAAGACATATTGTGTAAAATTTTCTTTTAATAAAATGGAAGTATATTTTTCTGTCCCTAAGAGAATTATAAACGTGATTAATAAAGAAATATTTTCTGAGAAGTTTCAAACTTTAGCTGCATTGTAGCAATGTAGGATTAGCTTTAAAAAAAATTGTTGTTAAGTTATTGTCAAGGATGGTAAAAGTTCATTTAATAGACCGCTGGTCGGAAAATTTCAGCACATGAGCTATAAATGTAAAATTAAATCAAAGAAGTCTATGCAAGGATGCAGGAAACCATTGACAAATTCTTGGCGAAAATGAAATGGTTTGATTTGGTTATGGTGTTTAACGCCACTTTCAACAATATTTCAGTTATATCGTGGCAGTCAGTTTTATTGGTGTAGGAAACCGGAGTACCCAGAGAAAACTACCGACCTGTCAAAAGTCACTGGCAAACTTTATCACATTATATGTGCACCTCGCCAATTAACAGGATTCGAACTCACAACTTTAGTGGAAGCGTAGTGTCATCAAAATGAAAAAAATCTGTTTGTTTTCTTTTAACTTAAAAAAATGATAACCTGTAGTTTTACTACATATGTTTACCTGGGTCAGTAACTGTAACTGCTTTTGGAACAAACTGGCACACATAAATAATTGGATTCCCAGTAAACAAATCTATAAATAGCCATTTTTATTTCCTTAAAAAACATTGATTTTATTTAGATCTGTAATGTATGATGTATTGAACATGTCATTTTATATATTTGTATATTACATAGCTTTTACGTATTTGGAGAGAAAAAAAATTTTGATAGACCATATCCTTTTAATACAACAGAATATACATGATTTGTTAAGAATAATGGTAATCAAATGAAATAATAGATGTGTGTTTACATACTGCAAGAGAAATTCGTCATCGTATCACTGTCTATCGAGTGCATATTAAACTCCCCTATCTAAATATCCCCTGAAATGAGAAGGGGATCTCCATTGTTTACCATAGTGAATGTTATAACTCTTAAAGTTGCTGTCCTTTACAGAATTGAATGGCAGCAATGTGGCTTGATTACGATAAAGGAAGTGCATAACTTAGGATAGATATATTTCTGTTCACAGATTTATTGTATCATTTAGGTGTTTGTAAGCAAATGTATTTATTTTGATAAAGAGGATCTCATTGATATAAATAAAACTTAGACCATAATGAACCTCTATTTTCTCTTTATTGTGCTAATGACACTTAAAACTGTCCTATAGTGATCCTTGGTAAACTGTCAACTGGCAACATTTTTTCAATAGACTTCAAGCAACTGAACTTATGGTTATTATTTTCTTCCTAACAATATATTTTCTGGTCATGTTTGACTTTTCAGTTCTGTATGCTATTATTAACTTTTTGATTTTCTGTAAATAAATGGGTCATATTTAAATTTAAGAAATTCTCCTAAGAGAAATATGTGATAGGGTTCAACTATGTGATTTCATTATAATTCTATTTACAATGGAAATAACTTTCTATATTATCTGTAATTTTTCAAATCTTTTTCTTATTTCAGATGACATATTACTGGTTGGTACAAGAGAATGTCATTTATTGCAGTACAGGATCAAACGGAAATCTGGAGGAGCTGGTAATTTATTCAGTGCATAACATAGTTTTGTTGTAGAGGGAAAAGGGGGGAAAAGGGATTTACCTCTGAAAGAAAAGGGGGAGAAGTCAAGAATCAGAGAAGTAAAACATGTATAAAAATGGTTTTAAGTAACACAAGAATATAAATTAAAATCATTTGCTCTTTTGAAATTAAAAAAAGGAAATGAAAAACTTATCTGTAGTGATGGATCATACACATGTATCTTCAAATTTGTTAATTGAGTTTTTTGTATACTTACATTTGCATATGAAAATCTATTTCTTTCATTTTACTCAACAGTAATTGAGTAAAATATTGTGTAGTTTAAAGTTACATAAAATATGGTTTATTTTGCATGTTTTACTAAGGTTAAGTATGTTATCTAATACACCTCACCATCAACAGGAATCAAAATCAGAAGTTTTGTAATGGGGATAGGCACTGATTACATGTGTAAATTAAACTACCATGTGATCACAGCTGAAAACTCCTCTGTATTTGGTGAATTAGACAGTCTATGGTAAATTAGTATTCTTATAAATAAATTTTTGTTGTAACTGCATATCTGTCACGCTTCAAGGCATCAAATCACGCTCTCACGCTTACCCCTATTATTCTCACGCTAACACAAAAATCAGCGAATTGGAAAATTTCAGTAAACCTAATAATACTGCCTAAACAGAACTGGTTCGATAAATACAGAAATTCGAATGGAGCGTGAACATTCAACTGCCGGTGAAGCAGACAGTCCTGCAAATCAAACGGCCCAAAAAGCACAGCAGAGCTGCTGCATGTAATACAAAATATGATTCCAAATGGTGTAGAAAATATCCAGTGAAGGCTTCAAGCTCTCAACCAAACTTTTTATGTGTGTTTTTTTTCTCTCTGGAATTTAGTTAGGCTCGTCAGGGGGAAGCTGATATAAAGTGACATATATGAACTAAAACACATAAAGACAAATCTTCGTCACTGCGACAACAGCCTTTGTTCCACAAAACGATCTTTTTAAAACTTCCAGGGCAGGAGTTTCCATGACCAATTTTATTGTTGAAAACAATTTGTCGATTGCTGTACCTGACAAATGTGGCCCATGTTCAGAAATATGTTCCCATATTCGCAAATTGTAAAACAGTATCAATGTTCCAAGATTAAAACTTTTTGCATACTAAACAGAGCATTATAGCACCAATTGAAGTGTCCATGTTGATCTAGTATTTAAAATGAAAACCAACCCATACTTTAGCAACAGCAGGAATTAATGATTCTGATTTAACAAAAATGAATCCTTTGACCGTAAAATATTTGACATCTCTTTAAACAAAGTAAACAGCAATTTTCTAGATACGTGAACAACAGAAGGTGCTACTGCCACAGATATCTTTGAAAAAAGTTGACAATGTTATTAGATAAAATCAGATACCATGGGATAAGTGTGTAGCTTTCTCTGTAGATAATGCCTCCATGAATATGGGTAAAAAAAAACTCAATTAAAAGTAGGGTACTGAAGAAAAACCCTGATGTGTACTTTGTTGGCTGTCCTTGCCATATGGCACATAAGTATGGTTAGGAAAAATAAAACGGATTTTAGAGATTCTTTGAAAACTTGTGGGTCACTATCAGCAATTTTTTGGAGAAACTAAACAATCCAAATTCGTCTCACACTTTTAACCCATCAATCTCTCATTGAAAAGTCCAAAAAAGAACATCAATAATCTTGATAATAGCTCGGTCTAAGTATTACTAGACTCGGTATTACATGTTAATGTGTAAATGGATGTTAGAACAACATTGAACGATGTCAATGACCAAAAAAAATGTATGAAATATGTTTTACTTTCTTTCGGCAGGTTTCTAATGGTCAATTATTATATCGCATGTCCATGCCGATAGTCTGCCCATATATGGACATGCATTATAATAATATACCATAGAGAGATATCAGTCAGGTTTAATTGAAAATATCATTTCACAGGAGTAAACAAGATGACAAAAGCAGAAAACAAACATACAAATAACAATGTAAATCAGCAAAACAGGTGCTCTTGGGAAGGCATAACCTATATTATTAAATGTTTATAAGCAACACAAATTTAGTCAATTTTGTTCTGACGAATTCTACAGAATCACCATACCGTCTTCAGCTTCTGGAGGGCTTCGCCTCCATACCCTTCCTCTCACTCCAAGACATCAAAAACCCTTGACAGCTCTGTAACTGCTAAATAAAAAATTCTGATACAAAGGTGTCACTTTCTAATTGCTATGAATTGTAGAAAAAACAAGTTACTTGCAACTTCAACTGTAACTTCTCTACTCTATAAATGTCAACATACTAGTGAAATGGGATGATTTAAAATGTTTTTAATGATTTAACCTTCATTTCTTCAGCTAAATTAGATCTAAATTTGATGAAATATAATTATAATATTTTGTATTGTGAAGAATACATTTTGAGTAATAAAGTTATCAGTCATGACATTTTTATATTTCTATAAGGTGATGAATTACATATCCATTATACAATATTGAACTTGAGAGAAAATCCTGCTTTAACTTACATGTACATATAGGTGTAAGACATCATTTTTTCCGATTGAAATTTTATCCGGTGGAAAGAATTTAATATTAAATTTTATGTTACGGTAAAAATTTTATAATAAAATACTTTCCATTGCTATAAAAAAAAGTATCCTAGTGTACAATAAACAGGTACATAATATTATTTCCGACGTTGATTATTAAATCATGAGACGCATCTGTAATATTATTTCCGACGATTAATGATAAATCACCTGAACCATCAAATGAGATAATCCGGATAAGATTTATAATAAGGTATGTAATATTATGTCCGACGCTGATTATTAAATCATGAGACACATCTATAATATTATTTCCGACGCTCATTGATAAATCACCTGATCCATCAAATGAGCTATTCCGGATAATATATTATACTAAGGTATCATATGTAATATTATTTCCGATGCTGATTAATAAATCACCTGACCCATCCGAAAAATATTTTATAAATAAATAATGAAATGGAGAGTGAAAATGAAATTTGTTGTACTCCTAAACCAAAGCGGCCGAGGAAAAGTAACAAAAGAAAGTCTTATGAATATTATTAAAACATTGTAATTGTAATGATTTATATATTTATTTAAAAAATACTGCAGTAATAAAGAAGTATTTCACTAGTATTAAGTACATATTTATTTGCAGCAATGTTAATTAATTAATTGAGAAAATTAGTAACTTATAAAATCAGATTATTTCTTCTATAATATTTTTTTCGGTTGAAAAGTTATAATGTGCAATGTTATCCACGAATATATTTTGATATTAAATTTCTTCCACCTCATCTGGAAAATATATAATAGCATTGGAAGAAATTTGATATTGAAATATTGTCTAAGGATAATATTTTATATTAAAGATAATCTGCCGGAAAGAATATTATGGAGGATAAAATAAAATGTTACATAGGCAATCAATGGAAGTGCAGTAGTGAGTGCTTTGTTTGTTTTTCTTCATCTTGCAATCTCTTTTTAGCTCACCTGGCCATAGGCCATGTGAGCTTTTGTCATGGGTAAGCGTCCGTCGTCCGTCCGTCCGTTAGCTTTTCACATTTAAATCTTCTTCTCTGAAACCGCTGAACAGAAATCAGCCAAACTTGCCAGAAATGTTCACTGGATGGTCCTCTACCAGATTTGTGTTTTTGGTGCTGATTTGAAATCCAACATGGCTGCCAGGGTCCATAATGTGTTCTCATTGGCTGAAATTTTAAAAATCTTCTTGTCAGAAACCACTAAGTCAATTGAATTGTGACTTTGCAGGAATGATCATTGGGTGGTCCTGTACTAAATTTGTGAATCGTTTGCCGATCGGAAATTCAAGATGGCCGCCATGACTCGACTTAGTTTAACATTGGACCCTATGGGAATTTCACATTTTCATCTTTTTTTCTGAAACCACAAAACAGATTTGAACCAAACTTGGCAGAAATGTTCATTGGATGGTCATATACAAGATTTTTGTTTTTGGCGCTGATCGGAAATCCAACATCGCTGCCAGGGCCCATAATGTGTTCTGATTGGTCGAAATTTTAAAAATCTTCTTGTTAGAAACCACTAAGCCAATTGAATTGTGACTTTGCAGGAATGATCATTGGGTGGTCCTGTACTAAACTTGTGAATCGTTTGCCGATCGGAAATTCAAGATGGCCACCATGACTCGACTTAGTTTAACATTGGACCCTATGGGAATTTCACATTTTCATCTTTTTTCCTGAAACCACAGAACAGATTTGAATCAAACTTGGCAGAAATGTTCATTGAATGGTCATATACAAGATTTTTGTTTTTGGCACTGATCGGAAATCCAACATGGCTGCAAGGGCCCATAATGTGTTCTGATTGGTTGAAATTTTAAAAATCTTCTTGTTAGAAACCACTAAGCCAATTGAATTGTGACTTTGCAGGAATGATCATTGGGTGGTCCTGTACTAAACTTGTGAATCGTTTGCCGATCGGAAATTCAAGATGGCCGCCATGACTCGACTTAGTTTAACATAGGACCCTATGGGAATTTCACATTTTCATCTTTTTTTCTGAAACCACAAAACAGATTTGAATCAAACTTGGCAGAAATGTTCATTGGATGGTCATATACAAGATTTTTGTTTTTGGCGCTGATCGGAAATCCAACATGGCTGCAAGGGCCCATAATGTGTTCTGATTGGTTGAAATTTTAAAAATCTTCTTGTTAGAAACCACTAAGCCAATTGAATTGTGACTTTGCAGGAATGATCATTGGGTGGTCCTGTACTAAACTTGTGAATCGTTTGCTGATCGGAAATTCAAGATGGCCGCCATGACTCGACTTAATTTAACATAGGACCCTATGGGAAAAAATGTTTAAAAGTCTTCTCCTCTGAAACCAGAAAGTCAGTTTAAAGCAAACATGGGAGGAATGGTCCTTAGGTGGTCAACTTTCAAAATTATGTCCTGTGACCCCGACCTCCATCCAAGATGGCAACCATCAGCGAACATAGTTTTAACATAGGACCCTATGGGAAATATATTTAAAAATCTTCTTCTCTGAAACCAGTAAGCCAATTTAAAGCAAACATGGCATGGATGGTCCTTAAGTGGTCAATTTTCAAAATTGTGTCCAGTGACCCTGACCTCCATCCAAGATGGCCACCTTCAGCAGACATACTGTAGTTTTAACATAGGACCCTATGGGAAAAAATGTTTTAAAATCTTCTCCTCTGAAACTAGTAAGCCAATATAGCAAACATGTCATCGATGGTCCTTAGGTGGTCAACTTCCAAAATTGTGTTCAGTGATCCCGATCTCGGTTCAAAATGGCCGCTGTCAGCAGACATAGTTTTAACATAGGACCCTATGGGAAAATTGTTTAAAAGTCTTCTCTTCTGAAACCAGTCAGCCAATTTAAAGCAAACATGGCATGGATGGTCCTTGGGTAGTATACTTTCAAAATTGTGTCCGGTGACCACAACCTCCATCCAAGATGTCTGCCATGAGCAGACATAGTTTTAACATAGAACCCTATGGCAGTATGGGATTTGAATAGTAACTTAGATGTATTCAGCATGCAGACATTCTTAAGAGGAATTATTTATGTCAGGTGAGCGATACAGGCTCACCTGAGCCTCTAGTTAGTCTTTACTCATTTCTATTTAAAAGAAATACACATTAATGTAATGGCATAAAAATAATTACGAATTATTTTTTGTTTTGTAGGAGAATCCAAATTTGATGTGCAGTTGGAAAGATCAAATAAGAACTTCGCTAAGAAACCCATAACTCAGGTAATTTTGCTAACATGCTAAAAAAAATAAGTATAAAATGTGAATGCAAAATATTTGTATATATATAATATTACCATATTAAAGGTGACGTGAGTTTTTGCCATTGTTTGTCATTGTTTTTTTTTTCCATTTAATCTTCTTCTTTGTCAGTGACTTGCAACAGGTGGATAGTTTTCTCAGGTACGCCAGGTTTCCTCCACCAATAAAACTGACTGCCATAATATAACTGAAATATTGTTGAAAATGGCATTAAAGACCATAAACCAACCTTAAACCTCTAATTGATAGGACTTAGAATTGGCAACTTGTATGATAAAATTTTCATCATGTACTAAAGAAATTTTTTCGTTTTATAATGATTTTCTAATACATGTACTAATATTTCTCAAAAAATATAATTTTATTATGAATAAAATTGAAGAAATTTTTCAAAATTATAAATATTTTCAGTTTCTATATCAAAGACAAGAAATGTTGTAAAACTGGACATTTCCTAAGGAACTGACTTTTAATTTCACTTTTAAATATTTTGATGTTAAAGTACTAATCATAATGGAAATTTCTTTGGAGACATTTTGCTAAACCATATTCTGTTTTACATTGAGATTTGTCTTATATGCTCAAATGTCTTTAACGTGAAATACACAAATGTACAAAGTATTTTCTTCTACAAAAATTTCTCTTGTCATTTATCTGTTTATAAAAGTTAAGTGAGTGAGTGATTGTTGTTTAATGCCAAAGGAGCGATATTTCAGCTATATTATAGCAAGAACAAATTACATTGGATGAGATGATAATGATGTTCACTTTGTACCAGACCAAAACGTTCAGTTGGAATTTTATAGTGTTATCCCACTGAAACAACAGTCTGTGTGTAGACATGTCGCTTCACTCGGACACATCCTGATTCCGAACCAGCCAGTATTTACTCTACCTCCTTATTACTGCTTGCTTAGTAGAAAAGCAGCAAATACCAATTTTATGGTCTTTGGTTTGATCAGACTGGGGCTGGAACCCACGATCTACCAGACCTAGAAGTGAGCAGGCTAACCATTACACCACCAATGCGGTTTATAAAAGTTGATGTAGCATTAATGATTTTTCTTGTCACTGGAGATATTATGATTAATTGCCATATTAAACAGTAAGAGTAGAAGTCCTGAATACAACATATTTTGAAGCCAATAAAAAGCAGTATCTAAAAAGTCATGATATAAACTCCTGTGTATTTTAATGGGTTGGAATTTTTAGCATCATAATTATTTCTTATAAGGCCACACCAAATTAATCTGTAGTTTTTTGGGAATCTCGCACCAAAATTATGAAAATCAAAATAAAAAATTAAATTCCTGCATGTCTAAGATAAACCCGGATTTTCGACGAACCTAAATTCCGGAATTATTGTCAATTACTTCGTAGTCACTATTGCATTTGAAAGAAAAGACACAGTTATTCATTTTAGTGATCCAGACACATTGGTAAAATGTCAAGTTCATCAGATGTGTTCATTGATTCTATAATATAATCCAACTTAAACAATAAAAAAAAAATCTTGCTAAAGATATGACAATACAGACAAAACACAGAACATTCATGGAACTTTACAATGAAGCTGTTTCGCGATGTGGTGTGCAAGAATGTAAAGGTTTTAAGTCGATTTTCATAAGCAAATCAAGCGTAATTGACGACAACAGCATTGAAATAGCTGACGAAAATATGGTGCTCTGTCTTTGTCTAAGGATCAGATAGTGCATATATTACAAACTAAATAAAGTGCAGAAAACAGGTATCTACATAAAATTTATGCTACCATTGAACTATCAAATAGAAAAATCTGATGAACAACTATTTATTCATGTTATATGCAGGCAGTAAAATATAATATAAAAAGTATACACTACAGTATCATTCACTTTATAAAATATTTCTAAGTTTGGTAACAATTAAGACATTTTACCTTCCATACAATAAGGCCAAGTTATAGCAGGGCAGACAAACAACACTAGTATTTGGTTTCTGCCTAATCATTTGAGTGCAACTCCTTCCAAACTAGATGGATCATGTGTAGATTTGTAAATTTAGATATGACCAATTATATACTAGTTATGTTCTTTTGCACTTACGAGCTCAGGTACTGGTTGTTTTCTACTGCCCGAATTCAGTTGAAATACACAATGAAATATTGAAAACATTGTAAAAAAAATATGCTCGCACTTAAAGCTGAGAAAATTGGAAGCGAAAAATTTTAGATTAAAAAAAAAATTCGCTCGTTTGCACCTTTTTTTAAGGACAAAATCCCAAAGAAGTACTAATTAATTTGGTGTGGCCTTATCTTCAAATTTCCTAAAAATAGATTTTATGAAAAGCAAAATGCTTTATTTAAAACAGATGAAATAAAACTGGTATCTTTTGTCAAATTTTGTCTACCAAAAAATATGATAATTTATGATATTGGATCAAAGTTTTGACTTCTGTTTTCCTAGATAGCAACTTTACAATGTTTTTAATGATTTTTTTTTTTTTTTTTCAGCTGTCTGCTGTTCCACAGCTCCATATTTTGATAAGCCTGTCAGGTATGTATTAATATTGTAGCAAACAGCTCCCGTAGGCCGAGTGTGTTGGGAGGGTTTGTTGACAGGTAATGTTGCCTTGGTCAGGATTGTGATATACTAAAGTTTCGGGTCTATTATATCCTTAAGCATAAAACTCAAATCAGTTTAGAACAACTATTTATTTGTGTTGTTCTATTCTTTCTTTGTCTTGTCATTTTCAGTGTATAAAAATATATATATAGTATATTAAATATGAAATACACAATAAACATCAGACTTTATCATTGAAGGCCAATAAAGGAAAAGTAATACTGTAAATCGGGAAATTTTGGTCATGGTTTTATTTTGACCCCTAAATACGAAGTGCCAAAATTAAA
Organism: Bathymodiolus brooksi; assembly: GCA_963680875.1. Lineage (NCBI taxonomy): Eukaryota > Metazoa > Mollusca > Bivalvia > Mytilida > Modiolidae > Bathymodiolus > Bathymodiolus brooksi. Next base: position 70,010,364 of record OY804576.1, on the reverse strand, counting down.
CACACCAAAATATGTCACACTCCAAAAATTAACTGCCAAAATTGAACACTGCCTTATTATATTTTTATATTTATATTCCCTAGTCGGTACCTTTTTGTCTTACTTCTTTCCTAAGTAAAGCTTTGTCAATTACCGTTATACATGTATATACACACACAAGTCAAACTGAAAAGTGTTCACGATGTGAAATCGTTGGCTTGGATGACAAGAGAGAAATTACAGGTAAATAAAGTACATACATTGATAAAAACCATGCAATACCAATAAAATTTATTCAATCAACAAAATGTCAAATATCATTAAAATGACAATTACCTATAGAAAAAAGAAAAATCAATAAACACGTAATTAGTGTCTTATCGGTTTTATTTATAATAACATCAAATTCACAGTCAATAATCAAATAGATTTACAGGTACAAAATCCAATTATAAAGGTGTGATCTGTCATTTACACACTAGTTCTATTGTTATCGATAGGTATTCAAATTTTGGAAATACCTATTTGTCAAAAGAATTCGCACGTGTCTTAGGCCCAGGACAAATAGTGACGTCACTTGAACACCTGGCACAGTGCCGAGGTGTTCAAGTGACGTCACTATGTGGTCTGGGCCTAACACATGTGCGGCTATTTTGACAAATAAATATTTCCAAAAGTTATACAATACATACCAATAAATAATATAACAAGTATGTGAAAATGACAAAGAGTAAAATTATGAAAATATACACCACAAAATGAGATCATGTTATACCTTACACACAAACAAAAAACAAATATAATTTAAAAAAAACCTGTAAAATCTGTGGCTTCATTGGAACTTGAATGTTAATTCAAACTTTTTAAAATATAGTGTCGAACACCGTCTTCATCCAAAGATGATTTGTGAATATGAATAATTCGTCTTTTCTCCAAATTTAAAACGAATTTAATTTACACAGGAATCATACTTACTGAGGTTAAAGTGCAGTCATCGTGCAAGTTGCAGACTTGTAATATTAAATTTCCAATACAAACCGGTAGATAGCAAAAATGAGAGAACGATGTTATGTTGGTATGACTGGTTTTTTTATGTGGCCCGGAAGGGGGGGGGGGGGAAATTGCATTTTAAATGTTTATGTAACAACACTACCGTTATAGATTTAAAACAAGTTTATTCCAGAATACTATGTAAAATATCCACCTGTTAGTAAAATGTATGTTTTTTTCTCTCAAATACTACAATATAAATGTACATGTACTTACGACTTTGGCCACTTTCACCCAAATATATTTTTGAAATTATATATTTTTTATAAACAATATCACTAGAGTGTAAGTCAGTTACCGACTTCGATCTTGGGTTCAAGCTAGATAAACACCCTAGCCCGTGCTTTGAGCACCTCGACAGCTACGCGGTCTCGGCGCACAATTTGCACGGGCTCAGGTGTTCATCTAGCTTGAACACCTCGATCTCAGTCGGTAACTATTACATACATTTTTTTGTAACCTTTGATCTGATTATTATGTATAATTGTTGTGTAAACAAATACATGTACTGACCGTTATAATAAGACTGTTTACCTGTAAAAGCAATGATTAATACCAGTGCAAAATTATTATTTGTTGTTTTTATATTAAAAGCATTTTACTTTATGCTGTTTAAATATTTAAATTCCTAATTTTAATAAATATCACAATTTATCCATAATCGATTTGGTTTTTAGTACGATAAATCTGGTAAGTAACAGTAAAAACGTAGTATCGCTGGGCTTGGTCTACTTTGGGTCGCTCAGTGTGGTGGGGAATAACTGCCGCTAAGTTTATAATAATGTTAATCTTTATCTTATATTAACCTGTTATATTCAACTCTTTACTGTAAAAACTCTGGTACTGGTTTTTATCAACGAAGGTCTATCAAGTAGGTCTAGTATGGTTCTAGTAGCTATGTGGCTTGATCTAGCTGTTTGCTTAGACTAGCAAGTTATTCGACATGTAACTTAATGTTACCCCGAGGACCAATGGGATTTGAGAATTTCTCTCAGCAATCCTGTCAGCCAATGAGAGCATTGCAGGATTCTGGAACCTCTCAGAAAAATGTAGGAATAACAACAGGATTCCTGTCTGCGAAACTTTATCATTATAATTTACAGAGATGAAGGCTAAAAAAATGCCTGTGATATAAAAATATAATTAAAAGGGGCTAAGTTCCACCTTATACTTTAGTTTATTTAACCAAACAAACGTAAATTTCTCTGAACTAGAACATTTTCCATTTCTAGGCGGTGCCGCAAGTATTGCAGATGACGCACGTAATAATTGTGTAACATTCTGAGTAAATTGGTTAAGATTAAGTCTCTATCTTAATATATTTAAAACTTCTGTCAATACTTATTAAATATGACTGGAAAACTTATTTTGTTTCCTTTTAATAAAATTTGCCATATTTCTCATAAGAAATTACTTTTAGGACACAAACTGACAAAAACTTTTTATGGTCATTTGACCAACAAAATGGCAGACTATGTAGTGAAAACATGTTTTGTTACAGACGAAAAGGATCGATTTCTCTCGAATCTGATGTTATATAGAAGTTATATCGCAATACTTGAGTAAAAGGTAGACCTGTTACGATATATATTACTTTGAAAGACCGGTAGGGTTTAAATTATGTGTACGGATTTGGTAAACGTACTTTGGGACCACACATAAATATCAATTTGTATGAAGCAAATTACATATAACCCATGATAAAAGTATTCTAATGTCACTAAAATGTCCAGTCACAAGCCACTTGAATGAAATAATGATGATATTCTTGAAATTCACGACAATAATGAACGTCAATAAATGATGTTGTCTCTTCATCTTGGTTGGGTTATTTGTTTACATTGAAAGTTTTTGTAAGTTGTCCCTTTACACATGTTGAATCTTAAGTTAGTTTATTGAGAGTTATTATATGCGGTCATCTTATTACAATATGTATATATTGTTAATAAAGGTCATTGTTGTCGTGATCATATAATATTTAGATTTACATCTACCTAAGCAATCGTTGAGCAACCCTGCTAAAGCTGTAACTTTGATTCTGGTCCATGTCAAGGTGTGTTTGAAACAACTTTTGAGATCAAATTTGTCAGTGACTCCAGTTTCCTCCACCAATAAATGTGACTGCCACAATATGCCATAAATGAAATTTTGTTGAAAGTGCCATTAAACATCAATCAAACATTATTAACAATGAAAACATATTTTTATAAATATATTAAACACGATGTACTTCTTTCAGCTGTATGTTGGCAATCGGTATAGTTGATAGACAGAATAACCATAAAAAGCCAGTGAGTTCCTGAAAACTTTCTGATGCCATGGTTATGACTTCTGTTTCAGCATTGTAATTATCACCTCTTTTGTTTCAGACAATGTAGTGAGTGTTCATGATCTGCAGACCTTTAACCTTATCACATGTATCAGCAAGACCAAAGGAGCCAATTTGTTTTCACTAGATATACAGGTATGTATCTGTACACACAAACGATGAACTCGATACAACATTTTGTGATAAGTTTGTCAGTGACTTGGGACATGTCGGTGGTTTTCTCCAGGTACTCCGGTTTCCTCCACCAATAAAACTGACCGCCACGATATATCTGAAATATTGTTGAAAGTGGCATTAAACACCATAAATCTAAACCACAAACAATGAAGTTGTGAAGATTTGCAATAATTGGTCAATTGGTTTGGATTCAAAGCTAAGTCTCTTGCATTTAACAAATAAAGAATTAAATATTTCTTGAATGGGAAATAAACCTTGTGACTTATAGACCTTCCTAAAAATAAAAATAAAAATTTGATTGTAGGTCTTGTACAAACCATCAATAGATAAGTTGTTATTACCGTGATAAAGCTGAGAATTTACTTACTTGCCATTTAGCAACAATCACTCATTCACCACCTAAAGATTCCTTTGATATTAGGGCATTGGATCGATCAGATATATCTAAATTGAATGTCACAAGTTCAGTAAATTTAAATGATTTTTTAACCAATCAGAAAAAACATTATACAGTTGTGAACCCATAATGCAATGGGTTTTCTAAATTCATCCATTAAAAAATGCATCATTAAGCAATGTTCCTTTACATAGCAAAATGTTCATGAAAAAATGTGAGAATTAAAAGCAAACCACCTGACTTATTTAATTATTATACCTGTGATGATTTTTAAGAATATTTTGTCATATACTTTACTCCAATATTTTAATTGCAGACGCAAAAAAGTTTAAGCGGAGAAGAAAATCATGTTCTAAGAATGTGTGTTAGTGTAAGACGAAAACTTCAGGTATTCTACATCAATAAGATTTTCTGTTTTTTTTACTGATAATTTAAATTAGTGAAGGGCTATATTTATATGCCCCTCCACCAATTAATCTGACCACCACAATATAACTGATATATTGTTGACAGTGGCATTAAACATCATAACCCTAACCCAGACCATATATATGCACTATGCTACACATAGTAAGGAACATAATGTTTTTGACTCGTCCATTCCTCCAATGTAATATCTTGTTGCTGCAATAGAGCATTTAATTCCTGCAAGATTTCTTGCAAAATTAATTTGTGAACTGTATGACTAGTATAGAGCTTATTTTCATAATTCAGTCTCTGTTGGTCTCTTATTTTGTTGAGGATGAATCATAAAATGTAAACTTTCAAAATTGATTAGCAATTTAAGATTTTATAGAATGTTAACATTTTATCCGATTTGTCCATAATATTTTTATGCCCCCGCGACAAAGAGTCGGGGGCATATTAATTTACCCCCTGTCCGTTCGTCCGTCCGGATATAGATACATGGTTTGTCCGTCTATCTCCTCCTACAGTTTTGGAGCTACAGCTTTGATATTTTGTAGGATGTTTATACACATAATGGAGGTGTGCATGTCCACAGGATTTTGATTTTCTTCAAATATTCTCAAAATAACAGGTAGTTGGACTTAGTCATTTTTTTCATACTACATGTAGCTGCAGAAAGGGAACATGGTTTGTCCGGCTAACTCCTCCTACAGTTTTAGAGCAACAGCTTTAATATTTTGCAGGATGTTTATACACATAATGGAGGTGTGCATGTCCACAGGATTTTGATTTTCTTCAAATATTCTCAAAATGACAGGTACCAGTAGTTGGACTTAGTCTTTTTTTTTCGTACTAGCTGCATAAAGGGAACATGGTTTGTCCGGCTAACTTCTCCTACAGTTTTAGAGCTATAGCTTTAATATTTTAAGGATTTTTATACACATAATGGAGGTGTGCATGTCCACAGGATTTTGATTTTCATCAAATATTCTCAAAATGGCAGGTAGTTGGACTTAGTCATTTTGTTCGTCCGTCCGGATATAGATACATGGTTTGTCTGGCTATCTCCTCCTACAGTTTTGGAGCTACAGCTTTAATATTTTGTAGGATCTTTATACACATAATGGAGGTGTGCATGTCCACAGGATTTTGATTGTCAGGCGGGGGCATCATTTGTGTCTTACAGACACACTTCATTTTTTAAAAATCACTCCTAACAAAACAACTTTGCCCATAATTATCAAGAGTATACTTCTTTTCTAGTTTTTTGTGTTTGGACAACTTTCTTTCCAAAATTGGTTTTCATATTACAGTTAATATATGTGTTATCAAGCATAAGTATGGATTATTTGTGATACACTATCTCACACCATTCTTGGATTTAATAATGTCAAGGCTTTCAATTTTTCATAATAAAAATACTGTGAATCAAGAAATGTCAAGAAAAATATACCTTGTTTCAAAAAGTTTACTACAATTTTGTTTAAACCCAATGATGTTTATAATAAATTGTTATGTTTTAGTACTTATATGTTTATATTTGATAAACAGGTTACTTTTTGGAAGAACAGAAGCTTTCAAGATCTGGTGAGTAATTTTTAAGGCAATTTTTTTCGATATGATGTTTTACCTGAATGAGATTTCCTTATAAAGGGAAAATTACTTAAATGACATGTTTTCATGTGTTTACAGTTCTATGTTGTTACCATGGGAAAACAAAATGATTTCTTATGAAGATAAAAAGTCAAACAATTTGACCAATATCAACAAAATGAACAACTACAGTAGCCAATGTGTGAAAGCAAATGTTTTTCATCGTTTTTTTTTATATCTGTACGTGTATTGCCATTTGAGATCTAATTATCAAGAGGGGAGGATTGGGATTCTATTAACCAGTTTAACCCAACACTATTGTATTGTCTGTCACAATCCAGGACATGAATTTACATCAATAAAATTCAATGATTTTAAGTGAGAAGTACTGATAGTTGTTTGTTTTGTTGACATTATGTTGAATTGAAAAACACTGTTTAAGCCTTCTTTTCATTATATTTTGAACCAAAGCACAAACTGGCAGAACTCAACACCTCAATATTATTAATATTAAGCTTTTCAGTGAAATAGATGAGTTACAAGCATATTTCTTTCATGGATTAAATAATTTTAATGATATCTTATTTACCAATATCAGCAATTTTTAAGCAAGTTTAATAGTGAAGTGAATTTAATTATTCAAGGAAATCTACCAAAATACATAATATTAAATAAAATGTTATTTATTTAATTTTGTTTGCTATGTTTCAGACTGAGATGAATTTGTATGATGTTCCTAGGTACATGTGTTGGTGTAAAGAGTCCATATGTGTTGGCTTTAAAAGAGATTATTTCCTTGTCAAAGTAAGATAACATTGCAAATTAAATGTTCTTATCAAGATATCGTACCATTGCTGCAAAATATTATGTCTATTAAGTTTTTATTAACATATCGCTGTCTTTTTCTGCCGACAAAGTGGTTATCTTTCACAAATTTATTGATTTGTGCTGAAAATATGCTTTAAAGGAACCTCCAAATTACAATGTCCGAAAACCAAGAGTATATTTCTTCCTCACAAGGTCAAGATATTATCTCTGTCCCACTCTTATGGTGGGAAGCATATGCCTATTATATTATGATGTACAGTGGATTTAAAAACATTTTTTGATTTTTGAAGGGTTCCGTTTCAGAAGGTTTCGGAAATTTTCTGTTTGATCCAGATACTAACTGAAAGTAAAATTTGATTGTCCCTGCGACTAAAAGTTTGGTGCATATTGATCACTGTCAGTCCATCTGCATATAGGGTACATTTTTTTTCTGCACAGTTTTCAAGCTAGAGTCTTTTTATTTGATGGGATATTTTTTACATATACCAAAGGTCTGCATATTATTAGGATTTACATTTTCATTGATTATTGTGAAATTTCTCATATATTCATATGCTTTGTCTGTCAATGCTTCCTGCAGTTTTCAAGATAGAAGCTTTCCATTTTACAGGATATTTTTACATACATTGTATATCTAAGATGTGCATTTTATCAGGATTCTTATTTCGTTTAATTTTTCACTAGGCATTATATATGTCTTACAGACACAGCAAATGTATTAGTGATAAATCACTGTTTATACCTAAATTTCCAGTTTCCAAGTGCTGTGTGAGGGCAGGATTCATACTAGTTTTTCCTATAATTTTAGATAAATTCAGGTGACATAAAAGAATTATTTCCTTTGGGAAACAGTCAGCATGAACCAGTTATAACTAGAGTGGCTGAAAACAGACTGATGTTAGGACGTGATAGTATGTCCATACTGATAGATTCTGAGGGAAACCCTACTCAGAAAAACCCAATCACTTGGACTGGTATACCCTCGGAAATAGGTAATACATACTGTAAAAAATATGAATTGAGTACATTTTATAATAAAAATATTCATCGTAAGACAAAAATTCTACGTGTGGAGGGTTTTTAAACCTTAACACATAGAATAGTTATCTACAGAAGAGAAAAAAAACATGCATTTAAATTTTGTTTTGTCAACGAGTAAAGGTATTAACAAATTTACTTTTTATTTAAAAAGATATTCAAATTACCCAGGTAAATTAAAGAAAATAATTACAAATGTACCATTTCTGTATAATATTTATATACTGTTTTGCCACTTGTATACTAATAGATATCAATGTCCAGTTGTTTTTTTTTTTTATAGAAAACAATCCTCCATATGTCATTGGTATTCTTCCTAAGTTTATAGAAGTGAGGACAATAGAAACAAAGTTATTGATACAACAAATAGAACTGAGTAATGCTAAATATATATGTCAGGAGAGGTGAGTAAAAACAATGAATCATACCCAATATACCGGATTGAAATTGAGTGTGAATTTATGATATATATCATTTTGGTCGAACCTAATACTAAAATATTGGTACTTGCTGCTTTTCTACTATGCACGCAACATTAAGGAATAGGAGCAAGTATTGGTTGCTTCAAAATGTGGAGTGACATGTCTGTCTACCTGTGAGCATGTTATTTCAGTGAGCTAGTGCTATTCAAATCAAACCCAGCGGGTTGGTCTAGTGCTTCTAGTGCAAAACAGACATTATCATCACTTCACCAAAAAGTAACTGGCTCTTGTCACAAGATGGCTGAAAATTTACTCACTTGGCGTTAAGCCACATTCAATCACTTGACTCAGTATAATGTGATTATTCACGATTTCTATAATTTGTAACATTTTAGTAAATTTGTCTTCTTTAATTTAACTGGGGGGGGGGGGGGGGGGGGTGATTTTTTTTTCAGTTACTTAACGAAATAGCTATTTTCCTATGAAAACAAAATTACGAAAGTTGTAGAACTTGATCAGAAGAGGTCTTTTTTTTTAAAGACTTGTAGATTGTTTCAGCTATTTTTCATTGATGTTATTTTATTTTCTAACCAGACTCATCCCTGATTTCAGTGGTAATATTTACATAGCATCAACAAACTTTATATGGAGGATATGTCCGATGCCGATAGCTTATCAGATAAGACAGTTGTTAGAAAATAAAGAATTTGAACTGGCTTTGCGTCTTGCTGTAAGTAATTTGAATTACTCAAGATAATATGTTTGTCATTATTATTCTATTTGGTGATTGCTTGATCCTGGAAAAGATAGGAAAAAATGTATATCTCAATAGTTAATTATTATTTCTAGATGGATTTGTTGTATTTTTAAGTCAATTGTTGGAAATTTGAGATTTTGTGATTTGAATGAATTTATTTAAAGACTTTTAGATTTTAGTAATTTGCATGGCTTATACAGTATTGAATTCTCAACAAAACTCTTGAAAAATGTGTCAATTATAGGCATTTTTGTACTTTTGACTAAAAAATGAAAACTTTGAATCTTAAAATTGTAATGATTACAAATGGTCGTAAAAAAAAATGTTTAAATACAAGTCATGATATTAGTATATACTTAATTATTACTCTTCATGTAAGAAACTTTCATTATAATTGACATGATATTATCGAAGCATAATTTTACAAAGAATAAATAGCGTCGTTGTACTATGCACTCGCATAGTACTATTGTTGGAGTCATTACTATGCTGATGGACGGAGCTTAGAACAATATTACGTCATTTAAATAGGCGGGGTCTAAATGGGATCACCTGAGCGCATTTAACAGTGTACAATTTACAATGTATTTTATATAGATTCTCCTTCAGTTGCCCGTGGGTTACGATATTTCTCCACTCAAGAGAGTTAAATTAAAAATTTTAACCACAAGCCATCAGGCGAGTGGTTCAAATTTTAAATTTAACTCTCGAGAGTGGAGAAATATTGTAACCCACATGGGCAACTGAAGGAGAATTTGTTTCTCCCATTATATAACACGAAGTTTATTTCAAAATCCTTCAAAATTACCGATTTGACAATATGCGGGGAAAGGCACGAGACATTTTAATTCTCTAGAAGATTACAGATTTTTCCACCACTGGCTCAGCGGGGTTAAAACGCCGTAATAATGGGAGAAATATAGATTCTCCTTCAGTTGCCCGTGGGTTACGATATTTCTCCACTCAAGAGAGTGGAGGAATATCGTAACCCACATGGGCAACTGAAGGAGAATTTGTTTCTCCCATTATTTAACACGAACTTTATTTCAAAATCCTTCAAAATTACCGATTTGACAACATGCGGGGAAAGGCACGAGACATTTTAATCCTCTAGAGGATTACAGATTTTTCCACCACTGGTTCAGCAGGGTTAAAACGCCGTAATAATGGGAGAAACGTTTTTCTTTAATGTTGATGCTGTCGTCTGTCAAGACAATGGCCAGTTCCAGGTTTGGGAAATAAATATTTAACAGTTCATTGTTATTGTTGAAATTAAATATTTCTTGAATTTAAATGAATATTATTTGCCAATCTTTATACTATCAATACATTTTAGACAAATTTCATTTTTTAAAATCGCCAAAGAAATTCAGAGTAATAATAACAATAATAATAATTAACTATTAAATAACTTGCAAAAAGGGTTCCTTAACATATACCTGTCTTTGATCATTTAAAGTGAAATTAATAAATAGAAAGAGTCAGATTTTATTAAAAAGTAAAGAATGTTAAAGGCATTTTACACAAATTTGGTTGATCTGTCTTTATGGATAGGTTTTCTAACTTCAAAAATATTACATTAATATGGCAAGAAATATCCATTATCACATATTTTGTTTCAATATGTTCGTTTTTGCATGTCCAATAATAGCCAGAAGTCAGTGTTGGTTATTTGCCCTCAGGGCCAATATGGATATTTGTCCTCAAATATCCACATTAGCCCCCGAATTCAACTTCCGGTATCTGCGCAGTGGTGTCAAACATTATATGTCAAAGTACAAGGAAAGATAGTGTATAAAAAATATGCATAAAATTGTATTTCAATCAAATTAATACATTTCAAAATATTGGAATAAAGTTGAAATAACTTAAACGGAATAATTGGCTCAAATGTATATGTCATGTTGAATAGGTATTTCCATTCAAATGTCAATGTCTTGGGTAGATTTTACAAACACTTTCTAACGTCATTGTACAGATTGACATTGTTTGATATCTTTTTGAAACCAGACTCGGAACAAAAATATTTGCAAATTGAACAAAGTAACTCTCTTAAGGATTTATTTGCGCAATTTGTCAGTTCAAAGATCTTGTCTACAATATAAAAGTCAATGTTTTGGAAAAGTCAATGTAAAATATGTGATAAATAGATGACATGAAATTTTCCATATTGTCCCTGGTATCAACCCTCGGCCCATATCAGACCTCCAGCTTCGCTGTCGGGTTTGATATGGGGGTCTCTGGCTGATACCTGGGACGAAAAGGAAAATGTCATGTAATAATCTCTTAATATTGTTATAAACTATTTTTATGATACTATATTTAGAATATTGTTATAAACTATTTTTATGATACTATATTTAGAATATTGTTATAAACTATTTTTATGATACTATATTTAGAATATGACAGAAGAAGAAGAGGAAGAGAAACAGAAGAGAATACACAGTATAAAGAACCTGTATGCATTTGAATTATTTTGTCAACATAGATTTGATGATTCAATGCAAATATTTGTCAAGCTTGGAACAGGTAAGGACAGTCATGGTTGGGATCGTATGGTAATTAGATTTACAACTACCTGTGCAATCAGTGGCTATCACCACTAAAGTTGTTAGTTCGAATCCCGCTCGTGGCGAGGTGTACTCGATACAAAATTATGTAATAAAGTTTTTCAATGACTTGGATAGGTCGGTGGTTTTCTCTTGGTACTCCGGTTTCCTCCACCAATAAAACAGACCGCCACGATATAACTGAAATATTGCTTAAAGTGGCATTAAACAACATAACCCTAACCCCTAGGAACAGGTAAACAGTATACACTTAATTTAGTGGATTATGAAAGGAGTGGGAAGTATACAAGGTTATATGATGATAACAGTGATATCAATACCTAATGACAATTTGCTAGCAAATGACATGGTATTGAATAAATAGTAGAATTTACAATGAGAAAGTAAAATTCAACACAAAAAGAAATGCAAACAACTTTGATTACTTTTAAATTTTCTGAAACATAATCAGAACTGATGAAATATTTATATTTAGTATCCCATAAAAAATTGCAAGAGTGACAATGTATCAATATTCACTGCCACATATAACCTAGTTTCACTCTCAGAATATTGAAATTAATTTTGAATCTTTGAAGTCCACTAGAAACTTTTTTTTTAAATGTAAATTTTAATCTGTGTGAGTCATATCTGTATTTTACAATTAATAATTATAGTTGTCAAATCTTAAATTTACTGCTCCTATGCACCAACATTTTAACTGGTATTATGCTGCTTATTAATTCTTAATTGTTTATCATGTTTTCATCCACTGACATTATTTTGATGTATCCAATTCCCAGAATGCACTTTTATACAATGATGAATAGAATACACTCAAACCTGTATTAAGAGGTCACCTTTGAGACAAAGAAAAAGTTATCTTCTAAGACAGGTGACCTTTTAAGAGAAGTTCAATTCATATGAAATTTTCCACAACAAGACAAGAAAAGGGGGATCTTTTAATACAGGTGACTGTTTAATAGAGGTGACAGCATTGGCAGGTTTAACTGTAAATAAACAAAAGTGATTTATTTTAGATCCCTCACATGTAATTGGACTATATCCTAACCTGTTACCTCAAGAATTCAGGAAGCAGTTAGACTATCCCTCACAACTCCCTGATCTTGAGGGAGGAGAATTAGAGAAAGGATTATCAGCTCTTCAGGATTATCTTACTCAGGTAACTAAATATAACCTCTGTACTCAGGAAACAGTTAGACTATCCCTCACGACTCCCTGATCTGGAGTGAGGAGAATTAGAGAAAGGATTATCAGCTCTTCAGGATTATCTTACTCAAGTAACTAAATATAACCTCTATACTCAGGAAACAGTTAGACTATCCCTCACGACTCCCTGATCTTGAGGGAGGAGAATTAGAGAAAGGATTATCAGCTCTTCAGGATTATCTTACTCAGGTAACTAAATACAGGGCTCACCAAACCAGGTGATGTGGGTGACTTTTTCTCTGAAATTTGACCTATGCAAGGTTTGATATTCAGTATTTTATTCCAAACTTGTTGATTGCATCTTTTTTTAAGATCGTGGTGCATCACATTTGTTCTGTGAAAGGAAGGAGGATGCGGTAGTGGGGAAAGAAACGTTATAATATATGCAAGATTTTCAGAAGTCTCCCATATTTTCCCTCGCTTCGACCTGAAGTCAACTGAGAGAGAAGTCATGTAACACTGTTTTGTGAACCCTGTAAATATAACATTTGTATTCATATCTTTGAGGGATTTTTTTTCTTCCAAAAATATCCTATTTTATGTAGGTAAATATTTCAAAATTTTGATTCATGTGGTATATCTTTGTGAGACGTCAAGACACATGAAATTGATTTATACATTTGTAATTAATTTAAATTTTCACCTGACATAGTGAAACCTGTCTAAACCAAACCCTGAATAAACCGGAATCCTGTATAAACCGAACTTTAAATAAAGTCCCAAAAAAATGTAGAAATGTTTGTTAATTTATTTGATATGTACGATTTTATTAAATTGTATTATTCAAATACCTGTCTATTACAAACACAAAAGTTGGTTCAAAGGAGATTCTGTTTAGACAGGTTTTACTGTATAACTGATTGAATACCATTCCTAGTTTATGATAATGAAGAGGAAGAACTTAGGCTGGACATGCTACTTTCAATATATATTTGTCCACAATACCAAACTGAGAATCAATATCACTCTTTCTACTTATATCAACATACCAAAAAGCAGTTGATGATGATCAATTGTGTATTCATCTATCCTAAAGTATTTTGATTTGCCTAAGATCTACCAAACAACATTTCCCTCACATTAAAAGTACTAAATTATAACCTTTTAATTTATGATCATACTGCTTACTGCACATGATGTGGATAAGTATAAAGGACTATTTTACAGGATGTCTTTATTTTGTCCTAATCAACTATTTTTTAATATTTTTTTCAGAAAAGAAATGAATTAGTGAGTGACATATCCAAGGAATCTAACCTGAGTACAATGGCTATAAAAGAAGGCAATACCACAATAAAATCTAAAAAACAGCTGAGTCAGATTATTGACACAACGTTACTCAAATGCTATCTTATGGTAAATTGAACTTTTTGCCTAATTTTTATCTGTTATACTATGGGGAGATAAATAGAGTCTTGAGATCTTTTTGATAGTCTTGCATCAGATGTGACATTTATTTGTGAGAAGTGACTGTGATGCTTTTTTTAGTCTAGAAGATAGTTGGTTTGTAAAGGGATTATATGCACAAACATTTTTTTTAAGTCAAGATGGCGGAACAACTGCCATTTTGATGACATTTTATCTACGTATTTGTATGTTACCACCTGTAACTGGAAGGTGGTTTGAGATCATAAGCTTCTTTTTTTCTAGTTAAGTAATTCATAACAAAGGGCTTATGCACACAACAGGGTTTTTTTAAGTCAAGATGGCCGAATGGCTGCCATATGGATCACAATTTATTAACCTTTTTGTATGTAGCCACCTGTAACTTGAAGTTGGTTTAAGATCATGAGCTTATATTTTGTAGCGAAGTAGCGCCTATGCAAAATTCAAGATGGCTGAACTGTGGCCATTTTGATAAAATTTTATTGATGTTATTTACATTTCCTCCCAATGATATGCCAAGCTGTAGGGTACATATATTTCTTCATGATAATAATCTTGATTCTTTTATTAATCCATTTAATGTACCATATCTGTAAAAATGTTGATAATAATAACCAGAATGAAGGTAAAAAAAAGATATATATCCTATTTTTTGTGGGTTTTTTTTAATCTTATGTGGCAACATGAAATTGAGAATAGCAACCCTTTTCACAAAATTTGTAAGTTTACTTGTAAGAATTTTACTTACGGTTATCATATGACAAATGTTTTTGTAAGACAGAATATGAATGGATTTTTTTTTATTTCAGACAAATGATGCTTTGGTTGCACCATTATTGAGATTAAAAGACAATAACTGCCATATAGAAGAAAGTGAAAAAATTCTCAGGAAAAAAGAAAAATTTAGTGAATTGATAATTCTTTATGAGAAAAAAGGATTACATGAAAAAGGTAAGTTTATATGTAGAAAAGTGATTAGTAGTGGTCATAGGTCAAATCAATCACACAAAAAAAATATTAAAATGACCTCTGACCTATGGAAGCTCAACATTGACAAAAGCTGAGTTGTGAATCTTGTGTACTCGATACAACATTCAGTGTTCTCACTAGCCCGTTTTTACAGGGCGCAGCGCCTGCCCTTTTTATCTATTTGTAGCAGCGCCCTTCCCTTTGTGACTAACATGGATGTCTTTTTCCATACCAATTACTAGTTCATAATAATAGATTTTTCATATTAAATGCATAAAGTCACGATTAGCGTTATTGTGTAAGACTGCCATTTTTTTTACAGGTAACTTGTTCACGTGATGATTTATTATTGTTGTTTTGGTTTATTTCTTATTTATATTAAATATTTAAAATTGCTTACTATAGAAAATACCGTTTTAATCTTTCAGTTTTATAAATAAATAATCTTTGATTTTGAAAATTATTGAATTATGAAGTACTGGTTCCCAGCATATATTTCTGTCAACATTCGTTTAACGCACGGTAACAGATCAAGGTAAACACATGCTGATTGTGTGATTAGGCTATTTATAGCTTTCGGCGAGTGATTGAAGTTGAATTTTAACGTTTTGTCAGGAAATTTCATTCTTCTAATCATAATGATTAATTCTAATTACGATGACAATTAAGATAACAATAACTGTTGAAAGAAAGTATAAAACTCGATCATTTAATATAATTTTTTTATTTTTTTTTAATTTCACCCACAAAGGACGGTAATATTTAAAGGGATATTAAAGCTCGTTTTAACATATATTTTTTCAACTGGTGACGAAGGTTGTTTCTTTTCAATTTTTGATAAAATTGTAAAAACAATCCAAAAAGACTTTGCAGTATGCATTTCCACAGTGTTTGGATGGAGATTATATTAATATGAATGTCTTTGAATAAAGTTACCTAATATAAAAAAAAAAAAGTTTGAAGTATAACTATGTTACAGTTGTGGAAATATGTAATTGTAAGAAGTAGAGGTAGAAAATACATAAATAATAAAAAACATTACTTATTGACTTCTATTTACTGAAGAGAAGTGCCCTTTTCAAGTCAATCTTTGCACATTAAAGTGCCCTTTTTCAGCCAACGTTTACGCATAAAAGTGCCCTTTTCAAAAGTAGCACCCTGCCCTTTTGAAATCCTAGCTAGAACACTGACATTATATAATAAAGTTTGTCAGTGACTTGTGACAGGTTGCTGGTTTTCTCCGGGTCCTCCGGTTTCCTTCACCAATAAAACTGACCGCCACAATGTAACTGAAATATTGTCGAAAGTGGTGTTAAACACCATCAAACAAACAAGACAAAAGCTGGTGCAAATAAAAGGAACTTTCTTCTGCAATTTTAAGGTCATACATAACAGGCATGTTATTCTTTTCCCTATCATAGAATTACCTCCCCTGGAATTCAATGCCATGAAAGGATTTATCAGAGTGGTTCAACTTATAGTTTGACGATAGTTTACATTATGAAAATAAAAATGTGCATAAAATATGTTTATAGACATTGAAAGATTTAACAAGAATAATTTATTTATTAGTAAAATATAGCCCTCAGAAAATTGTCCACCTTCCTGTTTTCTGTGATTCATTAGCTTTTACTATTATCATGCACCTTTTCTTTGGTCAGTCTGGAAGAAACTTTGTTTAATGACTACATTTCTTCACTTTAAAAGAAAATTGTGAATTTATATTTCAGCCCTTCATTTACTTATGAAGCAAGCAGCCAGACCAAACTCACCATTGAAAGGCCATGACAAAACAGTGCAATATTTACAGCATTTGGGTAAGATAGGGATGTTATTATTTTTATTATCAGAGAGTTGTCTCCCTTGTTTGCTTCATTGAAGATGCAGGACATCCATCTAATTAATTTAAATTTCTGTTTTGTTTTTAGGGTTATGACTTTTCCATATCACTAAAGAAATCGTAAGTCTAAGGTTACTCTTAAGATTTCCTTACGTGTACGTGTACGTGCGTTTCACTAAACTAGTCCTAATCGTAAGAATTACGACTTAAAACTTGCGACAAGTAACATCTCCTATAACGGAAGTAAAAAAGATATCGTATCATTTATATAGTATATCTCGGAAACTGATTACATTAAAGTTCACATTGGGTTAATTAATTTTTTTAGATTATTTTGTTAGCAAGACAGTGAAATTTTTATTTTCCATTTGATTTAGCACACCAGTTGACCCGGCTTTGTTTAGGGTGGTCGTACTTGAGAAATTTGCTCAATAATTAGTAAGTTTTCTTTTCTTTGGTTTTATCTATGTAAATTTCTTTGTTAAAAGTTTGTTATATTACATGGAATATTTGGCTGTTAGTATTTATATTGAATGTTTTGCTAGGACTTGTTTAAAAAAACACCATCCAGGCGATCCCACCTCTTATGTTATGTTTATACATATGTTTAAATGAGGAAACAATAGGCAGACTAAATGGTTATTTTTATAATATTGATATGATTTGTGAAAAATATTGATATTGATTGATATATGTGTTTATTGAATTTATCATTTCTGGCAATACAAGTTATACATATTGGTTTGTTTTCACTTCACCCTTAAGCTTGATGGTAAATGAAAATCCTTCACAATTTATTTGATCAGGCCTAATGCCTGCATTCAAAAACATCTTTCCTTTAAATGAAATATAGAGAGGTTGATATCACATAAGGTACTAACAATGTTATAACTGAGGGGGGGGGGGGGGGGAGTGTCTTTTTTTTTTTTAAGAAAAAAACATTATGTCCAAGTTAGTCTAAAAAATATTTTATTTTGCTCTATGTAAAAAAAAATTAAGACTGAAAACACCAACCAACAAAAAATTGTGTTCAAAAATATACATTCAATAAAAAAGGATCCGAAGAATCTTCAAGAAAATGTATGCAGTGTAGATCTAAAAGACAGCCTTGGAAAAGAAGAACTTTATTTAAGGAAAATAACAATTTTTGATGTTTGAGATTATTATTATAGTAGCAATTATGAAATTATGTTTATTCAACTATTGGATCATAAAGACAAACTATATATATGCAAATATACATTTTTATGAAAAAACGAAAAGCAACATAAAGATGCTTGAACATGTTGAAGCTAAAACATAACATAAAACTGTGGGTATATGAACACTACCAAGTAAAACAAAGTAAGAATTGTGACTTTTATGTAAGTTTGTGAGTGACTTGATCCAGGTTATACATCAATAAACTCCGGAAAAAATGCGTTTAATCCTTATAATTCTGTAACTAAGTTTTTATTTTTCATTTGTTTTGAAAATTTACCTTTGGGGATCCCCAGTACGCACACATACATTCCATTGATGTGTGTCGGCCATGAATAACAAAATGAACTACACAATGTAACCTTGTTTTCCTACTTTAAACTAGACGGTGATGTAATTAAGTTACTGATATTTTCCAATTTGATGGCATTTTGCATTTAGCTACTCAAACAAGTAAAATGCCCACAAAATCGTAAAATAAATCAGTAACCAGCTTGTGTCAATCAGCGTCCCTTGTAAACAACGTCACAGGATGACGATATATTACAAAAGTGAAAGTCGATAGATGGTTGTCTTAAGTATTTTTTCCGGAATTTTTTTTTTATGTCAACAATACAAGCTTTTTTTTTCATTGGCATTTATTTTTTTATTTC
Source organism: Bathymodiolus brooksi (assembly GCA_963680875.1). Classification (NCBI taxonomy): domain Eukaryota; kingdom Metazoa; phylum Mollusca; class Bivalvia; order Mytilida; family Modiolidae; genus Bathymodiolus; species Bathymodiolus brooksi. Next base: position 69,991,556 of record OY804576.1, on the reverse strand, counting down.
ATATCTAACAATAATTGTCGATTATTAACAATAAACATTGTTTCTTTTATCTTTTTAGTTCACCTGGACCAAAGGGTCCAGGTGAACTATTGCCATCACTTGGCGTCCGTCGTCTGTAAACTTTTCACATTTCAAGCTTCTTCTCCGAAACCACTGGGCCGATTGGAACCAAACTTAGCAGGAATGTTCCTTGGGTGGTCCTCTATAAAGTTACTGTTTTCGTTCTAGTCGGATATTCAATATGGCTGCCAGGGCCAATAATGTGCTCTGATTGGCTGAAATTTCAAAGATCTTCTTCTCTGAAACTAATGAACTGACTGAACCCAAACTGTAAATGAATGATCATTGGAATGTCCTTTACCAAGTTACTGTTTTTTATGCCGATCGGAAATCCAAGATGGCCGCCATCGCAGGACATAGATTAACATTGGACCCTATGGGAAAATGTTCAAATGCCTTCTTCTCAGAAACTACAAATATGATTAAAACCAAACTGTACATGAATGTTCATTGGATGGTCCTCTACAATCTTAAGGTTTTTTGTTCCGATATGAAATTCAAAATGGCGGCTACGGCAGGACTTAGTTTAACATTGGACCCTATGGGAAAAATGTTTCAAAATGCTTCTTCTCTGAAACCACTTGGACAGTTGAAACCAAACTGCCCAGGAATGATCATTGGAAGGTCCTCTACAAAGTTTCTGTTTTTTATGCCGATCGGAAATCCAAGATGGCCACCACTGCAATACATAGATTAACATTGAACCCTATGGGAAAATGTTCAAATGCCTTCTTCTCAGAAACTACAAATATGATTAAAGCCAAACTGTATATGAATGTTCATTGGATGGTCCTCTACAAACTTTACGTTTTTTGTTCCGATATGAAATTCAAAATGGCGGCTACGGCAGGACTTAGTTTAACATTGGACCCTATGGGAAAAATGTTTTAAAACGCTTCTTCTCTGAAACCACTCGGACAGTTAAAACCAAACTGCCCAGGAATGATCATTGGAAGGTCCTCTACAAATTTTATGTTTTTTATGCCGATCGAAAATTCAAGATGGCCACCACCGCAATACATAGATTAACATTGAACTCTATGGGAAAATGTTCAAATGCCTTCTTCTCAGAAACTACAAATATTATTAAAGCCAAACTGTACATGAATGTTCATTGGATGGTTCTCTACAAACTTTACGTTTTTTGTTCCGATATGAAATTCAAAATGGCGGCTACGGCAGGACTTAGTTTAACATTGGACCCTATGGGGAAAATGTTTCAAAACGCTTCTTCTCTGAAACCACTTGGACAATTGAAACCAAACTGCCCAGGAATGATCATTAGAAGGTCCTCTACAAAGTTTCTGTTTTTTTATGCCGATCGAAAATTCAAGATGGCCACCACCGCAGGACATAGATTAACATTGGACCCTATGGGAAAATGTTCAAATGCCTTCTTCTCAGAAACTACAAATATGATCAAAGCCAAACTGTACATGAATGTTCATTGGATGGTCCTCTACAAACTTTACGTTTTTTGTTCCGATATGAAATTCAAAATGGCGGCTACGGCAGGACTTAGTTTAACATTGGACCCTATGGGAAAAATGTTTTAAAACGCTTCTTCTCTGAAACCACTCGGACAGTTAAAACCAAACTGCCCAGGAATGATCATTGGAAGGTCCTCTACAAATTTTATGTTTTTTATGCCGATCGAAAATTCAAGATGGCCACCACCGCAATACATAGATTAACATTGAACTCTATGGGAAAATGTTCAAATGCCTTCTTCTCAGAAACTACAAATATTATTAAAGCCAAACTGTACATGAATGTTCATTGGATGGTTCTCTACAAACTTTACGTTTTTTGTTCCGATATGAAATTCAAAATGGCGGCTACGGCAGGACTTAGTTTAACATTGGACCCTATGGGGAAAATGTTTCAAAACGCTTCTTCTCTGAAACCACTTGGACAATTGAAACCAAACTGCCCAGGAATGATCATTGGAAGGTCCTCTACAAAGTTTCTGTTTTTTTATGCCGATCGAAAATTCAAGATGGCCACCACCGCAGGACATAGATTAACATTGGACCCTATGGGAAAATGTTCAAATGCCTTCTTCTCAGAAACTACAAATATGATCAAAGCCAAACTGTACATGAATGTTCATTGGATGGTCCTCTACAAACTTTACGTTTTTTGTTCTGATATGAAATTCAAAATGGCGGCTACGGCAGGATTTAGTTTAACATTGGACCCTATGGGAAAAATGTTTCAAAACGCTTCTTCTCTGAAACCACTAGGACAATTGAAACCAAACTGCCCAGGAATGATCATTGGAAGGTCCTCTACAAAGTGTGTGTTTTTTTATGCCGATCGAAAATTCAAGATGGCCACCACCGCAGGACATAGATTAACATTGGACCGTATTGGAAAATGTTCAAATGCCTTCTTCTCAGAAACTACAAATACGATCAAAGCCAAACTGTACATGAATGTTCATTGGATGGTCCTCTACAAACAATACTTTTTTTGTTCCGATATGAATTTCAAAATGGCGGCTACGGCAGGACTTAGTTTAACATTGGACCCTATGGGAAAAATGTTTCAAAACGCTTCTTCTCTGAAACCACTTGGATAATTGAAACCAAACTGCCCAGGAAGGATCATTGGAAGGTCCTCTACAAAGTGTGTGTTTTTTATGCCGATCGGAAATCCAAGATGGCCGCCACCGCAATACATAGATTAACATTGGACCCTATGGGAAAATGTTCAAATGCCTTCTTCTCAGAAACTACAAATATTATTAAAGCCACACTGTACATGAATGTTCATTGGATGGTCCTCTACAAACTGTACGTTTTTAGTTCCGATATGAAATTCAAAATGGCGGCTACGGCAGGGCTTAGTTTAACATTGGACCCTATGGGAAAAATGTTTCAAAACGCTTCTTCTCTGAAACCACTTGGACAATTGAAATTAAACTGCCCAGGAATGATCATTGGAAGGTCCTCTACAAAGTTTCTGTTTTTTTATGCCGATCGAAAATTCAAGATGGCCGCCACCGCAATACATAGATTAACATTGGACCCTATGGGAAAATGTTCAAATGCCTTCTTCTCAGAAACTACAAATATGATCAAAGCCAAACTGTACATGAATGTTCATTGGATGGTCCTCTACAAATTTACGTTTTTTGTTCCGATATGAAATTCAAAATGGCGGCTACGGCAGGACTTAGTTTAACATTGGACCCTATGGGGAAAATGTTTCAAAACGCTTCTTCTCTGAAACCACTTGGATAATTGAAACCAAACTACTCAGGAAGGATCATTGGAAGGTCCTCTACAAAGTGTGTGTTTTTTATGCCGATCGGAAATCCAAGATGGCCACCACCGCAGGACATAGATTAACATCGGACCCTATGGGAAAATGTTCAAATGCCTTCTTCTCAGAAACTACAAATATGATTAAAGCCAAACTGTACATGAATGTTCATTGGATGGTCCTCTACAAATTTTACGTTTTTTGTTCCGATATGAAATTCAAAATGGTGGCTATGGCAGGACTTAGTTTAACATTGGACCCTATGGGAAAAATGTTTCAAAACGCTTCTTCTCTGGAACCACTTGGACAATTGAAACCAAACTGCCCAGGAATGATCATTGGAAGGTCCTCTACAAAGTTTCTGTTTTTTTATGCCGATCGGAAATCCAAGATGGCCACCACCACAATACATAGATTAACATTGGACCCTATGGGAAAATGTTCAAATGCCTTCTTCTCAGAAACTACAAATATGATTAAAGCCAAACTGTACATGAATGTTCATTGGATGGTCCTCTACAAACTTTACGTTTTTTGTTCTGATATGAAATTCAAAATGACGACTACGGCAGGACTTAGTTTAACATTGGACCCTATGGGGAAAATGTTTCAAAACGCTTCTTCTCTGAAATCACTTGGACAATTGAAACCAAACTGCCCAGGAATGATCATTGGAAGGTCCTCTGTTTTTTATGCCGATCGGAAATCCAAGATGGTTGCCACCACAGGTCATAGTATCATAGATGCCAACCATTACGATTTTTCCGTAATTGTTACGAATTTCGGGCCAAAATTACGGTGTTACGGTCAACTGTCTACTTGTTACGGATTTCCGATTATTGCCGGCCCGGAACCGTTCCCCATTTAAATATCATTGTGATCATTTAGACGCTTCATTGTATGTTAAAATCACGTAATGATAAGCGCTTGAGGGATTTCGATTATTTAATCCTTTAGGGACTCTCGGGACTATCTATAGTAGAAAACGATCTATCCATTTCTTGTTCGATCCCGAGTAGTTAATGAACACAGCACGTTTTTGTCAATTTCGCGATGTCTGAGGGAACAAGTGAAGCTTCTGCAGCGAAGAAAAGAAAATTGGGACAACGATTTCGTCCCGAATATTCTTCTCTTGCCTTATGAAATCGACACGGGAACATTATGCCTATTGCAAATATTGCAAACAAGACTTGTCCATTCAGCACGATGGTCGGGATGAACACACATATACAACAAAACAGTTGAAAAGTGCCAAGTCAACAACATATCAGGCACTACAGAATTAGACATTAATTATTCCATGGGAGGGTGAGGGAGGGCCACTTCAGGAAATTTTCATTTCTATTGACAGTAAGTTGAAACATAGAATACATTTGTAAGTGAACATACATGTATTAAAACTTAACTTTTTATTTCTTTTTGTTGCTCATCAATTTTGCATCTAGTTGTCACAAATAAAGGAAATCATTTGCTTATCACTTTGTGCCTAGTCTGTAGTACGATTATGGTAAAATTTTATGAAAAATTATGATTACTGAAAAAAATCACAAATTACTGACATCTCAACTTTTTGTTACTGATTGCACCAAAAAGGGGTTGGCATCTATGTAGTATTAACACAGGACCATATGGGGAAAATACAGAAATATATTCTTCTCTGAAGCTATTGCACTGATTGAACCTAAACTGTGCATCAATCATTGGAAGGTCCTTTACAAACTTTGTGTTTTTTATGTTGATCGTAATTCCAAGATGACTACCACTGCAGGACATAGTTTTTACATAGGACCAATTGGTTCTTTTTATAACCAGGTGAACGATACAGGCTCTTGAGAGCCTCTGGTTTTATTATTAGGAATCCAAGCCGCCATTTTGTTTACATTACGAAAAAAGTAGTCCGATGAACATCGTCTATCGAAAAATAAACTGACAAAACCTCGCCTCCATAAGCGCTTATACCCAATCAGAGTATAGGATTTCTAATTATGTAAATCATTTAAGAATTATATTTTGATGCTGCTTTTTATGAATTAAAAAATTTCCTATGGAGAAATCCACGAACAATTCTCCAAATGCAATTGCTTTCCCTTCTTAAACAAAATGAATTTATAGACCATGTAAGCATATAGTATACACAATAATTCAATGTTAAACTCATTATGAATCTGAATTTTCATTATATTTTCAGGTGCTGATCATTTGAAATTAATATTTGATTATGCTGAATGGGTTCTAAAGGAACATCCTGAGGATGGATTAAAGGTAGGACTCACTTCAGAATGTCTGTCACTGAAAAATGTAATGAATGAATTCAAAATGTAGCCTGGTATTGATTTTAATATATTAGTGCACTTAAATGGTAAATAAAAATGGGGTTCGTCGTGGTCGAAATGGTATGGTAGTTGGATTTATAACTACCTATCCAATCGGTGCTTATCACTACTAATGTTGTGAGTTCGAATCTCACTCAGGTGAGGGGTACTAAATACAACATTATGTGATAAAGTGTGCCAGTGACTTGCGGCAAGTCTGTGGTTTTCTCCGGGTACTCCGGTTTCCTCCACCAATAAAACTGACGGTCATGATATAGCTGAAATATTGTTGAAAGTGGCATTAAACACCATAACCTTAACCCCTAAATAAAAATGTCATGCAGTTTATTAAACTAGCTGAAGATCAGGTATCTTTTTGTAATCACATTGGCAACTGTCATCCATAAACTATGCTGCATTTTAATGTCCTGAGCAACAACAATATCGATTTTGTCAAAACTTGCTGGTTCATTCAAATGTAAGATTTTTATTTCATTTTCCAATTTTTTTTACATAGAGTTATTTTTTGAAAGGTAGGAATCTCCAATGTTGCTATATGATATCTCCACAGATACAATATTGATATGCAAATCAATGAAAAACTTATCACAAGTTCCCAATATGAAGTCTGTAGTGATAGAGGACACCCTTGAAATGATCAGAACGGTGCCCGTTTCTGCTCTTTTTAATAAAATTTTGGAGTTTTTGACATTGCTAAAGATACACACATATATGTACATTGTCAGTAAAAGCAAAAAAAATGCAGGAAGGCTTGCTTTTCTACTTGTTTCTTAACCTTGTATAAGTAAATTTTATATTTTCTGACAATATACATATATTGTATATTTGTACCCCTGCAGTGAATATTTCTCCTAGAGTAAAAGCCTGTATATATTGTACACATATATATGATATCACATTTTAAACATTTTATAAAGTTTGTAATTATTAATCACAATAAATCATAATAGTTATACAATGAAACCTGTCTAAACTTAGCTTCATTAGGATCAACTTTCTGTGTTCAGAATAGACAGGTGTTCGGTTTATGCAGGTTATTTTAAGAAAGATTTCCTTCATTGGGATTTGATTTAGAGTTCCGTTTATTAAGAATTTCCTTTTATTTAAGGTTCGGTTTAGATAGTTTCACTTTATTTAGGGACAGTATAAATCATGACATAAGTAATGCAATCTTCACGCTTAACTTTTTACCTTACAAGCCCACCGGGCCTTTAAGTTCAATTATTTACAGACCCACCATCAATTCTACAGGCCCGAATTTGAAAACTACATTAATGACCATTAATTCAAACCACCAAAACTCAAAACATGATGATGTACCAAATATTATGTGGACATGTCAATTATGCATTAGGTAAGACCAGAATGCAAGTATAAAAAAAAACAAAAAGACACTTTATTTTGGATTCATGTTTATATTAATCTCCTGAAAATTCTAAAATCATATTGTCAATAGCATCCTCAGTATATTCCATATCATCACTGTCCACCTCCTCCTCCTCATCACAACCAATATTGTTATAAGATTCTTATAACAAAAACGTGTGGTGTCATCATTGTGTGTGACATACAATGTATAATTTTGTGATAATTTTTAATATGTACCCCCCCCCCCCCCCCCTTTTTTTTTTTAAATATCACTATGCTTTGAATTAATACCACACAAAATGCAAAAAGTCATATTTGTGTAGCCTTCAGCAGAAGAAATATGCATATGTCAATATGCTCAACGGTCCAACTATATATAGATACAGTAGCTAGGGAATGCAAATATAGCACGAACGTATATTGACACTGACAGTCATAAACTGAAGCAAGTAAAGATTGTAATTATTATTTGTCAGACCTCAAATCAGAGTGCAACAATGGAACAAAACTACTGTAGTTCAAAGTCTATTTTCTAACTGCAGAGGTATTAATGTAGACACAGGTCTGTCAGCAACAGTTCTATAAATAGATCGCAATTAATAAAAAAAAATACCGATCAGATTTGGAAGCGGATTGAAAAAAATCTGAAGTGTCTCCGTGCATTTTAACGAATTTTGAATGATCAACCTTCTCAAATATGAACATATTATATATGAGAACTCAGACTTTATGTCACAGGATTGAGAAAAAAATTAATCAAAAGTTTGTTTGTTAGCTTCGATCAACATTTCCCATAGCACAGTGTGCGCCCCCTTTCTCGTGGTGCCATTTTTATTTGATATTGAGCGAAATTAAAGTTTCTTTAAACCGAAATGGATTACTTTTCAAGAAAGTCACTTTCAAAATACTTAATACCATAGAATTCCATAAACACGATGTCGATATTTTCATAAATGGCACGTGGCAAAAATATGCGGGCAACATAGGGTGACTCTTCAAAATTACAAGGTTACTTGAACTTCGCTTTTGACCAACGAGAAATCAAAGTCAACCTTCACAAGGCAACTACTTCGCCCTCTAACGTGAGCCCTGCTTCTCGTCCTTTTTTAAAACCTACATGATGGTAAAAATATCAACCAATCAAATTGCAAAAAACAGACACACCTAAATCTATTTCGAATATCGGAAATTCTTAAAAGGACTTGTTTGCGACCTTGTTTGCCTACCCATTTTTTGCATCGACTCGGCAGCAACTGAAAACGGAGAACAATAAACTAAATATCTACACACAATATCGTATGAAATCAACTTTTGAAACTATATGACTTTTTTTTCACAGGCCTGTCGGACTTGTGGAACTGCTCATTTTATATGCCTGTGTACAATTTTACATGCCACGGGCTTCGGACTACCGCCTAATTTCGAAGACTGGTAATGTATTATTGAAAATGAAAGTAAATGAGAGGTAAAGGGAGATAACTATGGTCTTTTGTCCAAATGACATTTTGTATTGGATTGAATGAACATTTGCCATACTCAATGGTGAAGTAAGAAATTGACATTCATTATATATCCTGAGTTTGTTTCAATGATTAGTACTGGTCATTTTATAATATTTTGTTTCAGATATTTACGGAGGATATACCAGAGGTGGAGACTTTACCAAGAGATAAAGTGTTGGACTATTTAGAAAAAAATTCAAAAGAGCTAGCTATTTCATATTTGGTATGTCTAAAAAAATAATTAAAACAACCAATTGTCATAGCAAAAAACATAGCAAAAAAAGTAGTTTTTTCACAAGATAGCTTAAGATGGAAAGAAATTTAATCTAAGCAAATTGCTGGTTGGATTTTTACTACAAGAATAAAAAGCTGATTAATTTAAAATTGTTTTCCGTGTGATTATTTTAAATCTGATCGTACATGGATAAGTCACAAATATTTTTCCTATTCTTAACCAGTTATTTGTGACTTATTCTGAACAATTCTTTTGTGAACCATTTATTTACCACTTACCATAAGAATCCTACCATTGAAAAAAAAAATCTTTGGCATGTTTAAAAAAAAAAATTGGAGGGGGGGTTACTATTTCACTGTTTTATTTGTTTTGGTATTTAGACATCCCACAACTATCTTTGTTACTAGGTCTGGTACTGGTACATGCATTCTATCTAATTTTTGTAGGAACACATTATAGTATGTTGTGAAGACACAACACCAGAATTCCATAATATGTTAGCACAGTCTTTAAGAGAAAAAGTGCAAATGATGATGCAAGACTATGTACAGTCACTGCCAGAAGGTAAATCTAAAAATATAAAAAAATTGAATTGGAAAGAAGCTAAGAAATAAAAGCACTCTACCTTGAACTTGTTAGGCCAACATTTCAGTCTTTGATCAATAATTCCACAGGGAAAAAATATTGCCTTTAATATTTAGGTTCTTACTCTCAACCATAATTCCCGATTCTTTATGAGACTTCTTTTTTTAAGTTGACAACAATGAAGGGTTACCAGCAACAAAGTTTAATATTTATGAATTTATATTTTACACAGAACTATGGGTAATACATATTCTATTCTGTATATTTAGGACACCCCCCAGCCAAGGCAGGTCAGGAACCTGACAAGTTAGGAGAATACAGAACAAAATTGATAGACTTTTTAGAAAATTCTAAACATTATCTACCAGAGAGACTTCTAACAAGGTTTCCTATTGATGGTAAGTATATTTAGCTACATTTCCATGCCACATGAAGCATCACTTCACAATTTCCCTCCATAGTGTGTAGAATGTTGTATTTTTTTTATATTTAATGCTTGAAACCACCTGCCAAACTAAGGCCTTGTGTCTATAAGAAAGGATATGGATGTAAATGAAGAGGAGAGACTATCCAACATTACATTTAGACATAAATTATGGTAAAGAACAGCACTTTTTATTACAGCCTTCTTTTAAATGCTTTCTAAAGATAATATGTTTTAAAATCTCACTAGCCCATACAAACAAGAATTCTACTGCTTATATTACAAATGTGTCATGGGATATATTTCATAAAAGGGAAGAATCCTTCACTTCAGAAGTTCTTGACAATTATTAATGCATACACATGGCAAAAGGTAGATATCATTGAAATTCCCCTCCAAGATCATTTGGCCAATTTGAAATGTATATCTAATGGTCCCAGTCTTCATGTCCAAGATAAAAATATAAAAATCATTAAATCTTCAAACCTTACTATTTTATTTATACCCCTGCTCCCCGAAGGGGGAGCGGGGTATACTGTTTTACCTCTGTCCGTCTGTCCATCCTTCCGTCCGTCCAAGATATTTTTCGTCGCATTTCTCTCAGTAACTGTTGATGGCAGAAATCTAATATTTGGTTAGTTTAAACAGTTTAAATATATTTTATTTGCATAAAAGTTGCAAATGGGATTGGACACAAGCGTCATATAGGTATACCATATTGTGGGTAGCGTTTTTGGTTTTAAGTTTGAATTTGATTTGACATTTTAGCTGATACAAAAATATCCAATATATTGTCAGCCTTTTCAATCGCCTACAAGCAGAATTGCTCAAAATTTCTTTGAAAGATATTTTCCTATAAAAAAAAATAAACTGGCTAGCACTACTCTATTATCAAACAATAAACAAAGTTTGATCGAAAAGACAGGACATTTGAGTTCAGGTAATGTGGACATTGTAGGGCAGGAAAAGAAAATGCATCTATATACATTTGAATGCAGATATGTTACCTTTTTTGTTTATAACTGCTGAAAGAACTGTGGACAGCACTTGAATATTCCATCCATGGAAATATTACTGATATCACACAAATACTTGAGATGTATAAAATAGAATCATACTCTTCTCCATGACAACCAGAACATCAATGTCAGTGACATTTTTATTTAGAGTTAAAGGTTAAAATGCTTGTTTTAAGAGAGAAAGACTGTTGCAAATAGAATGAAGACAGAAAGGCCTCCATTCACTAATGTAATTAATATGCATTGAAAACTATTTTTAGAGTTTTATGCAGAGAGAGCTATATTGTTGGGTAGATTAGGACGACATGAGCAGGCTTTGGGTATTTATGTACATATATTAAAAGATAAAGACCTAGCAAAAAGGTAAGTAGTAATCAAATATCTTCTTTAATTTCTTGCATAAATTTCTATTTTTGTCTCAACTTTCGTCATAGCCAAGACATAGGTATTATTAATCTTTCAATGGCAGAACAATTTAAAGTTTTTGTGATTAGTTGTGTATCTCACTAATCCTACATCATAGATTTGCCATAAATGGTTCATGCTTTAATCTTGTAGTGTACATTACAGTCAAACACAAATATCTTGTCCTCATGTTGTCTGAATTTGATAGTCAAATTTTCAATTATTAGTCTTTTTCCTCAGTAATCATTCTGTAGGTCAAACATACTTTGAACATTTTTTTCCTAGAGTGTGGATGTCACTTAATCTTGATCTTATTACTATCCCAAACCAAAGGCCATGTGAGCTTTTGCTATTAGTCGAATTTAAAAGCTCGTTAGAGCTTGTGTTATGCTTGTTGTACATGCTTCGACTTTAAATAAAACTTATTTATTTATTATTATTGCTATCACTTTCCATCCGTCGTACAGTGTAAGTTTTTATTTTCAAATCTTCTCCCCTGAAACCACAAAACCAAATCCAACAAAACTCAGCTGGTATAGTTCTTGGATGCTCCCCTTTCAATATTGTGTCCGACAGCTCCGCTCTCCATTCAAGATGGCAGCCATTACAAAAAAAAATTGAGATTTCTATAATTGTCTATTGCTGCTTTATTATATGTTAAAATGAGCTCAAATTTCAACTGTATTTGCATGGCAATGAGTAGTTAAACACATATTACCTGTTTTTCTGTGAAATTTTTCTTTCAGTCGATTTATACTGATTATCCAAATTAGGTATATTTTGATCAAAAATCAGATTTAAATTAAATATTTTCCTGCATGGGTGAAAGTTTTCAGTATTTTGAGTGATTTCAGTTTTTTTGGCAAAGGTCCAGACAGTTCTTGAGATTTGTGTAAATTTGATGATTTTTTTTCAGGGGGTGAGGTACGCATTTTTGACGAAGAAATTAAAAATTTTGAGAGGATCTTGATCTATTTAAGTCCTGTTGATTTTTGTATCAGTCTCCCATTCATTTGTGAAATGTCAGTTTGTTAGTCTCTATATATACACCCAAACCCCCTAGCAGTTTCAGTTCACTTTACGACCCTCACAGGTGACATAGTATGACCAACATTTAATAGTAGAAAATTTTCAGTATTTGTCCAAAAAAACACTTTCACTCATGTTCCTGTGAACTCACTGAACCATAATAAACCAAACTTGGCTGATATGGTCCCCTTCCAAAATTGTGCCCAACAACCCCACCCTCCATTCAAATGGCTACTGTTTCTAAAATAGAAATTTCTTTAATTGCTTATTACTGCTTTATTTTATGGCAAAATGAGTTCAGATTTAATCTGCAGCTGCATGACAATGTGTAATTCAACATATCTTTCAGAAAATTTATTGATATATTCTTCAGAACAATATGTTAATATCAGTTGAATTCCTAACATTAACAAAATACAATTTATCAATTTAGAGAATTAATCCTCATTGGTATGCAGTTTGATTTTAATTAATTAGCTCACCTGGCCTTTAGGCCAGGTGAGCTAATGGCATCACTTTTCGTCCGTCGTCTGTCGTCCGTCCGTCAACATTTCACATTTTAATCTTCTCCTCAGAAACCACTGGGCCAATAGCAACCAAACTTTGGTGGAATGGTCCTTGGATGGCCTCCCTCCAAAATTGTGTCCGGTGATCCCGACTTCCAACCAAGATGGCCGCCAAGCTCAAAATAGAAAAAAGGGGGGATGAAATTTTAATTGTCCATTGCTGCTTTAGTGTAAGTCAAAATGAGCTCAAATTTTAACTGCAGCTACATGGCAAGGAGTAGTTTAACATATATTCCGGGTTTTTCTGTGAGATTTTTCTTTCAGCCGATATATACCGATTATGCAAATTAGGCATATTTTAATAAAAGATCACATTTAAATCTCCTCTGAAACCGCTGAACCAAATTAAACCAAACCTGGCAGGGATGGTCCCTGGGTGGATCCCTTTCAAAATTGTGTCCGACAGCCCCGCCCTCCATTCAAGATGGCCGCTGTTACTAAATATAGAAATTTCTTCAAATGGCCAAAACTGCTCTATTTTAAGCCAGAATGTGCCCAAATTTGAACTGTATAAGCATAATGATGAGCTTTTTAACATGTATTACAGTATTTTTTATGAACTTTGAACTTTTGCCGATTTTGACCGATTATGCAAATTAGAAAAAAGGGGGGATGAAATTAAAAAAAATCTTCTCCTCTGAAACTACTGAGCCAATCTCAACCAAACTTTGCTGAAATGATTCTTGGATGGCCCCCTTCCAAAATTGTGTCCGGTGATCCCGACTTCCAACCAAGATGGTCGCCAAGCTCAAAATAGAAAAAAGGGGGGATGAAATTTTAATTGTCCATTGCTGCTTTAGTGTAAGTCAAAATGAGCTCAAATTTAACTGCAGCTACATGGCAAGGAATAGTTTAACATATATTCCGGGTTTTTCTGTGAAATTTTTCTTTCAGCCGATATATACCGATTATGCAAATTAGGCATATTTTGATAAAAGATCACATTTAAATCTTTTCCTCTGAAGCCGCTGAACCAAATTAAACCAAACCTGGCAGGGATGGTCCCTGGGTGGGTCCCTTTCAAAATTGTGTCCAACAGCCCCGCCCTCCATTCAAGATGGCCACTGTTACTAAATATAGAAATTTCTTCAAATGGCCAAAACTGCTCTATTTTAAGCCAGAATGTGCCCAAATTTGAACTGTATAAGCATAATGAGCTTTTTAACATGTATTGCAGGATTTTTTATGAACTTTGAACTTTTGCCTATTTTGAACGATTATGCAAATTAGAAAAAAGGGGGGATGAAATTAAAAAAAAATCTTCTCCTCGGAAACTACTGAGCCTATCTCAACCAAACTTTGCTGAAATGATTCTTGGATGGCCCCCTTCCAAAATTGTGTCCGGTGATCCCGACTTCCAACCAAAATGGCCACCAAGCTCAAAATAGAAAAAAGGGGGGATGAAATTTTAATTGTCCATTGCTGCTTTATTGCAAGTAAAAATGAGCTCAAATTTTAACTGCAGCTACATGGCAAGAAGTAGTTTAACATATATTCCTGGTTTTTCTGTGAAATTTTTCTTTCAGCCGATATATACCGATTATGCAAATTAGGCATATTTTGATAAAAGATCGCATTTAAATCTTCTCCTCTGAAACCGCTGAACCAAATTAAACCAAACCTGGCAGGGATGGTCCCTGGGTGGGTCCCTTTCAAAATTGTGTCCGACAGCCCCGCCCTCCATTCAAGATGGCTGCTGTTACTAAAAATAGAAATTTCTTCAATTGTCCATTGCTGCTTTAGTATAAGTCAAAATGAGCTCAAATTTGAACCGCAGCTACATGGCAAGGAGTAGTTTAGCATATGTTCGGGGTTTTTTTTTTTTTTTTTTCTTTCAACCGATTTATACCGATTATGCAAATTAGGCATATTTTGATAAAAGATCACATTTAAATCTTCTCCTCTGAAACCGCTGAACCAAATTAAACCAAACCTGGCAAGGATGGTCCCTGGGTGGGTCCCTCTCAAAATTGTGTCCGTCAGCGCCGTCCTGTATCCAAGATGGCCACCGTTACTAAAAATAGAAATTTCTTCAAAAGGCCAAAACTGCTCTATAAAAAACCAGAATGTGCCCAAATTTGAACTGTATAAGCATAATGATGAGCTTTTTAAAATGTATTACAGGACTTTTTATGAACTTTGAACTTTTGCCGATTTTGACCGATTATGCAAATTAGAAAAAAGGGGGGATGAAATTTAAAAAAAAACCTCCTCTGAAACTACTGGGCTAATCTCAACCAAACTTTGCTGGAATGATTCTTAGGTGGTCCTTCTAAAATTGTGTCTGGTGGCCCCGCCCTCTGACCAAGATGGCTGCACAGCTGTACTTAGTTTAACATAGGACCCTATGGGAAATTCACATAAAAACCATCTTGTCTGGAACCAGTAGCTCAATTAAAACCAAACTTTGATGGAATAGTCATTGGATGGTCCTCTTCCAAAATTGTGTCAGGCAGTTGCGCTCTCCTGCCAAGATGGCAACCACAGTGCAGTTGCGTTGTTATTGAAAGCAGCTTTGATCTAGGTGAGCCTCTGGTTTTTCTCAAGATAATTTGGGGGGAAACCTATTGTTATTATGAAGATAATTAATATTTTTCCTATGTAATTTCAGATACTGTTTAAATTACTTTGACAGAGGCCGGGAGGGAAACAAAGATGTAAGTCAGTATTTTTGTCGTCATCATAGCTTGACAAGATTTGTAAGATCACATAATTAATGCCTTCAAATCTTCTACAGATTAAATGACATTTCCTATATTTTTCGATCAGATTTAACTTATGATCTCGAAGATTAAAGAGGTTAAAGGAGGAAAAAAGGGACAAACTCTCAAAAAAGTAAAATGAGACAAATGCCCAGAATACTGCGAGTCCAGCATATTACTGTGTCATGAAAATTTTGTGTCCACACTTGCTTTTAATATACAATTATTCAACTTTCCTTTGTTGACATGCCGCTTTATTATGTAGCGTATATGCATCAATTTGCTCAGTCTTTGTTCTTTGAAATTAAAATAAGGTATAACTGCCCTTATTGAAAAAAACCCCACCCATTTTATTTAAAAAATAGCATTGTCATCCTCATTTATTTGTGATTTTACTTTATGCTAATTACACATTTTCGTTTTACCTAAATATACATGAGAAATCTATGTAGATATAATATAAAGGATCTAACACCGGTAAGAGGGCAAGACGGAAAAATCTCAGACACCTAAGGGAAAGATTTCTGGTTTCCAATGAGGCTCCGCCGAGTTGGAGACCATTAGAAATCTTTCCCGCTAATTTCCCTATCTTGTACGTTTTCCAGTGTTTTATTTTATTTCTCACTAAACATCTTTGTTTTGTTTACATTCCATCGAGCGTTTTCCTGCAAAATTGTTTTCCGTTGGTGAAGTTCATTGTCGATTTATCAATATACATTCATGTATTGGCAGTATTTTAATTGTATTTCATAATAAAAATACAATGTATTTAATAAATATATTATATATGCTACTACAACAGCGATAAATACCTGTAAAAATTATTTGACTTTGGTCAAAGGGAGGTAATTTCTTTCTTTACGTTAGTTACTAACAAGGGAGAGCACCCTATTTTTTGATCAAAGGAAACAAACATTGACACGGTAGAAAGGGGTGAGAAAAATTCCTTTCAAGCAAAAGATAAAGGAATTCTGTCATTTCCAAATCAGCTATTTAACTTTTACCAACTTGAAATATATTAATTTTATCTGGGTACTCCGGTTTCCTCCACCAATAAAACTGAAATATTGTTGAAAGTGGCATTAAACATCATAACTCTAACCCTAAACTATATTAATTTCAGGTATACTATTATTTATTGAAAATGTACCTACACCCACCTTCATCATCATCATTAGGAATGTCTGCTAGTCAGGGTGTTAAACCAAAACAAGACATGGAAGCAGCTTTCAAACTAATGGAAGATCATGCTACAAAAATAGATGTATCTAAGGTAAGATCTCGACGTTAGTTTCCTAAATTTTGGGAATTTTTTTCTTCAGATGATTAGATATTATACCGTAAACACACTACCATGGGAGGAGTGCATTATGGTAGATCATCAAAGAATGAAAGCAAAAATTATTACCTCGAGACAACGTCCAGGGTGATAATTATTAAGTCTCCCAAAGTTTGGGAGACTTGTTGTTTTTGCTCCGTTTCTTATTATTATTATTATTCTTCTCTTTATTCTCTTTCTTCTTTCTTTCTTTGGCACATGAACTTGTTCACGGCAGATCTCAGGAACTACTGGACAGAATTTCATGAAACTTGGTGGAGTTATAGATATATGTTTCTAGTTGGTCCTAAAGTTTTCAGCTTTGTGGTAAATGGGGTCAAAGTAATATTTTGAGGGGTTCAAAGGGGGTGGGGGTTACTATAGAATCCTATGGGAAAGTTGAAATTTCGTACATTAATGTTGATAACTTCTAAATGCATTATGATAGAGACATACAATTTGACATAGTGATAGGTCACCATTAGAGGAGCAATTCTGCGTTTTCAAAATTTTCGAGATGTCTGCCATTTTCAAAATGGCTGCCAAAACACGGCATAAAATATGGGCGGTAAAAATTCAACATTGTCCGATATCATCAAAATTTGATATGTGGGTAGATAATGATGTCCCGAATTGATTTCCGACATTGAAAAATTTCTACAGGTCGCCATTTTTAAAATGGCCACCACAATACCGCACAAATTCAACATTGTCCGATATCATCAAAATTTGATATGTGGGTAGATAATGATGTCCTGAATTGATTCCCGACATTGAAAAATTTCTACCAGTCGCCATTTTCAAAATGGTCACCACAATACCGCACAAATTCAACATTGTCCGATTTCAACGCCATTGCATATGTGGGTAGATTATGATGTCCCGAATTGATTCATGACATCGAAAAATTTCTACCAGTCGCCATTTTCAAAATGGCCTCCACAATGCTGCACAAATTCCACATTGTTTGATTTCAACGTCCTGAATTGATTCCCGACATCGAAAAATTTCTATCGGTCTCCATTTTCAAAATGGCCTTCACAATACCGCAAAAATTCAACATTGTTCGATTTCAAAGGTAACTTTTAATTTATTTTTTAAACCAGTTGTCAGTGGCCGGTTTGGGAGACTTCATAAACGTTAGATTATAATCATATCTTGTTAAGTCTCCCAAACAACGTTTGGAGACTTATTGTTTTTGCTCCGTTTCTTATTATTATTATTCTCCTCCTCCTCTTTCTCTTTCTTTCTTTCTTTCCGTGGACCATGAACTTGTCCACGGCAGATCTCAGGAACTACTGGACAGAATTTCATGAAACTTGGTGGAGTTATAGATATATGTTTCTAGTTGGTCCTAAAGTTTTCAACTTCGTGGTAAAGGGGGTCAAAGTCATATTTTGAGGGGTTCAAAGGGGGTGGGGGTTACTATAGAATCCTATGGGAAAGTTGAAATTTCGTACATTAATGTTGATAACTTCTAAATAGATAATGATAGAGACATAAAATTTGACATAGTGATAGGTCACCATTAGATGAGCAATTCTGCGTTTTCAAAATTTTCGAGATGTCTGCCATTTTCAAAATGGTTGCCAAAACACGGCATAAAAAATGGGCAGTAAAAATTCAACATTGTCCGATATCATCAAAATTTTACATGTGGGTAGATAATGATGTCCCGAATTGATTCCCGACATTGAAAAATTTCTACCGGTCGCCATTTTCAAAATGACCGCCACAATACCGCACAAATTCAACATTGTCCAATATCATCAAAATTTGATATGTGGGTAGATAATGATGTCCCGACATTGAAAAATTTCTACCGGTCGCCATTTTCAAAATGGCCACCACAATACCGCAAAAATTCAACATTGTCCGATTTCAACGCCATTTCATATGTGGGTAGATTATGATGTCCCGAATTGATTCCTGACATCGAAAAATTTCTACCAGTCACCATTTTCAAAATGGCCTCCACAATGCCGCACAAATTCCACAATGTTTGATTTCAACGTCCTGAATTGATTCCCGACATCGAAAAATTCTACCGGCCTCCATTTTCAAAATGGCCTTCACAATACCGCAAAAATTCAACATTGTTCGATTTCAAAGGTAGCTTTTGATTTATTTTTTAAACCTGTTGTCAGTGGCCAGTTTGGGAGACTCCATAATCGTTAGATTATAATCATATCTTGTTTTTGTTTGATATTGTTTTAATAACCATTACACCCTCATACAAGGATGTTTATTTTTATAATTGCATTGAATGCTTTATTATTTTCCTTTGCAATGTCAGAAAGAGCTATTTTGACTTCAGAATATTTCAATTTGTCTGTTGTCTGGCCATGGTGCAGTATCAACAAATTTATGCCAAAGTGGGTGTTACTTTTTTTCCTGATCGGTCATGTTTGGTCTCAGTGGGCATTAATTCATGCATTAATTAACACCCATTGGTGGACAGGATTTGCATGAAAATTATCACATGTTGTCAGTAATGGGAGGAGATTATAAAAGTTGTGGAAAATTAGCAAATACCATCTGTCCAATGACATGCAAAATTGGTGTAAAGAATAATAAATACAGTGGAACCTGTCTAATCCGACACACGAAAGGACCAGGCAAATGTGTTGGATTGTACAGAATGTCAGAATATTCAGGTTTTCATTTAGGTCACAGAAATACTTTAGGACCATAAATTTTTGTCGGATGTCACAGGATGTCGGAAAATGGAGTTCAAAGTTTGGTTTTTTTTTAAATTCCTTTGTTAGTTCACCTGGACCAAAGGTCCAGGGGAACTATTGCCATCACTTGGTGTCCGTCGTCTGTAAACTTTTCACATTTCAAGCTTCTTCTCCAAAACCACTGGGCCAATTGGAACCAAACCTAGCAGGAATGTTCCTTGGATAGTCCTCTACAAAGTTTCTGTTTTTCGTTCCAGTCGGATATTCAACATGGCTGCCAGGGCCAATAATAGGCCCTGACTGGCTGAAA
The DNA here is from genome assembly GCA_963680875.1 of Bathymodiolus brooksi. NCBI lineage: Eukaryota > Metazoa > Mollusca > Bivalvia > Mytilida > Modiolidae > Bathymodiolus > Bathymodiolus brooksi. The sequence continues at coordinate 69,971,749 of OY804576.1, read as the reverse complement.
TTTCAAAGATCCTCTTCTCTGAAACAAATGAACTGACTGAACCCAAACTGTAAATGAATGATCATTGGAATGTCCTTTACCAAGTTTCTGTTTTTTATGTGAATCGGAAATCCAAGATGGCCACCACCGCAGGACATAGATTAACATTGGACCCTATGGGAAAATGTTCAAATGCCTTCTTCACAGAAACTACAAATATGATTAAAGCCAAACTGTACATAAATGTTTATTGGATGGTCCTCTACAAACTCATAGATGCCAACCATTACGATTTTTCCGTAATTGTTACGAATTTCGGGTCAAAATTACGGTGTTACGGTCAACAGTCTACTTGTTACGGATTTCCGATTTTTGCCGGCCCGGAACCGTTCCCCATTTAAATATCATTGTGATCATTTAGACGCTTCATTGTCTATTAAAATTGCGTAAAGATAAGCGCTTGAGGGATTTTGATTATTTAATACTTTTGGGATTCTCGGGACTATCTATAGTAGAAAACGATCTATCCATTTCTTGTTCGATCCCGAGTAGTTAATGAACACAGCACGTTTTTGTCAATTTCACGATGTCTGAGGGAATAAGTGAAGCTTCTGCAGCGAAAAAAAGGAAATTGGAACAACGATTTCGTCCCGAATATTGTATTGAGTTCTCTTGCCTTATGAAATCGACACGTGAACATTATGCTTATTGCAAATATTGCAAACAAGACTTGTCCATTCAGCACGGTGGTCGGGATGAACACACATATACAACAAAACAGTTGAAAAGTGCCAAGTCAACAACATATCAGGCACTCCAGAATTAGACATTAATTATTCCATGGGAGGGTGAGGGAGGGCCACTTCAGGAAATTTTCATTTCTATTGACAGTAAGTTGAAACATAGAATACATTTGTAAGTGAACATACATGTATTAAAACTTAACTTTTTATTTCTTTTTGTTGCTCATCAATTTTGCATCTAGTTGTAACAAATAAAGGAAATCATTTGCTCATCACTTTGTGCCTAGTCTGTAGTATGATTATGGTAAAATTTTATGAAAAATTATGATTACTGAAAAAAATCACAAATTACTGACATCTCAACTTTTTGTTACTGATTGCACTAAAAAGGGGTTGGCGCATCTATGCAAACTTTAGGTTTTTTTTTCCAATATGAAATTCAAAATGGTGGCTACGGCAGGACTTAGTTTAACATTGGACCCTATGGGAAAAATGTTTCAAAACGCTTCTTCTCTGAAACCACTTGGACAATTGAAACCAAACTGCCCAGGATTGATCATTGGAAGGTCCTCTACAAAGTTTAGGTTTTTTATGCCGATTGGAAATCCAAGATGGCCACCACCACAGGACATAGATTTACATTGGACCCTATGGGAAAATGTTCAAATGCCTTCTTCTCAGAAACTACAAATCAGACTGAATCCAAACTAGACAGGAATGTTCATTGGATGGTCCTCTACAAAGTTTAGGTTTTTTGTTCCGATATAAAATGGAAGATGGTGGCTACAGCAGGGCTTAGTTTAACATTGGACCCTATGGGAAAAGGTCTCAAAACGCTTCCTCTCTGAAACCACTTGGACAATTTAAACCAAACTGCCCAGGAATGATCATTGGAAGGTCCTCTACAAAATTAGTTTTTTTATGCCGATCGAAAATCTAAGATGGCCGCCACTGCAGGAAATAGATTAACATTGGACCCTATGGAAAAATGTTCAAATGCCTTCTTCTCAGAAACTACAAATATGATTAAAGCCAAACTGTACTTGAATGTTCATTGGATGGTCCTCTACAAAGTTTAGGTTTTTTGTTCTGATATGAAATCCAAGATGGTGGCTACGGCAGGACTTAGTTTAACATTGGACCCTATGGGAAAAATGTTTCAAAGCGCAAATCTGATTGAAGCCTGACTGTACATGAATGTTCATTGGATGGTCCTCTACAAAGTTTAGGTTTTTTGTTCTGATATAAAATTCAAGATGGCAGCTATGGCAGAACTTAGTTTAACATTGGACCTTATGGGAAAATGTTTCAAAACACTTCTTTACTGAAACCACTTGGACAATTGAAATCAAACTTTTCAGGAATGTTCATTTGATGGGCCTCTACAAATATAGGTTTTTTTATGCTGATTATTGGAAATCCAAGCTAGCCACCATCTCAAGTCATAGATTTATGGGGGACCCAGTTGGAAATCAATCATTGGTAGGTCCTTTACAAATTTTGTGTTTTTTATGTTGATCGGAATTCCAAGATGACTACCACTGCAGGACATAGTTTTTACATAGGGCCAATTGGTTCTTTTTATAACCAGGTGAACGATACAGGCTCTTGAGAGCCTCTGGTGTCAATTATCCACAGAATTTTCTTGTTGTAATTTTCTTTTAAGAATCCCCCAGACCATTTCAACTGGAGGACTGTCTTGGTGGTGAGATGGTTAGCATGCTCAAATTGATCATTTCGTTCGATCCCTTATCAGTTAAACCAAAGACTTTTAAATTAATACTGGATGCTTCTCCTTCAAAATTATGTTTAAATTATCCAATATCTATGGATTGTTGTCAATATACAAAAAAAGAAATAGAGCTCATTTTCATTCTGATCAGATATCCAGTGGTGCCACGTGGGTATATCAGTTTCAAACAGCTATGAGTACCTTTGCCATCACTGTGCTTTAGTCATACATCTTCAGCTTTCAACAATTCAATCTTTTCCTCTGAAAAAAGAACTAAACAAAGTTAGATTAAAGTTTGTATGGATGTTCATTTGGCGGTCTCCCATAAAAAATTATGATTGACACGATACCTACCACCACAAAATTTAGAAATATGTTAATTATCAATTCAAGCTGGAATTGGGTGAAATTTTAATCTGTAACCATTATGACGTTTTGTTGAAGTATAAATGCAAGGTTTCCCATTTTGTCAGTTTTATCAATTTTGTAAATTAGGGATATTTTGTCAAAAAATAATTTCATGTTTACATATTATTCTGTGATTTAGAAACATCATGCCAAAAATGGTTCTTGTGTGGTCTCCATTCAAAAACATGTCAGACACTGACAAAACCATAACTTCATCCAAGATGGCTGCCATTAGTCATTACTAATTTTAGTTATGTGTCAATTGGCTGTAACGTTTTTACTTTTACTCAAACCTTCTCTCCATTCTCCATGATATTTGTTTATAATATACTCTATATTTTTCATTTCAAAATGGTAATTATGCCAAAATTCCTATATTTTTATAAGCAATCTGCATTAGCAAGTCCAAATTGTATAAAATTTAAACTGTATGTGTAGGATAATGAAGCAAATAACTTGTCAAAATATTATCCTTTGAAAATCAGGAAGCAAATTTGAAGTCATTTGTATCACAGGATCCTGGGAGCCTCTTAGTATAGACCTGTAATTGATGAATAATTTTTTTTTTTTAATTCTAAAAATTATTTCTTTGTTTTGCAGTCACTGGAACTTTTACAAATAAGTACCAAAGTTTCTGAAATTTTAACTTACTTACAAAAAGTTGTGGAACACCAAGCCAGCATTAAAAGATATAACCAGGTTTTAAAAAGTATGTTGTATGCTGAAAATCTCCAGGTAAGTTTCAGAAATCTGTCTAGTACATTTCAGTAATCGGTCCAATGCATTTTAGATATCTGTCCAATATGTTTCAGAAATCTGTCCAATGCGTTTCAGAAATCTGTCCAATACATTCCAGAAATCTGTCCAATATGTTTCAGAAATCTGTCCAATACAGTCCAGAAATCTGTCCAATACATTCCAGAAATCTGTTCAATAAGGGTAATAACAAAATTACCAAACTCCGAACAATCTTACAAAGGGAAAGTCAAAACTCATAATTATATAAACAGACAAAATCAGTCAACAACCGGAAAACTGTGAAAACCGTAATGACCCTGACTTGGTACAGGCATTTCTAAAGAAATGGTAGGTTGAATCAGATTTTAAAGTGCCAAACCTCCCACTTTCATTACGGTTCAAAGGTTCCGGCTGTCACTATTACAGTATTTATAACAATACAGGAACAAAATAGGTAAAAATAGTTGTCAAAGCAGTCCAATACAATTCAGAAATCTGTCCAATACATTCCAGAAATCTGTTCAATACATTTCAGAAATCTGTCCAATACATTTCAGAAATCTGTCCAATACTTTTCAGAAATCTGTCCAATACATTTCGGAAATAATACGTTTCAGAAATCTATCCAATGCATTTCAGATATCTGTCCAATACATTTCAGAAATTTGTCCAATACATTTCAGAAATCTGTCCAATGCATTTCAGAAATCTGTCCAATACATTTCAGAAATCTGTCCAATACGTTTCAGAAATCCTGTCCGAGACATTTCAGACATCTGTCCAATACATTTCTGAAATCTGTCCAATATGTTTCAGAAATCTGTCCAAGACATTTCAGACATCTGTCCAATACATTTCAATAATCTGTCCAACACATTTCAGAAATCTGTCAAATATGTTTTAGAAATCTTTTATTTGTATGCATGTCAGAAATTTTATGTTAACACATTGTTCTAGCAGGGGTTATGGGGAGGTATGGTGGATGGGGTTGAAAAGTGGGAAATACATTGAATTTGTTCCTATTAATAATCTGGTTCTTTTTTGTATCATTTTGTTCCTTGTCAAATCAAATAAGTTTAAAGATAGTAATTTGAAATACTCTTGGGGTTTATGCAATTTTTTTGTTGTTTTCAGGTTCATGAGCAGAGAATGTTTTACCAAAAAGCTAAAGTTGTTTTAAATGATGAGAAAACTTGTAAAGTGTGTAAAAAGAGACTTGGTAACAGGTAATATAATATTGTTGTTTTATGTGTGTTTTGGGGGAATATTAATAATTTTGAGTAACATGTAATCTTATTTCTTTATTTTGTATTCTGGGGCCATTGATATTTTGAAGCTAATCTTACTCTACTTATAAATGTGTGCCTTGTGGTATTTTTAACAAATTTTAGGTAAAACCTCTGAATTTAGACAATCTGTTCACAGTTCTAGTCGTCAACAGCTGATCCTATTCAACCATATGTTGAAATGAAATTTCATATGAAACATTTGTGGGTGAAAGCTTTAGTTTAGTCAAATTTGCAGTAAAAATGGTAATATTCTGGAACATGATAATTTCTCCTTTTTCTTATTTTTGTCATTAAAATAAATAAGTTGTCCTATGATTACCTGAGATTTTGCTTGACTGGCATTATTCTATTCTTGCATGATATTTGCTCTGGCAACATGCAGATTAAATTCTATATAGATATTGAAACCAAATATTCTTTCAGAGTTATGTCCCTTTAGATGTGAAATGTTCTAAAAAAAAACAATTCAATAATTATTGTTATAATTTAAGTGGAAATGGGGGGTGATTTTTAGGCTCTCGCAAACATGAGTTCTAGTGATAATCAAATTATTTTGTCCACATTTATTTCGTTAATATTAAGTTAATGATAATTATGCTGACTTTTAGTACATGTAGTTATAGGTGGAATCCTTTTGACCCTAGCCCTACCCTCCCCCCTCCCTTAACATAGGCTGCAATGGAAACCATTTTCTTCACTAAGAATGGAAATGCAATTGTACATGTATATGATATTTAAGGTCATAGTGATATGAAAATTTGATTTTATTTCAAGAAATTTTCAAGAGTCTTTTTGACTCAAGTTCGTGGGGTCAAAATTTAACTTATACTATGATAAGCAATAGTTTGAAAAAAACCTTCTTAATCGTGTGAGCAATACAGGTTCATGTGAGCCTCTGATTTATACAACCACAAAAGTTTAAGGTCATATAATAAATAGTATGATTGAAACCTGAATAAAGCACAAGCCTGTACAAGCAGTAAAGTCCCAATACAGGAAATCCTTGTTAATATAACCTGCATAAATCAAACACCTGTCTATACTGAACACTACAGTTGGTCTCAAGGAAGTTCAGTTTAGACAGGTTTCACTGTATTGGACTTTTTAAGATTTTCTAAGATTCACTGTAGTTAAGTGACACACTTAATTATTATTATTACATAATGATTTTATTTAAACAATTTTATTGGCTATCATGCTGTCACCTGACATTCCATAAAATTTGATATTGTTTGATTAAAACTCGTATTGACTTGGTTTCACTTTCGTTTTCGTTTAATGTAATAAAATAATTACAGTCTTTTGTATCGGTCAATACGAGTTTTTATGGACCTTAGAAATCAATATTCACCTCAGCCTAAAGGCTCGGTCAATATCGTTTTTAAGGTCCATAAAAACTGGTATTGACCTCAACAAAAGACTATAATTGTATATTGTGTTCACACTCATTATCCTATGCTCATGCTAACATACCCTCATTGATGTTGTTCTGACGAGTAATTATTAAAGCTTCCATCTACAGTCTATTTTAAGACATTTGTCATATCGTAGATATCTACAGCCTCAAGTGTTGCATTTCTGAGTCAGTCATAGCAAAACAAAAACAAATACCCTAGTATTGATTACAAGGGATCAATATTTATTAATATTATGAATTAAGTTTTATGAAGCAATGACCTGTTCATTATGATTGTTTAATCAGATATCTGTTGGTTACGTAGACATCAATAAATTTTATTACAATGCATTTTTATTGGATTTTACAGCAATTAACTGCATACAAATTATGTTGACTTAACTTTCCAATTATATCTGAGTAAAATCAATAAGAGAAGTTGGCTTTTATTTGTTACTGGTTGATTTAAAGGGAGAAATAGTTTTTTTTTCTTTTAGTTATTTTTCTTTTATTTGTTACTGGTTGATTTAAAGGGTGAAATAATTTTTTTTCTTTGAATTATTTTTCATTTTCTCTTGGGTTTGAATACTGTATAAGTACTTTTATTCGTGGATGCAATTTTTTTTTCGATGTTCAAAGAATCTTCATTGGTTTGTGGGTTCCTAAATTAGTGAATTCTTACTTGGTGTAGAATAATACTATGGGAAATTTGTATTTCATTGGGGTTATATATTTCTAGGGTTTTAAGTAACCAAGAAATCCACTGATTCGCTGAATAATGATACTACCACAATATAATATTAAAATCTGATTCAACCACAACATTTTGGGATAATAAAATGGTATTGGATTGTTTTTCTTCTTCTTAAGCTATTAACTTTTGTTTCAATGGACAATTCTGATCTGTTAGTTATACCTCGTCAACAGGGGTCATCGTGGTCGTGATTGTATGGTAGTTTGATTTACAACTACCTGTGCAATCAGTGCCTATCACCACTAGAGTCATGAGTTCGAACCCCATTATGTGATAAAGTTTGTCAGTGACTTTCTCTGCGTAATCTGGTTTCCTCCACCAATAAAACTGACCATGATATAACTGAAATATTGTTGAAAGTGGCATTAAACACCATAAACCAAACCTATACCTCATCAACAAAAGTTGTGTAACTTAAGAATACTCTTTTGCTTCAGTCTATTATGTTTTGCTTTTATAATATAAAGCTAATCACTTAGGTTACTTACCAAGAAATGTCTTCCCTTAATTTGGGTTGTTCTATTTCTTTTTTATACTTACTGCTTCAGTTCATCAAACCAGAGATAAAAAAAACATCAAGGATTCTGGGAATTACTTTTAAAATCTTGAATGCTGAATATATGTGACTAAACCATTGATATAGTTTGGGTTAAATATTACTTTTTCCTTCCAAAATCAACATTTTTTAATTTTCTTTAAAAATCTTGAAAGTTTTTTTTATCAATGGGATTGGATTTCTAGTTAGATATCGGTATATTAATATGATTACATATTTTTGCTTTTTCTATTCATTCATTTTTACAATTTTTAATTTAAGAAAATCATGCTTATATAAATCATATTGTTTTCCTTTAATATCTAATGTTAAAAGTCAGTAGTATTTGATTACTTTCTTTAACAGTATAATAATATGTATATAAGTTTTTGAATATGATTGCAAGGTTGATTAATTGATTGATTGGTGTTTAACAATCTTTCAGCTGTATTGTGATGTGAACAATTTTATGATTAACTTGGACACCTACTGATCAGAAGCATATTTTACTGATGTAAATATACACATTTTTGTGGTTGTGTAAATTTTTGTGAGATAAAAAGATGTTTATGCCAAAATTAGTGGATTTTGAGAATTACTGGTACAAACTTTAGGAATGTTTACCTGTACTTAGTTTTTGTGTTTACTCCTCATGCATTTAATTTGCAATTCTGCAGAATAGTCTGATTTTTTAAAAATATTTTGAGGTTAAGGATAGATTTTAAAAAATTTCTATATGTTGTTAAGGGGGATTAATTTTTTTGATCTGGCAAAGATCTTGTTTTCGACCCATAGATATGACAGTTTGTACTGATGTGTCAAGATAATTTTCATGTTTTTGGAATGAAATAAAAATAGACATTGCATTGTACAGTCAAACCTGTACATAAAAGTCACTGAACCTGAAAATGTGCCTTTAATGAGCAGTTACCCTTAATATTCAGGTTAAAATTTTATGCACTTTTTATTAAATGGAGAAAATAAGACTGCCCTTAAAAGGCTTTATTGACAGTGATTTGTTATATACAGGTGCCCTTTAAGGCAGGTTGGACTATATTAGAACATTGGGAGGCCTAACATTACTGATACAGGTGAAACAAATCCACTAAATGTCACTACCGGTATTTACTCTCAAAATATACCACATTAAAAAGGTTATGATTAGAATTTACAATAATAAATACTATATTTAGTAACAATATTATTGGAGGCATATTTCATTTTGGAAGTTTGTGATTGGGCCTTGCTTGCTAAAAAGAGATAAAAATGTATACTTTCAAAAGTAAATGGTCAGTTATAATTTATCATATGACTTGTAAGGTGCATGTAAAAGTGAATGGTGATAGGAGAAAAGTTCCATGATTATCAAATGGATTAATAAACAGCTGTGTCATTAGGGCATGATACGTCTGTCCCCCAACAGCTGTAAAATCTGAAAAACTCCAGAACGGTAAATGTGAAGATGGTCAAAATGGAAAGAGAGCTTACTTTGACCAATAATGAATGAATAAAGAGCTGTGGCATGAGTGCATGATATGCCTCTCTCCTAACAGTTGTAAAATCTGAACCCCCCTCCCCTGAACGGCAAATGTTTAAATGGTCAAAATCAAAAGAGAGCTTACTTTGACCAATAATGGATTAATAAAGAGCTGTGTCATAGTGCAAGATACTCCCATCCCCCAACAGTTGTAAAATCTGAAAAACTGTGAAACGACAAATGTGAAAATGGTCAAAATCGAAAGAATGCTTACTTGACCATTCCTAAGGCTGTCTAACAATTTGAAATGTAGATGTAATCTATTTCCTGGTCATTTATATATAGGGAGTGGATGTGGTCGAGTGGTCTAGGGTGCTAGACGTAAGGCTAAGCGAATGGTGCTGTAGTGTATCAATGGTGTGGGTTCAAATCCCGTCAAGGGAAGAACAAATATTTGACAGCTCTAAAATCTAATTCTAACACTGTTTCGTTTAATTTTCAGACGTATATAATATTTAGTATTAACCTAGTATCCTTAGTAACTTTGAGATCCAGTGGGACAGATATATTGTATGGTTGTCACTTGCTTCTAGACGTTTGTATAATATACTTTATTTCTTGTGACTATAATGAATTCTTCATTATCCTATACAATATATTAAAAATTGCTGAGTTAGATTGCTGTCAAATTATAATATTAAGTATATATGTACCATCTACACACGCTTATACACATGTCTTACGTGTATCCCTAGATTTGCCTTGCGAGAAAAGGTAACACTACGATTATTGAAGCTCCTTTTTTAGGGAGTGGATGTAGTCGAGTGGTCAAGGGCGCTGGATGTAAGGCTAAGCGAATGGTGCTGCAGTGTATCAATGGTGTGGGTTCAAATCTATATATACCGGTACGTCTGAAAATTAAATCAAACAGTATTAGAATTAGATTTTAGAGCTGTCAAATTTTTATATATATCTGCCAGATAGGAAGTTCATTGGCTTTAGAGATTTTGTTTTTGTCACTTGGATGTTTAATGAATTTATCTTTCATCACATTTTCCGACTGGAAAATTTACTACTACAGTTCCATTTACACGTATTTATGATTGAGAAATGTAAACAAAGAATAGCTAAATTAACATGGACTATATAAAAGCAATCAGTATAATTGTACATCAATATCCTGGAGACAAGACTTATTTTTAAGTACTTATGAAATAGTCATTTAACTTAGTTTAGAAAGACCACTGAGCTGAAAAATTGCTGACTTGGCATTAAACAACAATCACTCACTCACCCCACTGAAATATCTACAGTAATAGGTCAAAAGTCTTTCTGCACTAAAATAGGGTTATGGTGTTAAACGCTACTTTCAACAATATTTCAGTTATATTGTTATCGTTATATCGGCAGTCAGTTTTATTGGTGGGGGGAAACAAGAGTAACTTTAGAAAACCACAGACTTATCCAAGTCACTCACTGACAAACTTCATCACATAATGTTGTATCGAGTACACCTCGCCTGAGTGGGATTCTAACTCACAAAGATAGTGGTGATAGGTTTTGATTGCATAGGCAGTTATAAATCCAACTACCATATGATCACAGCCACTAAAATATACCCTGTAGCTCTTATGGTAAAAAAAAATTAAATTAAAAAAAAAAGACCATAGAACTACGGTTCTACAGCTACACTAAAATATTTCGCCATATATATCAAATAAAACCATGATTATTTTTTTTAATTCTTGTCAAGTCATTTCTAATTCGATTTTCATTAAATTTTCAGCCTTAAAAGCAGAAATAAATATACATTGGTAGTTTCTTCTTCTTATAATTGTATTTGCTGTCTAATTTATTTTAAAAGATCATACAGTAAATCTGTGAATTTAGAGTGTTTACAACTTCCTGAAAATTCATTTTGAAGATACATTCTGTATATAAGAAGGAAAAGAGAACTATTTTTAGCTCCTGAAAAAAAGGTTTAACAAAATGTTACAAAAAAAGAATATTAACCTACAGTCAAACCTGTATATAAAGGGCACTCAAGGGAACCTTAAAATGTGCATTTATATACAGGTTAAAATTATATCCAATATTCATTAATGGGAAGAATGAGGCTGCCCTTTATAGACAGTGATTTGTTTTATAAAGGTGCCTTTTAAGGCAGGTTTGACCGTATATATATTGACAATAAGAGTGCTACAGGGATTTTTTTCACTTTATATTGTTAAATACCAGTAAATGTCAACATTATCCACACGTTGACAGAGAATTGTAATGCTGACAGGTCACACAGTGAGATCTAATACGATTTTTACTGACAGTAGTCCACTTATGATGTTAATCATTGATTTTTTTGTCTATATAACTACCAGACATGACCATCTATAGCCTCGGGGTCCCCAAGGTCCTCTGCGGACATTAACCTGCATAGTGGTATTCAGCTATTCACTTATCATATCACTTATTAATCAAAATGAGATGACAACTTTAATATTAAAGAGTAAACTCATTGTTATTCTCATCATTATTGTTATTTAGTTTTAATTTACCGGAAATGTATTAAACATTTGACAATTGAATTAAATATCGAGGTCGTATTGTAAATTGTACTTTGAAAAGTTCACTGAATTTTATTTGCATTAATTTGTTTAAAGCTTTTGATGTTTAAAATTAAAAGACATCTGTGATCATTTTAGGCCCATAAAACTAGTTTAACCCTGCCACTTTTTATTGAAGTGCCTGTACCTAATCAGGATAGTAAGTGGTTATGTACATGTGTTGAATTAGAATTTGGAACTGTTCTGACAAGTTTTTTTATTTTATTCAAAATGGTTTAAATGTCAAAGAAATCCCAAGGAATTATTACAATGGAAGAGGTTACAAAAAGAATGTTTTTATATAACTCAATCAAAATGTTAACTAATCCTGTCCTGTGATGGGGATTCAGGATGCAGCCAAGTGTTAAATCAAACTGAATACTATGCATAACTTGAGAAATTATAAAAGAAATCTTAAGAAATTGAGAAAGTCATATTTGTATCTTTTGTTTTTCTACCAAAAGGGGGAATAACTCTGATATGACAAACTTCAAAATCATGAATAAGGATATAACCTGACAATTTATCACAGAATGTTAGTTCAAGTTGTGATATGGCAAAGCAACATTTTGGTTTTTATATATATATATATATATATATATATAAAGAGAAATAACTGAATCAACTGAAGTCATAGCAATTAAATCAAGAGAGATCATCATTCTATGAAGAAGAAAATCAGTAGTCAAAACTTTTTTTTTTTTCACCAAAAGTGTTGTACATTGAAGTTATTAAAGAATAAAATGAAGGAAACTTAAATTTTCATACTATGACGGATTATTAACAGATGAACAGCAGAAAAAATACCATAATAGATTTGCAAATAGATTTGACTGGTCTATTAAAAAAAGCTTCTGCTTGAATATCAATCATGTAAAGAGGTTTATTCTATCTGCAAGAATTTCTAGTTTAATATATGGTGATAATCTATGATAGATGGCAGGATGTTGTAAACAATTTTGTTAATGAACCACCTCTGACAAGTTTCAGTTAAATTACATTTACTCTTTGCTTTCGGAGGAAAAAAATAATATTATGTTTAACCCTGTCAATTTTTTGTCAGTCAATCAATGCTTTTTAGTTTGAAACATTAATAGCATAGGATGAAAAAAACAACATATAAGGCTTTGTTGTTAGATGTTAATAGGGTCACTTGATGAAAAATATTTAAGGAAAATACAATATCCAACAAACATCAAATTCGATTTGAATATGTTTACCCTCAACGGGTTAATGGGTTAATTTTCTCGCAACACATTTCTGGTATTACAAAACCATGATGTTTCTGACTTACTAGGGGTATTTGTAAATTACATAGTATTACTTATTTATAGATAGGGATATGTAATTAATTAAATGACATTTTCAATAATAAATAACCTTTATGCAATATTATTAGTGGTACCAAGCCTATACTATTGATCCATAAAATAAATAGCACACAAACAGATACCGGTAATCATAATTCTCAAGATACCCATATTTTTTGCTTTTTAGTAATAATCTATCACCTTTTTCAATTTCAGTGCATTCATGAGATATCCCAATGGTGTGATTGTTCACTATTATTGCTGTAAAGATCCTAATAAATGTCCTGAAGATTGATGACAGATGGCTAATTATATTATAGAATTTGCTATAGACAATTACAATTTGTAGAACCAGAGAGACTTTTCAGCTATCCACCATTACATAATACAAGTTGATAATGACATTCCAAGATTTTGGAAGACATTCAGTTGTTTAGTCTTGTTTTAAAAGAACTGGCTTTATAAACAATTTATGTTGATATTTTCTTTTAAAAATACAAATGTGATAAATAAAATATTTTACTTATTTATGATTTATTAATCACTTTATTACTGTCATTTTCGTACTTCATGTGAAGACATTAAGACTTGTTGGCTTGCAGTTAGGATAATGTGTAGAGTGACATGTCTACCTGTGGACTATTATTTTAGTGAGCTGGCACTATTAAAATCAAACTAAGGGTGTTTGTCTAGTTCAAAACAGACATTGTCATCATCTCATCAAGAAGTGATTTGTTCTCGCCATGATACAGGTGAGAAATTTCTCTCTTGTTGTTGTACAACCATCACTCTCTCACTCAAGACTTAAAAGAGAATTTTTTTCCTCGCTTTATCCCAATGAATAATATCCTTCCACATGTTTGTGCCTTTCCCAAGCCAGGACCAGGATTTCCATTGACATGTCATGGTCTTTTTGTTTTCAATGATTTGAGGTGATTGTTAATTTTGTTGATATTGATGGAATTGTTAACCATCATTGCTTAAATTTTCCTTTCACATGTTAATTTATGGTCCAGAAAATAACAGGAAATAGACTGTAAAATGAAATTATAGTTAGAATATCACACTTCCTATAATAGGAATATATTAGTCGACAATAGTGCCAAAAGTCTGTAATCTACTGTATGGAAATATTGATTTTACATATACAGTTGTTTCTCAAATAATTTTCAAGGGGCTGTCGTGGTCGTGATCGTATGGTAGTTGGATTTACAACTACCTGTGCAATCAGTGTCAATCACCACTAAAGTTGTGAGTTCGAACCCCGTTCATGGCGAGGTGTACTTGATACACCATTATGTGCTAAAGTTTGTCAGTGACTTGCGACAGGTCGGTCGTTCGTTTTCTTTGGGTATTACAGTTTCCACCAATAAAACTGACTGCCACAACATAACTGAAATATTGTTGAAAGTGGCGTTAAACACGTTAAACCAACCATAAACCAATCAAAAGTCTGTAATCTCCAGTATGGAAATTGATTTTACATAGACAGTTGTTTCTCAATTAATTTTCATCCAATTATAGATATATAGAAGTCACTGATAAATTGAATTTGATTGGGATATATCAATATATTTCCTATTACTAGTATTAGACATATAATATTTATGGATATGCTGTTAATATTTTATTAACCACCATAATATAACTGAAATATTGTTGAAAGTGGTGTTAAACACAATAACACTAACCTGTTAATATTTTGGATTTCAACCATTGTACTATTGACAGATGTTGTTCAATAACAAATTAATAAGTAATAATAATTGATATTTTAGATGTTTGCTTGTAAAGGTAATATATCATAGTTCTGAAATTTTCTCATTAAATTTGTATTGACTTCTTGATAATGTGATAATACAAATGATGTCCCATTATATCTTCCTACAAGATGGTCATGTATTACATTAACCCTCATTACAAACAGACACATTGGAATGCGATTATGGTCAAATGTACTGAGATTAATTCTTAAGATAGTTTTTAAATAATGCAATATTTTATATCTGAACCCTTTATGTCAATGCTAAAATGAAAAAGATCAGGAAATTAGGAATTTTTTGTACTACTGTGAGTGAGTGATTGTTGTTTAATGCCAACTCAGCAATTTTTCAGCTATATCATGGCGAGAACAAGTTAATTTCAATGAGCTGATGATGAGGTCCGTTTTGTATTAGATCAACACGCTTGGTTGAATTTTTATAGTGCTAGCTCACTGAAACAACAGTCTGCGGGTAGACATGTCGCCCCGCTCGGACACATTATCCCGATTCCAAGCCAACAAGTCTTTCCTCTTTCTCCTTAATTCTGCATACTTAATGGAGAAGCAACAAATACCAATTTTATAGTCTTTGGTTTGCCCTGATCGAGGCTCGAACCCACAATCTACTGCACACAAGACAAACATGCTAACCATTACAACATCAATGCGGTTGTGTATTACATGTAAAATAATTATTGATTGGTTTTGATTTTCAATCAGTTTAAAGGTTGATGAGAAGAGTGAGCATACTCTACAACCCTAATTATAGGGTGTTTGTATCCCAGTTGAAATATACTTTTCTAGAGCATGTTCTTCTTAAAAGGAATTCTTAAAGGAGGACAACTTTTGTCTGGCAAATTACTCGATCAAGAATACAAATTAAATGAAATTATATCATTGCTTCTAAAAATTCTCTAGTTGCCATCATGCATTGGTTGATCTGTATGAAATTCCAGTGTCTCAAGTTTCCTTTACCTGGCATTAGGATGTCACGACAGGTGCCATTTACGATGCAGGTGTCATGCTATTTCTTCAATCCTTTTTTTGTGGGACTTCATATATGACCTCTTTTTTTTTTTACGTTAACGTTTGTACTTTTGTTGTAAGTATTTTTATTTTGTTTTGTGTTTGTTTTTGTTTTATTTTATCTAGATCACCCCTTTACTCAAACATCCCTTCATCCTGGATACTCTTGGTCAGTTTATAAAACCATCTACCTAAATTATGATCATGGCTACTGTTGCACCTTAAATAAACTAAGTATTGAGATTGATAAAGATATATCTGGTAAATGTCCAATAAAGCACACCTTTCTAGTATCTGTTTACAAGAATGCTTCCAAGTGATAAATGGTTTATGTATGTGCAAATGAGTTTCACCAGTGCATGCCTAACTGTTTGACCACCATGATACAGAATTCTTCACAGAATATTAAAACAAGATTATTATTCATGTATAACAATCATTATCATCAAGTCTAACAGGATGATTTATACCAAGTATATAAGTGGTCAATCATTATCTGGCTTGCATGTTAATTAGGAAATTAACATCAGTTAACCAAAGCAGTTATTTGTTATTATGTTTTATTCCAATGATTGGCCAATTGCAGCTGCAGCAAAGATGTTGGACTACCACTGTTAAATTTCTTTTTGTTTTGTGTGTTAGATACTGCATACAGACATGTGTGTTAGATACTGCATACAGACATGTGTGTTAGATACTGCATACAGACATGTGTGTTAGATACTGCATACAGACATGTGTGTCATGTGGAAACTACAAGTTTGTTGTGGGATATTTGTTAATGATGTCTGTGTACATTTAATAAGATAGAATGGAAACAATCATTTGAAATTAAATTGAAGTCAAAATTAAAGGTTTAGAAACAGTGCATCTGTTGCTGTTCTTCATAATACATTTTTGTACTACAGATTATGTGCAATACTGTTTTTGCTTAATTCCCCATCATTAATCAAAATGTGAGGTGCAATATTAATTGGATTCATTTTACTGTATAGGTAGTTGTTTGAATGCATAATTAGATAGGAGGAATATTCAGCTTTATTTTTATATTTATATAGCATAAGTTAGTGCCAGTAACCATCATTTCCCGTTTTCGACTTGCTGCGGTCAGGTCATGCCTGTGCCCGGTGTATCCATTTGTACGACACTCCCATATTGAATAATAACTCAACAGTCCTGCATCTGTGAGAGTGAGAAACATGAAAAGTATAACAGCATAAGGAAACTGTTTAGTGCAAACGAGACCAAGAAACAAATTTGTCAAGCTGGTAGATGTATAGCAATGTGTGAAGGGTAGAAATACCTCTCGTAAAGCTCTCTCCTCTTCCATCCGTTTTCTGTTAATTTTAATAAAAAAAATCCCATTGTTCACACTTATAAGCACCATCCTAACACTCCCTTCCATGTGTGACTGTACAGCATTGAAAAATGAATGGTGACTGCAGTGAAGGTCAACAATATAATCCGTGTAGCTTAACTTGTAGATTTTAAACCAAGTTTCAGATAGACGTTCATAGATCAATGGTTTTTGTTGATTTAGAGGATCCACGGGTATCAATATACTGCCGGTCGTTTCGTCTGTCTCTATGGTTAGTAATAACCCTTTACTGCGTGTATACAATTAGTTTGCAGGGCAGCCTTTATTGCTGTTTTTGTATTTCCAGCGAAATAATTGAAGTATGTTTGAGGTTGTTCTTGTACAGAAGAAGTTGCTTTTATCTCTATTCCAAATCGTTTAATGTTGTGGTTACTGTTCTCTTATGACTCTTTTGTAGACGAGAGGAATACCGTAGATTTATGAAGCCTTTGGATGTTTAATTTCGTTAACGTTAAGTATTGTCGATTATACTGTGGAAATATAATATTATACTTCTGTGAGGTATGTATATGTAAATTGCTTCTGTCTGGGAGTAAGGAACCAGAAAGTCGATGTTTTCAAATCATTCTACAGTTAATTAGGCTTGTAATGTGTATGTCTGTTCGATTTTGTGTTATTGGTAATTTTTTTGCCTATAGATTTGACGAGTGTTTTCACTGTATTGAATGATTACAGTCGCCTTGGTATATTTTGTAAATATATTACCAGTTTGAGTCTCACATTCAGGGTCATTACGGTTTTCACAGTTTTCCGGTTGTTGACTGATTTTGTCTGTTTATATAGCGTACTTATGAGTTTTGACTTTCCCTTTGTAAGATTGTTCGGAGTTCGGTAATTTTGTTATTACCCTTATTCTTGAAACTGACGTTCCACAGATAGACGTGATCCTGTGATACCTACCAACGTACGTCACCTGTGGCTTTGATTCCCATCCATGGCTTGATGACAGGTGTAGTCGATGTAACTAACTTTAGATGATAAAGTCTGTCATCAAGGTGTCGCAATTTGTTTGCTTTGTAGTTTTGACATTTACATACTACTAATATAACTGAAATATTACTGTAGAAAAAGGCGTTTAAAACACAGTCATTTGTAACCGATACCCCAGTCCTCATACTTGTGATACAAATACACACTTTGGACCTTTGATTGTTGTTTTGTCTGTCCCTTCCCTTTCTCCCATTCAAATGTCTAATTCGAAAGTGTTTATATAAATTAAACTTCGTTATATTCAGTGTTTCGTTTGTTTGTTGTGGTTGTTCTCAGAACTTCTTTGGCTTTAAGCCACTAGTTTCGAACAATGTTGTTTATAATTGCCCTCTCGCTGTCACCCATATACATATCCCAACAATGTCCTTGTCGGTTTCCTTAATTTTTCTCTATTTTTTTTTCGCAAATAGTCCTTGTTTTAACGTAAGTGAATGTGTAATTCTATGTAGAAGGAACGATCTAAAATACATGTGGACGAAACAATACCAATGAAACAAGACGTCAAACAAAAACGACGATGAAAATGTCGCGAACAGCACGAACTTACACTTCTGTAGAACAATGAGTGTGTGCCAAACGAGCGAATGAGTGAGTGATTGTTGTTCAACGGCAAATTAAAAAAATTCAGCTATATCAAGGCGAGAACAAGTTATATTATATGAGAGGATATCCGCATTGTACTAGACTACTTCGACAACGTTTTCGCACAGGTGGAAATAACATTGTCGAAGTGTTTTGAGAGTTTGACAACAAGTTTTTGAACGATGGACACATCGTTGTTTTGCGGGCATTTAGGGTCATTTGACGCACTATCACATTTAATGTTATCCTTACAATAACCAATGCTATAAATAAAAACTTACCTTCAAGCGGCACAAAATGGCTTCCAATTATGACGTGCATTCACCCCCTGGGACATCAACGTTTTTTCTAGAGGCAAATTTTGATGACGACCATGTTCTATAAGAAGTTTACTATTGCTTATTCTTGTTTTTATACGGTTTAATATGTCTTGTTTGTCCAGGTCTATCAATAAATATAGGGTTCATTAATTTTTCTGTAAGTTCTCGCTTTATCACTATTTTGTTTATTTTTTATCTGAAAAAAAAATCCTTCAGATACTAATCTATTCCTGGAAAATGTAGATTGGTTGTTCCAAATACATGTATATGTGGAAAAAAACTTTTTTAATATCTAATATATACTAGGTCATACTTACTAAATTATTTCTGTATTCCTTAGATAACATATAATTGTCTTTGGCATGATTCTTGTGATCTTATATGATTCTTAACATGCCTGTCCATTTCTTCGTTGGTCTTCGTTGTCCATCCATTCTGGTTCTGTTTGTCGTATCTTGATTCACTACAGACAAATTCGTAGCGGTGAATAGTGTTAGTTGATGGATAGCTCTGTATCGTTAGTTGATGGGTAGCTCTGTTCTTTGCTTCACTTGATCAAATGTCCTTGGGCGTCTTCTGAAATCCGAATTTGTCTTTGTGATTACCACCGGGTAATAATTATACTGGACTGATGGTAGTATGGATATTACACTCGTCATTGAAAAACCCCCGCCGGCTGGTGAAATCCGATATTTGAGGGTAATATGTGTCCCAATTGACTGGTTATAGAGATTTTCCTCACTCACATCTCCCGAATTTGGAATAAAATGAAATGGCAAAACAAAAATTGAATAAAGATGGGTGTCTTCGTGACCATGACTGTATAGTAGTTTGGTTTATATGTGCCTACAAGCAGTGTAGACCTATCACCACACAAGATTTGAGTTAGATTACAGCTCGTGGTGAGGCTCACTCGACACAATCGTATATTATTTAGTTTCCTAAGTAGTGATTTGCGGGGGTTTTCTTTAAGTATTTCATTAATAAAACGAAATCGATCCAAACATCGAAAGTCAGAAAAACACGTATGATATCTAATATGACATTACTAACAACCATATACCTGATATGCATTGGAGATTATTTAGTTTAAATGGCTAGCCCACGACATAACCTCCATGTTGACTTGCTGAAGAAAGTCTATGGTGGCTTTTGCAGAATAAGCACGCGGGCGTTGTCATGATGAAAAGCGTAGCTCCGCTAACGTGCAAATTGCACCACATGGGCTCTCAGAACTTGGTCTATGTTGCGAGCGGCCGAAACCCCAATACATCCCCCTGTACCAACTTGATATTCTAAAAGATGACAGATCAAAGTTTGATGTTTAGACCTTTTCCACTGCACACTACGATGTTGGTCCGTCCACGAGTCTCTTTCCATGATGCATGCATCAGTATAGCGTTCATCACGCTTTTCGTCTGACCATTTCTCTGCCATCTGCGTTGGAAATGCAATAACAAGTGTCATCTGCGAAGATGATATTTCTCCACTGCGTATGAAGTCAAGAACGCTTAAAGTGGACTATGCAACGCGTAAAAACTGAATGTGGCACTATATAACGTTCTCATGGACGTTGGATGGTGCATACATTACATGAATGTGCAACGAAATGAGGCCGTTGTCCATTCAATCTTCCAATAGTTTGTTATGGTTTTTCAAGACTGAGTCGTGGCATTCGTCTGCGTGGCGTTCTATAGCAACATTGACAACCTGTGAGTTTTCTGCGTCTTGATCCTCGAGAGACCCAATATCTTCGCCTGTATTAAAGTACGCAGTCATGCAACCGTGAAATGTTTTTACAAAATGTAACAGGGGGTCATTATATATACGATGTATACCGGCTGTGCCACACACAAAAAAATCACCAATTTTGTATTTATGTGTTATCTCCATGTTTATATATGTCGACGGCACTTAATTATTATTATAATTATTAATAGTATAAGTATTTAGTATATTTTATGGGCAGTTTTGTTCATTGTAACGTATAATATTTATATTTTTATTTTTTAATGTTATTGTTTATGAATCATTGTAATGACTTTGCCCCTTGTGGGCCCTCTATTGGACAATACAATTCTTATTCCTATATGCGTGTGAATGTATTGGATTATGCAATATTGTGATTATGATGTACATGTACTTTTAAAACTATGCTTTATCCAATAAATGATTTGAATTTGAATTGAATATCTAACTGCATCATCATATTTTCTAATGAAAAGAGATATAAGATAAGATAAGAAAACTTTATTTTGATTCGGCACATAATAAAACAGTACAACATAAGCTCTAAGGAGCTTTTTACCGAATATACATTAACAATAAAACAACACAAGTCACATGCAAAGTTACAAACTAAAATAAGCTAAGACATACAGGCATAAAAAGGAGGACTGTGTATAGATCTGAACAAGGACCCACGTGGCAATTGCCTCTTTTGGACTCTTGTTCAAGATCCACACACAGATGCTCCAACATAAAGCAGCATTTAAAAAAGAATCAGCAGGTAAAAATAAAAATAAAAAAATACTACTAAATACTTAAAACTGGTACCAACATAATCAGTAAAAGCAGCATTTGTCTAACTAAAAAATCAAAGAATATAAAATTTTCAAGCCAGACTAGAATTTTTTAAATAATTAAGAAATAAAAAATAAAAAAATAAGAATATAAGCAAACCAGAAGCAAAATTTTAATCATCTACATGCAGAACAGCGACATTTGGACCCATTCCAGGACTGCAAAAGACTCTTGAATTGGGAGAAGCTATTTTCAGTCCTGAAATGATCTGGGAGGCTGTTCCACAATGTAGGTGCAGCAAATCTGAAAGATTTTTTACCGTACCGTGTAGATTTGATCTGTGGTATTTCCAAAATGTTGCTGTATCTGAAAGAATATTTAGAGTTTTTCATATGGACAAGATCATGAAGACAGACAGGTGCAAGTTTATTAATTATTTTATATGTTTCCAAAGCCATGGTTCTCATTCTTCTAATCTGCAAGGAAGGCACCTTAGCTTTTTGTAGTAATTCCTCATAAGAACTATTATAGTCTTCATATACAAAACGGAGTGCTCTTTCCTGCACTTTTTCTAATTTTTTTGAATTTTTATTAGTACAGAAATGCCAGGCCAAAGGGCAAAAGTTAAAATTACTAAGTATGAAAGTATGAAATATAGTTAACTTATTTAATCTATTCAAATATGAACCCAAACGTTTGAGAATATTTAGTTGTTGGGATGCCTTCCTGCATATTGTACTAATATGAGCATCAAAATTTAGTTGATAATCAATATCAATCCCAAGGAGTTTCACAGTACTTTCACATGTAAGATTAAAATTCTGAATATGAATGGATGGATTTTTGTCATAAGTTTTTCTGCCTACAGCCAAAAACTGAAATTTGTCTGGATTAGCCTGCATCTTATTTATTCTGAACCATTCAATTAGTTGATTTGAGTCAGTCTCCAGAGTAGATATAAGTGCATCAAAATCTGGATTACAGAATGAGAGGGTATTGTCATCTGCATAATTATACAAGGAGCTATCAGAAATAAAGTGAAATATGTCATTAATAAAGACATTAAATAAGAGGGGACCCAGGATAGATCCTTGGGGCACTCCTTTTTGGATGTCAGCCCAGCTACTCAGTACTCTGTTAACTTTAATTTGTTGTTTTCTATTTGACAAGTAAGATTTCAAAAGAGAGACCGAATGAGATGATATACCATATGCTGATAATTTGTCAAGCAATATGTCATGAGGTAGGCAGTCAAACGCCTTCGAGAGATCCATCAATACTGTAGCTACATATTGGTTTTTATCAAGGGCTTCATGCCAGTCTTCTAGAAGTCTGAGCAGTGTGGTCTGACATCCATGGCCACGTCTAAAAGCACATAAAAAAGGGTTGAATATTTTATCAAAATAGTCGGCTAACTGAATTTCAATTACCTTTTCATATACTTTTGAAAAAATAGGTAATACACTAACGGGCCTGTAATTTGATTTATTTAGGGGATCATTTTTTTTGTGTATGGGAGTTACCTGAGCTACTTTCAACGAGTCTGGAAATACACCAGTGTTTATAGATAAATTTATCAATGATGATAACTGCTGAGCTACTGTGACCTTACACTGCCTGACTACTTTGGCAGGAATGTTATCTGCACCAGTAGCTTTTTTTATATTAATAGTATTTATGATTTTTTCAACTCTCTCTGCTGTAATATTTTGAAAGTCAAAATTGTTATCAATATCCACACGATTTTTTATTTCCACTATACTAGGGTGTGTAGAGGGGTCATATATCACATTTTGCCCAATTTTATCTGCTACAGTCGAGAAAAAAGAGTTAAAGTTTTCTGAAACTTCCTTTGCATCATTTATGATTTTATTGTTTTCACAAAGGATAATTTTCTGTTCACCAGAGTTACATTTTTTAGAAAAGAAAGGTTTAATAGTTGTCCAAAAATTACAAGTTTTGGCACCTCCAGAGCAGCGTTCCAAAAAATAATTTTTCATGGATTTCTTTTTCAGTTTAGTAACCAAATTTCGTTGTTGCCTAAATTTCTCCCATGTTTTAGCATTGCGCTGCTTGGTATATTGGGTATACAACATATGTTTACGGTATATAGCCCCTCTAAGCTCACTGTTCATACAGGGAAGTGGATTTTTTCTAGGTCGTCTTGTCTTGACCGGAGCATGTTTGTTTAGTATATGTATGAAGGAATCTTGGTACTGCATGTAGGCATTATTTACTTGCTCAGATGTTTCAATATTTTCAATGTCTGGGAATGCGACTTGGATTAATTCTGAGTTAAAAATATCAACATCAAAATTTTTATAACTTCTATAGGATATGTTCTTTTGTTGTTGGGACTGAACTTTACCTTTCATAGTAACTGAGATCAAGTTATGGCAGTCACTAATACCTGTAGGAATATTCTGAAAGTTAAAACACATATTTTGCTGATTTGTCAAAATGACATCAACTAGTGATGGTGTACAACCTTTCTTAAAACATGTTGGATTCGTTATTAGTTGTGATAAATTAAACACATCACATAGATCATTTAGAGTTTGACATTTTTGATTGTTTACCATATCAAAGTTCAGATCACCTAATAAAATTATATTTTCATAATATCTAATACATTCATCTATGTTTTTAATAAAATAAGTCGAAAAGTCATTGTCAGACATTGATGGAGCTTTATAGATGCCCATTATGAGCCATTTTTTGTCGTTTATGTTTACCTCGAAACTAATGTTCTCCATGTTTTCAGATTCCAGATTTCCTTTCCTACTCGATGGAAAATCGGTGTTCACTAGTGCCATAATACCTCCGCCGTAACAGTTTCTATCTCGCCGAAATAGTTTATAACCATCAGTTTTGAAAAGATTATCATTAAAAGACTGGTCTAATTTTGTTTCCGCTATGAATAAAAGGTCAACGATCTTGTCTGACAAAAGTTCTTTGATTTCGTCGTATTTGTTACGTATACTGTTAATGTTTATATAAGCAGTGGTAAAATTTCTAGGGTGTAACTTTCTTGACTCCCTCAGACTCTCAAAAACTGATTTGTCCTCGTCGTTGTTTACACCGGAAGTGTTATTTATAGTTGTATCGCTTTCTGGTGTGTTTGACTTATCAACGCTGGTTTCGTCAAATTCAGTATTCCAATCCCTCATACATGAGACTTGAAAATAGGATTCTGTGAATTTTGGCAATCGATCTTCACACAGATGGCAAAAATAGCAATCGTCAGATCTTGATAACGTTTTATATTCACTCAAAGATAAACTGGTACATTTCAAGTGTGTCCAGTCGTCACAGAAATCACATTGTAGAGCTTTCTGGTTGCACTTGGTAGGCTTTTTGCAATATGTACAGGGGTATTTTATGGGTCCTGGGTTATAGTGGACATCCCCGCTCAGTAAGATATATAAAATGAAACAATAGTTCGTACTGTTCTTGTTCTTCCTTTGAACAAATATTGTTTTTGTCTTCAGTGGTCGGCCATTTTGAGTGGTAATCGAGTTCACCAGGGCTGATGGATAGAGTTTTTCAATAGTAAAGTCATATTTACTCTCTTTCAGTATGGTTGAACTTGCATAAAATCCTAGGTTTTCTGGTTTTACATAACTGATGTTACTTTGCAAGTTTACAGAAGGTTTTAGACGAATAAATATTCCAAATAATATGAGAGCTAGTTCTACTCCGCCCTTCCCGGCCGCCATCTTTTCCATTATTTGAATGACCCACTAAATTTTGTTTATTTAAGTCAAAAGAAAATGGGTTAAATATTTCTATACCATTTCACAGAGATGGTAGTTTCACTTTGTTTAATCACAAAAATAATAAGAAACCATTTCGCACAGCATGTACTACTATTTTAATCCGTGTTTTCTTCACGCATTTACGGTAACATCCCATAATATTATGAGATCATTTCAGACGAACTATATTTCATATCACTGCGCACGTAAACAAACCTTACCTGTCAAAGTACTAATTTTGATTGATAATAAATTCTATTCAATATATATGAAAAATTAAACTTACCATTTATATTTATAATAATATCTTATTTTTATTAATATTGTATTAAAGTAAAATATTGTACTGATTAGAGAGTAATCATGGTTTTTATTCGGAACTATATTTTATTTACTCGGAAATTACTACCAGAGTGGTCGGATCCCGCAATCTTCAGCAGCCAAAAAGCCGGTTGTGTTTACCTTGCCCTTCTGTGTATTAATATAGGAAATTTATATTGTTTTGTGTGATAGGAGAGGTAAATGAAATAGGTAATGTATTGAATTTTCTGTTTAAAATGCATTTTGCATCAGCACGTATTGTAATATTTTCGTTCCAGGGGAAGCGGTGCCAGTTTTCAACATGGCGGGGATGTATCGATGTAAAATGTTAAACACGTTGACCTCAATGTATTGAATGTCGATCATTCTGCACATACAGCTACTGTTTAAATTAATTCGGTTCCATGTATCAGAAGGCACATTGAATGTGAACTCGATTGTAACAACCAAAGGTATTTGATGACGAATGCCAAAAGCAACATGTTTTCTTCCCAATCCCGTCAATAATCGGGCAATACACATCGAAGGCTGATTCAGCTTTGATGATTATGATTTGAAGAAGTTAGTGTACACTATCAGGAGAAAGTAATGTGTTTACCACCGTTTCCATTGTGTTAACCTCCGAATACCAGTTCGTGTTGATATCCTCAGAACTTTCGACGAGTTTCGTTTTTAAATATCGTTTGATTTGACATTTCATAAGTGAGTCAATTTCAGCAGCAGAACTGGAATAATTAATGTGCTAAAAACCTTGTGTTTGAATGGATTTATAAAATAAGTATTCTTTCAAAGTAAGCCTTAATTTCTACTTTATTTATTGTTTAAATGGTAACATACAGTTTTGTCGAGACAGAGATATCTGCACAGTACTGTTCTGTACTTAATCCTATTTAGAGGGTTATGCTAAACAGTGTTTAATTATGTACATTTTATGTTTGTGTGCCAAGTTTGATGTTGTACAAAATTACTTGTACTGACAACTCGTACATGGTATTGAATATATGCATTTCTGAATCAGTGAATAATAATTCTGCATATTTTTTCCTAAAAACTTTGGGAATTTGTTTTTTAATACTAAAATTGATGTAGGATGATACATAATTACAACATGTATATTGATGTTTTGCTATGTACAGTATTGTCAGTTGTTTAAAAAAAGAAGTAGGTACCACTAGTGGAGAAAGAACTGCTTGGCATTCTGGATTACTCCAGTAAATAGTGGGATTCGTTTTGCTCATTTTTTGGTTTTGTGAACCTTTGTCTTCTTTCTTTTGATTTATGATTTGCAGCTTCTGATTACCGCTTTGGTGTCTTCAAACCGTTCTTAATTACTAAATGATCACAATATGACCACTACTGACAAAGGTGAAGCTCTAAATCACAAGAAGATAATGACATGAACTAATGTGAGACATGTGGAAGTATTTAACTTATTAATGGGACTCCAACCCTCTCATTTTGATAACTAGATCTCCAACAGCACAACAGATATAAATAAAGAATAAAAACTTAACAGAGTCATTTTCAACTCTAAAGAAGCATTCGCATTTCATAAATTGTATTGGAATATATGTGAAGTTCATATGTTCTTATGTACACGCTCTTCCTAATTTGAAACTGTCTGTAGCTATCAACACAGCTTGATATGATTGATACTATGTGTACAAGTATTTAATCTTATCTTGGCTAACCCAACTGAAGTTGTCTGTTGTCAGCTTATCAACTAAAATGGGCTTCTCTGGAATTATTTTTCTAACATAAAACCAAACTGGGCAGAAACACATTTATTTTCAAATTGTGTGAGACACCCCATCACTTATTAAAGATAAAAAATTATCTTAGTTCTACTTCAATTAGTATTTTCCTGATATTTGTTGATTATAATGATAATGCAAATAATAAAGCCTGTATGACTAGTTCTTTTCTGAAACAACTGAACCCAATTAGTAGGGAGATCAGTTTTGGAGATCAGAACAATTTTCTGTTTTGCTAATATTGTTATCATTTTTTGATATTTTTAATTATTAAAAAGTACATTTTGTCATTAAGCTGACATCTGCTGTCATTTTGCATTGATATTAAAATCCAAAAATTCTTCAGATTATCCCTAGAATAATGACAAAAATTCATATAAAAACCTCTGAAAACTACTAAAAAAAAATTACTCCAAACTCGCAACACAACTGACCTTGAATTGTATGATTCCCTTTCAATACCATCTCCCCACCTAATTTGTCAGAAATTTGAAATGTGGATAGTGATACATGTATGATTTATGTAAATTTGTGATTTGGACAATTCTTATTCTAAGGTCAAATGTCATTTCAAGTTCTTTTCTGAACCCACCACTCGATCAGACTGAGGTGGGTTAGTTCTCTGGCTGATCACTCCTCAGTATTGTGTCTGGCAGTTCATCAAAGATGTATGTCATTACTAAAACTATAATTTCTTTTTAAACTAAGCATGTTAAATGACCATTTGATATGGTGGTACATGTATACCTTTGAACACATATTCAGGTTTGTCATTAATTTTAATTTTTGATGTTTCTTTGTAGTACATGTACATAAATTTATGTTTTTTTAATTATACCCCCTCTTAAGAGAGGGGGCTATATTACAATCGCCTTGTCCGTTCACACTTTCGTAACAGATATCTCAGCTTCTACGGGAAGAAATGATTTTATATTTGATATATGGCTTTGGCATGGTGACTTGTACCGTCTCTCCCCTTTCCAGGTTTACTGCACATCTACTTCCTGTTTACAGTGCGACTTAGAATTTTTCATGTTTGCTGTAATGAAAACTTTCGTAACAGTTATCTCAGCTTCTACTGGAAGAAATGATTTTATATTTGATATATGGCTTTGGCATGGTGACTTGTACCGTCTCTCCCCTTTCCAGGTTTACTGCACATCTACTTCCTGTTTACAGTGCGACTTAGAATTTTTCATGTTTGCTGTAATGAAAACTTTCGTAACAGTTATCTCAGCTTCTACTGGAAGAAATGATTTTATATTTGATATATGGCTTTGACATGGTGACTTGTACCATGTCTCCCCTTTTCAGGTTTACCGCACATCTACTTCCTGTTTACCGTGCGACTTACAAATGAACCAGTGGGGGTATTCTTAGCACGACGTAGCGTGCAACATCTTGTTAAATATGAATCACCATAGACACCCATCCATGTCTTTATGTACTAAGGAATATTGTGAGAAGTCTTTTGTGTTTCAAACCAATAGAAAACTACATGTAACACCTGTGAACAAAAACAATTTGGTTGATATCATCTCACTAAATAAATAAAAAAGATATACACATATGTATGCATAACTTTAATGTTAAAACTGATTTTCAGCAAAAAAATAATCATATGTACTGTTGAGAACAGCCACTAGTAATTTATTCAGGGGTTATTTCAGTTATATCATGGCGGTAACATTGAAGTTTTACTGGTGGAGGAAACCGGTGAAAACCACTGACCTGCCGCAAGTCACTGACAAACTTCACAGAATATTGTATCGAGTACACATTGCCTGGGTGGGATTCGAACTAACTCAGTGATAGGCAACAATTGTATAGGTAGTTTTAAATCCAACTACCATACGATCATGACCATATGATGGCCCCTGTCATTTATTCATTCTGGTACACCTGGTTGTTCATTATTGTTAGAAAGTGCATGTACATAATAGATGTATGTTTATATGTAATCCAAGTCCACAGAAGTGCTAATTTTTATATTGCTTGTTTGATGGTGTTCTTTCAACAATATTTCAGTTATATTATATTGTACAATGTATATATATTTATATCTATAAATTATTATATTATATTATTAATGTATATATGTATATTAAATTGATTTGTTGCTTGAAAATGTATTTTTCAATAGATAGGGAATATGAAATATTTATCAATGATAATCGGTAGAGGACACCCTTCAGACATGTGAAGGTCATTGTGACTATAAAAACTATTAAAAAAAATTGTAAATTTTATGTATCAGTGGTTTAAGAAAACAAAATATATAGTGAAACACTTAACAGAATAATTGAAATTAAAAGATCATCAATATGCAAATATTATGCTTAATAATATTGAACACTATGAGAAGATAGTAAATATGAGAGGATAGTAAAATTGCTTATGAGAAATATTGATGTAGAAACATGTACCATCTATTACAAGATGTTGTATTAACCCAAAGTAAAGATATGGTTCATTAGTCATGCAGTATTGCAGATCTTGTATTATGTGTAGTTATATAAACATGTAGTCTGTACATGTAGTTAGGATTATAATTGACAGGTATAACATTTATATGTTAATTATAGCATACATGTAATAAATAGTAAAGTCACTGTTTTATTTTAAATCATGAAGAAAGTACATAACTGTACATTTTACCTCATAAACATTGAAATAACTATTATATTATTAGATTGATTTATGATAAATTCTCAATGAAAATGTGTTTTAGTACAACACGTCAACATGCAGTAATATTTAATCAAATTCAACAGGAAATGGGTTTACAAATCAGGTATGATTTGATAAAAGTATAGAAATATCAATAAATTCTCCCTAATGCACTAAGTATTTCCTGAGTGTAATTGAAGTAATTGGCTACCAGCACTTTGATATCAAGATAAGGCCAAACCAAAACATTTTTATATTTATCATAATAATGAACTAAAATGTAAGTGTAGAGGCATGATATGTTAAAATTAGAATACGTACAGTGGTACTACAGTTTGATACAAAAATAAAAATAAAAAATCATAAATCTACTGTAATCACCTTTTTTAGTTCACCTGGACCAAAGGTCCATGTGAACTATTGCCATCACTTGGCGTCCGTCGTCTGTAAACTTTTCACATTTCAAGCTTCTTCTCCGAAACCACTTGGCCGATTGGAACCGAACTTAGCAGGAATGTTCCTTGGATGGTCCTCTACAAAGTTACTGTTTTTCGTTCCAGTCGAATATTCAATATGGCTGCCAGGGCCAATAATATGCTCTGATTGGCTGAAATTTCAAAGATCTTCTTCTCCGAAACTAATGAACCCAAACTGTAAAGGAATGATCATTGGAATGTCCTTTACCAAGTTACTGTTTTTTATGCCGATCGGAAATCCAAGATGGCCGCCATCGCAGGACATAGATTAACATTGGACCCTATGGGAAAATGTTCAAATGCCTTCTTCTCAGAAACTACAAATATGATTAAAGCCAAACTGTACATGAATGTTCATTGGATGGTCCTCTACAATCTTAAGGTTTTTTGTTCCGATATGAAATTCAAAATGGCGGCTACGGCAGGACTTAGTTTAACATTGGACCCTATGGTAAAAATGTTTTAAAATGCTTCTTCTCTGAAACCACTTGGACAGTTGAAACCAAACTGCCCAGGAATGATCATTGGAAGGTCCTCTACAAATTTTCTGTTTTTTATGCCGGTCGGAAATCCAAGATGGCCGCCACCGCAGGACATAGATTAACATTGGACCCTATGGGAAAATGTTCAAATGCCTTCTTCTCAGAAACTACAAATATGATTAAAGCCAAACTGTACATGAATGTTCATTGGATGGTCCTCTACAATCTTAAGGTTTTTTGTTCCGATATGAAATTCAAAATGGCGGCTACGGCAGGACTTAGTTTAACATTGGACCCTATGGGAAAAATGTTTCAAAATGCTTCTTCTCTGAAACCACTTGGGCAGTTGAAACCAAACTGCCCAGGAATGATCATTGGAAGGTCCTCTACAAAGTTTCAGTTTTTTATGTCGGTCGGAAATCCAAGATGGCCACCACCGCAGGACATAGATTAACATTGGACCCTATGGGAAAATGTTCAAATGCCTTCTTCTCAGAAACTACAAATATGATTAAAGCCAAACTGTCCATATGTGTGTACATTGGATGGTCCTCTACAAACTTTACGTTTTTTGTTCCGATATGAAATTCAAAATGGCGGCTACGGCAGGACTTAGTTTAACATTGGACCCTATGGGAAAAATGTTTCAAAACGCTTCTTCTCTGAAACCACTTGGACAGTTGAAACCAAACTGCCCAGGAATGATCATTGGAAGGTCCTCTACAATGTTTCTGTTTTTTATGCCGATCGGAAATCCAAGATGGCCGCCATCGCAGGACATAGATTAACATTGGACCCTATGGGAAAATGTTCAAATGCCTTCTTCTCAGAAACTACAAATATGATTAAAGCCAAACTGTACACGAATGTTCATTGAATGGTCCTCTACAAAATATACGTTTTTTATTCTGATATGAAATTCAAAATGGCGGCTACGGCAGGACTTAGTTTAACATTGGACCCTATGGGAAAAATGTTTCAAAATGCTTCTTCTCTGAAACCACTTGGACAGTTGAAACCAAACTGCCCAGGAATGATCATTGGAAGGTCCTCTGTTTTTTATGCCGATCGGAAATCCAAGATGGCTGCCACCACAGGTCATAGTATTAACACAGAACCATATGGGGAAAATACAGAAATATATTCTTCTCTGAAGCTATTGCACTGATTGAACCTAAACTGTGCATCAATCATTGGAAGGTCCTTTACAAACTTTGTGTTTTTTATGTTGATCGTAATTCCAAGATGACGCAGGACATAGTTTTTACATAGGACCAATTGTTTTTTTTTATTACCAGGTGAACGATACAGGCTCTTGAGAGCCTCTGGTTTTTGCTGCAACAGTATTGTCACGTGGCAAAGATAAACCAATTTGCTTTATCTATCCAAGGTCTTGCTCAACAATTTTACAACATGATTTAATGCACTTTCAGGGAGTTGTGGCACTATAAGCCCCTGCCATGACTGAAATTGAGTCCTACCATAACTCCACAGGTGTGCGGTGGGAGCCAGGCCAGATAGAAGATGATTTTGATGCTGGGAATAATTCGGCTAAGCTTTTTGAAAGATCAAGAATTAAAGCTTTAGCAGGTAATAAATATTCTAGTATAAATTTTAACATGTTTATGATGGATTTCAAGATTTTCAGTACATTTGTTTCTATGCTATAGCCTATAACTTTAGTTTCCTGTAACTGATTTACATTATACTGTATTTAACAAGATCATACTAACATTAATATCAAAATGCAAGTCATATATATTCCAACTAGGGTGTTTTGACCCATATCATGAACTAAGTTAGAGTAAGATGGATTGCAGGCTTAATGTTTAAAGATTTTGTGCAAAGTAATTGGTTTTATATCCAGTAATCAATAATAAAATAATATGTTCTACCCTTAGTCTTAATTGATGATTATTCAATATAAACATAAGGGTTTGTTTATATTTGCTTCAGTCAGAGATACTTGTAACTCGACTAGGTGAGTCCATATACTCACCATTTTCAGTTGGGACTCATTAAAGTTTTCAAATTTTAGATTTTCACAATGGTGGGACTCACCAAAAATTTCAGAAATGTCTTCTGGACTCATCAAAATAAATAGCTACAAGTAATCCCTGGGACACAATGATTATCAGTTTATTCCTCACGTGTGTTAAAATGGTACAAAATATGTTAGGTATTGTCAGTATCCATCCCATAATAATGTTGACATGAACTGTAACACTTGTTAGAATTGCCCTGTATTTTGGGGTCACTCACTGTTTAAATGATGCGACAGACTAGTTGGAAATAACATTGGGATTATATACGAAAAATAAACATTGTGAATAAATCTATTTACATGCCTTGTTTAGTATTCATGCTATTCATGAAAAAAAAAATCATTGACGATTTTTAAAAGGTGTATAATTGTAACAGTTGAACAGGTACCTCGCCTTATCAGGTATTTTAAGATATTGACCTTGTATAGTTCACTGTTCAGGTGTTGTGTTTATGCATAAAATTGTTTTAAAGTATTTACCGGTCTTTAATCTTTTATTTTATTCACATGTCAAATGTCAGTTTTTATTTGTCAGGAAATACTGACTACACAATCGTACTGTTGTGTCTACTATAATGATTATATATTGTCCTTGCTTTCACCTTAAACCTTATAATTATCAAATTTACAATGGAAATTATATACATGTAGTTCCATTCTCAGATTTCATAATTGCATAAGTAGAAGGTCTTGGTTTTGACTTTCTATTGTTGTTGGTGTTTTGTTTTCAAAACATTTTTTAATGTCTTAATACAAAATGCTGAGTGGTTTGGTTTATGGTGTTTAATGCCACTTTCAACAATATTTCAGCAAAATACCAAGTCAAAGACATACCTATGCATGTTGAAAGGATCTTAAAACCGATTCACAGTTTACAAACATGTCAGTTTTTAAGGTCTAAGACAAAATGCTAAGTCAAAAACATACCTAAGCATGTTAAAAGGATTTTAAAACAGATCCACAGTTGACAAACCTGTATGTTGAAAATCCTAAAGTAATTGTTACTTCCACAGACTTGATTTACACTGTCCTGTCTTTAACCCCAAGTAGGGGTCAGTGTCGTTTATATTTATTTATACAATAGTTTTTAATGTGTAATTATGATCCAGAAAAGGAAATGAATGAGGAAAATACTTGTACATAATTTCCTTTCCCACTGATGATAGAATTGTCCTTGTACTTGAAAAAATTGTAAATATTGCCTTGTTTGTGGAGAGGTGTGTTAAATGTCGACTCAAATTCTCCCGAATTTCCATGAAAGGGAATATTTAAACAAAATTCGTCTGTTGTGTGGTAAATATAATTTGTACTCTAATATGTCTAAAATTGTAGGAAAATATCTGACTTGCTATTTATGCATGTGATGGTTTTGTCCTTGTACTTGAAAAAATTGTAAATATTGCATTGTTTGTGGAGAGGTGTGTTAAATGTCGACTCAAATTCTCCCGAATTTCCATGAAAGGGAATATTTAAACAAAATTCGTCTGTTGTGTGGTAAATATAATTTGTACTCTAATATGTCTAAAATTGTAGGAAAATATCTGACTTGCTATTTATGCATGTGATGGTTTTTTTTTACTTACAGATGAAAGAGAGTCTGTTCAGAAGAAAACTTTCACAAAATGGGTGAATTCACATTTGATCAGAACAGGCTGCAGGATAGCAGATCTGTATATAGACCTAAGAGATGGAAAGATGTTGATGAAACTACTTGAAGTTTTGTCTGGAGAAAGACTAGTAAGCCAGTTTTCTTGTCTTATGATCCAATGTAACCATAGTTACTGAAATATCCATGTTTTCTTTATGATGAATGTTAAGATTTCATAAGGATTAAGGTTATGGATGTTTAATGCCACCTATAGTGGCACACTGGTGGTCACATTTATTTATGGATAAAATTATGGTTGACTCAGAAAACCACTGAACTGATGTAAGTACAAACATGTAACTGTCAAACTTTATCACATAAAGTTGTATCAAATGCACCTCGTCTCCAGCAGGGATCAAACTCTCAACTTGAGCTATAATGGATGCTGATAATATGGATAGATGTAATACAACGACTGTATGATCACATGACATTTGAAATAGAATTTATATCAAAGCACTTGAAACTTTACCTGGTATTAAATGTAATATTACTTGTGTACATAACATTTTGGAGGGTGTTCACCTTCCATATATGCATATTTTTAAAATCATTTATGACTTACATTTTGCTTAAATAAATAAACATCAGCAATAAAGTACTGTTCCTTGACTTTTAACTGAGTAGTTGATGGATTTTGCTTCATGTTAAGATTACTGTTATGATCTTGGCCTCTCTGACTATCTTTGATAGATGGATGCCTTCCAAATACATTACATTTTCAGTGCTGGTTATCAGTTTCATAACATTAAAACATGAATACAGTAAACCATGTTTTAACACTAAATAAAACACAATCCTGTATAAACAGAACTTTAAATAAATTCCCAATGTGGGAAATCTTTGTTTATTTAACCTGTTTATTCTGAACACAAAAACAGAAGGTTTGGTTTAGACAGGTTCCACTATTCGTAAGAAAAAACAATAGACAATATGTAGAAAAGGTCAGAACTGCAATTTAATAGAAGGACTGTGTCTTTCTTACAGGGTTCTTTTTCATATTAAATATAAATTTACACAAAAAATGTTTTGTCTTTCAGCCTAGACCAACAAAAGGTAAAATGAGGATTCATTGTCTAGAAAATGTTGACAAAGCACTACAGTTTCTGTACGAACAAAAAGTTCACTTAGAAAATTTAGGTGCTCATGACATTGTAGATGGAAGTTCTAGATTAACACTTGGATTAATATGGACTATCATTCTAAGATTCCAGGTGGGTACTTTTTATGACTGTTATTGATTTAGTTTTTCTTTTTGTTCAATTTACTCTGTTCAACCATTATTCACGGTGTATAGGACATTGTAATTTTTGCTGACATTGCTAACAAAGACTGGTTCAGAAAGTCAAAACAGTCCTTTACTAAAAACAGCACAAAGAAATAAAATTTTAAACTCAAATTTAAATATACTTAATATACTATATATACAGTAGAAAGTTGGGACTTCTATATTAATAGAGGGCTGGGTGGCTCAATGAGTTAGGTTAACTTAGGTAGTTGGATTACTTAACAACTCATACAAGCCTATCACCAATACGGTGTGGGTTCGCGCCTGGCTTTGTAAATTACAAAAAAGGGTGCACTCGACTCGCAGCTGCAAGTGATAGTTTACCCGTTGCTTGCCCATGGTCGGTGGTTCTCTCCGGATACTCCGGCTTCTTCCACCACTAAAACTGGTCGCCATGATATAGCTGAAATATTGCTGAAAGTGGCGTTAAACACCAAAAATCAATCAATCTATATTAATACATGCTGCTAATACAAAGCACTTTTTACACAAATGTATCTTGTAGTTGTAACTATAAGAACGAAATTTAAAAAGAAAAATTTTCTTAGATCTGACGTATTCAAAATTCAAAAACATTAGGAAGAACATTTTGATTCTATGCACCTCTAATCATTAAGTTTAGAACAAACTATTACAAAATGATATTCATCTTCTACATTATTTTACAACAATGACATGTGTGATTTTCTAGTAGAACTTTTCTGTATCATCCATCTGTTAATAGTTGGCTGTTATTGATTTACTTGTTAACAGGAATCAACCAAAGCAAGAACTTTTATTTTAATAGCTCAAATTTATATACATTTATGAGACTCAGTCATCAGACTGCTGATTTTTTTATACTGAATGTCAACTTACTTCTCTTTTAAGTGAAAAATGAAATAAAGTCAAGATGTGCAAAGGCTTTCTTACCTAAAATTGATATACATGTATATATTTTTGTATCTTATTTCTTCACAAATAGAAAGTCACTTGTGTCTGTCAGAAATAAATGTGTAATTCAGTGACTGAAAAGTTAATTTTGGGGTACAGAACACTTCACAGCTATTTTTCTTTGGTTATAGATCCAAGACATCACAGTAGAAGATGCCGGTGACACGAGTGAGACCAGATCTGCTAAGGATGCACTCTTATTGTGGTGTCAAATGAAAACTGCAGGATATCCTAATGTTAATGTTAGAAATTTTACCACAAGCTGGAGAGATGGTTTAGCCTTCAATGCTATTATACACAAACATCGGTAAGTCAGAACATATTTTAGATAATTTCTTTTGTTATTAGATTTTGTGCTGCTATATTTGATTCAAGATACATATCTGTAAGAAATTGTAATTTTATATTTGCTTTTAATGCTTAGTAGCTTCTGGAATATTGTATTTCAACATTCCCATATTGGAAGAATATAAGATCTGTCAGTTCTGGGAATACATATTTTTATTTCCTTTCATCAAATTTCCTAGGAGGTTGATGTTAGAAAATCAATATGTTTTATCAAATTAGGTTTTCTCACTTTGGTATTGCTTTAATAGTAATAATGTTAATAAGCTATATACTTGATCAGCAGTTT
Organism: Bathymodiolus brooksi; assembly: GCA_963680875.1. Lineage (NCBI taxonomy): Eukaryota > Metazoa > Mollusca > Bivalvia > Mytilida > Modiolidae > Bathymodiolus > Bathymodiolus brooksi. Next base: position 69,934,199 of record OY804576.1, on the reverse strand, counting down.
ATTACTCAATAAGTCAATTCAGAAATGTTTGTGAAAAAGGAACACGCATGATTCATAGTAGATTTGTAGGTGTTTTTAGAGGTGTTGATTATGTACAGGTAGTTTATTATGTTTTGGTAATTAACAGATGGTTTCGATTGGTAAGTTTACATTTGTTTTAGATTTCTAGGTAAATTTACAGGTGGTTTAGCTTTTGTGGTAAACTTGTAGGTTGCTTAGCAAATTTGTAGAGTTCAGGGTAGATTTACTTGTGGTTTAGTGGTTTTAGAAGTGGTTTTTCTTGGGATTGTTACTGGTAGTTTTAATATTTCTCAGATTTTAATGACATTTTAACATGTTTGAAGTGTTGATAGATGGTTGAAGATTTATTTTTATTAACAGGTGGTTTTACATTTGGTTTTAGATTTTAATGGGGAATTAAAAGTGTACTTTATACTTTAAATAATAGGTATACTTTAAAAGTAAAGTTTGGTATCCATCACAATTTCTGTGTAAATATTCATTGGGTATGTGTTTTTGTTAAAATGGGGTGTATGAGAAGATAAGTAAAGGTAGTCTCCACATTTTTATAGCCAGGAAAGTGGCTTTAAGATTTAAGAGATGGTAAGAACTTATAAAAAGCAAACCTGCTGACAAACAGTTGGGGTTCATGCATGAAAAATGTCATTCTGTTGTGCTCAAAATTTATAACAGGGGTCGACATAAGAAAAAAAATTAACTGGCCCCTTCAAAATTCCACTGGCCCGAGAAATATCGGTCCACGAAGCGGACCGATATGAAAGGGGGGATTTGCCCCCCCTCCCAAGAAACTAATGATCGAGCAATATGAACCCCCATTAAAACCTTGGGTGAACTCATTTTCTCCGGAAGGATAAGCAGTTCCTGCTCCACTAGTGGCATCCGCAAATAATTAAATTGACTGTCAGTGATTTAAACATGTACATATAGTTTTTGTATTCTATGAATGAATGTTGTACTTGCTTTAAACAAGGGTAAAGTTCATGACATTTTCCCATACATGTAGTGTTTTTAATGCATTACAATTAACAGGTATGGTTAGAAGATAATCAAACAATCTACATATAGATAGTCAAACTTGTTATCAAAAGTATATAGTTTTAACCTTTGATTCATTGTTTATTGTATATATGTTAACTTATGTATTAACTAAATTTAATACGGCGCTCGGCCAATAATCTTCAGTAGTGAAGGACGGCCAGAAATATAAAGAAGAAGAAGAAGTCTCAGCGACCCCCTCTGTATAACGGCTTCCTTTTTTAGCCAATCTTATTTATTCCTCCCCAGCGTTTTCCCGTGCATTCGACCATTATATAATGACCCACTGTCTAACACGACTAACGACCATGTTCTTTGGGTAAAAATCCTTCATATAACGACTATTAGAAGATTATTATCAAACCAGAAGTTAGATAATAAATAAACAAACACAGTCCCGACTTTGGAAAATTTTCCGTTTTGCCCAGCTGATGCAGCGATTGTTGCCAATATCCCTCTTGCTGATATCGGCATGATCTACTGACTGAGTCCATACCTGTTACTAGTTCATAATAATAGATTTTTCATATTAAATGAAGTCACGATTAGCGTTATGTTATTGTGTATCCGCCATTCATGATTTTTTTTTACAGGTAAGATGTTCACGTGATGATTTATTATTGTTGTTTGGTTTATTTGGGTTTATTTCTTATTTATATTAAATATTTAAAATTGCTTACTATAGAAAATACCGTTTTAATCTTTCAGTTTTATAAATAAATAATCGTGATTTTGAAAATTATTGAATTATGAAGTACTGGTTCCCAGCATATATTTCTGTCAATATTCGTTTAACGTGCGGTAACAGATCAAGGTAAACACATGCTGATTGTGTGATTAGGCTATTTATAGCTTTCGGCGAGTGATTGAAGTTGAATTTTAACGTTTTATCTGGAAATTTCATTAGTCTGTTATCAGTCGATATTGAATGACACGGAAGTAACGAAAGTTGCTGGCCCAAGTGGCCCGAGAATATCAACTGGCCCAGCGGGCCGATCTTTGTTCAGTTTGACTGGCCCGACCGTAAATATACTGGCCACGGGCCAGCGGTTAACGTCGACCCCTGTATAATTGTATCTTGATTTATTTAAAAAGGATTTGTTTTGAAATTGGAGAATTAGATCTAGTGACCATAATGATATTCTTTTCATCAGTGAATGTAAAAATCATAAATGTAACACTGTATAGGCTTAGACTTTAAACTTCAAAATAATCATTTTGATACTATATACACAGGGGTTAAACAATCTTGGACCACATCACTAGCCCGAATCTATGAACCACTAGTCCTGGTCAATACCGTGATTTCATGAATCCGACTTGCAGACTTGAACCCTTGTACAACATGTACAATGTATATTAGTTTAACTATCTTTCTTTTCAGATCTGGTATTGCGTTTTATTTTCACTTATTTTCCACAGTTCAGGTCACTGTAAGGCCCAAAAAAAAAAATGTGTGTTTATGGTCACATGTCAAAAAATCTAGGGTCGGTCGACATTAAATTATTATAAATTTTTTTACTATCGGCAAAACCGGAAATAGTTGTTTCCGGTTCCAGAAGCCGATTCCGGTATTTCATTTTCGAAATTTGCGGTAAGCCGTCATTTGTAGAAGCTGTTTTATGACGAGAATGCGCAGTTTTTCTACCTTCTTTGCTCTCAGTTTCGACAAAAAGCTAGCGGTTGAATACATAAAACATTGCTACTGATTAAACAACATATAACATATATGAATATAAGTAGATACACGAATATTGACAAGTTTAGAAGTATCTTTAACATTAACAAGTTTATATTCAGAGTTGGCGAAAACTTTTTTTTTTCTGTCTGACATTGGGTCAGACAGGAATTGGGGTTCTGTCTGTCCCATGGCCTTTGTGTCTGTTCCACCATTTTTTTGTAACTTTGTATTTAACCTGTCAAATTTTGTTTTTTATACAGAACTGAATGCAAGTTTACCTATAGTCATGATCATTAAACAACTCAATTAAATATTTTTTCTGTATACATATTTTTATCTAAAAAGATAAGGCAGATATAGCCAACAATCCGTATCTAATGGTCCGATCACGTTCCGAATATTATACATCATTGTCAGTTTCCGGTTTACCTACATTTTTAATTTCAGTTAAGAATATGAATCTGTTGTCATCTTCAATATACAGTGCTCCCTCGGTCTATCACCCCCCGTTTTATCGCCAACATTCTCGTCTGTCCCGATTTCTGTCATTACAAATACCCCGTTATACTGCCAAACTCAGCTACCGCCATCCGCCACAGCTTTTCAGACACAAAAGTCGTAAAGTCAATTTAAATTCCCCCGTTAGTACCGCCCACAACTACCTTTTGACAGCTGTGTATTGATCGGTAATCATGGAATGTCAAAACTGGTCATCGGACACGGTCATTGATCTCATAGTTGAGGGTCGGAACAGGTGATCAGTTGTTTTGATTAGAATAATTACCTGTATTTACTTTTCTAGTGATTACATTTGTACTTTTAATCCTGAGTAAAATTTGTAATCTAATTAGTCGTCATAAAAATGACGTGCTTGAAGAGAAAGCGTAATTAATTAGACGACAAACAAAAACGTACAATTATAAGCTATGCAAAGGAAAATCCAAAATTAACATAACAACAAATTGCCGATAATTTGACAATTAAATGGGATCTTCCAATAACCCCACAAATGAAGATGAACTGTTGCTGCCACGTGTTTATAATGACCTTGATGTCCCGAGCTACAAATGACGGTTCAAGAATTTGTCAACATTGACAAAGATCTGCAAACTGTACAGGACATTTCCGATGTGAATATAATTATTCTAATTTATTTATTTATTAAACATGTACATTTTTTGTGTATTATTTATACTTATGTATTTGCACAAGTGCAAAATGCATGTCACAATGTCAGTCGAGTTGAAAGTTTATCTTTTCATATGATTACATAACTTCTGATTTTCAATGTCCCTCAGTTTATTGCCAAACTCGTTATACCGCCAAACTACCGACTGCACAGAAGGTGGCGGTTTAACGAGGGAGCACTGTATAAGCATCTCAAAACATATTTAATCAAACACAAACAATCTTTGATACTTGGGGAGTGTGGAAGTCAACTTATTTCTGTGCTCAGTAATATATTTCAGTTTTAATGTTCCATGTTTTGCAGGTGCTCGTTCCTACTAAAAGGATGTTTACATTTACGTAGAGGAGTTTCGATTACAAATTAGGAACGTGTCGGTCTGACAGAATAAATAAACAAATTTCAAGTCTCTGTCTGACATTTTGATAAAACTGAAAACAGAATTTAATGCCATTGGCAGTGGAAACTGGGAGTGAATAAATTTCAATCACCAACTGGACGACCACAAAAGTAATATTTTCGTGACGGACATTGGGACAGACAAGGTTCATTAATTAATTGGACCGACTGTTATTCTGCCTGTCAGGTCTGACGATTTTCGCCAACTCTGTATATTTCTGCTGCATGTACCATATGTAAAGGTATCACCAATTTTGGGAAAGACATGACGACTTGACTTCTCTTTTATTTGTCTTAAAGGGGGAATTGAGGAAAAATTTGGGAGACTTCAGAGGTCAGCCATTGTTGGTCTACAACTTGATCCTGCAGTGAAAATATCATTTAACATTGACCTTATTTTGATACGCTGACTGTTGTTTTCATTTTCATTGCTCATTCAGGAACAGGTCAGACATTTTTTATCATCTCCCTTTTCAAAGGTTGCAGTACATTTGGTCAAGAGTTTGGGTTTGAAAAAAATACTTTTAAATAAATTATGTAAGATATACTGAAATTCTAAGGATCAGGCTTTAAATTCTTGTGATAACTTGTGCCCAATCCCATTTGCTAATATTTTGAGCAAATAAAATATGTTTAATTCAAAACTGAAATTCAGTAACAATCATATTATTGTGTTCACACTCATTATGTTGTACTTATAAAATGTATGCTGCAATATTGTATCACAATCTATAGGTGGAGTCAATTATTATTTTTTTTATGGTAAATCTTATAGTTAAGTATTTATTAGTGGCAGCAGATGTATGGAGATATGAATATGAACTCTCATGATAAGCCCATCCTAGAGTGTCGGACAACTTAGTTACTTACTAGACATGGTCAATATTATCTATAGTAATGAAAAGAATAGACTTGGCAGAGATTTGTAATAGCCATGTATTACAGAAGCCAAAAAGACACTTTCAAATTGCAAAGAAAATCAATGTTTGCATAGTACAACACGCCAGATAATAGACTAATGTACAAGTATTGATCTCCTAGACATCCCTGTGCTATTTTTGTCCTAGATTATTGCTGACTAACTGAATTACAAATGATTATTTTCATTCTCTGTATGATGGGAATATTTTGCACTTGACATGCAGGAAACCATAGGCGTGGTGTCGTGGTGTCATGAAGCGTGAAATTGATGCACTTGGTTAATAATCATACATGTAGATGTGGTTTTGTCAACCATGAAAATTCAACATTTTGAATTGAAAGTTTTACCTGGATCTATGTTTACCTAATAAAAGTCAGTGTCATAAATATTTCGGAACAATATTTAAAGAGGCATTAGCTACAATTTTGACCCAAAAAAATTTATGTTTTGGAAATTGGTAAATAGCTTTAAAATGATGAAATAAAGGTAAATATTTCACATTAAACAGCTTATCGTACCACTTTTCACCTTTTGAGAACGAAAATTACCATCGATTTATTATTTCCTTGCAAGCAAATAATTTGACCTCGGTTTCTCCATATGCAACTGACCTTACTGGTGACAGGTAAAAACTAATAATTTGTATTTTGTCGCTTATTAACAGCAAACTTGCATGGTTCTTTGTCCGTAATTAACGCCGATTAAAAGCAGATTCACAGAAAATAAGAAATAATTGCATTATTGTACTGATTTAATGACGATTCGGCAAACTCCATAAACAATGCCGATAATTAATAAGATGGCGTTCATTTCTTGATCGATCTCAAAACATGAGCAGTTACACCTTTTTTCCCAGATGCGCATACATTTCATAACAGTTATAAGTTATGGAAACACGTTTTATTAAGGCATCAGTCATATCTGATAGTTTTTATGGGTAACAAAAATTTATGATTTTGACAGATAATGTCCCTTTAAGTAGGGAGTAAAATTTATTTTAAAATTATTTGTTGGTGACAAATATTAAAACTATTACATAATTCACAATATGATAATATTTTTATTGAAAATTGCATAATTCACAATATGATAATATTTTTATTGAAAATTGAAAATTCAAGGACACTTGTGTTGTATAGTTATATATATAAAAAGTCAGTCTTATTCAGTGAATCACAAAACAAAACAAACTTGATTGAGATAAAAAAAATAAGGAACTGTTTTGTATTTTTTTATGGATGGTTGCTTCGTGGGCAGGTTTTTTATTTTTGAAGTGACAATGTTATTGTCAGAAGGATATGAATGTCATAAGATATCCTTTACTTTTATGATTTCAATTCACCTGTTGTACATTGCATTTGTACTACATGTACATGTATATGTATATAATTTTTTATATCTTAAGTACAAACATGTGTGAGAGTTGAATCATTTAGGTACTGTATTCCTTAAAAATAAATTGGATGTGGGATTATTAGTGAAGAAATACCTTAATTGTTCAGTTAGATTCAACAGAAGTAGCTATTTATAGTAACATAAAAAGTCCATTAGAGTTTTTATTGTTAAACAATAAATAAATTTAGATGTGTTTAATGTAAACCAACTACACAGTGAAAACACTTCTGATAGTGAAATACAAATACAACAAATACAAAAAGTTTTATTTTAAGTTGGTGAAACCTGTTACTAAAATGTAACTTGAAACATCTGATATTGTCAATTACAAAAGTATGCAATACAACTCCACCCTTGAAATTTATTCATACTTTGCGGATGCAAGTCCAATGAGATACAATTTACATATCTCCAACAATTGATATTATTGTCTACTAGAACCACTGTCTATGCAAGATTTCAAGGGAATAGGGGTGAAAGGGGTTAAAAAAATATATATACACATTTAGAGCATTGTCTTACTGGAAAATTTTGCATTGAGTTTTGTTTAGAAGTGATTCTTATCTGAATTCCTTCAAAATCTACTTGTGAGTTTTACCTACATTAACATTCTTTTGTGATAAGGGGTTAAATCTTTAAGATATATGTAAATCAAGCTAATAAACCTATGATTTTCTGGGGTCATCCTAAGTCCTGATCTTTATCACAGAGTGTGATATTGATTCATACATTTGTTATTGATAGGTAGTGTAAATTACATGCAAATTACAGATAATAAATTCTTGATAATCCCTACTGACCTCTTGGAGCACATAACTACTATTTGACAACATGTGTCATGCCCCTTTAATCATTGCAGTGCCCCCTTTAATTAATTATGGCACTCTGCCCATGTTTTCAAAACTCAAGCCACCTGGTGAGGCACACTACTGACAGATATCTAAGGAATGCTTCTGACTGTTTTGTAATTTGTGTTGCCATGGAAACTGATTCATCCAGAGGGATGTGTCAATTACCAGAAATAGATGATAGTATCTTGTCTGTTGAGTTATGATACATGCCATCATAGTTCTTGCCAGATGCTAAGCTTTTATTTAATGTAATTATTTATCTGTAACAATATGCTAATAATCAGAGATTACTCCTCTGATTATGTTACCATAAATGTGGCAATAAACAGATTAAAGGATTTTATATATTATTCCCAATATCAAGTAGATTTAAGCTTCTATCTATATTTGGAGTAGTTTCAAGTCAATAGACCTGTAAAAGTTTTAATCTGTAGACTAAACATCCAGTGGGCGGGATATATGTTGTAACAGTGTGTATTTGTCGAAATGTTAGCAATTTTATTTCTGTTTAGTGGCCTGTGACTGACCACTGGGGGCAGAAATTTAAACATATTGATGTCAATTCATTCATTGAAAAAACTTGTTATTTGTAAACATCAGATAGACAAAAAAAAATGTTATGTTACAGTATACCTTATTAGTCATAAGACAACTTGATGTATACATTGTACATGTTTGTATAACATACAATCTTATTTAAATTAGATGATTGTTAAATCATATTATTTTTATCTGCCGACCTGATAGAAAAAATGTTTACTTTAAATCATTCCGATACAACATTATGTGATAAAGTTTGTCAGTGACTTATGGCAGGTTGGTGGTTTTCTCCGGGTACTCTGGTTTCCGGTTTCCTCCACCAATAATAATAATTTTATTTTCCAAATAAGGTCCCCAAGGGACATTTACATTTAACAGTCATGATTGTTTAACATATATAAAACAGCATATGACAGTAAAATCAGTACATATCAAGGACTAAACAATAAAATGTGTTGCTACTGTGAGTAATGGAAGTAATGTTTAATAGAATATTGTTTTGCTGCAATGGGTACCAAGGGACGGTGCTAAGGTTTGTTGAAATTGTAACAAAACCCCCTGGTGTCCAATGCTGGAAAACAATATGTATGTAATAAAAAATAATTAAGATTATTATGTGTTATCATTAATTATATTCAATAAAACTGATCACCACAATATAACTGAAATATTGTTGGAAGTGGCATTAAACACCATAACCCTCTCTTTAAAAAATCATTGTGTTTTCTGTAATATTGTTCTGATTGGCATAATACCTATAGGCTATTAATGGAAAATTTACATCTTTTTGAGTAAAAAGAAGTCTTGAAATACATGTATAGTCAAACCTGTCTTATAGTTATGTGATCTTCCAAGGGAACATTTAAATAGGGTCACATAAGACATGTGGTCGCTAAATACAGGTTTTATTAATATAAAATGCACTGTGAAGGGAAATTAAATGAAGGTCACACGATACAAGTTATTGCTTAATAGAGGTGGTCACTAAAGCAGGTTTGACTGTATAGGGGGAAAATAAATGTAGATTGTATAATGAATCTTGTGACATAAAATTACATTAATTTTACATCATCAGGAATTGATTTAAGAAATTAAAAGTAGCCTTTTCCTATCAAAATATTGAAGAAATGACATATTAATAACATTTATCTGACATTATATCAGGGCTCACCACACATAGTAAAAACAGGGCGACTTGACTTCTCTCTCTCTTGACTTAAGGGCGAAGTGAGGGAAAATCTGGGAGACTTCCGAAAATTGATAAAACATTTAGCGTTTCTTTTCCCGCTACCGCATGTTCCCCTACCTTTCACAAAAACGAACAATGATCTTAAAAGGATGCAATTAACGAGTTTGGAATAAAATATTGAACATCAAACCCTGTATGGGTCACATTTCAGGAACATGGGAGCTCCTTTTATGTGAATATTGAAGAAAAAGTATGATTATTGGTGAAAAAAATGCTAACTTGAAAAGACTGACACTTCGCTTTTTGACAGAAATTGGGCAACTTCATTGAAACCAAGGTGAAGAAGTCGCCCACTTTGCCTGGTTTGGTGAGCCCTGTTATATTCTAATAATTAGATCCAAAAGTTTCTAGCATATAGTAATAATCTACCACTTGTACGAGTTCATTTATATTGGCAACCAAACCTGTTGCTGACTTGTATTAGAGAGATCAAAAATATTTATAAATAACATTTGTGATTCATTTGCTGAGTTTATACCCAGGCTAATACAAAAATCATGCTTCTACATTAACTTCTTTTTACCAGAACACAGTGAAATATATCAGAGCAATTATTGATGTTTCTTTGAGTAGAGATTTTTAGATGGAAAAAAAACCCTTATCTTTATTACATCATGATATTTCTTTGATTTTTTACATTAGTTATATCTTACCAGTATAAATGTACATGAATATTATTATACTTTAGTTCTACTAGAAATATTCCTCTTAAAATCGTCTGTTTTATAATGGAAGGAATTACAAAATGGAGTCTTGGTGAATCTGTTCATCTTGCATGAGGAAATTGTTGTTGACATATTATTGTATTAGTGTTCCAAGTGAGGGTGTGGTTTCTTCTACATTATCAAAAACACTCATGGCGGAGTATTGGCTGGGTTTCCTAATTAATATAAAACAGTATAGGCTGTGGTAAATTATCATTGAGTGTATTGTTGATTCATCTTCACCTTGTAATGATTAATTGATTAATATGTCCACTAATCTCTGGAAAGGTAGTTGGGGAAATTCAGTCAAATCTGTCTATAAAGGACTTTGAAGAGAACCTGAAAATGTTCAAATTATAAGCATTATTCAGTGGAGAAAATGAAACTGTCCTTTATAGACAGTGATTAGTTATATAGAGGTGTCCTTTAAGGCAGGTTGACTGTATATATAAATATAGACACAATGTATCTGAGCAGGTTTTTTTTAATTTGTTTTAAGTTGTTTCCTTGGCTTGTTTGAAATAAAAATTTGGTCAGTTCGTACTAGCTTTCATTTGAATTTATCTCAGATATTTGGCTATTTTGAAATAAAATCATCTGTTCTTGCAAAGTATCAAGGTTCCACTGTACAGGATAAGATTGATAGCAAATATTTGAGAGAGAAAAAACAATGTCTTTTTTCATAATGTAAATTTATTTGATACACTGGCATCAACTTCAGTCATTGGATACAAATGATAGTTATCTGGAGTGTGTAAATGGTTCAGTATACCATTTTCAAACTTTATAGTCATTAATTATACCTGCCACAAACAAAGTTTGGGGGGGTATATAGGAATCACCCTATCCGTCCATGTACCTTGTAAGCGCACCTCCTAAACCACTTACTGGATTTTTATGAAACTTTATACATTTGTAGTACACTACCTGCAGATGTGCATGAAGGAATATGGTTGCTGTTCAAAATTTAAAAGGGGAGATAATTCAACTTATACTTTCACGAAAAGGGGGGGCATGTACCTTGTAAGCGCAACTCCTACTAAACTGCTTATTGAATTTTTATGAAACTTTACACAGTTGTAGTACACAACCTGCGGATGTGCATGAAGGAATACCATTGCTGTCTAAAATTTAGAAGGGGAGATAATTCAACTTATACTTTCACGAAAAGGGGGGCCGTGTACCTTGTAAGCGCAACTCCTCCTAAACGGCTTATTGGAGTTTTGTGAAACTTTACACTACCTGCAGATGTGCATGAAGGAATATGGTTGCTGTCCAAAATTTAAAAGGGGGAAATAATTCAACTTATACTTTAACGAAAAGGGGGGTCATGTACCTTGTAAGCACAACTCCTACTAAACTGCTTATTGAATTTTTATGAAACTTTACATAGTTGTAGTACACAACCTGCAGATGTGCATGTAGGAATACCGTTGCTGTCTAAAATTTAGAAGGGGAGATAATTAACTCGCTAATATACCTGTATTCCAAAGTTTGAACATCATAGTATATTGCAAGCTGGGGGTGGTATCACTCAGTGAGGTCACTCACAGTTCTAGTTAATACAGATATTTGCTGACAGCCTTATGAAAGAATGTTTCTCAAACTTAAAAATAAATGTTTCTATTAATTTATAGTACATTATATCATAGCTTTTTATATTTTCAGACCAGACTTGATCCAATATGAAAAACTACAGAAATCCAATGCCCTGTACAACCTTAGCAATGCCTTTGAAGTGGCAGAGGACAAACTTGGTCTTACAAGACTTCTTGACCCTGAAGGTTTGTCAACCATTGATTTTGATTTCTACTGAACGGTGGTCAAGTGAACAATCAACATGCTTATTTTTACATTAGTTTTCTCAAATTTAAAAAAAGAAGAAGAATAATGAATTGAATGATGACCTTTTGAACTTCCAGTCTAATATCTACACTTGTTGTATCCTGTTGAGTTTTTCTTAAACCATCGTCAAATAAAATAGTTGATTTTTTGCCACAAATTGAAGATAATGCTATTTAGTAAGGTTAAAGGTCGTCTGTTAAGAGAGTTGTGATAAGATTTATCAATTTGAGAGCTTTGGAGTGGATTAATTTTAACCTTGGCTTGATCTATTTAGAATGATTTTGTTCTCTTTGTAAATTATCAATGTTTTATGTCGTAAAACTACTGTAGCAATTTAAGCATACAAAAACTTGCTAATAGCAACACATGCCATTGATTGTAACATGTAAAGTCTAATACATGCTTTAGCAAATTATTCCAATCATGCCTATGTAATCCTTTAATTGATAGGTCTATATGTTGTTGTCTAGTAGTTTTGTGTCCGTTATATAAACCACTATGCTCTTTCCACTAAAAAATAGATGTGTCCCCTTTCAGTCTGACTTCCATCTTTATGTGGGGTCTTTTACAAATTTATACAGATAATGCTCAGACAATTTCTGATTTCCCCAAAATGAAAGTTGTTGTTAGTGCAGCTGACCACATCAATCAAATATTCAATTTTATTGATTGAGCTAAGCAGAAGTATCAGCTTAAGTTGATTTCTTTGTTTCAAAATAAAATTTGATTATCTTAAACTTCATACACATGTTCCATTTCAAATTAAATTCAGACATTGCTAACAACTATCCATCTAGTGTATATGATTTGAATTTTTGTACTATTTTCATATATCTATTTCTGAATTTTCTGTAATTTTAGCAATTTTTTTTTTTGTTCATATATTAATGTGGACTTTCCTCTAATTTTGTATTTTCAAATAATTTTTTTTTCCAATATCAATGTTGAATTTACTGCATTTTCAACCATTTTTTTTCAGATATCAATGTTGAATTTCCTGATGAAAAGTCTATCATTACCTATGTTGTCACATATTACCATTACTTCTCCAAGATGAAAGCTGAATCTGTACAAGGAAAAAGAATAGGAAAGGTGTGTTTAGTGTTAACAGCTGTATGGCCATCAAACTTTTCATGCAGTAGATATTTATTTACTAGAAACATACAAAAATGTATACCTAGAGAAAAAAAATAACCTTGCTAAAAATTGTATACAAAATGCATATTATTTGAAGCTTAGGCCAAAAAAAAATATGTGTGTTTACGGTCACTCGACCGACCCTAATTTTTGCTAGCAACCCTATCAATTTTTACACAGAATTCGGATAACCATTTTTGTTGTTTAATCAGCAGCAATGTTTTATTTATTCAACCGCTAGCTTTTTGTCGAAATTGAGAGCAAAGAAGGTAGAAAAACTGTGTAACTCTCATAAAAATGATAAAACAGCTTCAAAACAATAGACGGCTTACCTGAAATTTCGAAAATGAAATACCGGAATCAGATTCAGGAACCTGGAATGACTATTTCCGGTTTTGCCGATAATTAGAAGAATTTTTTTTTTATAATAATGAAAAAGAATGCCGACCGACCGACCCTAGATTTTTTTCACATGTGACAATAAACACACATATTTTTTTTTTGGCCTTATTAATAGGGAACTAAGTGGCCAAGTGGTTATGGTCATTGACTTCTAATGATAAGGCCCTTATACCACTGAAGTGGGTTCAATGATAAGGCCCTTATACCACTGTAGTGGGTTCACACTCCAGTATCAACCTCAAGTGTAAAAGTCAGAGATGTCAGTGGTCCATTCCTAATATTTGTTCAAACTTTCCTTTCCCAATAATTTTGGTGGTTAAGATATAGCTTAAATGTTCTGAAAGTGGTGATAAATTCTAATAACCCTTATAAAAACTGACTAATTCACAAAAACAGTAGAACCACATAGGTGGTGTAATGATTAGTGCGATTTCCTCCAGTGCCGTAGATCATGAGTTCATGGTCGGGTCAAATCAAGCACTATAAAATTGGTATTTGTTGCTTTTCCGCTAAGCACGCAGCACTAAGGAGTAAGAGGAAAAACAGGTTGGCTGAGATTCAGGTTAATGTGTCAGATTGGAACGACATGTCTACCCACAGACTTTCTCAGTTAGCTCGCATTAAAAATCCAGCTAATGTGTGTTGGTCTAGTACAAAGAGCATGTCATTATCATATCATCAAATGTAACTTTACTTGCCATGATATAGCTGAAGAATTGCTCATTTGGCATTAAATAATAATCACTCACTCACAAGAAGAGTAGAGATTCTGAAGTAAGTGAACATTATAGAAATATTGTATTGAACACAAAGAAAGAAGTAAATAAGGATATTTTGTAGTGGATCAGTACGAAAAACAATCCGCTAAAAAATTAGTTTGGCTGACCTTTTCACAGACAAAACAGTATAAGAAACAAACTGGTCATCATAGACAGAGCAATAGAAAAGTTTATAAAATGGTATACTTTTGAAGAAAAAAACATTCCAAAAAGCATTGGAGAATAGAGCCCAGTCAAATTAGTATTTGAACAATCTTTTCTTCATAATAAAAATGTTTGTTGTATAATTTGCATCCAGTAGAAAATTGCATTTTGGTAACATTTTTTTATATGAAATTTGTAGACACTTTTTTTTATACCTGAAGAAATTTAATCTTGTAGGTTATAGACAATGCATTGGACTCTGACAGATCTGTCACAGAGTATGAAACTTTCACCTCCGATCTTCTTGACTGGATTGAACAAACCATTGTCATTCTGAATGACAGACAGTTTGCCAATTCTTTATATGGAGTACAACAACAATTGGCAGCATTCAACACATACAGAACTCGAGAAAAACCAAAAAAGTAAGTAATTGTTTTTTTCGTCTTGCTGTGCAGATATGTGTAGTAAGTCAAGTAAATATTGGTTCCTTCACATTTTAGTTCAATGTTATCCAAAAATAAATTTGTTGATTAATTTTCTTGATTTTAAAGAGAGTTCAAAGGGAACAAAATTCTTTCTAATTGAAAGAAAAAATATTCAGATATAAGAAAAGTTTGAAGATACCAAAGGGGTAATCGAAATCTGTAAATCGAAGAAGGATGGACAACACAATGACCAAAAGAAAAAGGACGAAAGGACAAACAACAATCTACAAAATATACACATAAAAGTAAAAATTGAGTAACACGACCCCCACTATAAACCAGGGGTGAACTCAGGTTATTAGGCATCTTTTTTTTTATTTAAGTGAAGGAAATATAGTTTTTTTTATGGCTGAGACATTTAGATTGGAAGTTTTTTTTATAGTTATTGTCATGTTAATGGAACCAATTTTATTTTTTGCAGATTTGATGAAAAAGGAAATTTAGAAATAATGTTGTTTACAATACAAAGTAAAATGAGAGCACACAATCAGAAACCATATCTTCCAAAAGAAGGTAAACTCATCTCTGATATCAACAAAGCTTGGGACCGACTAGAGAAATCTGAACATGAAAGAGAACTGTCTTTGAGAGAGGAGTTGATTCGGTAAGTTTATATTTATTTTCATATATATTAATGATTTACTAAATTAAATGCTCTTTTTACCCTATTGTGTTTTTTATGAAATTTGTCTTCTGGTCTTGGATCAGTAAAAGAGTGAATGATGGTTTCAGTCAGTCTTGAAAGAAAAGGTGATAAAATAGCAAGCAAAGAAAAAACCTTTTGGAAGTTAAAGAATCTTAAGAACAATATCAATATTAAGTACTTACAGAAGTTTTAATGTGTCCATTCAAATTTTTTTTTAATTTAAACTTATTTGATTATTGTGATTAAGCTAAATGAAAAAAACCCTTTTAGAAAAGACAGATTCTAATGAACTCCACATCAAATAATATATCAGTTGTATCTTGGCAGTGATCACTGCCCTTAAGGACCCATACATATTATGTATTTAGATCAAAACTATATGACACCACGATATACATGAAATACTGCTAAAGTTGGCATTTAACACCAATCAATCAAAACTAAATATATTTCTAACAATGCTGATTACAGAAATTAACAAAGTTACTTTACAATTTCAAGTAGGGTTATTTTTAAAGAATTAGCTGTTGGATTAAATCATTTTGATTTCAGACAAGAGAAACTAGAACAGTTGGCATCAAGATTTGACAGAAAAGCTGGCATGCGTGAAACATGGCTTGGTGAGAATCAACGCTTGGTATCACAAGATAACTTTGGCTTTGATTTGGCTGCTGTAGAAGCTGCAACAAAGAAACATGAAGCAATAGAAACAGACATCAATGCTTATGAAGAACGTGTTCAAGCTGTAGTGTCAGTGGCTAATGACCTTGAACAAGAGAATTACCACGATATTGACAGAATCAATACAAGGTATGTTAAAGAAGATCATTTATGACATTATATTACACTTTACGTTTTTATTTTCCCTATTTGTCTTTGTTAGCGCAGCTGGTCACTATTTTCGTATATGGACCGGACCGGCCAGGTACCTGCATTATTTTAGATAAAAAGTATAATATAGCAAATAGTTCATGTCACTTCGGGTCATATGGCAGTATATGGACCAGTCTGTCACCAAAAAAATATTATATGGACCTCAGAAGCTTCGGTCCATATACATGTAATATTTTTTTGGTGACGGACCGGTCTATATACTGCCATATGACCCTCAGTGCCATGAACTATTTGCTATATAATATATACTTGTGAAACCTGTCTGAACTGAACCCTGATTAAACCAGAATCCTGTATAAAAAGAACACCTGTCTATTCTGAACACAAAAGTTGATCCCAAGGAGGTGGAGGTTTGGATTAGACAGGTTTCACTGTATAATATCTATAACCGTCTTTGATAATTGCAGATACTTGTCACTTTGAGATAGATCAACTTTTCATTTTAACTACCAGCTTTGTTGAGGTGATAAAAATTATTAAAATAATTTGACTATCTAGATTTAGACATTACTTAAAGATTATAACAAAAAGTTGGTGGCAAGTGGAAGAAGACTTGTTATTAGGACAAGTTGTTCTTTAGTTTTATATACTAGAGGGTTCATAAATGGTTACAAGAATTTAAAATCAAATATATGATATACCACTTTTATTATGTGCACACTACAGTAAAGTAGAGAAATGTAGTAAACTTTGCAAAGTAAATGTTACTATTTTGAATTCCAAATTAGGGCTGTTCCAGAAAAAAGTATGTCCCCCTCCCCCCCCCCCCCCCCCCAGGACGGCACTTTTTATTCACCCCCACCACACATAGAAATAAATATTTGACTTTTTAGGCATGACCAACAGAATTAGATTTAAGTAAAATTCAATGACCTTTAGAATTATAAAAATATATATGTAGACCAGCCACCCATAGAATTTTCCTAAAATACCACCAGTAAGATATCTCCAGTTTCCCCAACACGTGGTTTTCGAAAATTTACACAAAACGAAACTTCGAATTATTTCGATATCTTTATTTTTTTTCACAATTATGAATAGACTAAAAACTTATTCCCTTGGGAAAGAAATATTTTGTAATACAACGACTCTGTTATAAATCAAATAGCAATTAATCGTATTAAATGTATTTAATACCTTTACGACCATTTCGTACGACATTCCGTAATATAAAGGGACAACTCGGCCCCGTGGACATTCGGTCCAGAAAATCTCGGACCTCTAGGACTACTTGACCCGTATAGTAGGGTATAATGAAAATAAGATTTAGATGCCTCTGCTTTAAGTTATTTTTCACGACCTGATCAAAATTTATTACAATCCGAATTGCCCTGTAACTGTCCGAGTAGTCCTGTGCCGAGTTGTCCGCAGGCTGAACTGTCTGGTTACCAAATCGATGATATGGGAGGTAACTCTAACCGGAAAATGCACTTGTAAATACCGCAAAAATACACGAAAAAGCTGTACTCGCTGCACGTTTACGTTACGGAAAAACTAATCTTGAATTAGTAAATCACGGCTGTTACCCACCACCCATAGAATAATTTTATATTACCCACAACTCATACAATTACTTTTTTCTGGAACAGCCCTTAGGACAATCTTTCATATTTTTCTACAAATTTAGATCTTCTAAAACATATACAAATAGGCATAGTCTGATGCTGTATGTGTGTGCAGTAGTGTATATTAAACTCTTTTCATACAGCAATCGCTTCATAGTGATTCAGACACTAATTCTTTTAATTTCAGGAAAGACAATGTTTTGAAATTATGGAGCTACTTGTTGGAACTTCTCAAAGCCAGACGTCTTCGTCTGGAACTTTCGCTAAGTATACAGAAAATCTTCCAAGAAATGTTATATATTCTGGATTGGATGGAAGAAATTAAGGTACAGTTGTTATTGAGAGGTTGATTAATGTCTCTTGTGTATAATATTTAATTTATTGAAAATATGAAGGAATTCATTCTGGGTAGGGATTTCTCTTCTTAATTTTATTGGCTCATGAATCATATTTTCAGTTATCTTATTTCTGAATAGCTTAATATTTCTTAAAGCTATGGAAATGTGCTTTGATGATGTTTTTTTCTCTCTATTTTTGTAGGATGATAAATCGAAAATAAAGAGAACAAGTTACACTTAGTCTTCTTGCATAATTTTATTTGTTTACTTTAAAAAATCTTATCCAGTATAAGGCAAACATTTTGACACCATTGAAAGCAATTTTATTATATGAAATTAATGATTCTATTTAGGCAAGGTTATTATCAGAGGACTATGGTAAACATCTGATGGGTGTGGACGATCTTCTACAGAAACACAGTCTGTTGGAGGCTGACATCCATGTTCTAGGAGAAAGAGTAAAAACTGTAAATACACAAGCAGATAGATTTGTAGATGGAGACTTCTCTGATGTCGGAGGTAAGATAACTACTCAAGCTGACGAATAAATCTAGAAAAATACAGAATATATATTGTATATAAGGTAATAGCAGGATTTTTAATTCATCTGGTGCATTCATTTTTGGGAATACAATAAAGAAAGATACCAAATTTAAAGCTGCCTACATTTATGTTTTTGCTCTTGGTGATGCTGTTGAATATTAAGTATCTTGAATCTTATACACTTGGAATATTTTGTCTATATGCAGGTTATAGCTAATTAACTCCAAAAAGACTGATCAGTAATAAATTAATATCAGTGAGTTGTCTGTCATGTGTGAATAAAACATACTTTTACTTTCCTGGTTATGAGTTAATGTGGACATTAGATCACACTAACATTTTCAGGTCAAATATCGTGTATCAGTTTATTAATAGGTTAATTGGTGAGTAAAGTTGATCAGTAACAGGTTGTACTTAATTTGTATAATATTGTTTTCGAAACTAAAACGGAAAATTTGCAATGTTGAATAATTAATTCTTTGAAGACGTTTAGTTGTTAATTTAGTTTTTTAATAAAACAAAATAAAATTGATACGATTTGATTTTAATTTGTATGCATTGTCTTAAGAAGGATCTATAAATATTCACATCAAATTTCAGGATATCGTCCATGCGACCAAGAAGTGATTAAAGAACGTATGAATACTCTTGACTCTGCCTATGAAGAACTGATAACATTAGCTGCAGAACGTAGGGCTCGTCTGGAAGAGTCAAGAAGATTGTGGCAGTTCTACTGGGACATGGAAGATGAGGAAGGATGGATTAGAGAAAAGGAACACCTTATGTCATCACCTGACCTAGGTCATGACCTCACTAGTGTTCATCTACTTCTCAATAAACATAAGGTAATGGTTGTTATTCATAAGTTGATTTATTGTGAACATATATTCTATTGTTGATTGGTTTTGCAGGAATTAATTTCTCATTGCAATACTGCATTGAAAGCGAAGCCTGAGATGTAAGATGCAATTAGGAGACCTTTTTGAGCGAAATGTATGAATGATAGTATGTTAATAGGAAATTTGTCAAAGTGACAGCAATATAACAGCACAGAGTTACACACAAGATAATCAACAATAATATGTTATGAATGACTAAAGCTTAACAATTTGAAATGACCTTCATGGTATAACATTTAGTGGTGTTATGGTTATCAGAGGTCAATTTAATATTCTTAAAACTAATTCTATTTTGGATGTGTCAAATTAATGAATTACTACGATTTGAATATACACAATTATTATAACTTTTGTTTTCAGGCAATGGAAGATGAGATGACAGCCAGACATACCCATTTGGAATCTGTTCTCCAGATTGGCAATGATCTCATCTCTGCAGGAAATTTCGGGGCTGATAAGATTCAGCAACGTATTGATGAGATCAATCAACAATGGGATAGTCTGATGGACCTGGCAGCATTCCGTAAGAAGAGGCTCAATGAGGCTGTAGACTTCTACCAGGTTGGTTTTGCACGATTTTTTTTCTGATTATTTGTCAAACACAGAATGGTCAATTTACCATACCCCACCTTACTCACGCAATTAAACATGATCAAAATGGAGAATCTCTGTTAGGTCTGACTGAAGTTGGAACACCGTACTTCTCAGTATTAAGTAGACTGCTAGTTTGCCCAAATTCAGTCACATAAACTTGATTTTTAGACCCATTAACACCTTGCATTTAAAAAAGATAAATAAATTGATCTCAGTTAGAGGATACATATAAAAACTGCTCTCTATGGCTGCAATTATTTCTTTGTGGAAGGTATATGTAAAATGAAGTGGCCGAATGTATCATGGTTTAGTGACATGTTTACAGAGGGCCGTTGGATCTTTAGGCTAAAACTATAAAATCCACTCGAGTATGACCATACATAAGTATATGAAATTTACACTATGACATTAAGCATTGTTCAGTCCCTCAAAATAGATTATAATTATAATGCCCTTGTTTTATTTCACAACAAAACAGGTTATTATTAAATACATACTGGAAGTACTTTATGAGGCTTAAATGAAAAACACAATACATTTTGTATTGTCCAAATGAGGCAAAACTTTTTTTATGCAAGATTTTCAAACGAAGCAATTGACTTCATTTACATAATTAATGCTTCCAATTATAAAAAAGAGTATTCTTTATAATAAAGTAATGCATATATTGAATGACATTTTGTTTTTTTTAGCGATTCTATGTGTAATTAATATTGCTTTATTTTTACAGTTCTTCGCTGATGCTGATGATGTTGATGCTTGGATGATGGACACGTATAGATTAGTATCCAGTGAAGATGTTGGCAAGGATGAGGACAGTGTACAGTCACTACTGAAGAAACACAAGGTAACTTGTATTGATGTTTTATATGTCAAGGTCGTGGGGCACTAATTTAGGACATTTTTCCTTTATTATGTAAATACTGTATAAGCAAGATTTGTTTTCTAGCTGAAATTCTTTTTATGTGTATTAAGTTAATGGTCAATTTATTTATTTAAATCCATAGGGAAATTTACAAAATTAAGTAATATCTAAATTTAAGGAAAATAAATAAACGAATGGATTGTTATGTGTATAAATAATGTATTTTTTTTATTTCATTAGGAGGTTACAGATGAACTGAAGAATTATGAATCTACTATTCAAGCTATACATGAACAAGCCTCTAATCTTGGTGAAGAGGTAAGATAATTTGACTGCTTTCATAAGATAACATATGAACAAGCTCTAATCTGGTGAAGAGGTAGGATAACTTACTGTTTTGACAAGATAGCATACATGAACAAGCCTCTAATCTTACTTAAATAATTTACTGGTTTTGACAAGATACCATGTTTATGTTTTGTTATTTTCATTAAATTGTTAACAGGATTTATGATGTAAAGATATATTCTTGTATAGGTTTATAAGCAGAATACATAATTGCTATGAGCATGTCTAATGCATGACATTTCATATTGAAAGCAACTTTAATATAACGCTATATATTTTCAGGACTTAGAGAATCCAGAAGTACCTGCTAGATTGAGTCAAGTAGACAAAAGATACCAAGAATTACTGGAACTGGCTAAACTACGTAAACAGAGACTGCTTGATGCCTTGTCCTTGTACAAACTCTTCAATGAATCGGATGGTGTTGAGACATGGATAGATGAAAAGGTTTATCATCGTTAATTTTTTTACACAATTCATATCAGATTTAAAGCTAAAAATACAAAAGTTGGATGTTTCTGTGAGTTAAACAAAAACAATTTCGATGTGCCAATGTTTTAAAGAGTTAAAGAAAAACATTTCAGTGTGTCATTGATCTGTACAAATTTATGAACCAATTAAATAATTTTTGTAAAAGATTTTTTTTTCATTTAAATCAATGTAGTAAACAGATAAATCTTTTAATAAAATGAAAAACAAAAACAAAATAGCACATTGCTAAAACAGTTCTAGAATCCAACAAAAAGTTGTATAGAAAATCAATACCTTTAACACACCATGACCGATCACTTTCCTGACCTGGTACAGGCACTTCAATCAAATTTAAATGTTTCATGTTTACAGGAGAAATTCTTGACAACTATTATTATAACAGATGACATTGAGGAGCTGGCCATTATGAAGCATCGCTTTGATAGTTTCGAACATGAGATGAATGCCAATGCATCAAAGGTTGCTGTAGTTAACCAGCTCGCTCGTCAACTTCTTCAAGTGGAACATCCTAATGCTGCTGAAGTTATAGCTAAACAGAATGATCTCAATGACAGGTGAGGGGGAAAGTCAGACACTTGGAGTGAAATTCTTGTTTCTTCTCTTATATCAGATATCTTTAGAAATATTCTGTTTTCAAATAATGAATTGATAACATTGTTGATATTTTGAGCTATGTATTTTTTTAAATAGGTCAATTTTTTCGTACACTATGAAGCATATCATGGTTGTATCAACATATTAAATGTTTTGTGGATGAATTGATTTAAAAATTGAAGATTTCACAGTGACTGTAAGATGATAAACAGAATCTAAATCGTTATTAAATGTTGAAATAATACATTGCACTTCAATTTGTTAAATCTCCCATATAAATGTATATTTGTAGCTGGAATCAACTGAGAGATCTGGTGGATCAGAAACGTGAAGATATCAACCTGGCTCATGGTCTACAGAACTTCCACATTGAGTGTAATGAAACAATTGTAAGTCAGATCAAGGACTGTATTCATTATAGTAATTGAAATTTAAGATTATTTTGAAAATAGATTACTGTTTCTTTATTTTTTGTTTGGTTTTTTTTTTTGGGTACATTTTCACAGTATTTTCAATTAAGAATAATTTTGGCAATTATTGGTTATGTATTTTTGTTGAGTTCATAAGCTTGCACATTTAATACATCGATTTGTTTTAATTTTATTATTTATAGAGCTGGATCCATGAGAAATCCAAAGTTATTGAGTCTACAGATGAGCTTGGTAATGATTTGTCTGGTGTTATGACATTACAACGTCGTCTCAGTGGAATGGAGAGAGATCTCGCAGCTATTCAAGCTAAGGTATATTATTGTATTTCATCTTTTCTTAAAAAAAAATTTTGTAACATTGAAACAAATCCAGAATACCATCAATATATAAAAAAAAATATTTTGACAAGACAACGAAAATTTAACTAATGTGCAGATCTTAAAAATCAGGTTCTGATATGCATCACATTTCTATGATTTGTTATAGCTGTAGTAAAACTGAAAAATTGCTCACTTTATATTAAACATTATTTATATATGATATTCAGTTAATATCAATCAAGGCCATTTTAAATGTAGATAATATTTTTAGACTATGAAAATGATAAAATGTTGTGTGAGGAGTGAGGAAACGTTCAATAATCAATAGCTACATTTGTATGTATTATTTTTTAGCTCGAGTCCCTCCAGCCTCATATTTTTATGTATTATTTTTAGCTCGAGTCTCTCCAGAATGAGGCAGATAAATTGCAAGATGAGAAACCAGAAGAAGCACAAGCTATTAGAGAGAAGATTGCTGAAATTAACAATGTCTGGATGGACCTCAAAGAAATGGTAAATATTGTTTATGAAACTGTTCATATTTTTCTTGACATGGAAGCAAGTCCTCTCATTGTACTAGTGTTGTAGATATATTTTTTTATTCTTATGTATTAGGCAAAAAAAAAATAATGTGTGTTTACGGTCACCCGACCGAACCTAATTTTTGCTAGCGACCCTATCAATTTTTACACAGAATTCAGACAACCATTTTTGTTGTTTAATCAGCAGCAATGTTTAATTTATTCAACTGCTAGTTTTTTGTCGAAATTGAGAGCAAAGAAGGTAGAAAAACTGCGTAACTCTCATAAAACTGCTTCAAAAGAAATGATGGCTTACCGGAAATTTTGAAAATGAATTATCGGATTCAGGAACCGGGAACGACTATTTCCGGTTTTGCCGATAGCAAAAAAAAAAATATATATATATATGCCGACCGACTGACCCTAGATTTTTTTTGACATGTGACAGTAAACACACATATATTTTTTTTTTTGGCTTTAGTAAGAAAGGATATGGATGTAGGTCAACATGAGAGACTATCCAACATTACACTTAGACTCAAATTACAGCAAAGGAACCATGCTTTTATTGCTGTACAACATTTCAAGGCCACAGTAGGGTCTTCAACAATGAACTTAATTGTACCCTAACATGAGCGTGAAATGGCTTCTAGTATGTAGTTGAGCGGTACTCTTTACTTCTACATTGGGCATCTTTGTCGTTATAATGTTATTTGGTGTATAGAATTTTATTTTCCCACATTCATGTTTAATTGTTCCAAATATGTTATCTATGTAAAGTTTAATCTGGCCTGGAGTAGTACTTAATAAATTTTGTTGATAATATTTGTGTGTTTCATGTAGCATCTTTACTTTGAGTAAGTCATTATAGATTTTACAGGTGGATATAAGTAATCTTTGTATTTCGTGTAAAAATCTACTTTTAGTTGAAAGAAAGAGATGAAAAACTTGGAGAGGCTGGTGAGCTACAGCGTTTCTTGGGTAATTTGGACCATTTCCAACAATGGTTGTCTCGTACACAGACAACTGTTGCCTCAGAAGACATTCCAAATAGTTTGGCTGATGCTGAGAAACTTCTCAATCAACATCAGCAGTTAAAGGATGAAATTGATGCTTATTCTCCAGAACATGCCAAGATGAAAGATTTTGGTGACAAGATCACAGAGGGACAGGAAGACCCACAATACATGTTCCTTAATCAGGTATGAATTAAATGCATAATAATAATAAATCTCATTGGAGGTGAGGCAGGAACGTGCAGTTAAATTGATCGGTTACCATCCAAAGAACTAGTAATTAAAACAAATGATTATTTAATATAATTTAAGGGTGTAGGCCTGGGGTATGGGAGATAACTCTATTTTCAGTGTTTTCTCAAATATATGTGTGTTTGAAAATTCCCCCTCAATTCCAAGCTTCTTGGTGACAAAGATTGTTTACATTGGATATGGCCAGTTAAAAAAATTACTCCTTTTCCTTTTACCTTTCCATAGCTGTGCTCCTTGTATTTTTATATCTTATTGCTGCTTATGCCAGTGTCAGGCAGTGTGTTATTATTATATGCCGGTGCCCACAAAATATCATTGAAATATCTCTTTCCAGAAAAAATGTTCATCGAAGTATGTTGTCAAAAATGCCAGAAATGTAACACAATTTGTGACAACCTTTTTCTATTGAATTTCAAGGGTATGTCCAAAAAAAAAGAATTAAATATATACACCAGAATCTTAGATATTATGAAACTATAGAGCAAATTCATTTTATGGTAGTAAAATATAGAAAGCTATGTTTGCGAAAAAAATTGTAATATCTGATCCTCTCTTATACCACCACCCCTCTTCTCCTATGACAACTAAAGAATAACCAGAATCAAACAAATACAACTGGAGCACAGAATTTGAAGGAATTTAACAATTCAGCTGGGTGGCTGTCTGTGTTTTTTGGTATTTTTTTTGTAATGAATTAATCAAGTAGTCACCCTCAAACCACCCCTCCCCCTCCCCAGCCGACTTGAAAATAAAAAAGACAAATGCAGTCATTTGGTAATTTGGACATCCACTGTGTCAATTATAAGAATTCAAAAGCTTTTTGTTATTGGTAACTAGTTATTTTTTATCTCACAAACAAAGAAACTAGCAAAGGATGGGTGTGTGATAACTTTCCTAGACAATTTCATTTTTTTTCTGGATGTCATCCATGAAAAACATAAATTTAAATATTTTAAAAATCTGACTGTAAAAGTTTGTAAAATTTGGTGCAATGATGTCTATATGTCTATTCTTCAGTGTGACATTTTTTGGTGGAAATTAATCGACAGGAATTTTTTTAATCCGATTTTTAATACCAAGATGGTCCTCAGAGCATCCCCCTTTTTTTTGTTGCAATTTTCACTGTTTTGCACATGATTATCTCCAAACAGGATATTCAGATATGCTAGATATTTCATATTTATTCAACAACAACACTCTCAAGTGTGTTAAAGCCAAAATATTCCCTTTCAATCAGAAATAAATGTGCATATCTATTAGAATCTTCCGAAACTAGTATTACCATCTGGCGTCAAGAATACCCCCAAAATTGCTATATTTAGGATATGCTATGGAGAAAACGGCATGGTGAATTTTTTTTTAAATTTGGCAGATAATGTATTTAGACATAACTATTCCATGATGCAAGTTTTAAAAAAATTGAATGATGGGAAAATTTTAGGGTAACCCAGGTCTACATTCTTAATGCACAGGGGCTAGGTGCGTCCGAAAAAAAAAAAAATACTATATAATACTACAAGGTGGCGAACTCACTTGCTTCCATTTTTTTAAGTCGTAGTGTTAAATTGATCGTAACTTCGGAACGCCTTAATATTTTCAAAAAATGTTTCCACCAGTCGAAAGTCAAGTAATTTTTTGATTGGCTGAAACAGATTGTTCAGCCAATCAAAAATCCCGTTAGAACTCTCTCAATTTTCACATCTATGGCGTTTGTCAAGGATGCAAATGGGATTTCTTTCAAAAACAGACTTAAAGGACATATAAATTGGCGTAAGGTAAGAAATTTTATCATAATTTGAATGGATGAAAGTATTTAGCTAGTCAAAATGACTCGTTTACGCATGGGAAAGCCTGTACACAGATGGGAAGTGGTCAACCCAATGTTTGTACGACTTCGGATTTTCACGCCGTTTTGTTTTGGTTCGTGTATGATACCTCAGCAGTTCGGAGGCCTACACTAACAATTGGGGTCTCTTTGGAAAGGAAAATTACTTGACTTTCGACTGGTGGAAACATTTTTTGAAAATATTAAGGCGTTCCGAAGTTACGATCAATTTAACACGACGACTTAAAAAAATGGAAGCAAGTGAGTTCGCCCCCTTGTAGTATTATATAGTGTTTTTTTTTTCGGACGCACCTAGCCCCTGTGCCTTAATGTAGGAACATTCCATTAAAAACCTTTTTATTGTGAGTAAGGAAGGTGTTTTTATATTTGTTTCATTGGTTGCGACCGATTATTGAATTTGCATCCATGGAAATTAAAAGTCAAAAGTAAGGAATCAGAAAAGAAAATAGATAAAAATACGAGTTGATTTTTAAATTGTTTTCTGTCCTGTTATAAACTTTTTGGGAAAAACCCTTAATATAATATACTACCAATAAGAAATCACACATGAAGCTTTCATTGCTTCTTACAAACCAGTAAAATGTAAACCCTTCTTCTTCATCACATTCATTTTTATAATAAGATATAACTGCCTTTGTTTATTGGTAATTTGTTATTGCAGTGATGTGTGTGTTACATGATTTGGTTTTAATTGCCTTGATTAAAACATTTTACAGCAGACCATGGACAATTTGTGAACAATTAATTATAAATATGAGACAAAAGTTATTGAAGTGGTATCTATTTGCTTTTCAGAGATTACAAGCCCTTGATAATGGATGGGAAGAACTTTTACAGATGTGGGAAAATAGACAACATCTTTTGTCACAAAGTCTTAATTTACAGGTAAATAAATATGGGAAAATAGACAACATCTGGTGTCACAAAGTCTTAATTTACAGGTAAATAAATGTGGGAAAATAGACATCTGTTGTCACAAAGTCTTAATTTACAGGTAAATAAATGTGGGAAAATAGACAACATCTATTGTCACAAAGTCTTAATTTACAGGTAAATAAATGTGGAAAAATAGACATCTGTTGTCACAAAGTCTTAATTTACAGGGAAATAAAATGAATTGTATGTCTAAGCATCGCACATGAACTATAAATGATGATTATAGAGAAATAAAGACTCTCCTTCTGATATCAGTGGATTTTATGATATTTCTCCACATTTTAAAACCTGAACTTTATCTAAAGCTATGAAATTTTAAAATTTAGTCATCAAGAGTAGAAAAATATCTTAATCCACTGGTAGTAGAAGGAGATTATGTTTCTCCTATGACCAAAATGTCCAAAATATTTTTGCCTAGTTAATTTTTGGTAAGAAAGAAATTGGGAGGAATTCTGATGCAGAAATTTAACCACCATGGTGATTACAAATATTCAGAAAATTTAACATGTTAAGAATAGGAGAAATTGTAATATAAAACTGATAGTAGTGTTAATCATTGTCTCTTACATTCAATTATACATTTAACGTAAAGAGAATATATATTTTGTTATATTACGAATTTAGTTTGTTACACATATTTTCATTGGTTCTTCAGCCCTGAATGTCAGCATATATTCGGAAAACAGATGGGGTATATATTTCAGTCCTCAAAAACGATTAAAACATGAACGACAAAGCATTACGCTTCACTGAATCAATGGTATAATACGGAATAATAAATGTATTTTTACCAAATTAAATGCTGTTTTTATACTCAAAACGGCTGCATGAACAAAACAATATTACAACGGTTAATTCCGTCACAAATACCTGATCGATTCAGCAAACTCCTATGTTCCACGGCTGTACCATAACAAATAAACAAAACCTTGAAAACTTTCGACGTCATGGGGCCACACCAAGGTTTTATTTACATGTTGTTAACATTTAAATTATTGAAACTGTTTCGCAAACCCGTTGTTTAGCTATGTAATATATTAATGTTATATTTATAAAGTTTATAAAATTTACTACATATGAAACTATTGATTTAGAAATTTAGTACAGTAATTTCCTTCATGAAACACCCCATACATGAAATATGACGCGACACATATTTTGACGTCATTGAAGAATGACGTCAAAGGTACGAAAACAGACATCTAAAGATATGAAAAATGAAAATAAAAGAGGCAAATTTATTTGATACAGTTGGATGTTGTATTTAAAAAAAACAATGGTTAAATCCGTAATATATCTGTTATTCAGCTATCAGACAGGGTATATAATGTGACATTCCCGGCTTCTGATATATATTCCCTGAGGCTGCGCCTCAGGGAATATAGATCCTAAGCCGGGAATGTCACATTATATACCCTGTCTGATAGCTGAATAACATATAATGTACGTGGTACAAAATTATATGTTAACAAATGGTTGCTTTTGACAATTTTATGGTGTTTAGTTTTGAAAGAATAAATAATAAGAAATTACTTCTTTTTCAAAGCAAAAAAAAATCCAAAATTAATATGTTATGTTCAAAAATATTCAGAAAAGTTTACATTGATCGCAAGTTTTATTATTATTATTATTATAATTATATATTTATCTTATAGATGTACTTACGTGATGCCAAACAAGCAGAAGTATTGCTGAACCAACAAGAAAATTTCTTATCAAAGGAAGAAGTTCCTGTAAGTTATACATAGATGTATTAAAATGGATGTACTGTCTTGTATATGTCCATCATTCATCCACCAATCTAATTAAAATGACATGCTTGATTTACCTTTTTAAATTTGTTTCTTGCAATACACTAACATCTAACCTTGGGATCATGTCAGGGTTCATATTTTCAACCGACCAATCGGCTGCATGCCTGCTAAATCTTAAGGTATCAAAAGAGAGTACATGCCAAGAGCTGTTGTCCTATTGGTCAATATATTTAACTCTTTTTCATATGATTGGATGGTCAAAGATGAATAAAAGGTTACACAACATGACCCCACACAGGATGTTGTTAGATGTTAGTGTATTGCTAGAAAGAATATTTAAAAAGATAAACAAACATTTTATTTTGATTTGATTGTCAATTCACCATCTGTACAATTCTACAGATTTATGTGTAGACTGGAAATTTTATATTCAAATTAAAAATAATCTGCTAATGATTAAATATTTTCTGTAATTTCTAATCTGGTATACATGTATAAATGTTAAATAATTTAACAAAAATTAAAATAGATAGTAAGATAGAAAGAAATAAGTAAAGAAAAAAAAATCATGATAATAAAAATAGCGAAATTATTTGATCCTTTATAATTACATATTTAGTCATTCAAATTAAGGATAGATAACTATGACAGATATATTTTCAGGGAAATATTAGAATAATAAATAAGAAAATCTATAATTTATTTCATTTCATTTGACTTATTGTGATGTTTAATTTCACACATTATATGTTTCATGTCCATTACATGTCAAGTAAATGTTTTTTCATGTTCATTTCTCATATAGACAACGATTGGATTATTTGATAAACAGGTAAAAACCAGGTGTTGTTTATATTGTCATCTAAACTAGTCTCATTTTGTTTTCATCATATGTATATATAAATGTGGATTTTATTATTTGTTTTTTTCTCTCTCATGGTTAAATGGTATTTTATAGAAGAAATGAATTTATTTTTATATGTAACATGTTTTTGTGGTTGTTAAATGGTTTGAAAATTTTATTGAGATTCTGTCCTAGTTTGACGTTTTGAGTGTTCTTGTGTATTGTATTGACTGATTTTCTGGTTTTCTTTTGATATTCCATTGTCCTCCCCCTTTTGGTCGTCAACATATAGCTCAAAGTACTGTAAAGCAGACAATTCAGCATATGCTTTAATATTGTATTGGAAGAAAAGATTCAAAGTAACAAAATTTGTGATTCATCTAAGAATTTATCAAAGCAATGATTGATAATGATGTAATATATCATTGAAATGATAATGTAAAAAAAATATCCTGACAGTTTTCAAAATGTACATTGAACAAGTTATATGTGGTAAACAGTTACATTATAGTATGTGGCTTCCAATACTACATTTAAGTGATGTAGTAATTTACCTGCAGTAGTAGAATTCTTTGAAGGCCAAACCATATTAATGTATTATTTTTTAAAATTAGATAATTCATATTTTCTTTTAGTTTTTTAAACAAATTATTTAGTTTCCCAGAAAATAGTCTGAGACAGTGATAATTCAGAAATTGTGCTTACAGATGATCGATTCTGTCTAGTTGTGGCATTTCTAGAGATAATTGTATGGGAGGGTGGGAAATGTGTCTAGTTGTGGCATTTCTAGAGATAATTGTATGGGAGGGTGGGAAATGTGTCTAGTTGAGGCATTTCCAGAGATAATTGTATGGGAGGGTGGGAAA
Organism: Bathymodiolus brooksi; assembly: GCA_963680875.1. NCBI lineage: Eukaryota > Metazoa > Mollusca > Bivalvia > Mytilida > Modiolidae > Bathymodiolus > Bathymodiolus brooksi. Next base: position 69,902,857 of record OY804576.1, on the reverse strand, counting down.
TGTGTCTAGTTGAGGCATTCCCAGAGATAATTGTATGGGAGGGTGGGAAATGTGTCTAGTTGGGGCATTCCCAGAGATAATTATATGGGAGGGTGGGAAATGTGCCTAGTTGGGGCATTTCCAGAGATAATTGTATGGGAGGGTGGGAAATGTGTCTAGTTGGGGCATTCCCAGATATAATTGTATGGGAGGGTGGGAAATGTGTCTAGTTGAGGCATTCCCAGAGATAATTGTATGGGAGGGTGGGAAATGTGTCTAGTTGGGGCATTTCCAGAGATAATTGTATGGGAGGGTGTGAAATGTGTCTAGTTGGGGCATTCCCAGAGATAATTGTATGGGATGGTGGGCAATGTGTCTAGTTGGGGTATTTCCTGAGATAATTGTATGGGAGGGTGGGAAATGTGTCTAGTTGGGACATTCCCAGAGATAATTGTATGGGAGGGTGGGAAATGAGTTAAAATAAATAATAATGGCTTGTAGATATTGATTGAAAATATTAACTATATATGTAATTGTTGTATATTTGAGTTGTAAAAAGTGTGTTGTGATATCCTCTCACAATTATTTCTGGAGTGGCCATTAAATATTTTTTTAAATTTTTAAATCCATTATTTCCCAAATCCCAAAACCCAGGAAATAAGCATTTTCTTAAACTATGGAAGATGGTATTTTTATTCTGTTGTTCATTTATTTTCAGAAATATACATTTACATATACCAGGGCCATGTCTTTGAAAAGTTGTACAACTTACATGTAAAATATATAAAAAAAAAAAGTGTCCATCAACCAATTGTTACTTAAATAATTAGAACAAATATATTTTAAAAAGTATATTTTTTCTAAAGTTTTATCTGAGGATTAATGATATAAAATAAAGTAATAATATTATTAAAGAAGATCAAGAAACTTAATATTAAGAGAAATTTCACCCCCTATATTTGGGGTGTATATTGTACACATTGATGATTAATGTACACCTGTTTTCACGGTCCTGTACATAATTGATTGTGATAGGAGTATATATATAAACTTTAATTTTCTTATGTACAAATTGTATAATAATCTTGTAAAAAAATCATTTTGTTAATGCAAAAAATGATTATTATTCATAACGAATTCCTGCACTCATGATACATAACAATGAATTATTAGCTATGGATACATTGATTACAACTTTAAAAGATCATAAAAAGTAGAATTTTGATTAATATTTAATAGAAGATTTATTGTTAATTAGTTTGCACTGAAGTTGTTGATTGCTGAAATGTTATTACTTTCCTGTGTAATAGACATTTTGACATCTATTTTTAAACTGCACCACTAGTTAGTTTTACATACATATGTATATTCTATTAAAAGGATTCAATATGCTAAAGAATTTATTTCAATGTCAAAAGATGCAGTAAATATTTTCACTTCAATGGAAAAAAATGACAAGCTGAAAATTGAGTTTTTCTTGACTTTGAGCCAAAACATGGATGATTTGTTGTTTCATTAAGGTACATGTCTTTATAGTTTTGAAAAAACATTTATTTATTGAACTTCCAGGAAATGTTGGCTACATAAAGCAAACTCCTACATGCATTCATATATCGGTAGTTTATTTTTTTCAATTTTGGAAGCAAGACTTAACATCTAAAGATTAATTTCTTTTTGGTAATTGTAAGTGTCAGTAGTGAGCTGAAAATAGTCTTACATGCATATTCAAAACAGCAACATTTTATTTGTTTTCTTGAAAAAATAGATGGTAAATATATAAAGTACATGTTTTGACAGAATACACTAGAGGTTGCAGAAAACCTGATCAAACAACATGAAGCCTTCATCACGACCACAGATGCTAACGATGAGAAGATTAATGCTGTCTTACAGTTTGCCAATCGTCTCATCGAGGATAACCATTATGCTGCTGATAAAATACACAAAAAGGCAGAAAACATCAATGAACGGTGAGATTCCAGTATATTATATATTTTGTATATAAAAAAGGACGATTTGTTGGACATTGTCTGTATGAATTAAACCATTTTCACACATATGTGTTAAAGTGCTAATGACTAAGATGGTCTCTCTTTCATAAAACTTTTGAGTATAGGTTTCGAACTCTTACTTCAAGATCCTCCAATCAGAAAACTCTATATTGGATTCTGTCTTCTGATTGATCGTTCTTTCGAATATGGGTGCAAAAGTCCTACGCAAATGTTTTATGACGGTGAGTTGTGCTGTTATGTTGAAAGAAGATTTTTATGTTCAAATTGTTCTGTAAAGATAGGGGGTCATCTTATAGGACATGTTTACCCTTGAGTTAAAAATAGTATTTATCAAAAAAGTGTTATTAGGAAGTAAAAAAAAGAGTCATTCATGGAGTACAAAACAATCACAAAAAGTGAGGATTAAGATAAGTATGAGCATGCATAGTATTTCAATTTAGAATTATTGATTTCTGGTTGATAAATGTTCAAGTTCAAAAGGATAATCTGAAATAATTCAATGTTCTTTGTCAAAATGTGATCTGTATATTATGAGTATGAGAAATGCTTGCCCTTTAGCTGATATGTTGAAGTTGAAATGTTAATTTTCTATCTTTTAGACGAGATGTCAACAGGAAGAGAGCATGTGATCAGCTAGATAGATTACGTGACCAGTTATTATTACAACAATTCTTACAGGAATGTGACGAGGTATTATATAATTAAAACATTCAAAAGATGAAACAAGCCAATAATTGTAATTATAAAAATCACAAAAATACTAATCTGACTTATTTCATATCAAACCTCTGACATAATCTTCAACTTCTAGAAGATAGTCAGTAATTGGTAGAAGAAACCAGATTAAATTTTAATAAAAACTTAGTTTAAGCAATATTTATTCGAGAAAAAACATAAATAATACATATTATTCAATGATTACAGAATAGGGATTCAGAAACAAGCTGAAATATACTTCTATAATTATATTCACATTGTATGAATATAGCATGCTCAAGACTTAAATACAACTGTTGATGAAGGTTTATTGTGAGAAATCTAGTCCTAGTCTTAATACCAGATGAAAGGAAATGTTACCCCTTCTGAATAACTGCAAGTTTTTTAAACAACTTTTACCATGTGAGAGGAGAAAGAATTATCAAATATAAACATAAGACTAAAAAATATCCATGGGAAACTTCAATGATTTGAATTATCTCCCCTTGAACTCTTGAAATTCTAAATTTGTCTATTGAAATAAAAAATATGACATCATTATGTTACGATTGATAGATTTTGAAGAAATGAGATTAAGGAAGGAGATATAAGTTGAACCATTGTTTGTCAATATTGTACAAAAATATGAATATGAAATATTATTAATTCGATTTCAGTTAAGAGACTGGTTGCATGATAAAATGGCAGCAGCTCAGGATGAGACATACAGAGATGCCAAAAACCTCCATAGTAAATACCTCAGACATCAGGCTTTTGAGAGGGAGATAGCTGCTAACAAAGACAGACTTCAAAGACTGATGAAGGTAAGCTGGACACTCGTATAAGGACTCTTTCAGAAAATCTTTCCCATAAATCTCAGTACCTCTTTATTTAAAAAATGATGTTTTATATAGAGTCCTGATGAAGTTATTGCACCTACAGGTAATTATTGTAGTTTTAAATTTATACCGTATTTAATGTTTTGTGCAATTTGAGCCAAGCAGATATTGAAATATAATAATTATCAAATGTCCATTGTTCTTGGTATAATATTTTAAAATACTAGCTAATTTTAGTAAATTTATGCATTATAACCAATAGCTTTGGTAGACCCTTAATATACTTTAATACATCATTAACAATAAATCAATGTGGTATATTATAGGCTGGAGAAGATCTACTCCAAGACAAACCAGAAACTAGAGAGCAGATAGAACCTATCCTGGCTAGTCTACAGGAACAATGGGAAGAGCTAGAACGAGCTACTAAGGCCAAGGGAGAGAAATTATTTGATTCTAATAGATCTGTGTTGTATGAACAGAGTTGTGATGACATAGATGGGTGGATGAACCAGTTAGAGTCTCAGATTATCACAGAGGAGTCTGCTAAAGACTTGACAACAGTTAATCTCCTCATGCAAAAACAAAATGTAAGTAAAAAATCTCAGATTATAACAGGAGGCTGCTAGAGACTTGACAACAGTTAATCTCCTCATGCAAAAACAAAATGTAAGTAAAAAATCTCAGATTATAACAGGAGGCTGCTAGAGACTTGACAACAGTTAATCTCCTCATGCAAAAACAAAATATAAGTCAACAATCTCAGATTATAACAGAGGAGACTGCTAGAGACTTGACAACAGTTAATCTCCTCATGCAAAAACAAAATGTAAGTCAACAATCTCAGATTATAACAGGAGGCTGCTAGAGACTTGACAACAGTTAATCTCCTCATGCAAAAACAAAATATAAGTCAACAATCTCAGATTATAACAGAGGAGACTGCTAGAGACTTGACAACAGTTAATCTCCTCATGCAAAAACAAAATGTAAGTCAACAATCTCAGATTATAACAGAGGAGACTGCTGGAGACTTGACAACAGTTAATCTCCTCATGCAAAAACAAAATGTAAGTCAACAATCTCAGATTATAACAGAGGAGACTGCTAGAGACTTGACAACAGTTAATCTCCTCATGCAAAAACAAAATATAAGTCAACAATCTCAGATTATAACAGAGGAGACTGCTAGAGACTTGACAACAATTAATCTCCTCATGCAAAAACAAAATGTAAGTAAAAAATCTCAGATTATAACAGGAGGCTGCTAGAGACTTGACAACAGTTAATCTCCTCATGCAAAAACAAAATGTAAGTCAACAATCTCAGATTATAACAGAGGAGACTGCTAGAGACTTGACAACAGTTAATCTCCTCATGCAAAAACAAAATGTAAGTCAACAATCTCAGATTATAACAGGAGGCTGCTAGAGACTTGACAGCAGTTAATCTCCTCATGCAAAAACAAAATATAAATAAAAAATCTCAGATTATAACAGGAGGCTGCTAGAGACTTGACAACAGTTAATCTCCTCATGCAAAAACAAAATGTAAGTCAACAATCTCAGATTATAACAGAGGAGACTGCTGGAGACTTGACAACAGTTAATCTCCTCATGCAAAAACAAAATGTAAGTCAACAATCTCAGATTATAACAGAGGAGACTGCTGGAGACTTGACAACAGTTAATCTCCTCATGCAAAAACAAAATGTAAGTCAACAATCTCAGATTATAACAGAGGAGACTGCTAGAGACTTGACAACAGTTAATCTCCTCATGCAAAAACAAAATGTAAGTCAACAATCTCAGATTATAACAGGAGGCTGCTAGAGACTTGACAACAGTTAATCTCCTCATGCAAAAACAAAATATAAGTCAACAATCTCAGATTATAACAGAGGAGACTGCTAGAGACTTGACAACAATTAATCTCCTCATGCAAAAACAAAATGTAAGTAAACAATCTCAGATTATAACAGAGGAGACTGCTAGAGACTTGACAACAGTTAATCTCCTCATGCAAAAACAAAATGTAAGTCAACAATCTCAGATTATAACAGAGGAGACTGCTGGAGACTTGACAACAGTTAATCTCCTCATGCAAAAACAAAATGTAAGTCAAAAATGGGAATCCATTATGGGAAAAAACATGCTTGTTACCATCATTTTGTAATACTTTAGATTCCATAGAGATGAAACTCTTACAGACTTGTAATTTAGTATAAAAATATTTTCTAAAATGGTCTTCAGCATTTGAAGTATTAAATTACACCAGAAATCAAATAAAAAAAATGAAATTGAGCAGTTTATTGTTATATATGTATTTAAAATAGATCATTTTCATTATATCGTCTAAAGGAGAATGAATTACTGACTGCATATTTGAGTGTTATATCTCTGTTGACCAAACACGATCCATGTGAAGTGTTATATAAACACTTTACACCCTTGTGTTTCATGCACATGTTCTTGTTGATACATGAAGATACATATGAAGATATACAGTTTATTCTTGAGGTCCTTAGATCTTAAGTATTTTAGTAGGTCTTGTTACATCTGTAGATATTTAGCACACAACTCTATAAACAAGTTGTAAGCAGATTCTAAGAAGTTTTTATTGCTTATTTATTTAATATGAGCTACTTCAAGTTCAAAAAAACAAAAAAATGTTATCAATCGCATAAAAATGCTAGAAGTTTATTCACTTTAATTTTTTCATATTCACTAACAAGCAACTGTCAGATATATTATGGAAATAGACTTTAGGATACAAATGATAGAAGTCTTCTTACGTAGAAGTGTTATATCCTATCAAGAAACTATTGAGGTCATTTTAGGAATAACATATAGCCTAATAATGGTTTAAATCTTTTCCCAAGCTCTGTTAATTCAAGTTGTAGCCTTTCTAATTTTCTTTGTATTTATTTTTTTAGCTTCTAGAGTCTCAGATGAAAATGAAAGAACAACAAGTGACAGAATTAGATGAACAAGCTGTCGTCCTGAAGAGGATAGATCCACAACAAGAGGCTATAATAGAGAAGAGAAAGGCTATGGTTGCTGAAAGGTAAACAAAATGTTAAATATAAAATTGTATGAGTAAATGATTTGATTACATGAAAAAAAGTAATGGGTACAAATAATTACAAATGTCAAACAAGTAAAAAAAATTCACTCTTTGAAATGTAATATGTCGTCCTGAATATGCCTGAAATATTTGCACTGGACATTAAGCAAACAACCAACAAATTAGTATATTTCATTACCTTAAGCCAATTATTTGAAATTAAGGCAGTTTAGTGCAATAAAAGATATTGCTATGCCATTCCTTAGAATTTCCTCTTTGCATGAATGACCTTTCGTGACTTTGACAGGTTTGCCAAGATTCAGCAACCGTTGGTACAACGTAGAGAACAGCTGGTGAAGGTCAAACGTATCCATCAGTTTATCAGAGATGTTGAGGATGAGAAGTTATGGATCGATGAAAAGATGCCACAAGCCACATCTACACAATATGGCAACAGTTTACTTAGTGTTCAAATGCTTGTTACCAAAAATCAGGTACGTTTATGTTGGAGTTTTGTTGTTGTTGACAATTAGCTTGATTATTTTTATGTTAAATTGGCATGGAAGTGACTTGCTGGGATAAATCCCGGAAGCATAATGGAAAGAAACCAACAGTAAACGGAGACAAAATTTTGTACATGCATTAAGATCAGTCCTGATCAAGATGGGAACAAGTTAGTAAAAAAAAAACTTTCAGTTGAAACCACCTCATAAATATGGATTTGTTAAATATGTTCATACATGTCTTTTATGATGCTGTTTTTTTATTCAGTGAATGTTACTTGACAATTTGATATGTAAAAGATTATTGACTACAATATATAATAGCTGTTTATCTTGTTACTAGACAAATGTAGGTGTCCTTGGATCAAATTTCCATAAAAAGGTAGTAATACTATAATATACCAGGTGTCTGTATATATCAAACTTGAATCTTGTGCAGATGGCATTCTAAAAAAATGAACATAAATTATAAATATTACACTTGTCCTCTAAGTATCGCATGTTTTCCATTAAAAAGTCTATACGTAAGAGAGTATGACAGGTGTTCAAAATTTTACCAACAATCAAACATACTTTTTGTTCACGATTCTGCTTGTATCTCAGTGTTGCAGTTAAACTTTGAAATCTTCAGGACAATTGCCAGTTTTATCAAAATTTCTTCAGGACATTCTTTAATAAATAAACTAATTTTTATAAAGTTCTTCAGGACAATTTGAGAAATACTTTTTGTTCACTGCCAATGTCCTGAGATCGGTGTCTAGCTAAATCACTGTATCTAATGGGCACATTGCCATTATTAGACCCATTTATGATACAAAATTGAAAATATTACTTCATACCCTACCATGGACTTTTTAATGGAATAACTCTAATAATATAATGCATATTATGATTTTATATTTTAAAGAGGCATTAGCTACGATTTTGACAAAAAAAAAATATATGTTTTAAATAGCTTTAAAATGATGAAATAAAGGTAAATATTTCACATTAAACAGCTTATCGTACAACTTTTCGCCTTTTGAGAACGAAAATTACCATCGATTGATTATTGCCTCGCAAGCAAATAATTTGACCTCGCTTTCTTCGTATGCAACTGACCATACTAGTGACAGGTAAAAACGAATAATTTGTATTTTGTCACTTATTAACTGCAAACTTGCATGGTTCTTTGTCCGTAATTAACGCCGACTAAAAGCAGATTCACAGAAAATAAGAAATAAGTGCATTGTTGTACTGATTTAATGACAATTCTGCAAACTCCATAAACAATGCCGATAATTAATAAAATGGCGTCCTTTCTTTGATCGATCTCAAAACATGAGCAGTTGCACCTTTTTTTCCCCGATGCACGTACTTTTCATAACATTTATAAGTTACAGAAACACGTTTTATTAAGGCATCAATCATATCTGATAGTTTTTATGGGTAACACAAATTTACGATTTTGGCAGATAAAGCCCCTTTAATAAATAAAAGCGAGTTGAAATATTATTATATAGCCTTACTGTCACTTTCTACATCTTAGTTACTTCTTGTGTGTCACAGTATTCCAGTAGCTGAATTCAATACTGCTGAAGTTGGTGTTGAACATCAATCAATCATATTTTGTTATACCATATAAAAGATGTATTGACTTGTAACATGTACAAAGAATGTATTATCAATATTTTAATATATCTATAATAAGATATATAATCTAACACTTATATCAGGTGACTTAAATACAATATCATATGAAACTGATGCACATTGTACAGCAAGAATATTACATAGGTGGATCCAGGCTAGCCAATTTTATCATGTTTTGTAATTTTTGCTATGAATTAGCTTCCATATCTTTTGATTTTTCTTTATGGAAATGTCTGGATCCGCTTCTAGTTGTTAGAATGAATCCTTGGTATTTATGTACATTTTGAAGTGAATATGGTAAATGTAACTCTAAGGTTGATTTTGTTTTAGAGATTACCAACACAAGTAAGTCTGTGCACATACAAGTTTAGAGATCGCTTGTATAGATATAAGCAAGCTACCTTGTTGCAAAAGAAAAATTTGTTTTTACGATGTTACAAGTTAAAATTTAAAAGTAATGATTATAAAAATGAGCTGTAGAAATACCTTCACTGTGCTTACATCTCTTGGAAATATCTAGGGATTTTGTTTATTATATACAAATGAAAAATAAATAATGATATGGCCAAGTTCTTTCTCTTGTGTTAAGAAATATAAACACTCTTCACTGGAATGATTGGCTGTGTACTCTGAAAAAACCTGCAAGTTCTGTAGTGAATCAATATTTATCTGTATATATATTTTTTCAAGTTTTGAATTGTAGCTTTTAAATATACACAACTATTAGCTTATAAATTATAATGTAGACTAGAAATGGTATGATTCTAAAGGCAAATAGCTTAATGTCAGTATCTCGCTGGAAAAGTCCTGCAAGTTATCATTTACCTGTCGACTCGTTTTGGTTTCTGACTTCAAAAAGACCCATGGGATAAAAAAAAAAAACATATTACGACCGATTTTAAAGTTATTTTGCAATCATAAGGATTTTCACCATATGATACCACTCGGCAATCAGTTGCATTGCACAAGTCTTAGCAAATTTATAAACTATATTTATCATGGTGTCTTATTTTTGCTCTCGGTTGCATTAGGAACCAGCATTCTAAACTGGTGAATGACAAACTTTTTTTTAAGATCAGTATTTTGACTTGGATGATATTTCCACTAATAGCTTCAAGTCTTATTCGACAGGTTTGCTCATTTTAATTCAAACTTTCTTCAATTTCCAGTCATTACAAACAGAGATAGAAAACCATGAACCTAGAATAATGTCAGTTGTCGATGTCGGTCAAGAACTGATTGATGAAGAACATCCACAGTCAGAGGAGTTCAAAGCTCTGATAGAAGATTTACTTAAGTACTGGCAGGATCTAAAGGACGCTGTAGGCAGAAGACATGATAGAATACATCTTTCTGACATCGCACAACAGGTTAGCTATATGATTGATTAACAAATTTATTGATATGAAAACGTTGACTTTCCTTGATGAAAGATTTTGTGGCAAAACATATTTTTCACTGCCAATAAATAATAGAACACAACTAATAAGTTATTGATTTATACACAAATTATATATTTACAGGTACATGTATTTATATTCTTGTAGTCACAAATAAAGGGCTTTTACAAGGAACACATATTCCTCTACATGCATTTAAAATTTCTACATGTTTAATTCCTACAAAGTTTTTGATTATTCCATGTCAATGGAAAATAGCGTCCTTCCTTGATCTGTTTATCGATCTGAAATTAAAATGGATATCGCACCAGAATATGCAGATTTAAATTTAAGGCATGTTATTTGAATGACATAAAAACAAGTTAAATCAACAAGTGAAGAATACAAACATGTTCAGACAACAAGTGGCAATCAAAATTTACCAAATGAAGGGAAAATTGTATGATGTCTTATTTTGCAGTATTATTATGATGCATCAGAAGCTGAGGCCTGGATGAGTGAACAAGAATTATATATGATGGGAGATGAAAGAGCTAAAGATGAAATTGGTGCTCAGAACTTCATGAAGAAACATCAAGTTCTAGAAAATGCTGTAGAAGACTATGCGGATGTTGTACGACAACTCGGTGAAAAGAGTCGAACGTTAATTGATTCTGAACATCCTGAAAGGTATTTGTTACTCTATATGATTATCTTTTATTGGTTTATGGTGTTTAACGCCACTTTCTACAATATTTCAGTTATATCGTGGCGGTCATTTTTTTTGGTGAAGGAAACCGGTGAAAACCACTGACCTGTCACAAGTCACTGACAAACTTTATCACCTAATGTTGTATCGAGTACACCTTGCAATGAACGGAATTCAAACTCACAACTACCATACGATCATGACTACGACAACCCTGGATTAACTTTGATATTGGAGTTTGTTATGAAATGAAAGTTTAAATAGTGATGGTCAACAATTCCACCAATGTCAACAAAGCAAGCAATCACCTCTTGTCCTAATTCATTGAATACAAAAAAAAAGCATGATATATGACATTGGAAATCCAAGTTCAAGGTTGGGAAAGGCACAAAAATATGGCTAGGGTTAAAACCAGTTGATGAGATCCCAACCCTCTCCCGTCTAACATATTGAATCTATATGGTATATGTGAAACAATATAAAGATTAATCAACAATACTGTATTAATGCACATGTCAAGATATAGCTGAAATATTGCTAAAGGTGGCATTAAACACCAATCAATCAATGTATTAATGCAAGTATTGTTAGATATGTTGTTATAGAAAAATAGTATGATAAAGAAAATTGACATTTTGAATAGACAGTCAAAACGTGTTGATTTTACATCAGATCTTAACATTCAAGTCATCAGTTATATAAAAAAAAACTTTTACCACTACAAAGGGACTGTAATTTCATTTTTGACATGTCCAAGAAAAAGATTTAAATGAGTTTTAATTGTATGTAATGATTGCAAAAATCAAATATATTCCAGACCTTCTATGAACAGTCTTCATGCTAACCCAATTGCCCGAAGCTAGGGACAAGTAAAACTGGATTTGGACAAGGGAAAATTATGAAAGAATTTGTTTGAATAAATATAATTTTTTCTCTAAATTTGGTTTTCTGGTAAGTATGTGAAAAAAATTAAGGCAAAAACTGTATGAATTTCTTTTTATTATCTTTTCAGTGACCAAATAGCTGTTAGACAGTCACAAGTAGATAAATTATATGCTGGTCTGAAAGACCTGGCCAGAGAAAGAAAGAGTAAATTAGAAGAAGTGCTGAAATTATACATTTTGAACAGAGAAATTGATGACTTAATGCAGTGGATTGCAGAAAGAGAAATAGTAGCTGGATCACATGAATTAGGGCAAGATTTTGAACATGTTACAGTAAGTATAGGCCTTTTTACACATATAATTAGACATGATCAATTACATACACTCCATTCAGGTACACCAATAACTGTCTTAGAAGAATCCAAATTGAGGCAAACGTTGACTGAAGCAGAATATACTTTAATGACCGAAGAAAGGAAAGAAAATGTTATTGCAATATTATAGGGTTATTGCACTAATATTGATAAATATTGTCCTGAGCAGTATATCATATTGCACGAGCTTGCGAGTGCAATATGATATACTGCGAGGGACAATATTCCTCAATATTAATGCAATAACCCTTTTATAATATAGTACCAAATATTTCAATCGGTGACAATTACATTTCACCATATTTCATTTAATATGTATATTTCAATATAATTCCACCATCTTGTTTATTTCTTGTCTGTTTGTGTGCAAATATCGTTTTACTCGGAACCTCTCCAGTGCGTACCAAGCTTTAAGGAGAAAGAATGGAATGCAATATCGGTCAAGATGCAATATTTTTAATTCATTCGGAAATGCTCTGATTTTTACGTATATTTATAAACGAAGGCTAGTAAAATATCGGCAAATATTGCATTTTTGTTTTTATAAAGAAATCTACATGACATATTTGATACTATATTATAATTTATAATATTCCAAGATTTTTTGATTATTTTTTTTTGCAATATATTCTAATTATTATGATAATAAACTGCTTCAGTTGTGTTATGGTTAGCATGCTTACTTCAAATAGGGGTAGATTGTGGATTTTATTTCTTTTTGGGTCAAGCAAAGACTGTAAAACTGGTATTGTGCAGCTTCTGTGCTAAGCACACATTACCCAGGAGTAGGAGGAAGACCAGTTTGCTTGGAGTCGAAATAATGTGTGAGTGATGCAACATACCCACCTTTGAACTATGGTTTCAGTGAGCTAGCACTAAAAATCTACCTCAGCACCTTGATCTAGTACAAAAGAGACATCATCATCGTCTTGTCAAGATATAGATGAAAAATTGATCACTTGGTGTTTAACAATCACATACTTTATTTTTATATATATCTTATTTATATTTCAGTTGTTAAAAGAAAGATTCAAGGAGTTTGCTCGTGAAACAGAAAGTGTAGGTTCTGAACGTGTACAAGCTGCATATGACAATTGTGATCAATTAATAGCTGCTGAACATTCTGATGCAGCTGCTATCGCTGAATGGAAAGACAATTTGAATGAAGCATGGAACGATTTATTAGAATTAATAGATACACGGACACAACAATTACAAGCTTCATGGGAATTACAAAAATTTTATCATGATTGTAAAGACATTTTAGAAAGAATATTAGTAAGTATTTATTATAGGGGGGAAAACTAGTTTTAATTATACAGCTAAGCTTATATCATGTGACTTTTGTAAACAGCCAAAAAAAAAATATGTACACAATGTACGTTAAAAGATTGATTACACAGGTTACATTCTGTAGTTATATTTGACCTCTAATTGTATGAATGGAAGATTGGATTTAATAAATGACCTTGAAGAAAATGGGGGCTGTCTTGGTCCTCATCATATTGTAGCTGGATTTACAACTACCGATGAAATCAGTGCCTATCACCACTAAAGTTGTGAGTTCGAACCTTGTCATGGCAAGGTGTACTCAATACAACAGTATGTGATAAAGTTTGTCGGTGGTTTTCTCTGGTACTCTGGTTTCCTCCACCAATAAAACTGACCACCACGATATAACTGAAATATTGTTGAAAGTGGTGTTAAAACACCAGAACCCTTACCCTAACTCTTGAAGAAAGTGGATAAACAGAAGAATGATATCATCATGCATGTAGCTGGAATATGATTTTTTATAGAGTTTTCCGACTAAAAAAAATGTGAAATCCAGTTATTAGATTGGTATTGTCAGATAATTAAGGTTTTGGTGCAGCTGGACATGTATGAAACTTTTTGAATCTAGGATTACTTTACCTACTATGAAATATTAAGATTCACAAATTTGTGAAATTCTACAATTTCAAATATTGGTGCTAAGACTTGGATAAAACATGGCTGCCAATAAAATGTTTGGAGCAAGCTTTACATTAGAAATCACTTTGTATACCTAAATGAAACTATAGAGTTACTTTAACTACAATTAAATATTAAGATTCTAACTTAACTTTTGACATCCCTCCCAATGAATAGTCTCCTTTCAAATCAAAATGTCCAACAGTGACTAATACAAGACTACATACAATGTTTCCTGACAGCTAAAACTTCAAAGCTTTTTCTATAGTGATTGTTATAAAAATATGTATTTCACTGTCAAACATAATAAAGCCTATTGTTGTCAACTGAAAACCTTCATGACTTGTTTGTATCACATAAGGACAGGGGACTTTCTTGAAAATTAATAAATAACAAATATTGACACAATGTTTGATTGTAAGTCAAGACAAAGACAATAACACAGTATTGTATTTGTAGGAAAAACAAAATTACATCCCAGAAGAGCTGGGTAGAGATGCCCAGAGTGTAGCAGCATTACAGAGGAAACATGCTAACTTTGAAAATGATTTAATAACTTTAGGAACACAAGTAAGTTTGATATATATAGTTTACTTAATTATATATAGTTTATTGTATGTTCTGATGATCTGACAATTTATGAGTATTAAAGGGAGATAATTAATGTTCAATTTTTGTTCCCTTACCTGACACGATTCAAGTGATGATCTGTATCACTTATGTTGTCTCTGATAATACAACCCACTTTGTTTTCTACTGATCAATAAATAATGACCATATATTGCTTAAATACATGATCTATGACAATATACTGAACTAATTAAAAGAGTTGCATGACCTTTAAAGAAATAAAGAAATATACAAAATGATATATGTTTTTGTCATTTTATAAATGAAGTGTTAAAAAGGGATCTTTTATGATATGCAGTAGTATTTTTAACCATTGAACATTGAGAATTTAATTTCATTGGTAAAAGCTATTATTCAGTTATAATGTATTAGAATTTAATGTTATAACCAAAATATGTTGGATTTGTGGAGAACAAAATTTATGTTATACTTTTAATTTTTTTCGTTTATAGGTGCAATCAATAGAAGAAGAATCTGAAGAATTACAAACCGGTTATGCTGGCGATAGATCAAAACAAATCAGATCTCGTGAAGACGAAGTCGTGACAGCATGGAAAAATCTACAACTTAATGTAACATCACGGAAACATAATCTTGCTGACGCTAGTGATTTATATAGATTCTTTAACCTGGTTAGAGACTTATTATTATGGATGGCGGACATTATCAGACAGATTACTACACAAGAAAAACCAAGGTATATTTTAATTGAACAGCATTGGTGATATAATGGTTAGCTTGCTCGCCCAAGTGTGGTAGATTGTGGGTTCAAGCACAAGTTGGGTCAAATCTGTAAAATTAGTATTTGCTACTTTTTCTACTAAGCACGCAGCATTGAGGAATAAGATTAAAGACTGGTTAACTCAGAATCAGAATAATGTGTCTTGAGTGGAGGGACATGCTATGAACCTATGAACCGTTGTTTCAGTGAGCTAGAACTATAAAAATCCAATTAACCATGTTTTTTTGGGTTTTTTTTTTTTTGAAAACTTTATATTTATTGTTGGTCTAGTACAAAGCAGACATCATTACCATATTAACATCGAAATATATTTTCTCGCCACGATGTAGTTGTAAATTGATCATATAGCCTTAAACAACAATCCTTCACTGATATACAGTTGAGTTTGAAACTTTATTTGTCTATGAAGCAGATGTTGAATAATCTTAACAAAACAGCATTGAGGTTAATACTCTGACAATCATATATATTTTTTTTCCACTTTCAGAGATGTATCTGGTGTTGAGTTATTAATGAACAACCACCAGAGCTTGAAGGCAGAAATAGATGCTAGAGAAGAAAACTTTGCTATTTGTCTAAATCTTGGCAGAGATTTGTTAGAACGTAAACATTATAGATCTGATGAGGTAAGGACGGTGTATGGTACAACAATATAAACTGTCTTCTGGTAATCATTGCAGAAACTTTTCATGATTCAAATTGTGCAGTTTTTGGATTGCCTCCCTTATTTGCTTAATAATAATATTGATGTAACAACCATCTAAACTATGTAATGTTAATAAAATTACAAAATCTTTTAATTATCAACAAATTTGTACTATTAGATTGTTGCCCTTGTTTGATTAAAGTAATAATAATAAAATATCCTGTTGGATGGACTCAATATATCTTTAAAGATGAGCTGTATATAGCTTTTATTTAATATAGTATAAATATAGGATATTCAAGCAGAAATGCTGTTTTGTGGTGAGATATGCTCAACAACTTATGGCTATAAAACATTTATAGGTAAGAGAAAAACTAATACAGCTAACAACCAGAAGAGAAGATATGACAGATAACTGGTCAGAACGATGGGAATATTTACAACTCAGTAAGTCTTATTTAGTTTTGTATGTTGTTTAGGGAAAGTCCCATTGATCGGTTTAACCCTGTCACATTTTTGTGCCTGTCCCAAGCCAGGACCTGGATTTCCAATGCCATATGTCGTGGTATTTTTGTTTAATTAGTTCAATTGTTTTAGGTCAGAGGTGGCTGTTCATTTTGTTGATTGGTGGTATTTATATAGAAATAGGATTATCAATTCACATCTATGGGTTATCCATGTCAAAATCATATTTTTTTTTTTTTTTTTTTTTGGAGGGGTGGATATGTTTAAATGGAATGATTGAAAGTATACAGGGGAAAATTGTCCAAATAAAAGATGGATGTCTTACAGTTATTGAGGTTACTACAATTTGGTTTAATGTTAAAAGTCATATCTTAATACCATTAAGGTTATATGGTCATTTGCCACCAAACTGACATATAGTCAATCTTCGGTGCCTCGAACTCGGATGGGTCGAATACCATGGATGGCTCGAACTGATTTGAAAGTCCCGTCAATTTTCCTTATATTTCTAAGTTAAAAAAAACAACCTTTTGCTCGAACACAGATACCTTGAACAGTCGAACTCAATAAATGGTCCTGTCAATAATAAAATCATGAGTTTTACCATGCCAAACTCGAACATCGCAATTTAACTGACATACGTATGTTACGGTTGAATGTGCTTACTGCAAGGTGTGATAAATGTCAGATTACCAACAGGTAATTGTTTACTTAACAATTACAGGTAGAGGGATCAACTTGTCATCATTTGTGTTAATTAGTCATTAAATTCAGCTGTGGCTTGATTGTTAACCATTAATTACGACTAATAAAGAACGATTATTGAACACTAGATTTGTGTGGCTGATCGTACCAAGCCGTGTCTACACTCAACAATAATTAAAACAATCAAATGTTTACAATGGTAATAAAGTTTATTAAAACAATATTTAAAATTGTTATTACATGAATTATTATTATTGAGAGTTTTTTTTAATTTTTATAGTTGCTGGGAGCCTGGGATCGAATAATATCAAACTGGTCTCAAGGTTCATCTAAATACCCCCAAATAATAGAAATGTACTCGTACTGAAATTCCGATTAACCTGAGTTTTATGTGTATATAATACCAAAAGAAAAAATATAATTGCTTCAATTTCAATTTAAAGAAAAAGAAAATGGCTAAAAGTTGAAAAATGGCCATTAAAAATATATATCCGAATTATCAAGCATTATGCCGATATTGATCCAAGTGTCAATACCCGACCTCTTATTTCCTGTTTATCAAATAGTTCGCGAACAAAGTGAAAAAAACGTTTCTAAGGAACGTTTGAAGATACCAGAGAGGTATTCAGAAGCCATAGTCTTTGAGAACTTTCTAAAGGATTA
This sequence comes from Bathymodiolus brooksi, assembly GCA_963680875.1. Taxonomy (NCBI): domain Eukaryota; kingdom Metazoa; phylum Mollusca; class Bivalvia; order Mytilida; family Modiolidae; genus Bathymodiolus; species Bathymodiolus brooksi. Next base: position 69,884,980 of record OY804576.1, on the reverse strand, counting down.
AATATTTTTTACGAGAAAGGCCCACTTTACTGTGGATCAGTTATCATAGCGTAATGAAACTGTCTCAGGTCAGAACCAGATTTTTTTCTCTCTAAGATTACGGGACCTAGGCGGCTCAAATTTCCTATAGCTCGAACAGATTTTGACAGTCCCTTCGAGTTCAAGCCACCAAAGTTCTACTGTATATGATGTATGAAGTACATTGAAATCTGTGATCATAACCAACCAAACTAGGAGCTGTCATGGTCGTGATCGTATGGTAGTTGGATTTACAACTACATGTGCAATCAGTGCTTCTCACCACTTGTTGTGAGTTCGAATCCTGCTCATGGCAGGGTGTACTCGATACAACATTAAGTGATAAAGTTTGTCAGTGACTTGCGACAGGTCGGTGGTTTACTCCAGTTTCCTCCACCAATAAAACTGACCGCCACGATATAACTGAAATATTGTTGAAAGTGGCATTAAACACCATAAACCTAACCAAACCACACCAACCAAACTAAGAATGTAGGTATGCATCAATTTCAGATATATGTGTAAATGACAATGTTCTTATTAAATTATTTTAATTAAGCAAATGTTGATTATTTCAGTTTTGGAAGTCTACCAGTTTGCAAGAGATGCTTCAGTGGCTGAAGCTTGGTTAATGGCACAAGACCCATACTTAAATAACCAAGACCTTGGTGTAAGTTTAATGTAGAAATATGATGAGAGTATATCTTGTCGTTTTTATTTTGAAGATTTTGCAAGTTGAAAAAAAAGACATCTAAAGTGCTCACCAAACTGGGTGAAGTGGACAAATTTATTGTAATATTTGGTTTATATAAAATAGTGCTACTTCTGCCCTGAAGTTTTAGTCACATTCTATCAGTTTTTAAATATCAGTCTTCTCTTTTTTCTTTTTTTTTTAATCAATAATCATACTTTTACATCAATATCTTGCACACAGAGCTCCCATAGTTTGATATTTAATATTTTATCCCAAACTTGCTGATTGCATCTATTTTAATATCATTGAGCTGCATGTTTGTTTTGCGAAAGCTAGGGGGGCATGCGATAGCCGGGAAGGAAACACTTAGAATAACTGGAAGCTTTTCAGAAGTCTTAAAAAAAAATCCACACTTTATCCTTAAGTTCTTTATAAAAAAAGAAGTCAAGTTTGAGATAAGAGGAATAAAAGCGAGTTTGACATAATGAGAATCAACTGTATATAAAATAGGTTTATGAATTAACTTTCTACACAGTAAAGTTCAATTTTTGATAATACACTTTTTAATATATATTTTTTTTCTGCATTGAAATTTATCTATTTGTTACTATTGTTTGTTTACACAGCAAACACTTGATGAAGTAGAAAATCTAATAAAGAAACATGAGGCATTTGAAAAGGCAGCAGCTACACAAGAAGAGAGGTTCATAGCTTTAGAAAGATTAACAACAGTAAGTATTTCATTAGATTTTGATTTGGTTAGGTAATGGTGTTTAACATCACTTTCAACAATATTTCAATTATATCGTGGGGTCAGTTTTATTGATGGAGGAAACCAGAGTACCAGGAGAAAACCACCACCTGTCACAGGACACTGACAAACTTTATCACATAATGTTGTATCAAATACACCTCGAACTCACAATTATATACATGAACATTATATTTTGAAAGACGTATTAGTGTAAACAATATTTATTTAAATAAATATATAAACATTGAATGACAAATAGGCAAGAATAGGAAAACACGTGAGACAGTCACTTATACAAATATCTCTTCTGTGAAACACATGTTAATATTGGGTTTGTTGACAATATATGTATGTTTTGTTTTTTCAATTGTAAATAAACTGCCGTCAGATTTATTTTATACAAATATACTGATATGAAATATACCAATTTATCAATTGAAGTTAAAACGTAAAATGTAATAAAATTGTATGATTATTTCATTTTTGGGGGGATTTTTGTCAGGGAGGCATTTGTCGTGTTCCCAGTTAAAACAATTACCATTATTACTGGATTAATTTTGTTTTAGTTTGAAATGAAAGAAAATGCAAAAGACCAGGATGAGACTGTAAAATACAAATTAGAAAAAGAAGAAAGACGAAGGAAGCTGATAGCAGAGTTCTTACCACCACCAAAACCGTAAGATTTAATTTATTAAAGGTTGATTGATTGGTGTTTACTGCCAGCCTTATTAGTATTTCAGCTATATTGCTACTATTTTTTTGTGTTTTTATTGGTATATATTGTATGTACTTGTTTTTGATAGAGTTCAATTAAAAGTAAAAACAGGATTTTAAGAAGTCTGATTTTAATGATTAATTTGCAATGAATTAAAAAAAATCTGAATTTTGTGCCTTCTTATGAAATTTTTTTAGCACTTTTTTTAGACGTAAAGTTCATTACAAGGGCCAACTTTGTATAGAAAAATATTGTTATTTATTACATAGGCCAACACCAGAACCAATAATTGAAGCTGTACCCAGTGCACCAGTAGAAAGGGAAATACAAGCAATATCTGATGAGGCCATTAGTAAAACAGATGACACTGATGGAGCCAGTGGTGAACCAGGTAATATAGAGAATCTTGGTGGATAGATTGAAGGGGACTACTAGTCAGTTGGCTTAAAATGCATATAATGTGTCTTATAGCACATGCTATAAACAAATAGAAAACGTCTTCAGTTTCAATTTCAGATCCTAGTCAGTTGGCTTAAAACGTCTTCAGTTTCAATTTCAGATCCTAGTCAGTTGGCTTAAAGCGTCTTCAGTTTCAATTTCAGATTTAATTTATCTGATAATACTAAGGTGTCAAGCTATAAAGGATTGATGATGAAGGTTGAAATATGAAAGGGATAACTAAACAAAAAATTACTGGCATTTTGTCTTTAAATCTTCAGGGTTCATTATAAAGGTCATGAACCTATAATGTAATGCTACACATTTACTTCAATCGTCAAACAAAGAGTGACATGTCCATTTGAGTAAAGAATAAGTGATGAGTTCTTGGCTATACTTTGCCAAGGTTTGACTCTTTTCTTCTTTCTAGATGTTTCTTGTGGTCATAATACAATGAAGAATTTTATGTAATTGAAATACAATTGTATGACACAATCTTTGATTCCACACTTTGCCTTGTACAGGGACTTCAAAGGAGCTTCCAAAAAAGACCTCCTCTCTTCCTAGAGGGTCTACTAGACCAAGAGGTGAAATAGCATAAATCTTGGTTTGGAATTTCCCCCCTCAGGTGTTCGACCCTTTGGGATCTGCATGTACCATCTTTATTTACCATTTCTTAAGTAATTTATGAAGTATTTGGACACACACATGGTAGTTTTAAAAGGCATGTAAATATCACAGTAGGATTTTTGTTTTGGATGGAGAGAGACTGGAGCATGAAGATTATTTAAGGCTACTTTTTTACTTATGTTGGTAATGGGTGTATTTTTGTTTTGTGTTTTTTCCCTCCAATTAGTTTTAGTAGTAAAACAAGTCATTTCCAATTTTGATGCATTGATATGCCATGCATGAATCAAAAGAAATAGTTAAAATGGCATTGTTATATTACTGAGATATTTATTTACATGTTTTTAAATATTTTTTCTGTTAATATGTTGTTTGTCTGGCTTTTTCAGTGTTCCTAATGTTTTATTATTTTTTTTTATAACAATTTGGCTGTTGAAGAATAGTTTTTATATGTAACCAATGATCATGAACACTGAAAGAGTACTAAGACAATAATTGATATTGTTATCCTTTCCACAAACTATTCATGTTGCAGTCTTTGCGCTAACCCACTTTCCCGAAGCCCGGGACAAGTAAAACTGCATTCGGACAAGTGAAAATTATGAAAGAATTTGTTTGAATAAATAGAAATTTTTTCTAAATTTGGCTTTCGGGAAATTAGGTGAAAAAATTTAAGGCAAAGACTGATGTTGTTAAAAATACTAATTATCACATGTTGATCAAGTTTGCAAGTATTTCTCAATCATCAAATAAAAACAACAGCCTAGCATTATGGAACATAGCATTTATATACTGTTGAACTTCTCTGACTCAAACCCTAAGAGACTGACAAAATGTGTTCAAGTTATTATCTGTTCGAGTGACTGATTTATTATTACAGGGGCAAATAAACAGTTGGACTGTGAGAAATCAGAGTTTATTTAACAAAGAATTAACAACAATATTGAAGGGAATTAAAAAAATATATATGACAGTTCAAACCATCCAAGTTTGAGCTATCCATGTTTGACTGTACTTGCAAACTTGATGTAGATGTCTTTCACTTAGTCTTTAATTGTATTTCAAATCTTATGTGAACCTTAACTTGTAATAATAATGTTGTGTATGCCTCTGTTGTTTTGTAATATGATAATTGTCCACGTGTTAACACTTATATACTACACTGAGAAACTGAGGAATTATGGGAAACACTTGCCAAACTGTCGGTTATCACTCTTTGAAAAGCTTTTACCTGTCAACTGGTATTCATGCAGGTTATTATGCTGGAGGGTAATTCCTGTCAAATTTGGTCTGTATCTATGTTATTCATAGTAGAATTGGACATGGACAGTGCACTGAATTACCCGTAATGACTACCAATTTTGTGGCAACATTTTTATCAAAGTTTTTTTTTCCTTTTATACTGGGGAATAAAAATACAATATTTGCAAATCTGAAAATTTGAAATAAAATATGAATAGTGAAATTATATTTAATTTGGTTGAGATTTGGAAGTGTCAAATAAAGTGGCCAATTACTGGGGGGGTTTTTTCATAAGAAATTATTTAGATTAAAAAATTCCACAGTTTCTAAAGTTTAGTTATTTTTTTCAGCACTTTTAATGTTTTCTTTTGGTTATGGGTGTAATGTTAATTTTCTTTGGTGATGGTAAATGTTGTAGATTTTAGTTTTGCATGTGTTTTTGTGACTTTAGATGAAGTAGCCTTAAATACAGAGGTAGAACAGCCTACTGTTGTATCACAGCCAGATAAACCAATGTCTCGTACTCGCATTGAGGAACCACAAATAGAAAAAAGTAGGTTTTACTCACTTTTTTTTTATACATTTCTTTTCTTTACTTGTTATTTCTGATCTTCTATTTTCCTTTATTTCTTTATAAGACAACTTTATCAACTTGACCTTATTACAAGACAGTTTCCAAGAAAAATGAAACAAACTGGGTAGTTTTACATCATTTCTTCAAGACAAGTTAATAAAATGAATGAAAGTTCAAGTTTGGACTTTTTAACATAATTTTTTATTACATTTGCTTATGGTGGAATTTGATTTTACACAAAATTTCAAATGTATTACAACAAATTTTTAACTACTGTCATCATATCCCATCTCGCAATGTTTCTTTACTTTACCGAACAACTCACGAGAGCTTTTTATACTGAACAATGAGTGAAATAAATCTTTGACAAACAATTCTGATGCCAAATGCTTTTGAGGAGTGGGGGGGGTATGGTGTTTTTGAAGATGTAATGAAATATGAAGTTAATTTTAATTATGAATACATATTCTTTCACAATACTACAAGACTTATATTCTTTTTTATTATTTTTACCTCATCTTGCTCTTTCTGTTTCCTTTCTGTTTAAACAACTTAATAAATAAAATGGATAAGAAAGTTCTGCTTTCTGGTGTCAGTATAGTAATTCAAATTCTAGAAGACATTGTGATTTTGTAACTTGAACACTTTTGACCCCTCCTTTTTTTGGGGTTGATAGTTATACCTATTTTCTATGCATCCCCCCACTGGAAATGTTTTTGCATGTCTTACTTTGATATTTCAGTACCTGTTAGTGTTGTATCTTCCAATCTTAGAAGTGAACCACGTAGACTTGAAAGGGAAAGTCCGAAACAAAGTCCACGTAGTAAGACTACACAAAATAATATAGCATATATAATCAGAGCTCATGGCAATGTAGTGGTGTGTGTAGTTTGTCAAAAAAGTCTAAAAAATAACAAATAAATATAATATTCTTTCTAAAAAGAAAGTTCTTGAAGTGAATTATAAATGCAAATTGGGCTAAACATTTTGTTTTTGTCCTAGCACAAAATAGACTGGCTAATTGAAATAACATTGGTGGATTATTCCACTTCCCGTTTATTTGTCCTGTTTGATATACAGTAGCCCCCTTTAATAACATCCTCAATTTTTGTTGTATCAATCTGGTGAGAGGGTAATATAACTGGTGGTAAGAAGGGACAATATAAGGTACTAATTAATATAGGGGGCTACTGTCAGATTTATTTATAACACGTTTTGAAACTAAAGATTTTGCCATGGATGAATGAAGATCATAGATTGTATATTCCGCGACAGTAATAGCTTGAGCAAGTACCAATGATTTAAATCGAACTATATATGGAAAGAGTCCACAGAAGAAAAGGATTAAAGTGTATCATGATGAAATGAAAACACAACATTGGTACAAATGATTTTTGTTGTTGATTTTTGGCGTTTTAATGCCACTTTCAACAATATTTCAGCTATATCATGGCGACCAGTTTTAGTGGTGAAGGAAGCCGGAGTACCCGGAGAGAACCACCGACCATGGGCAAGCAACTAGTAAACTTTATCACTTGCGGCTCTAGTACAAATGTAATTGAAATTGTTTAAAAAGAATATATGTAATCGAAAAGTAGAATTTAAATCAAAGCAAAATTATGGTAAAAAAAAGATTTTTTTTTTTTAAACAATAGATAGATAACTGGCACAGTTTTATCTTTTCAACAAGTTAACTTTCCACACTAACAACCTTATAACAATCTTGAACTGAAGTAGTATAACAGATTCATGATTTTAATATTTTTTCGTTTAGACACTTATTTTTGTGCTGTCTTTACACCAATTAATTTGTTTTTAAATGCTTTGTACAATTGAATACAATTTTATCATGGAAAGGATGTATGGATAGTCTATATAATGTAAGGTTTACTGTTTTGAGAAAATGGAAATTAATTTTTTATTTAGTTTTTCATATTAAATAATTTTACAATATTAATATAGTATATCTACCCATATTATATATTATTATGCTTTCTGTAAATTTCTTCTGTAATATAAGTTAATACGATATTTTGGCATATATCACAAAGAATTATATAGCATTGATATACTATGCGAAAATAGTACATCTACTATGCCAGTTTCACGTGGGGATGGTTGGGTTTTCAGCTATCTGTCAAGCTCTATATAGCTAGTCCACGTGCAAGGGGGCGGATCCAATCTGTCAATCTATCATAGTCGTCTATTATTCATGTTACTGTTTTTTAATACTTGTTATTGTTGTTAATAAAATTTCAAACTTCAAAAATCTTTATATTTTTAAAGCCTTAAATGAAACAAAGAATATTCTCACACTTTCAAGACTATCTGATCCAATATATTAGTCAAAAATATCAGGACCTTCTTTATTGTAATAGTTCACAATATATTTTGTCTACATATAACAGTCAGCATAATAATAATAATAATGTTGTGTTAGCAATGACTATGCCATATAGTGGTCAGGGTTGAAGACATAGTGCACTATGTCTTCAACCCTGACCACTATATTGGCATAGTCATTGCTAACACAACATTATTGTATAAATATCTTTATCCAGCTTAAATATTAATAACATCCTATGAAGCTTTTTTTATTAGCAATTAGATATTTTTATACCTATTTCTTATTGAATATATGAAATTTGAAAAAAAGATAACATTTTATATACATATATATATATCTTTATTTCTCTTTTAAGACAGTATGTAATATCTATAAGGAAATGAAATGCATTTTAATTTGGTAAAATTTTCGAATTTAATTTAATTTATTATTTTTCTAATGTTCATATGTAAATTAAAATATAAATTGCAAATGTATAATAAAAAAAAAATATTAAATTTTAGTTTCTTATTTTTGCACCTTCATGTATATTTTTTTATAAATTGCTTTAAACATAAAATGCCACTTTGCTGTACATCTAAATAATAATTTTTTAACAATGACTTTAAGCTGCCAAAAGTTATACATTTGGCCCTGCATGAAAGGTGAAGGGTTTTTTAAATATTTTTTTAAATGGCCTAGCTTAGCACAAAGTTAGTGGCTTTATTTTTGGCAATGGCTGCATGATGTGCCTTTCATGCTGAAAATTATAAGTTTCTACAATAGAGCCAGGGTCAGAGAAGAAACGATCTCGCTCCAAATCACCATTTGGGAAACTGTTTTCTCGTAAGAGAGATGAGCCTTTGCCAGCTTTCCTCGGACAAGGTAACGTGCCCCAAAATAAGATTAAATTTGATAAAAAAAAAAAATATTTGACTATGTTGAAAATGTATGATAATTCACCAAAATACGATTCATTTAGATAATTTTGTATTTAATTATGTTGTAAATGTATAGGTTATTTAAGGAGAGAATAATTAAAATTATCTTGTGTTTTAAAAACCTGTAGTGGCTAGATACATGATGTTGCATTCTTAAAAAGAGATATTTGAAATAACAATTAGCATTTTGTTTGTTGGGTTAGAGTGAGGGTTATGGTTTTTTATGCCACTTTCAACAATATTTCATTGTTTGTTGGAAACACCGTCGTATGGAGTTGATAAAATCATATTAAATAAATTTGTGATTATTATTATTAATTTTTTATTATTATTGTTTTAAAATTAATAGAGGCAATACATTTTTTTAGATCTTTATTTTTCATCCAAATAATAAGGGCTGAATAAAAATGTTTTTGCTTGCAAAAGTACACATGTACTTAATAATGATAAATTTGAATATGTAAAGCTATGAATAAATGTTATTTTATTTTTATTTATTATTTTTTATTTCCTTATGGACAAATAGATGTTAAAGAATGGATGTAATGTGAAGAAGTGATTTGAAGGATATAAATACAATTGTTAAATGCTCCATTAATTTTTTTACAGAACCAGCTGCCAGTGCTAGTGAAGCGGTACACCAAGAAGGTACACTGACACGTAAACATGATTGGATTGCAGAAGGAAAACGATCACAAAGCAGGTAATTCCAGTCCTCACAATGACCTCTGGCCCAAGACTAGTAAAACTTTGCTTAGACCAGTAAATTTTTCAGTTTTTTTATTTAGAACTTAAAAAATTTTCAAAAATTTAATTCAGACCAGTAATTTCAAATTTTCATTTCGAGGACTGTAATTCTGTCAAGAAATGCTTCCTCCTGTGTCAGATCTGAAGAAATTTGAGATGTCAAGAATATTATTTTGACACATAAAGAAATAAATAATAGGCATGTTTATTGATATATTTGAGCTTAGATATTATATTTGATTTTATATTTTGATTAAAATGCCTTGTTCACAAATTATTTATGTTTTGTTAACAAAAAGTACCTAAAATTTTCTGACACACTGACAGACAGGTTAGTTGAAAACATAAATACTGAGAAGTAATAGGATGCATAGAGCTAGAGGTAATATACATCTTGTAGATAACACAATAATTATGTGTATGTTGTTTAATCTTTAGCTTAAACATATTTGTTGATTTTTGTAGATCCTGGGACAAAGTATATGTGGTGCTACATGGTAATACCCTATCCTGTTACAAAGATAAAAAGATAGCTAAACAGGTTAGTGTAGATATATATTAATAGTTCGTTAATATTGTTATCATAAACAAGTGGTTTCAGATTTGTCTACAGATATTAAAACTTTATTAGCCTAGATAGTAGCAAATTAATACGAATAAACTGTAAAAGATAGCAAGAAACTAGAAAATTATTATTATTCCTGTTAAAATCTTCAAACAGCAATATAAAAAAAAAGGGAGAGAATAATTTATGATACAAATGTAAAGATAATAATAATTACAGTGGAATACATGATTTGGAAATAAAGTTAAATTTCATGCTTAACTTAAACAGACAGTTATCATCTTAAGGGAACAGTGGCACAACAATAACAAACAATAGAAAACAACAACTGTCTTCTAATAAAAAAGCTTTAAATATTATATCTTCTTGCAGAACTATTTATCAAATAGTTGACCTGTCTTTGAAGGCCACCCGTGATTACAATTTTTGTGTTTCCTATTTAGTAGAGCTGTTCAGAGCTATTTATCAAATAGTTGACCTGTCTTGGAAGGCCACCAGTGATATTATTGTGTTGTCCATGTAGTAGAGCCTGCATACAAATATATTGTGTATTACAATCCATTGTCATCAACGTCATCATCCTCCTAATGTTGATGGACAAATTATTTCATTACACCTGATGTAATTTAACCAAGCTTTACCTCATTCCTTTCTTATAACCTATTCATATGCACCTTTTAATTTTTTGTGAACATGAAGAAAATATTTATGTCATCTTCCTCTTCTTCTAGACCCCCATGTGAGTAATACAGGTTGACGAGTGCCTCTAGTTGTTTTATTCGTTAGTCCCGAAACATGCCTTTAATGAAATACTAATACTTTATAAATTTTCTTGTCATTTTAGGATCCTGAGAACAGAGTTCATCACGAACCACCAATAGTACTAAGTAGAGCTGTTTGTAATAGGGCTACAGACTACACCAAACGACCATTTGTCTTACGTGTTCATCTTCCAAATGGTGGAGAATATCTCTTCCAAGCTAAGGACGAGGTAAGTTAAGATTCTTTTTTATTAAAAAAAAATTTTCAGCAAATTTGTATATAAACTCTTGCGAAGAACTATTTACAGCAAACTGAAATCCTATATATTGTATCTTCTAGGGGGAAAAAAGACGACATATTACTAATGAGATTCTTATACCTTCTAAAAGGAACACAAACAATTATTTAGATTAAAAATTGATGAAAGAAAGGCACTATAATAAAAACTTGTATATTTACTAGTACAGTCTAACCTGCTTTAGTGACCACCTCTATTAAGCAATAACTTGTATTATGTGACCTTAATTTTTATTTCCCTTTACAGTACATTTCATATCCATTAAACCTGTGTTAAGCGACCACCTGTCTTATGTGACCATATTTTACTGTTCACCTTGGAAGGTCACATAAGACAAGTTTGACTGTATATCATTTTTTGTGTTTAAATTATGAATAGAAAGTTTAAACTGATTCATCAATATCAACAAAACCAACAATTGCCTCTCGTCACTGCAATTCATTAAACATAAAAAAAAAACAAAAAAAACACAACATATAATGTTGGAAATCTAGGTCCAGGCTTTGGACAGGTACAAAGATGTGACTGTGTTAAATCTGTATGTATGCGCCATACACTCACAGCAAACTATTACTTATTTTCAGTTGGAGATGGAACATTGGATACAGATGGTGAGCCAAGGAACTGGTGCAGAGGGAACTTCCACGATGCCATCCAAGTCTCAGACACTGCCAGCTAGGATGGAAGGAGAGAAAAAAGAAGAACATAAGAAGAAAGGAATATTTACATTGAAACGCAAATAAACTGACGATATATTACACTTTGTTAGGAATCTCTCGTTCATAAATCGTTATAATTTTTTTGTTATTATAAAATAAGGATATATATACAGAATATAATTGACATACAGTAAATTTGATATCAACATGTGAAAATTTAATGTAACAATGATAAACACAGATTCTCAAAAACTAAAAGCTCAAAAGGTTAAGAAATGAAACACATGTGGACTTAGTGTAAGTGGCCGAGATTCCTTTCAAAGACAACAATGTTTTAAAGTTTGTGGCCTTGTGTACGTAGCCTGATGTGGGACAGAACTTAATATCAAAATTTCTTTTTCTACATTTTCCATGTTGATTGTTGTGACTATGCAGAATAGTTCTGTTTTGTGTTGAATGTATGAGATGTTATTCACCCACAACATTAAGATCAAAGCATAAATGTGAAACAAGAGAGAGAACTGTGTAAAATTCTTCAAAGTGAATATGGGGACAAAGTGCATTATTTAGTTTTTGTACATAACAGCTTTTTTTAATTGTTTTTTTTTTATTATTGTAGATGGTGATGTAAATTAGTGTCCAGTTTTTAAGTTAAACTTGTTTTTTATTGACCGTAGTGATCCCCTTTTTAAAAAAAAGATCCTAGATCCGTCACATTTACATTTTTATTACTATTTAAGTTTTCTTTTTAAATTTATTCTTTTTTTTTTTTTTTTTTCATCTTTGCTTTAAGCCATAATAATAATTATGATAATAATAATATATAAAATTGTTAAATTAATTAATTGTTAATCATTATCATTATGTATGTTAATCAGCTTTCAGAGATCAAACCAGATGTTGTGTCCTCTCATTTGTGCAGCTAGTTTATCACGTAGTCTGCCAATTTCTGTTCACGTTGATTTTTTGGTGTTTTTTCTTCAAATTATTACGATTTAATTTACTTAATTATTAATTCAGCAAGTTACTGAACTTTACATGTAGCTGGTCATTTTAGCATTACTATAATTGTAGTCTTAATTATAATAAATATATTATTGCTAGACCCCCCATATCAGCATGCTAAAAAGATTATACACCTGTATTTACAAAACTCTGGAAAAACAATTTATGAATTAATTTTTAATATTGTCATTTTCACAATTTTATGCTCTGTCATTTTTTTTTTTAAATCGGTGAATTATTGAAAAGTTTTTTTATGTAATATCTTATGCTTAATGAGAAGAATTTTATTCAGACAATTGCTTAACTGATAATGATATTGTAAATTAAATTCAAGAAAATGTTATTAAGTCAAACATTTACTTCTTTGCACGGGGCCGGGATGGATTTATTACTCTAGTTTTTTTTAAAGGTTGTATGTGATACTATTTCCTCATCACAGAAGGATGCCAGCTTCATGGGGTTTTGTATTGCTTGAATCATGGAAAATAAAATAATACAATGCATAAAAGTGTTTTCTCATATATTTTTTAAACCTTGTGTCTTTGTAAAGAAATGACTCGATAGATTAGATACAGTACCAGTATTTAGGAGTAAAAACACAGATGTGATTGGCTGAGTAATTTGACGTTATCATATTATTCAGACTATGCATGTTGAGACTTGTTTACTGGTAAAACATACTTTTTTTCCCCATTATGAGCTAAATGAAAATATTCCAATTGCAACTGGGGCCGTCGAGATCGCATGGTAGTTGGATTTATATGTAATCAGTGCCTCTCACCAATGAGTTCGAATCCCGCTCAGGCGAGGTGTACTCGATACAACATTATGTGATAAAGTTTGTCAGTTATTTGGGGCAGGTCGGTAGTTTTCTCCTGGTAATCTGAGGCAATGTGAGCTTTTGCCATCACTTGGTGTCCGTCGTCTTAACTTTTCACATTTTAATCTTCTCCTCTGAAACCCTTCAGCCAAATGTACTGAAGCTTGGTAGGAAGCATCTATGGAAGGTCCTCTATAAAGATCGCTCATTTCGTCCCGATCCATTAACAAACATGGCCACCACAGGCAATTCTTGTTTCTGATTGGCCGATTAAAAAAAATCTTCTCCTCTGAAACCGCATGACCAAATGAACCGAAACTTGGTAGGAAGCATCTATGTAAGGTCCTCTATAAAGATTGCTCATTTCGTCCCAATCCATTAACAAACATGGCCGCCACAGACAATTCTTGTTTCTGATTGGCCAATTGTTTTAAATCTTCTCCTCTGAAACCGCTTGGCCAAATGAACCAGAATTTGGTAGAAAGCATCTATGGAAGGTCCTCTATAAAGATTGCTCATTTCGTCCCGATCCGTTATTAAACATGGTCACCACAAGCAATTCTTGTTTCTGATTGGTTGATTTCTAAAAAAGAAAGATAACTCATGCCTAAACTGTTAAAAGAAAGATAACTCTTGATATTATCTCCTTTAGAAATTAACTAATGCTGATATAGTGTAACATGTTTATTCTATACATTAAAAGTAGGTATTCACATTTTAATATTCTTTTTAGCAAACCTTGCCAAAGGCAATATGAGCTTTTTCCATCACTTGGTGTCTGTCGTCTGTCATCCGTTTACTTTTCACATTTTAATCTTCTCTGAAAACCCTCAGCCAAATGAACTGAAACTTGGTAGGAAGCATCTGTGGAAGGTCCTCTCTAAAGAGGGCAGATTTTGTTATGATCCATTACTAAACATGGCTGCTACAGGCAATTCTTGTTTCTGATTGGCCGATTTTTTTAAAATCTTCTCCTCTGAAACTGCTTGGCTAAATGAACCGAAACTTGGTAGGAAGGATCTATGGAATGTCTTCTATGAAGATTGCTCATTTCATCCCGATCGGTTAGCAAACATGGCCACCACATGCAATTCTTGTTTCTGATTGGTCGATTTCTAAAAAATCTTCTCTTTTGAAACTGCTTAGCCATATGAACCGAAACTTGGTAGGAAGCATCTACATTTATGGAAGGTTCTGTATTTAGTTTTCTCAAAAGCAGAATGAAAGGTGAACGACACAGGCTCGGCCCACTGAGCCTCTAGTTTAAAATCTTCTCCTCTGAAACCACTTGGCCAAATGAACCGAAGCTTGGTAGGAAGCATCTATGGAAGGTCCTCTATAAAGATTGCTCATTTATCCCGATCGGTTAAAAAACATGGCCACCACAGGCAATTCTTGTTTCTGAATGGTTGATTTCTAAAAAAAAATCTCCTCTGTTAAAAGAAAGATAACTCTTGCCTGAACTCTTAAAAGAAAGATAACTCTTGCCATTATCTCCCTTAGAAATTAACTAATGCTGATATAGTGTAACATGTTTATTCTATACATTACAAGTAGGTATTCACATTTTAATATTCTTTTTAGCAAACCCTGCCAAAGGCAATATGAGCTTTTGCCATCACTTGGTGTCTGTCGTCTGTCATCTGTTTACTTTTCACATTTTAATATTCTCTGAAAACCCTCAGCCAAATGAACTGAAACATGGTAGGAAGCATCTATGGAAGGTCCTCTCTAGAGAGTGCAGATTTTGTTATGATCCATTACCAAACATGGCCACCACAGGCAATTCTTGTTTCTGATCGGCCGATTTTTTTATATCTTCTCTGAAACCGCTTGGCCAAATGAACTGAAACTTGGTAGGGAGCATCTATGGAATGTCCTCTTATGAAGATTACTCATTTCGTCCCAATCGGTTAACAAACATGGCTACCACCGAAACTTGGTAGGAAGCATCTATGGAATGTCCTCTGAAGATTGCTCATTTCATCCCGATCGGTTAGCAAACATGGCCACCACATGCAATTCTTGTTTCTGATTGGCACAGGCTCAGTTTCCAAAAGCTTTCAGTATTAAGTCAGTAGAGTGAGTGAATGTTGTTTAATGTTAAATGAGCAATATTTCAGCTGTATCATAGGGAGAACAAGTTACTTCAGTGAAATGATGATGATGTCCACTTTGTACTAGATCAACATGCTTAATTGGATCTTTATAGTGATATCTCACTGAAACAACAGTCCGTAGATAAACATATCTCTCCAGACATATTATCCTGATTCCGAGGCAACTGGTCTTTGCTCTTTCTCCTTGATGATGCGTGCTTAGCAGAGAAGCAACAAATACCAATTTTATATATAGTCTTTGGTTTAAGGAGAGCACACTAACCATTACGCTACCGACGCGGTTGTTAGGTCGGTAGAGATATGCTGACTAGATCATGTACCAACTTCTTACTAACTATCTTAGCAGCATGTCGTGGTTTTTCTTATGCTCAATTGAGGTGTGACGTGGCTGTTCGTTTTGTTTCATCATCATCGTTTTATTTGTATATGATCACTCTTTGCTATAATAATAAATAAATAAATAATTATTTGGTAGGAAGCATCTATGGAAGGTCCTCTATAAAGATTGCTCATTTATCCCGATTGGTTAAAAAACATGGCCACCACAGGCAATTCTTGTTTCTGAATGGTTGATCACATATAGTTTCTTACTAGCTATCTTGGCAGCATGTCAAATATTTACACCTTCCTGCAGTGTCGGATTTAGGACCATATTTAGATTTGATTGTTCTGTGACTGCTTGTCAGGAACCGGTGATGTCGGCTATATTCATGACCAGAACATGCTTGTCAAGAACCGGTGGTGTCGGCTATATTCATGACCAGAACATGCTTGTCAGGAACCGATGTTGTCGACTATACTCGAGACTAGAACAAGCTTGTCAGGAACCGGTAGTGTCGACTATATTCATGGCCAGGACATGCTTGTCAGGAACTGGTGGTGTCGACTATATTCATGACCAGAACATGCTTGTCAGGAACCGGTGGTGTCGACTATAATCATGACCAGAAAATGCTTGTCAGGAACCGGTGGTGTCGACTATATCCATGGCCAGAACATGCTTGTCAGGAACCGGTGGTGTCGACATTTTTTATGTAAAATGTCACATTACCAGATTCAATTGTTACATTCTCAGCTTCAGATTTATATACCCTTTTCCATTAGACGAGGGGTATATAATTCCGAACCCAGGAATGTGACATTATATATACCCTATTTAGCAACTGAATGATTATTATATTATGATGCATAGCTTTTAATTTTTAAGAATTCAATCATGTTCATAAGTTTTTTAAAGAAATTATGGAGAGCTGTTTCTGTATCAGATGTTGTTTTTGTGATGTAGAAAATGTTAGAAACATCAACATCTATTAGTAAAGAAATTTCGGCTCCATTTGAAGTTTTTCCCAAAAGAATATGCTTATTTTATTCTGCGAATGACATTTTTTTGCATTATTTGAATCATGTGATATATATTTATGACTACAGTATTTTTTTTTAATAAACCATAATATAATGTTATATTAGTGCTTATTACATACTTCGTTCAAATAAAGGCATTTTTGTATGACCAATATGACCGGAAGTAAACTGTCCATATTTTCACACCCTGGGAAAATAACCGGTTATTGGATTACTACAAGATCATTTCCATATCGTCTCGGGCCAATATGGGTGTCTCTTTTCTAGATGTCGGAAGTATGTAATAAATAGTTTAATACATGGGCATTTCCATATTGGCCTGGTTATCATCTCTTAACCCATATTGGGGGTCTTGGAATGGTAACCGGGCCAATATGGAAATGCCCATGTATTAATCTGTAACTAATTTTAAAATCAACGCATTTCTTACATGTTAATGGGTCAAAATATATTTCTTATATGCTGATGAGTCAAAATGTATTTGTCATGCTAATTTATAGTTTACATAGTTATTTATTGTTTTAATCAAGCATTTTTTACTGAAAGGAGGAAAGACAGCATGTATAATGCAATCATTAATTTTTGTTTGTAAATATCATTAATACTGTCATTTAATAAAAATAATATATTAAAAGCAATAACTGATTCCAGTTAATATAAAAATTTATCAAATCAAGATATGTGATATTCACCACAACCTATGGCCTCTGTGAATATTGTTTCTTGGGTTGAAATTCAATTAACCTATTCAAAAGTCAATAATTGTGAAAAATTAAAGTTTTCAAAATTAATAGTTTCAATTATGATGAAAACCATTTGAACATATTTTTTTTTACTTGTCGTATATGTATCAAGAAATAAAGTGGAATTTTTTGGAAACTGCAAAAATAAATACCTTTCTTAATTTGATAACTCTTTCCTGAATCTCGTGATATAATTTAGTCTGCAAAAAGTATGGTTAAGAGGAAGATTTTTGATTAAATACTGCTACTGCATGATAAAATGTATGAGTTGTTTTTATTTTTTAGGTCACCTGATCAAAATGGTCATGTGAGCTATTACCATCACGTGGTGCCTGTCGTCCGTCTGTAAACTGCCATACTTTTGGCATCTCCTCTTACTAGTGCACCCATTGTGTTACTATAGTTATAAATCCGGTGATAACCAGGTGAGTGATACAGGCTCAGGTGAGGCTCTAGTTTTTATTCATTCTAAATACTGCGATATTTTTTGTACTTTGTTTATTTTCTAACATTTTTTTCTACCGGTACTTGCTTGTTATTTATTTTTAACATTTGTTATCTACTTGCTTGCCATATGTTTTTTATGTCTATTTGCACCAATGCATAGATGTCAGGGGCGGATCCAGGATTTGTGGTTAGAGAAGGGGGGGGCGTGAGTATGCGAGGGATCTGGGGACCGCTTAAGGTCCCCAGCGGGTCCAAGGCGGAGCCCTGGTATGGGGGCCTAGGGGGGCTAAGCCCCCCCCCCCCCTCTGGGGGTTTGAGGAATTACAGACTTTTATTTGAACGACAATTTTGAACCAACCACACCATTTTGATCACACCAAAAAAACTTGACTTTGAGTCTTGATTTTGTCGGATAATTGTTAACAGTATGTTTTTGTCAGATTATAAGAACCTAAAGTAAGACTTTTCGTTAACAACCGTGATGCGAATTGTTCAACTCATGACTGATCGATCACGATATTTTAACCCTTCAAAGAACTATTGGTTTAGTTTTAACGCATTCCTCATTTCACTAATTGGTCTGTACTTTCGGTGCTTGTCCTTTCGGGTGGCTCTAGTTAATACTGCCCGTCCGGATGGAGCTTTTCTTTTCGTCGTTTGATTTATTCATTGAAAACGTATGATTCGACCGTTCTTGTTAATAGACAAACAGAAGCGGAAATTGTCAATACATAAACTTGTTGTTGATTTCTGATAAGCTAACACAACTAAATTAGATGATCAGAATCGTTTCATGCAGCATTAATGTTAACATATTCGCCTTTGTTTGTCTATAAACAAGAACGAATCATACGTTTTCAATGAATGAACCAACGACGAAACGAAAAGCTTCATCCGGACGGACAGTATACTGATCATTTATCAATGGGTAGAGCTTTTTAGAATGATATCCCAAATTTACTCCTAATATCATTACTATTCATTTTGACTTACAGGTCACGAGTTAACCATTCATGAAAAAGTTGCTTGTTGAACTGCTTAATTAACGTTGTATAACATATGCTTTGCGAATTTTAGGCGGGGCACACGCCCCGCACGCCCCGCACGTATGTATGTGATCATATAGTAAAGTTATAGTATGTTCGTTATTAATTAGAAGCAATCAGTTTTTATGTTCTAGCTTATTAGTATTATATAATTTATTTTCACCATGACATGAAATATAGCTGAAGCTAACCAATCTAGTTGTTATATAATTATGTTAAATATAATAAGATATTTTATACTGTTTTATTGATAAGTTTGTCAGCGACTTGTAACAGGTTAGTGGTTTTTCCGGGTACCCCAATAAAACTGACCGCCACGATATAGCTGAAATATTGTCGAAAGTGGCATTTAACACCATAACCTTAACCCTTGATACCGTTTTAATGTGATATGATCATGTGCATATTGTTAACATTTTCCAAACTGACCATTTCCATTGGAGTTATGTCCCCTTTTCTTTAATGCTATATTCTGCACTGGGGTGATGACCGCAACTGTAATTACGGTCACCCCAAGATGGCGGACGTGGAATCGGGTAAGAATCTTTTTTTGTCGATTAAGTTGTTTCTATAATGTATTGTAAATGGCACATGCATTGGTACGATAGTAATCTATGAACTTATCACAAATTACGACTGAAAAATGTATATGAAAGAGAAAATCCGATTTTGAAAAATCGCTAAGATGACCGTAACTGAATACATCTTTGTTGTAAATTACAGTCATCTTAGCTATTTTTTAAAACCGAATTTTCTCTTTCATATTCATTTCTCAGTCGTAATTTGTGATTTTCTTGTGGAAAGTTCATAGATTACTATCGTACTAATGCATGTGCCATTTAAAATACACTATAGAAACAATTTAATTGACTAGCTGCCAGTGCTAGTGAAGCGGTACACCAAGAAGGTACACTGACATGTAAACATGAATGGATTGCAGAAAGAAAGCGATCACAAAACAGGTAATTCCAGTCCTCACAATGACCTCCGCCACAAGACCAGTAAAACTTTGCTTAGACCAGTAAATTTTTCAGTTTTTTTATTTAGAACTTAAAAAATTATTCAAAAATTTAATTCAGACCAGTAATTTCAAATTTTCAATTCGAGGACTGTAATTCTGTCAAGAAATGCTTCCTCCTATGTCAGTTCGGAAGAAATTTAAGCTTAGATATTATATTTGATTTTATATTTTGATTAAAATGCCTTGTTCACAAATTATTTATGTTTTGTTAAAAAAAAAGTACCTAAAATTTTCTGACACACTGACAGACAGGTTAGTTGAAAACATAAATACTGAGAAGTAATAGGATGCATAGAATTAGAGGTAATATACATCTTGTAGATAATACAATAATTATGTGTATGTTGTTTATTCTTTAGCTTAAACATATTTGTTGATTTTCGTAGATCCTGGGACAAAGTATATGTGGTGCTACATGGTAATACCCTATCCTGTTATAAAGATGAAAAGATAGCTAAACAGGTTAGTGTAGATATATATTAATAGTGCATTAATACTGTTATCATAAACAAGTGGTTTCAGATTTATCTACAGATATTAAAACTTTATTAGCCTAGATAGTAGCAAATTAATACGAATAAACTGTAAAAGATAGCAAGAAACTAGAAAATTATTATGATTCCTGTTAAAATCTTCAAATGGCAATAAATAAAAAAAAGGAGAGAATGATTTATGATACAAATGTAAAGATAATAATAATTACAGTGAAATACATGATTTGGAAATAAAGTTAAATTTCATGCTTAACTTAAACAGACAGTTATCATCTTAAGGGAACAGTGGCACAACAATAACAAACAATAGAAAACAACAACTGTCTTCTAATAAAAAAGCTTTAAATATTATATCTTCTTGCAGAACTATTTATCAAATAGTTGACCTGTCTTGGAAGGCCACCCGTGATTACAATTTTTGTGTTTCCTGTGTAGTAGAGCTGTTCAGAACTATTTATCAAATAGTTGACCTGTCTTTGAAGGCCACCAGTGATTACAATTATTATGTTGTCCATGTAGTAAAGCCTACATACAAATATATTGTGTATTACACTCCATTGTCTGTATCATCAACGTCATCCTCCTATTGTTGATGGACAAATTATTTCATTACACCTGATGTAATTATACCCCCTGCAAACGAAGTTTGGGGGGTATATAGGAATCGCCCGTTTGTCCATCCATGTACCTTGTAAGCGCAACTCCTCCTAAACCGCTTATTGGATTTTTATGAAACTTTGCACATCTGTAGTACACGACCTGCAGATGTGCATGAAGGAATATGGTTGCTGTCCAAAATTTAAAAGGGGAGATAATTCAACTTATACTTTCATGAAAAGAGGGGGGACATGTACCTTGTAAGTGCAACTCCTACTAAATGCTTATTGAATTTTTATGAAACTTTACACAGTTGTAGTACACAACCTGCAGATGTGCATGAAGGAATACCGTTGCTGTCTAAAATTTAGAAGGGGAGATAATTCAACTTATACTTTCACGAAAAGGGAGGTCGTATACCTTGTAAGCGCAACTCCTCCTAAACGGCTTATTGGAGTTTTGTGAAACTTTACACAGTTGTAGTACACTACCTGCAGATGTGCATGAAGGAATATGGTTGCTGTCCAAAATTTAAAAGGGGAGATAATTCAACTTATACTTTCACGAAAAGGAGGGGGGGGGGGGGCATGTACCTTGTAAGCGCAACTCCTACTAAACTACTTATTGAATTTTTATGAAACTTTACACAGTTGTAGTACACAACCTGCAGATGTGCATGAAGGAATACTGTTGCTGTCTAAAATTTAGAAGGGGAGATAATTCAACTTATACTTTCACGAAAAGGGGGGGTTGTGTACTTGTGGCGACCCCTAGATGTATGTTCTTGGTTAGTTTATTTTGGAGATGGGATGTTGTTTCCTTGACATAACTCCATATCCGTTCATTTTTCATAGGTAACTTGCTAATATACCTGTATTCCAAAGTTTGAACATCTTAGTATTGCAAGCGGGGGGTATCACTCAGTGAGGTCACTCACAGTTCTAGTTTAACCAAGCTTTACCTCATTCCTTTCTTATAACCTATTCATGTGCACCTTTTAATTTTTTGTGTACATGAAGAAAATATTTATGTCATCTTCCTCTTCTTCTAGACCCCCATGTGAGTAATACAGGCTGACGAGTGCCTCTAGTTGTTTTATTCGTTAGTCCCGAAACATGCCTTTAATGAAATACTCTTCCATTTATATACTAATACTTTATAAATTTTCTTTTCATTTTAGGATCCTGAGAACAGAGTTCATCACGAACCACCAATAGTACTAAGTAGAGCTGTTTGTAATAGGGCTACAGACTACACCAAACGACCATTTGTCTTACGTGTTCATCTTCCAAATGGTGGAGAATATCTCTTCCAAGCTAAGGACGAGGTAAGTTAATATTCTTTTTTATTTTTATTTTTTTCAGCAAATTTGTATATAAACTCTTGGGAAGAACTATTTACAGCAAACTGAAATCCTATATATTGTATCTTCTAGGGGGGAAAAAGACGACATGTTACTAATGAGATTCTTATACCTCCTAAAAGGAACACAAACAATTACCCGGTACTTAGATTAAAAATTGATGAAACAAAGGCACTATTGTCACATAAGACAAGTTTGACCGTATATCATTTTTTGTGTTTAAATTATGAATAGAAAGTTTAAACTGATTCATCAATATCAACAAAACCAACAATCGCCTCTCGTCACTGCAACTCATTAAACAAAAACAAAAAACATAACATATAATGTTGGAAATCTAGGTCCAGGCTTTGGACAGGTACAAAGATTTGGCTGTGTTAAATCTGTATGTATGTGCAAGCTATTACTTATTTTCAGTTGGAGATGGAACATTGGATACAGATGGTGAGCCAAGGAACTGGTGCAGAGGGAACTTCCACGATGCCATCCAAGTCTCAGACACTGCCTGCTAGGATGGAAGGAGAGAAAAAAGAAGAACATAAGAACTAAAGAAGAATGGAATATTTACATTGAAACGCAAATAAACTGACAATATATAGTTTTAATTATAATAAATATATTATTGCTAGACCCCCCATATCAGCATGCTAAAAAGATTATACACCTGTATTTACAAAACTCTGGAAAAACAATTTATGAATTAAATTTTAACTGGAATATTGTCATTTTCACAATTTTATGCCTTATGTCATTTTTTTTTAAATGGGTGAATTATTGAACATTTTTTTATGTAATATCTTATGCTTAATGAGAAGAATTTTATTCAGACAATTGCTTAACTTAAAATGATATTGTAAATTAAATTCAAGAAAATGTTATTAAGTCAAACATTTACTTCTTTGCACGGGGCCGGGATGGATTTATTACTCTAGTTTTTTTTAAAGGTTGTATGTGATACTATTTCCTCATCACAGAAGGATGCCAGCTTCATGGGGTTTTGTATTGCTTGAATCATGGAAAATAAAATAATACAATGCATAAAAGTGTTTTCTCATATATTTTTTAAATCTTGTGTCTTTGTAAAGAAATGATTCGATAGATTAGATACAGTACCAGTATTTAGGAGTAAAAACACAGATGTGATTGGCTGAGTAATTTGACGTTATCATATTATTCAGACTATGCATGTTGAGACTTGTTTACTGGTAAAACATACTTTTTTTCCCCATTATGAGCTAAATGAAAATATTCCAATTGCAACTGGGGCCGTCGAGATCGCATGGTAGTTGGATTTATATGTAATCAGTGCCTCTCACCAATAACGTAGTGAGTTCAAATCCCGCTCAGGCGAGGTGTACTCGATACAACATTATGTGATAAAGTTTGTCAGTTATTTGGGGCAGGTCGGTAGTTTTCTCCTGGTACTCTGGTTTCCTCCACCAACAAAACTGACCGCTACAATGTAACTGAAATATTGTTGAAAGTGACGTTAAAACACCATATAACCAATTGGAACTATAGTACACATAGACTTATGGTTCAGAAACTATTGCACTCTGATACAATGAGTCGATACACAATTTTCATGGATTTATTTATAACACTGGATAATTATAGATGAATTGTAAAGCAAAACTAAAACAAAAAACACAGTGTAATGTGATGTCATTGCTAGTTTTTAGCTCACCTTGCCAAAGGCAATGTGAGCTTTTGCCATCACTTGGTGTCCGTCGTCCGTTAACTTTTCACATTTTAATCTTCTCCTCTGAAACCCCTCAGCCAAATGAACTGAAACTTGGTAGGAAGCATCTATGGAAGGTCCTCTATAAAGATCGCTCATTTCGTCCCGATCCATTAAACATGGCCACCACAGCCAATTCTTGTTTCTGATTGGCCGATTTAAAAAAATCTTCTCCTCTGAAACTGCATGACCAAATGAACCGAAACTTGGTAGGAAGCATCTATGGAAGGTCCTTTGTAAAGATTGCTCATTTTGTCCCCATCCATTAACAAACATGGCTGCCACAGGCAATTCTTGTTTCTGATTGGTCAATTTTTAGCTCGCCTTGCCAAAGGCAATGTGAGCTTTTGCCATCACTTGGCGTCCGTCGTCTGTTAACTTTTCACATTTTAATCTTCTCCTCTGAAACCGCAAAGCCAATTGATCTGAAATTTGGTAGGAAGCATCTATGGAAGGTCCTCTATAAAGATTGCTCATTTCGTTCCAATCCATTAACAAACATGGCCGCCACAGACAATTCTTGTTTCTGATTGGCCATTTTTTTTAAATCTTCTCCTCTGAAACAGCTTGGCCAAATGAACCAAAACTTGGTAGGAAGCATCTATGGAAGGTCCTCTATAAAGATTGCTCATTTCGTCCCGATCCGTTATTAAACATGGCCACCACAAGCAATTCTTGTTTCTGATTGGTTGATTTCTAAAAAAGAAAGATAACTCTTGCCTAAACTGTTAACAGAAAGATAACTCTTGATATTATCTCCTTTAGAAATTAACTAATGCTGATATAGTGTAACATGTTTATTCTATACATTAAAAGTAGGTATTCACATTTTAATATTCTTTTTAGCAAACCTTGCCAAAGGTAATATGAGCTTTTTCCATCACTTGGTGTCCGTCGTCTGTCATCCGTTTACTTTTCACATTTTAATCTTCTCTGAAAACCCTCAGCCAAATGAACTGAAACTTGGTAGGAAGCATCTATGGAAGGTCCTCTCTAAAGAGTGCAGATTTTGTTATGATCCATTACCAAACATGGCCACCACAGGTAATTCTTGTTTCTGATTGGCCGATTTTTTTAAATCTTGGCCAAATGAACCGAAACTTGGTAGGGAGCATCTATGGAATGTCTTCTATGAAGATTGCTCATTTCGTCCGATCGGTTAGCAAACATGGCTACCACCGAAACTTGGTAGGAAGCATCTATGGAATGTCCTCTATGAAGATTGCTCATTTCATCCCGATCGGTTAGCAAACATGGCCACCACATGCAATTCTTGTTTCTGATTGGTCGATTTCTAAAAAATCTTCTCCTTTGAAATTGCATAGCCATATGAACCGAAACTTGGTAGGAAGCATGTATTGAAGTTTCTGTATTAAGTTTCTTCAAAGCAGAATGAAAGGTGAGCGACACAGACTCAGTTTCCAAAAGCTTTCAGTATTAAGTCAGTAGAGTGAGTGAATGTTGTTTAATGTTAAATAAGAATATTTCGGCTGTATCATGGGGAGAACAAGTTACTTCAGTGAAATGATGATGATGTCCACTTTGTACCGGAGAAACATGCTTAATTGGATCGTTGTAGTGATATCTCACTGAAACAACAGTCCGTAGATAAACATATCTCTCCAGACATATTATCCTGATTCCGAGGCAACTGGTCTTTGCTCTTTCTCCTTGATGATGCGTGCTTAGCAGAGAAGCAACAAATACCAATTTTATATATAGTCTTTGGTTTAAGGAGAGCACACTAACCATTACGCTACGGACGCGGTTGTTAGGTCGGTAGAGATATGCTGACTAGATCATGTACCAACTTCACAGAAATATTGGCTCATATACATGTTGGTGACTGTCCCATTCGCACTGTGATTCACTTGATCACATATAGTTTCTTACTAGCTATCTTGGCAGCATGTCATGGTTTTTCTTATGCTCAATTGTTTGAGGTGTGACGTGGCTGTTCGTTTTGTTGATATTGGTGGAATTGTTACTCTCGATCTTTAGTTTTATGTGTATATTTTGTAGATCGTTGTTTGTCTGTTTGTACCGTTTCTTTTGGCCATTGTGTCGTCTGTTCTTCTTCGATTTACGGATTCTGATTACCCCTTTGGTATCTTCAAACTCTTCTTGACCATTTCCGTTTAAGCTTTCTTTTGATATGTTTCATCATCATCATCATCATTTTATTTGTATATGATTACTCTTTGCTATATTATATTTTTCAAATATTTACACCTGCCTGCAGTGTCGGATTTAGGACCGTATTCAGATTTGATTGTTCTGTGACTGCTTGTCAGGAACCGGTGGTGTCGGCTATATTCATGACCAGAACATGCTTGCCAGGAACCGATGTTGTCGACTATACTCAAGACTAGAACAATCTTGACAGGAACCGGTGGTGTCGACTATATTCATGGCCAGAACATGCTTGTCAGGAACCGTTGGTGTTGACTATATTCATGACGAGAACATGCTTGTCAGGAACCGGTGGTGTCGACTATATTCATGACCAGAACATGCTTGTCAGGAACCGGTGGTGTCGACTATATTCATGACCAAAACATGCTTGTCAGGAACCGGTGGTGTCGACTATTCATGACCAGAAAATGCTTGTCAGGAACCGATGGTATCGACATTTTTTATGTAAAATGTCACATTACCAGATTCAATTGTGACATTCTCAGCTTCAGATTTGTATACCCCTTTCCATCAGACGAGGGGTATATAATTCAGAACCCAGGAATGTGACATTATATATATCCTATTTAGCAACTGAATGATTATTATATTATGGTGTATATCTTTTAATTTTTAAGAATTCAATCATGTTCATAAGTTTTTTAAAGAAATTATGGAAAGCTGTTTCTGTATCAGATGTTGTTTTTGTGATGTGGAAAATGTTAGAAACATCAACATCTATTAGTGAAGAAATTTCAGCTCCATTTGAAGTTTTTCCCAAAAGAATATGCTTATTTTGTTCTGCGAATGACATTTTTTTGCATTATTTGAATCATGTGATATATATTTATGACTACAGTATTTTTTTTTAATAAACCATAATATAATGTTATATTAGTGCTTATTACATACTTCGTTCAAATAAAGGCATTTTTGTATGACCAATATGACCGGAAGTAAACTGTCCATATTTTCACACCCTGGGAAAATAACCGGTTATTGGATTATTACAAGATCATTTCCATATTGAGGCCAATATGGGTGTCTCTTTTCTAAATGTCGGAAGTATGTAATAAATAGTTTAATACATGGGCATTTCCATATTGGCCTGGTTATCATCCCTTCACCCATATTGGGAGTCTTGGAATGATAATCAGGCCAATATGGAAATGTCCATCTGTAATTAATTTTAAAATCAATGCATTTCTTACATGTTAATGGGTCAAAATATATTTCTTATATGCTGATGAGTCAAAATGTATTTGTCATGCTAATTTATAGTTTACATATTTATTTATTGTTTTAATCAAGCATTTTTTACTGAAAGGAGGAAAGACAGCATGTATAATGTAATCATTAATTTTTGTTTGTAAATATCATTAATACTGTCATTTAATAAAAATAATATATTAAAAACAATAACTGATTCCAGTTAATATAAACATTTATCAAATCAAGATATGTGATATTCATCACAACCTATGGCCTCTGTGAATATTGTTTCTTGGGTTGAAATTCAATTAACCTATTCAAAAGTCAATAATTGTGAAAAATTCAAGTTTTCAAAATTAATAGTTTCAATTATGATGAAAACCATTTGAACATATTTTTTTTTACTTGTCGTATATGTATCAAGAAATAAAGTGGAATTTTTTGGAAACTGTAAAAATAAATACCTTTCTTAATTTGATAACTCTTTCCTGAATCTCATGATATAATTTAGTCTGCAAAAAGTATGGTTAAGAGGAAGATTTAGACTAAATACTGCTACTGCATGATAAAATGTATGAGTTTTTTATTTTTTAGCTCACCTGATCAAAATGGTCATGTGAGCTATTACCATCACTTGGTGCCTGTCGTCCATCTGTAAACTGTCATACTTTTGGCATCTCCTCTTACTAGTGCACCCATTGTGTTACTATAGTTACAAATCCGGTGATAACCAGGTGAGTGATACAGGCTCAGGTGAGGCTTTAGTTTTTATTCATTCTAAATACTGTGATATTTTTTGTACTTTGTTTATTTTCTAAAATGTTTTGTCTACCGGTACTTGCTTGTTATTCATTTTTAATATTTTTTATCTACATGCTTGCCATATGTTTTTTATGTCTATTTGTACCCGATGCATAGATGTATGTGATCATATAGTAAAGTTATAGTATGTTCTTTATTAATTAGAAACAATCAGTTTTTATGTTCTAACTTATTATTATTATATAATTTATTTTCACCATGACATGAAATATCGCTGAAGCTAACCAATCTAGTTGTTATATAATTATGTTAAATATAATAAGATATTTTCTACTGTTTTATTGATAAAGTTTATCAGTGACTTACAACAGGTTGATGGTTTTTCCTGGTACCCCAATAAAACTGACTGCCACGATATAGCTGAAATATTGTCGAAAGTGGCATTTAACACCATAACCTTAACCCTTGATACCGTTTTAGTGTGATATGATCATGTGCATATTGTTAACATTTTCCAAATGACCATTTCCATTGGAGTTATGTCACCTTTTCTTTAATGCTATATTCTGTATGTCTGTTCAATATTCTTCAAGTAGTCTTTTATCATTTGATGGAAGGGGGTCGTTTTTGTCCTTATCGTATTGTTGTTGGAATTACAACTACCCGTGCAATCAGTGCCTATCACCTATAAAGTTGTGGCGAGTTATACTCAATACATTATGCGATGAAGTTTGCCAGTGACTTGCGACAGGTCAGTGGTTTTCTTCGGTTTCCTCCACCAATAAAAATTACCGCCACGATATAACTGAAATATTGTTGAAAGTGGCATTAAACACCATAAACCAACATACCATTTGATGGAACTTTATTTCTATTTGGTATGTTATCTTGATGTGATATGAGCACGTACAAATTGTAACGATTTTTCAAACAGCATAATGTCATGACATAGCTAAGATACTGGCATTAAACACCAATCAATCAATACTATTATGTACAAGTTATGGTCTGTCTCAATACTATTATGTACAAGTTATGGTCTGTGTCAATACTATTATGTACAAGTTATGGTCTGTGTCAATACTATTATGTACAAGTTATGGTCTGTGTCAATACTATTATGTACAAGTTATGGTCTGTGTCAATACTATTATGTACAAGTTATGGTCTGTGTCAATACTATTATGTACAAGTTATGGTCTGTGTCAATACTATTATGTACAAGTTATGGTCTGTATCAATACTATTATGTACAAGTTATGGTCTGTGTCAATACTATTATGTACAAGTTATGGTCTGTGTCAATACTATTATGTACAAGTTATGGTCTGTGTCAATACTATTATGTACAAGTTATGGTCTGTGTCAATACTATTATGTACAAGTTATGGTCTGTGTCAATACTATTATGTACAAGTTATGGTCTGTGTCAATACTATTATGTACAAGTTATGGTCTGTATCAATACTATTATGTACAAGTTATGGTCTGTGTCAATACTATTATGTACAAGTTATGGTCTGTATCAATACTATTATGTACAAGTTATGGTCTGTGTCAATACTATTATGTACAAGTTATGGTCTGTGTCAATACTATTATGTACAAGTTATGGTCTGTGTCAATACTATTATGTACAAGTTATGGTCTGTATCAATACTATTATGTACAAGTTATGGTCTGTGTCAATACTATTATGTACAAGTTATGGTCTGTATCAATACTATTATGTACAAGTTATGGTCTGTATCAATACTATTATGTACAAGTTATGGTCTGTGTCAATACTATTATGTACAAGTTATGGTCTGTGTCAATACTATTATGTACAAGTTATGGTCTGTATCAATACTATTATGTACAAGTTATGGTCTGTGTCAATACTATTATGTACAAGTTATGGTCTGTGTCAATACTATTATGTACAAGTTATGGTCTGTGTCAATACTATTATGTACAAGTTATGGTCTGTATCAATACTATTATGTACAAGTTATGGTCTGTGTCAATACTATTATGTACAAGTTATGGTCTGTGTCAATACTATTATGTACAAGTTATGGTCTGTATCAATACTATTATGTACAAGTTATGGTCTGTATCAATACTATTATGTACAAGTTATGGTCTGTGTCAATACTATTATGTACAAGTTATGGTCTGTGTCAATACTATTATGTACAAGTTATGGTCTGTATCAATACTATTATGTACAAGTTATGGTCTGTATCAATCTTTGTAAAAGGTACATGTACTTAAGCTTACTTATTATATGATGTCCAAATGGACCAGTTCAGTGGGAGCTATTTGGCTCTTCTCCATTGCTCATCTGCGATAACCAATCATCGTGACATATGTATGGAAGTAACCATGACAAACGAATAGATGCATTTTTAGCACAACAATGCATGCAGTCTATTTTTTTAGGTACCTATATGTTCATGCTTATCACATGTTGAAGTTCTTTTATTATCAGGGATACATTTTGTATTAGTGCCATAAATTAATTTTATTATAGATTTCATTGTTGTTTTTGTTTTCTCATTTTTATATTTCATTCTTTAATGAATATACAGTCACACTTCTCTTTGTACTAGAAGTAACAGTTTATATATAAATATATATATGAGAAGCAGCAAATACTAATTTAATAGTTTTTGATTTGATCTGAACCCTCAACCTATTGTGATCAAGCTGAGCATGCTAACCCTCAACCTATTGTGATCAAGCTGAGCATGCTAACCTCAACCTATTGTGATCAAGCTGAGCATGCTAACCCTCAACCTATTGTGATCAAGCTGAGCATGCTAACCTCAACCTATTGTGATCAAGCTGAGCATGCTAACCTCAACCTATTGTGATCAAGCTGAGCATGCTAACCCTCAACCTATTGTGATCAAGCTGAGCATGCTAACCTCAACCTATTGTGATCAAGCTGAGCATGCTAACCCTCAACCTATTGTGATCAAGCTGAGCATGCTAACCTCAACCTATTGTGATCAAGCTGAGCATGCTAACCCTCAACCTATTGTGATCAAGCTGAGCATGCTAACCTCAACCTATTGTGATCAAGCTGAGCATGCTAACCCTCAACCTATTGTGATCAAGCTGAGCATGCTAACCTCAACATATTGTGATCAAGCTGAGCATGCTAACCTCAACCTATTGTGATCAAGCTGAGCATGCTAACCTCAACCTATTGTGATCAAGCTGAGCATGCTAACCTCAACCTATTGTGATCAAGCTGAGCATGCTAACCTCAACCTATTGTGATCAAGCTGAGCATGCTAACCTCAACCTATTGTGATCAAGCTGAGCATGCTAACCTCAACCTATTGTGATCAAGCTGAGCATGCTAACCTCAACCTATTGTGATCAAGCTGAGCATGCTAACCTCAACCTATTGTGATCAAGCTGAGCATGCTAACCTCAACCTATTGTGATCAAGCTGAGCATGCTAACCTCAACCTATTGTGATCAAGCTGAGCATGCTAACCTCAACATATTGTGATCAAGCTGAGCATGCTAACCTCAACCTATTGTGATCAAGCTGAGCATGCTAACCTCAACCTATTGTGATCAAGCTGAGCATGCTAACCTCAACCTATTGTGATCAAGCTGAGCATGCTAACCTCAACCTATTGTGATCAAGCTGAGCATGCTAACCATTACACCACTGATGCCATATATGGGAAAAGTTGTTTTGTTGTGTTTATTCAATTATGATACAACTTACTGAAATTGGTGTAAAAAACTCATTTAAACAAAAAAGAAATAACTAGGGATATATATGTGCATGTAAGATCCTACATAAATTAGTTGGTTCAAATTTAAAAAAAGAACAAGAACAAATAATTTTCATAAATCTATTCCGACCAATAAAATTCTGGCACTTTGACAAACAATAACAACCTAACAACAAATCTTCTATTGAATGGAAAATAAAAATGATTTGTGATTCTACGATGTATTGAAAACCTTTGGTAATGTTTCACCCTGAGTATGACATTCAAAATTAAACTTATTGTGGTTACATTACTTTCAGCGCAATGCTATGTAACTGTAAAATTCTGTGGCATTAAAAATATATCTTTAAAACTGGCATATAAGTAATACAACGGAACCTGTCTAGAAAGACGTAGTCTTACAGACAAAATGTTCACTTACAAAACAGGTGGTCTTTCAATAGAGGTTTGTATTTTAGACGACTGACATGAAAAAGGTGGTCTTTCTTGAGAGGTTCGTATTTTAAACAACTGGCATGAAAATGGTGGTCTTTCATTAAAGCGGTCTCTCTAAACAGGTTTTCATATATCAATAATTTAAATATTTATTTTATACAACCTTGTCTTAACACTTGTTAAACCCTATTTTACGGATACAAACTATAAGGCACGATGGACAATAGGATAGGTTTTTTTCCTTCTTTAAATATTGTATATCATGGATTTGAAAGCTGCCAAGTATATAATTATATTAAAATAAACTGTCCATATAATACAAAATAATGAAAATATTTGAAACTTGACGAAATTCCTGTCCAATTTTGAAGAAAAAAATTGCATGGAATTGTTCATTACTCAGAATAAAACACATGTTATGTTTAAACTCACATTGTCCCATTTTATGACCAACAGTTTGTATTTTTGGATGAAATTCAATCAAATGGATTACATGACAAAGAAATGCTCAGACTTTGCAAAAGTGCAATTTCAATTATTTCAAAATGCGTCTGAAGAAATATTTGATAGAAGTCCTCCAAAAATACAAACTGTACAAAAATAACTCTCTTACTCAAGAGTTTTCATATATGTTTTCTAAAAGTTAATGGAGAAATATAGAAATGATACAAATATACAGAATATATAACAAATGATACAAAAGTCTGTACATGTTGGTGTGTATATAAATTTGATCGCTATTGCACAATATCCACATTCATTCTACGCTGTCTTCCATCAATAAATACAACTCTCACTCACCAAAATCAGATCTACAAAGTTTTAATGGAGCACCATTATAAATCTGATGTCAGGCTCTATCTATAGCACTTTTTTGACTTTCTGGATACAAAAAAAGAAGGAAGGAACTTCAGCTATCTGATAATTGCTCGTCTGGTAGCACTCTAGGGTATAACTGTAAAAAAATATATAATAAAAATGAAATCTGTTATATCTTGTCCGGAAAACAATATAGATAAAAAAAAACCTTGCTAAACAACTTAAAGTTCAGTGTTGAACAAAAATTTACTAAAAAGTGATTACCGGTATTTTATTTTCGACTGTGTTATAATCAAACAAATATCAATTACTATGAGAAAAATATTGTGAACCTTGTTATTTCAAAATTTTAGAAGTAGTCTCCCTTGGATAACTCAAAGGAAAAAATGGTCCTATTGTAGTAGATGTTAGCTTAATTTTTCCTGTACAATGGATACTTCATAATAAGATCATCAATTCCTTCAACATTGACACAAGAAGATTCCACTGTACTTTTGTTCACCAATATATAGGGTTAGGGTTATGATGTTTAATGCCACTTTAAACAATATTTCAGTTATATTGTGGTGGTCAGTTTAATTGGTGGAGGAAACAGGAATACCCAAAGAAAACCACAGACCTGCAGCAAGTCACATGACAAACTTTATGTTGTATCGAATACACCTCGCCATGAGCAGCATTCAAATTTACAATTTTAATGGTGATAGGCACTGATTGCATAGATAGTTGTAAATTCAACTACCATACGATCACGACGGCCTCGCTATTCCTTCACGTGATGACACTAATTTGTTTTTTTATCAACTACTTTTCTTAAATTGATATTTTTAAAAGAGATATTTTTGTAACATGGCAAAATGAATTTATCCATACTACTTCATTAGTGAAGTAATTTATTACAGAAAGCTTACCCCTATCAGATTTCTAGCTATGTATCCTTCCTGCCCTGAAATCTTGGACCACCACCATTCCTTCTCATGTTCGTCTCCTTTTTTGAGGACAGTGATCTCATCCCCAATAGAAAAGGAAAGTTCATCAGGATGCTGGTTTTCATAATCAAAAACAGCGTACACAACACCATTGTTTAAAATGCCCAGTTTTTCTTGTATGCCTGAAAAATTATTAAGCTTTTAAATATCACAAGGGAAATAACTCTTGTATTATAATAAATTTCTTGTTAACACATTTTTTTACATAGTTACCATATACAAGAATAAATATATTTAATATTCAAAATATTTCACATGTTAAATAATTCTTGATCTACATTAAAAAAAATCCATTTACCAGCATATAACATTTGAAAGATCTGTTGCAATACTATTGCTCTCAAATAGTAAAAAATTGGTTTGAATATTTTCTGTTGTAAAAGTATGCTTTGGCTATGTATATTAAATTTATTCTTGTCCTTGGTACTGCCTATATCATTAAAAAAAATCCAGGAAGTAAATTATGAAATTCAATATAAACAAGAAGACAAATGAATGTACATAAAACAATGAGCAATTTCTCATTTGTAATATGACGAGAACAAGTTAATTTTCAATGAGATAATGATGAGGTTTGCTTTGTACTAGACCAACATGCTTAGTTGGATCTTTATAGTGCTAGCTCACTGAAACAATAGTCTGGATGTAGACATGTCGTTCCTCTTGGACACATTGTCTGGATTCCGAGCCAACCAGTCTTTGCTCTTACTCCTTAAATTTGCATGCTTAGCAGAGAAGCAGCAAACACCTATTACAGTCAGTGGTTTGACTTGACCGGGGCTCAAACCCAAGATCTACCGCACTTGAGACAAGTACGCTAACCATTACAACATCGATGCGGTTACATAATGTAGAGGACCCGGAGAAAACCATCGACCTGTCACAAGTCACTGACAAACTTACATAATGTTGTACACCTCGCCCTGATCGAGATTCGAACTCACAACATCAGTTGTGATAGGCATTGATTGCATAGGTAGTTGTAAATCCAACTACCATACGATAATGGCCACGACGGCCCCACTAATGTAGAATAAAATATAAACATACTGTAAAGATAATCAGAACAGTTGTCAAATCCTTCTTCTTCTTCTACACATTTCTCTGCCGCCGTTTCCTGATCACTGATTGTTGTCGCAAATATACATGCCCCATGCTCTACCAGGAACTTAACTATCGGTAAATTATTGCATGATGCTGCACAGTGTAGTGGGGTCCTATTAAGATGAAAAATAAAGATGTACATGTCATTAAAATACACATTCACAGGAAACACTGAATGAATCGTGGAATATCTCAATAAAATTTAATACATGTAGTTTATTTGTAAAACAGATAAAAATGATAAAAATTGCTAACTTTAGTAAGTAGTTATTGTAGTCTATACTAAATTTTCTTCCTTATTATATTTTTTATATAAATTCAAAGATGGAAGTTGCCATCAGCAAGAGAACATTTGATTTTTTGTCTTGGTACAAAATTTTATATGCAACTATAGTTTGTACCTGAAGCTCAAATCTCAAGAATTTTGTTTACAAAAAAAATATATTATTTGCCCTTGCATCGCTGCTATGAATAAAACAATTTATGATTTTTATTACCAAACATAGCTTAGATATTAAAACATACTCATTCCACAAAATTTAAAAGTGTGCTCTTCTTTATGAAAACATTCCACAAAAAGATATTCTGGAAACTAGAATAATTGAAACTTAAGTCACTTAATGTCCATCTGACAGGCTGTCAGTACAGTAGCACCCTTCTTAAATGGCCCTCCCACCAAAGACCACCCCTCTTATCAGGTACTGTGATGGTCAAATACTACTAAATTGTCCCCCCTCAAGACAGGCCACCCCTCCTTCAAGGCTACTTTTTCCTTGCAGAAGGGGTGGTCTTTTAAGAAGTTGACTATTGTACTACATTTTTGCACAGCGCGAAAATAAGTTTGTCAAGAATTGGTACGTACCAGCCATCACTGTCTGGAGAATTGACATCACAACCAAACTCCACTAAGAAAGTGACAATATCATAATGTCCAGCACATATTGCATTGTGTACTGCTGTAATGCCCTCGTCATTTGGCTCACTTACATTTGCTACCTGTAAAATAAAGAATAAAATGTTTTATAATGTATGGTCAGAGATTATGATGACACGTCTTATATGTGGGGGGTTAGGGTTATGCCTTATGGTGCTTAACGCCACTTTCAACAATATTTCAGTTATATCATGGAGTACCCGGATAAAACCACAGACCTGCCGCAAGTCACTGACAAACTTTATCACATAATGTTGTATCGAGTACACCTCGCCTCAGCAGGGTTCGAACTCACAATGTTAGTGGTGATAGGCACCGATTGCACAAGTAGTTAAACTTCCAACTACCATACGATCACGACCACGACAGACCCCATGTTATGTGTGAGTATCTGTGGTTGATGTATTGCAAGTTAAAAACACCATAGATGTAACATATATTTAATGGTTTTGATTCAATTAAATGTTCATCGAATTTAATACCCGACAATGCCTTTTGATTGTGTTGAGAGAGCTATATCTTAAATTCCTGATATTACCTGTAATTTGAAATTACAGAGTTACTGGTAAAACTTTAAAAAATACAACCAATAAGACAGCAAAAGTTTTGCGGTGGTAGAAAAGATTACATTTGCTTATGTTCCATTTTTTTTTTATTTATGACCAAACATTTTGTAAATATATATTTCTTAACCAATATAAATTATTGATTGTGTTAGAAGCCAGTAAATTTATGTCTTGGAGGGAGAAGTCTCTTCCCTAGAATTCTCAATGCAATATTATCCCCTGCAAAAAAACTAAGGTTTTTGTTGTTCGACAAGAATGTCTTGGATGTTTTGGTTGTCTTTTCATTATGAGTATCGGTATGCTAGAAAGTTATTGCATTTAAATATTGAAAATCCTTCAAAAATATAACAATCTACAAAATATATACTGGTAAAACATGTGGGAATCAATATTGTCCATTGCCCATTGAAATCAGATTTACAAATTTGAGTTTGTCAGTGACTTGCGGCACATTGATGGTTTTTTTACGTACTCTCCGGTTTCCTCTACCAATAAAACTGACCGCCACGATATAACTGAAATATTGTTCAAAGTGGCGTTAAACACCATAAACCAAACCAAACCTACAAATTTGAAATTACATATTTTTAATTTTTCAAGCAAGGAGCTTACAGGTGTATCAACTTCAGCCTTAAATTTCAAACAAATTTCATAGATTTCTATTATTTGCACCAAGATCTCGTAGATTAAAATACCATGAACAATTTGTGTTCTTTCAGGTAGTTTTTGACAGTGTATGCATGTACAATTTACATAACAACATAATAATGCCAATTCTAAAAAATCCTGAATAATGCATTTATGAAAAATGAATTTTTATCCTACTGCATTTAAATTTCAGCTTAATATTAACATTCTTGTCACTGCTTACATTAAATTCACACAAATAATAGTCCATGGTTCAAAATGTGTGTTTGATGCATATTATGGGAATTAAGAATATCATTCAAACATCAGTTTAAATACCTTATACCTAATAGAACGTAACTTTCCCACACAAGGTAGTAATCAAAAGAAATTTACACCTATAATTTTAAAACTTGCACCAAATTTTCTATAAAAAAATGTTGTAAAATGCAGCTAATTTGTAACAAGATTTTTTTCAGTATGTGTAACCATATTATTTCAATAGCATAGTTACATTTTTTCTTTCTTATATTACTCTGATACTTTAAATTCATTTTTTTAACAGATTTTCCATTATATGAAATTAGAGACTTGTTATTTATGTATTACTTTTTACAAGGAATAAGATTTTTTTTGGTTTAGCTCAAATTAACTCCATTTTTATGTAACAAACCAACAGAAACTATATATACCACACGTACAAAGGAATAACTCAGCCTTATCCTTTAAAATTATACTTGTAACAACAATAATTTATTTATACACACCTGACTAGCGCATCTTTTTACCAATTCAAGTTCACCTTCCAGCGAAGCATCCAGCAATAATGCTAATGGATTGAAACTAACACGATTAGCATTCTTTTTGGAATTGGCATTTTTCAAATTTGTTTTCTTCCCCCGAAAAACTACATCTTCCATTTTTGTTTCAACTTTAGATGTTGGACTTTCTGCAGACGAAATTGAGGAAGAACTATTTGAATCACTTTGTTTGTCGTCTGCATTTTGCACTACAACAAGATTTCCCATACCGTCCACTGGAACTTTTTCGGGAATTTGATCCATAAATGATGTTGCCTGGGTTTCATGTTGCATATTATTAAAATTGAAAGTGTTTTGTTGGTTCTGTGGAGAATGAACATTATATTTATTAAGTAATTTGGTCATATCCTCATTTTCACTGTCTGAATGTCTACGTCGGATGGTTTTTGGCGTATTTCTATTATGACTGACTTTATCTGATGCAATGTCTGTATAATGTGGAGATCCAGGAGAATGTACACCACCGTGCTGATGACCTGGGTGCGTCGGCGACAATGGAACATTTGAAACATTGTCACTTATATTATTCTGATCCTTTGTTCCAGAATCTTTTTTATTGTCAGAATTTTCATTTGATCCTCCGCTATAAATCAAATTAAAGTTTTGCTGGTATTTTTTCATAGCTTCAGGTCCTAACCTACCCATATATGTGTTTGCTATTAAATTTTTCGATGCATATCTTAGCGGTTGTTTAGAGATATTTGTTGAAGAATTTCCATTTGTAACGTTACTCACTGAATTGTCTGATCCGTTTGAATTTTGGGAAGAATCCTTAGCAGTTTGATGTCCATTTTCTGACCCTATTTTAGAAACACTGACATGGGAAGAATCCAATTGATCATGTGACTTTTGTTGAGAATGTTTCTGCCTGTCACCAGTGATCGCTTGTCTATTTCTCACATATACCGTCGGAGCACCCGTTGGTTGTAAAGGACCATTCAATAAAGACCCATGAATATCATGGGGTATTTCTTTTTGTGAACCTTCACTCGAGGCAGGAGAACTCTGCCCACTTCCACTTGTTCGTACTTCATCATGAACATTAACAGATGATACTGGTGCTTGTATTCTATTTGTCAGCACATTTGTACTGTAAGTTGTCCCAAAGGGTCTAGGTGCTAAATATGTCAGGTTCGTTGTTCCTGCTCGTGCAGGAATTGGTGGTGGAGCTGCATAAGAATGTCCACTGCTTGGTGCAGTTGATGTTGATGAAACTCCTTGATGACGCTGAGCTGCTTTTATTATAGAATCTGATAGCTGGTTTTGTGAGAATCCATTTACCATATTTTTAACATTTACACTTAAAGGAATTTTCAACTGATCATGTTTGGATGTGTTGTTATTGTTTTGTTCTTTGCTCTCTGAGTCCTTACCACCTGAAGTTTTAGACTTTTCTGGTAGGGAGAATTTAGTATTGGTTGGGAGAGTTTGATATTTTGGATCTTGTTTTGCAAATCCAGATTTCAAGTCCATATCATCCCCATTTTCATGTTTGTTCGAGTATTGAATATAAGGTTCGATGGCTGCAATATTTGATCCTATTGGTCGATTTGATCCTTTGTTTTGATTGGCTATTTGTTTCTGTTGCTCTGCTTGTTGTGCTTTCTTTTTCTTCAAGCGTTGTTGAAGTTCATGAATTCTGTAATCCATTTTGGAAATTTCATCATTTCTTTTTGATAACATCTCTCTGTGAACATTCAGTTTAGAGTTCTGTTGCTCGTTCATTTTATTTCTCAGCTGTAAAATGACAAATAATAATAAGTTACATCATGCATCTTAAAATAACATTCATATTGATTCCTATTTTTACCTAATATCTGTGTGTATGTTTTAACACTTACAAGAGTGATTTTTAATTTTAAAACTTTGTAATAAATTGATGTAGCATGTATAAATAAAGAGGCCTCTGTGGCTGTGATGGTTGGTGGTTGAATTTACATCTACTTAAGCAATAGGAGTACAAAGTTTTGTAAGTGTGGCTCTTCTTAATGATACAACTTTATGTGATCATGTTTGTCCATGAATTATAATATTTTTATTTTTGTTCTTTTTCTGAAACTTAGATATTCATGCACCAATAAAATAGGGTGAACTAGGTATCCCAGTGGTTAAAGAGGCTAAGAAGCGACTTAGACTTCTTATCACAAACGTAACACATACTGATGTGGGTTGGCACCTAATGTCCATTCAACTCAATTCTTAATGGTTTCACCGATTGGTTTTGTTTTATCTGTCCAGGCTTTCTTCCCTGAACAAGTCCTGTAGACACGATACGGTTGAAAAATTGATGAAATTGACAATAAATAACAACTAAAACAGATTACCACAATTGACTAGAAATTTTGTTGAAATGCCAGAATCCAAAATTCTCTTTAAATGTAACCTGGTAATAAACTTGTTACTACAATTTATTGTGACAATGACATATACTTTATGATATGAAGTATTTACTTGACTTATTCCAGTACAAAGTGGTCATGATCGTATGGTAATTGGATTTACAACTACCTATGTAATCAGTGCCAATCACCACTAACATTGTGAGTTCGAACCCTGTTCATGGCGAGGTGTACTCAATACTGCATTATGTGATAAAATTTGTCGGTGACTTGTGGGAAGTCGTTGGGTTTTTCCCCAGGTACTCCATTTCCTCCAATAATAACTAAAATATTGTAGAAAGTGGCATTAAACACCATAACCCTTACTCTATTCAAGTACATATTGAAGAGATATGTGCAGTCACATTATTTCTTTTTTTGCTCTTGTTTTCAGCTTTTATAAATTTCAATATATTTGTATTGATTCTTTGGAGGGAGTTTTAAGAACAAAACCTTGATGAAAATGAAAATTAACCCAACCCCCCACCCCAAAAAGAAAAACAACACTCTTTCATAACAATATGATTCCTACCATCAATTCTTGTTTTAATTTCTCTAATTCTATAGCAGCAGCACTTTTCTCTCCGTTCTTCTGATTTGCTCTTTCTGTCCTTATTTCCTCTAGCTGTTGTGTCAATTGTTCTACTTTAGCTACAGCCATCACTAATTCCTTTTCTTTCTCCGTGAACAATGCTTTTACACTCTCTAATTCAGAATCTGAAATGTCATCACTTATATCATTGTAAGAATGTACTTAAAATTTTATTAATAATATAAATGTGATGATTTTTAATCATCGAGATTTCAAGTGCAATCTATATTTACATATAGAAAAGTTTGCATTGTTTATTAATAGTTAATTTCTGAGAAATGACGAAAATCTGCACATACAAAATACATGTAATGATATTACTCATACAGATTTAAATGTTTTCTATTTTTAACATTCAGAAAAGTTTGTGTGTGTATTAATAGTCAACATCGTAAAAATGATGAAAATATTGATGCACTTGTAAAGATTTTGAATCCTCGAGATTTCAATTATTATCTATTTTTACAAATAGAAGAGTTTGTGGTGTGTTTATAAATAGCTAACATCGTAAGAAAGAAATTGACGAATATCTGGGCAGCTTTTTAATACGAAAATCTGTTCCTATAAATAAATTGCCAATAACCTCATGATCTGAATAGATTAAAAAAGCCCAATTATGCAGGAAAATAATTAATTGCAAGGAAGTTGATAATACTTGAACAACTGCATGAAAAATAAGAGTCATAAAGTGTATTGTTATAAACAGGATAAATATGGGGATTATCTGTAATATTAATTAGTTCCTGGTGCAAAAATATCGTCATAATGTTATACATCCACACAGGACAAGTATAAGATACAGTACTATTGAAACAAAAGAAGCGGCCCGTATTGGATATAACGGGTTTCTTTTTCCGCATGAGTACTCAGGTGAAGGCCGAGGTGTGTAGCACCAAGGCCGTCACCTGAGTACGAATGTGGAAAAAGAAACCCGTTATATCCAATACGGGCAAATTCTTTTGTTTCAATAATAATGTATCTAACTTGTACAATAATAGTGTTGGTGAAAAAATAAATGGTATGGCATATATTTTTACACTTTTAATGTTTAGAAAGCCAAATAAGACAACAATTAACAAAAATAAAACCACAAATTTTTATTGGTCAACGTCCTTTCGATTCTCGTTTATATTTAGATATTTCAAGGTCTTTCAAGTGTCCAAAATGTTCACCTGTGGTCTGTCTGATTTGTTATTACTTGCGGTCGGTTCGTTAGTTGTTTTTGTATTGCGAGAATACATTTTAAAAGTTCACATACTCGTCAGTTCTGAACATAAATCGTGTCACGAATATTGCTTTTTTAAACAAATTGTTGATATTTTTTTTAACAAAGCTTACTATCAAGAGTCATATATACTAATTATAGAGTATAGCAGTGTGGTCACCGTAGCTGAGTGGTTAGATGGAAGTTTTGAAAGTCAAAGTAGACTTGAAAAGCCCAACAGTGGTTCGATACCCGAAAGTCCCAAAATATGTTTAACATGTTTTTAAGCCTAAAACAGTAAAAGGTTAAAGTTCATATATTCAGTACAGTGGCCTGTATCATCGACCCCTAGTAACGGCCTGTATCATCGGCCTCTATTACCGGCCTGTATGTGATATTAGAGGCCGCATCTACAATAGCGTTTCTGGGGGTATTGTTGTACAATTAAAATTACTAAAATAACCTAATGTTTTCTACATATCATATCAATGTACCAATCGGATTGAGGGGTTATGTTAAGGTTAGGGTTAGGGTTATGGTGTTAAACGCCACTTTCAACAATATTTCAGCTATATTGTGGCGGTCAGTTTTATTGGTGGAGGAAACCGGAGTAAACCACCAACCTGCCGCAAGTCACTAACAAACTTTATCACATAATGTTGTATCAAGTGCACCCCACCTGAGCCGGATTTACACCCCAGTTAGTGGTGATAGACACTGATTGCATAGGTAGTTGTAAATCCAACTACGATCATGACAACAATGACCCTCCAAATCAGATTGAATGGAATGAAATGACTTAATTATTTTGGTTACCTAGAAAATAATAGGTGTTCCATCACAAATAGCAACTAGTCTGTGCATGTATGGCCAACTTAGCAGGACCCACCTATGGTATGTCAAAACTCAAATACAAAAAAAACCCATGCATTTACCTGCAGTTTAGTTCTGAACATCACAACATGACATTCAATAGCATTTAAAACCATTTAAATTTGTATCATAGGTGTAACAATAACCAATTTTGTTTTTATATATTTAGGTTTAATTGGGAGATAATATGTCAATTTTGTCAGGGTAGATTGTTGATCTACACTGAATAATCTTTTTTTTTTACAATATGATGTTTAACCATGCAAAAATTTCGTGTTTGTTTTTTGTTCCAAACAAGTACCCATCATTTCTGTGTACACGTGTATGAAGTTTAGCAGAGGAGTGACTCGTGTTGTTGTGGATGGTTCTATTGTCTTTTTTACAATACATGTATGATGTTTAACCCTGCATATATTTCGTGTTTGTTCCAAACTAGTACCCTTCATTTCTGTGAGTACATGTATGAGGCATAATGGAGGAGTGACTTGTATTGTTGTGGATGCTTCTATTGTTTAACAGAGGAGTGCCTCATGTTGTGGATGGTTCTATTGTTTAACAGAGGAGTGCCTCATGTTGTGGATGGTTCTATTGTTTAACAGAGGAGTGCCTCATGTTGTGGATGGTTCTA
The DNA here is from genome assembly GCA_963680875.1 of Bathymodiolus brooksi. Taxonomy (NCBI): domain Eukaryota; kingdom Metazoa; phylum Mollusca; class Bivalvia; order Mytilida; family Modiolidae; genus Bathymodiolus; species Bathymodiolus brooksi. Next base: position 69,840,996 of record OY804576.1, on the reverse strand, counting down.
TTGTTTAACAGAGGAGTGCCTCATGCTGTGGATGGTTCTATTGTTTAACAGAGGAGTGCCTCATGTTGTGGATGCTTCTATTGTTTAACAGAGGAGTGCCTCATGTTGTGGATGGTTCTATTGTTTAACAGAGGAGTGCCTCATGTTGTGGATGGTTCTATTGTTTAACAGAGGAGTGCCTCATGCTGTGGATGGTTCTATTGTTTAACAGAGGAGTGCCTCATGTTGTGGATGGTTCTATTGTTTAACAGAGGAGTGCCTCATGTTGTGGATGGTTCTATTGTTTAACAGAGGAGTGCCTCATGTTGTGGATGGTTCTATTGTTTAACAGAGGAGTGCCTCATGTTGTGGATGCTTCTATCATTGGCTACTACCATTTTATTTTCAATATTACTTACTTAAGTTACCATTGTTACTTTGTTGCTTTTCAACTTCCCCTCTCAGCTCTCTCAATTTCTTTAGTTTCATTTCTTGAGTTTCTATCCTGTCTCGTAGTTTCTTCAATCTTTCGTTTTCAGCCGTTATTTGTTGCTGTTTTTGTTCTTGTTGTTTCAGATACTTTAATCTTTGTTCCTTAGCAACCAGGACCTGCTGCTGATTCTCAATTTGATGTTGTTGTCGAGCAGCCATGTCCTGGAGCTCTGTTAAGGTCAAATCCACTCCACCTGGTAACTGCAATGAAAAGATACATTAATAATAGTCATATTAATAGTCATCTTTAATATACAACTTGTACAATCAGTGCTATCACCACTAAAGTTGTGAGTTCAAACCCTGTTTATGGCGAGGTGTACTCGATACAACATTATGTGATAAAGTTTGTTAGTGATTTGCCACAGGTCAGTGGTTTTCTCTGGGTACTCTGTTTTCCTCTACCAATAAAATTGACAGCCAGGATATAACTGAAATATTGTTGAAAGTGGCATCAAACATCATAACCCTAATCCTTAAAATACAGAATAACAAAATGAGACAGTAAGAAGAAGAACGACAATAACAGGGCTGTTCTTTAATCCCCCCCCCCCCCCCCAAGTCCCATTAAAAATATGACCTGATATGACTACAAATATTTGATAGCAACAAACAAATACTTTTAAATGACTGTAGGATACAAATCTTGTGGTATTTGATAACAAAAAATATATTTATTGTGCTATCAAAAAATTGTTGAAAATTAATTGTCAGCAATTTTCAAGTGCTTAGATTAAAGGCTTATAATTATTGTACAGATGATTAATTATCAAATATCTAAGCTAAAAATTGACCTGATAAAAACATAAAAATGCCAATATTTATAAAGAGATACCACATCTTTAAGTCATGCATCACTTACCATCAATATTCATAATGTTTAATAGAATAAAAATGTTGGCTTATGCCAAATATAATGTATATAAAGAGGTGACAAACAGTCTGTCACTAAGTAAAAATGTTGACAAAAAACATAAAAAACAGATTATACAATCTTTTGATTGTATTTTCTGTATCATAAACATTTACATGTACTTTTAAAAATCTTCCTACCTAAGTATAAAGGTATTTAATATAAACCGTTGACAAATACCATATTTCTTTTAATTTAAAATACATTCATTACACAAAGGAAATATCTTTTAAGAATACTTTATTGACCAATTAAGGACCCACAAGGGGCATATAGCAATTACAATGATTGACAATATGGAATACATACAATGTACACAATAACAACAAAGAAATATTGATAATGTCATATAAGCAACCAGTGTAATCTATTTGAATAATATAGTTTATATGGATATTTTAAACAGCAGACTAGACAAGGCTTTAAATAATAATTCAAAAAAAAATAACGTTAAGTGTTGTATGTAAGCATATCCATGATATTAAAAAAGACACGAATGTAGATTTTTTTCAAAAGGAGGCAAAATTGTACGACTCTTGATGAATTAAAAAGAACAACAAAAACACCAACCTTCCGCCTCATTTTCTCATCCAAATATAAACAATGTTATCTTTTGAAATAGCTTTATCATAAACGACTCATTGTTTAAGCACTTCACACTATCTATAGTAAATAGATTATCCCCCTTTCTTTAAGTCTTTTCACAGGCTTAAATAATAAAGTTAGGAATATTGACATTCTACCTAATTATTAAATGACACACCTTTCCTTTGTTACCTGTCACACCTGTCCTAATCAATAATCAATCAATATTGTTGGGGGGGTTATAGAACATTTACTTTCATCAAACAATTAGCATTAAGGATGTCTTTGATCCTCACCTGCAATCTTCAGGTAAAATCAATAATAAATATTTACATAATTTAAGTATATGTAAATAAAATATTGACTTGAGAATCAACCATCTGCAGAATCCATTGTTTTCATTCATAAGCTTGTCTGAGTCATTATATACAATGTACTCCTCAAGATGTGTATATATAATACACTGGTTTTAATGACCACTGCATTTTACACCAAATGTTAATTTTCACCTTATCATATCTAGTGTTTATATACAAAAATAGAAACAAATTGGTTTAATGACTCATATAATCGGTCTATCTTTTGTCTTTTTTTTTTTCAGTGTATCAGGTATTTGGTAAAATGAGGATATTGGAAATACTAGATATATAATTTGCAGACATATGTTACTGAAATTCGACTTTTTTAGGAAGTAGATATTCCGATCAAAATTGTTTCAGTTGTAGAGGAGTAGAAATATAAAATGTAGGTCACAAGCTGTTGATAAGGAGATGAGGAAAAATCAAAAGATGGTAGAAACATTGAATTACAAATAAATGTATAGGAACTGCTTTGAGTGATTGTTGCTTAATGCCAAAATGAGCATTTTTTCAGCTATATCATCGCGAGAAGATGTTACATTCGATGAAATGATGATGATGTCTTATTTGTACTAGATAAAACTGGATAAATAAAAAAAATTGTCTTCTTATTTTTGTTAACATTTTTTTTATGGTGTTTAATGCCACTTTCAACAATATTTCAGCTATATCGTGATGGTCAATTTTATTGATAGATGCTCAATTCATATTCATATATTTTAAACAGTAATAAAGAACAATACATCACTATTATTGTAACTAGTAATAAAATACAAATACGGCCATCATTATTTTGGACAAATTGTGTCCGAAAATCAATAAATGACCACCAAAAATACAGTAAACGATCATAAATCAGCAATATGTCCAGCCATCAAACACCTACAACCTTGGGCTGATTTATGTCAATTCTATATTTGTTGACATTGTATCATGTCAATTAGCCTGTTTTTTTCTATATACCCTTTAGACATTTATAATATTTATTTATAGTCAATTTATCTGTAAACATAAACAATACACAAACATAAGAAAGTCTTACTTTTAATGTTTTCCTGATCATAAAAAAACCAAAATGGGTATAAATATTGTCACTCCCATTTATATGATTGATGACCATGCAGTGAGCAGACGTCAAAACTAGAGGAACAGAAATTCATGTACACTAGATAAATACTGTAATACACTAGGCAACCAAAGCAGCAGAATACACGATAAAACTAGAGGAACAGAAATTCATATATACCAGATAAATACTGTAATACACTAGACAACCAACGAGCAGACGTCAAACTAGAGGAACAGAAATTTATGTCTACCAGATAAATACTGTAATACACTAGACAACCAACGAGCAGACGTCAAACTAGAGGAACAGAAATTCATGTATACTAGATAAATACTGTAATACACTAGACAACCAATGAGCAGACGTCAAACTAGAGGAACAGAAATTTATGTCTACCAGATAAATACTGTAATATACTAGGCAACCAAAGAAGCCCAACTGGATGAGCAAAATACACAATATATAATACACGTATTAATTAATCAATGGTTTGTTGTTTAATGTTCAATGGCAAACATTTCATGCAAATTCAGGACGTGAACAATTTAAACAATATCATAAAACTATATAGAAATTAGCGAGGAATGGGACAACGTTGGCAATGACTGCCATTGGAAAAGTATGGAGAGCTAGCTAGTCTTTGTAGTGGCTACAATGAACCTATTCTTTTTTTAAATCTACAAAAGAAATCTTTGATAAAAATAAATGAAAGAATTTGATTCGGACCATTTTCATTTTCATTTTGAGGTCTGGGATAGGATTCACAATAATGAGTTAGGGTTACGATTGTTTTACACTACTTTCAGCTATATTTCATTTTTTTCGTGGTGGTCAATTTTAATGGTGAAGAATACCACTGATCTATGGTAAGTCACTGATAAAGTTTATTTATCATTGAAATATTACAAGGTTGTATATTGATTACACCTCACAATGAGCAGGAATCGATCTCGCAACTATAGTTTCACAATAAGAAAGTAAATGTGAATATCGCCTTTTAAACTTTAATAGAAATAAATTACTGTAAAATATTATCGCTCTTAATCTTGTAACTGCAAGTTGACCGTTTTCTAACACCACAAGTTTTGTAACAAGCACGATCCCTGATCTTAAATAAAAACATTTCTAACAGGTCATTATTCTTATTTATCTAACCATTTAAAAAATGTCATTCACAAGAAAATATGTTCCTACATTTTAAATAAGACTTCAGTATTTGAAAACCTTCATGTAAACTTCTTTAAATCATATTTTTCCCAAACTTTATTTGCTTAGCCTTCTCTCTATAGCTAGAATTCCAGATCTCAATCTTTAAGTTAATAGAAACCTTTGATTTAAACACAATCTGTTGAAATGAAATGTAAAATTGAATATTTGAACTTAAACTTTTTACCCTATTGAGCAAATATTAGCTCAAGTAAATTGAAGTGTCTAAATCAACTAGTCTTAGAATTGACTAGTATCTCCAATGGGGTAATTACTATTACATCAAATACTCCTCCAAGTCTTTGATATTTATTTATCTATTTATAACACTCTTAATGCACTTCAACTCAAGAATTTTAACGAAATAGGATTTCCATTTTACATACAAGGCAATTCCCTAATAAGTAAAGTTGTAAACTAATCTGATAGCACTTTCATATCATAAATTGACCTGTCATAAACCCACACATGATTTGCTATAAACTCAAATTTGTGCTAAAAATATTTGAATTTCCCTAAATTTTCAAATATAATAACCGTCCATAAAATCTAGATATTTCACATTTACAATGTAAGGTATATGACAGAAATATGTGAAGAATTATCAAATATTTGCTGTGTGTTTGCAGTGTCCATTTTTGGAATTTGCAACACAAGGGACAATAAAAAGCTGCCATATTGTCGCCTAACAAGATTGACTGATTATTGCTTAACATGCAGTGAGCAATATTTCAGCTTTATTCATGACCAGAACAAGTTCAATAATATAAAAAAATTTATCTAGAAATGAGAGCAGGATGGGTCAACTGGGGCAACAATTTTTGACTGCCACGAAAAAATTACTGTTCCTTAACAGCTACACTGCACCACATAACAACAAGTACAAAATTTCATTAAAATCATAATATAGTAATAGAATTTGATTGGATAACTTAAAAATAAAGTTTATATGACACCAGAGGCTCTCAAGAGCCTGTATCGTTCACCTGGTTATAAAAAAAACCAATTGGTCCTATGTAAAAACTATGTCCTGCAGTGGAAGTCATCTTGGAATTACGATCAACATAAAAAACACAAAGTTTGTAAAGGACCTTCCAATGATTGATGCATAGTTTAGGTTCAATCAGTGCAATAGCTTCAGAGAAGAAGATATTTCTGTATTTTCCCGATATGGTCCTGTGTTAATACTATGACCTGTGGTGGCAGCCATCTTGGATTTCCGATCGGCATAAAAAACAGAGGACCTTCCAATGATCATTCCTGGGCAGTTTGGTTTCAGAGAAGAAGCGTTTTGAAACATTTTTCCCATAGGGTCCAATGTTAAACAAGTCCTGCCGTAGCCGCCATTTTGAATTTCATATCAGAACAAAAAACGTAAATTTGTAGAGGACCATCCAATGAACATTCATGTACAGTTTGGCTTTAATAATATTTGTAGTTTCTGAGAAGAAGGCATTTGAACATTTTCCCATAGGGTCCAATGCTAATCTATGTCCTGCGGTGGTGGCCATCTTGGATATCCGATCGGCATAAAAAACACACACCTTGTAGAGGACCTTCCAATGATCATTCCTGGGCAGTTTGGTTTCAATTATCCAAGTGGTTTCAGAGAAGAAGCGTTTTGAAACATTTTTCCCATAGGGTCCAATGTTAAACTAAGTCCTGCCGTAGCCGCCATTTTGAATTTCATATCGGAACAAAAAACGTACAGTTTGTAGAGGACCATCCAATGAACATTCATGTACAGTTTGGCTTTAATAATATTTGTAGTTTCTGAGAAGAAGGCATTTGAACATTTTCCCATAGGGTCCAATGCTAATCTATGTCCTGTGGTGGTGGCCATCTTGGATATCCGATCGGCATAAAAAACACACACCTTGTAGAGGACCTTCCAATGATCATTCCTGGACAGTTTGGTTTCAACTGTCCACGGGGTTTCAGAGAAGAAGCATTTTGAAACATTTTCCCATAGGGTCCAATGTTAAACTAAGTTCTGCCGTAGCCGCCATTTTGAATTTCATATCGGAACAAAAAACCTTGAGATTGTAGAAGACCGTCCAATGAACATTCATGTACAGTTTGGCTTTAATCATATTTGTAGTTTCTGAGAAGAAGACATTTGAAAATTTTCCCATAGGGTCCAATGTTAATCTATGTCCTGCGATGGCGGCCATCTTGGATTTCCGATCGGCATAAAAAACAGAAACTTGGTAAAGGACATTCCAATGATCATTCATTTACAGTTTGGGTTCAGTCAGTTCATTAGTTTCAGAGAAGAAGATCTTTGAAATTTCAGCCAATCAGAGCATATTATTGGCCCTGGCAGCCATATTGAATATCCGACTGGAACGAAAAACAGTAACTTTGTAGAGGACCATCCAAGGAACATTCCTGCTAAGTTTGGTTCCAATCGGCCCAGTGGTTTCGGAGAAGAAGCTTGAAATGTGAAAAGTTTACAGACGACAGACAACAGACGACAGATGACGGACGACGGACGCCAAGTGATGGCAATAGTTCACCTGGACCTTTGGTCCAGGTGAACTAAATAAAAAGGAGGGGGGTAAAAAACAGAAAATATCCTAGGTTTAGCCTGGTTTTTGTTAACAAATTTAAAGTTATACAATAGAACAGCATTAGACCCTGAATACACAATAATTTTATGTAGTGACAAAGACCAGTAAGTCCTGTATTATGTAGATTTTTATCATACTATTTTAATTATATTGAAATGTACTGGGATTACTCAAGAGAAGGCCTTCAGCCATTACTACCAAAAATTCTATGATGACATTTTGGTATGATAAAATCATGTAAGCTGTCATTCTATAATAACCTGATTTAATATCACAAAATAACCTACATTTAAAAAAAAATAAAATTAAGCCATCTTGTTTAATTAAGAATAAGATATGTCCTCAAATTAATAAATTAATTTTTGTATTTCTACTGTGCAATGACTTTATTCTGCCATTATGACACCGGAAAAAATAAACCCCCAGTAAGATTAAATATTATGTTGTATATTTTTTTAATGTAAAAGAATAATTACCGTAATCATATTACAATATAACGAACTAGCAACAAATACTATTAATGAATTAATCCTCTTATTCGCGACACGGACAAGTAAGTATGTGAAGGAGTTCGATAGAATTAGGGGTTTGGCTTTTTGTTTTTACTTTGTGGTTTTCGTTTATTTTGACTAAATGACTGTTGCAAAATGTATTTAATGATATCAAATATTAAGCTTAAAATGTATTTCTGTGCAGCTGGGAGGTGTATTGGTCTGGCTTGTTGTAATCTAAAAAAGGTGAAACTTGAGCATTTTTAACAGATGGTAAAACATATTAAAAAACACATCATAATAATAGACATTTATAGCCATAAAAACGTAGATATCAAATTTAGTGTGTCACATGTTTCTGGAGTAACCTTCATCAGGTACACCCAAAGCCAAAAATATTTGAAAGCAAAATAATTTTAAAATCTTTGGCAGGAAGAAAACCAATGGTCCTAAACAGGATAGCAAAAATAGGCTAAGGTCACCTATGTCTGAGAGAGGAAAGCCTTAGTTTTCATAATAATTACATGATTAAGAAACTGTTTGTTTGTTTGTTTGATGATGTTTAATGCCACTTTCAACAATATTTCAGTTATATCGTGGCAGTCAGTTTTATTGGTGGAGGAAACCGGAGGACCCGGAGAAAACCACTGACCTGTCGCAAGTCATTTACAAACTTGATCACATAATGTTGTATACCTCGCCCTGATCGAGATTCAAACTCACAACATCAGTGGTGATTACATAGGTAGTTGTAAATCCAACTACCATACGATCACGGCCAATACGGCCCCTGATTAAGAAACTGTAAATTTCGATAAAAAATATATCTAATAAACATTGTTAGTATAGTCTGAGATCTCATACATACAAAAATTACTAGAATACAGAGATGTCAAAAAAATAAAATATTCTAGTCTTTTTATTAGTAATGATATTTTCATTAGTCCAGTCCTCTAATTAAAATTAATCCTTCTCTTCCTAATCAGGCTAAAAATATCAGACGGTGTGGAAAACAGATTTTACTTACCTTCCATAAAAAGGCAAAAAATTCGTAGAAATACAAAAATGTATTACCTACCAGGTAGGTAGTCAAAATAGACCAAAAAAATATTGTCTAGTAAATCATTATCATAGTTACCTGGTGAAAGTTAATTCATTTTCCTGTTCATGGAATGTACAAAAAAAACTGATGGTCTCCGAAAATGATTGAACATGAAAAATTACAAGAATTTTTTGTGTTTACCATGTATTTACATTTGTAAAATGGACGTGTTCCATTTCCGTCAAGAGTCGAAACACAAATAAAAATCCAACGTTATATCGGTACCAAAATAAAAATATCGTTTTTTATAACCTACCATGTTTACGTAGCTTTCCAACTGAGAATTTAAAAACTGTAGCGTATTAAGATCCCAATCTTCTTCGTTACTGTCATAAGAAAATTTCAAGTGTTGATCTGCCATGATGTCAGTTTGTTCAGCATGTTTTTCAGGTGTAATACACAGGTAAAAAATCCCAGGTAAATTCACATAATAAAAGGACCGTTAAACACAAAAAATAACAGGAAATAAGAATTTATCAAAATTCTAATCAAACTCCTACAAGGACACAGGTAGATGAGTTATCTCACAATATGGCTGACATCTAGTATTCATATGGTCTGATCAATGGTGCATGCCTTCAAAAATAGCCCAAAGGTAAATCACACATCCAAAATACCTGTATATTCAGGTGTATTGTAATCTTCAGATTAAATAATGACCAAATCAGTAAACAAAGCTTAATTATCAACAGAATGTTAGATAAGGTCCTCAGTTCATGAAATATAAACTTAGGTATCAAGACTTGAAATAACTGTAATGACAAATTTATAAATTTTAATAATATCTGGGTCATAATTTTAATGACAAGCGTCATATCACACGGGGCGGGAATCTTTATTTTCATCCCATGCAGATTATACTGATAAGTATAGGATTAATTTACCTGCTTACAATAATATCCTATTAAAATGTTCCACATGGATTACAAACCACAAGCTAAAATCCAATGAATATTGATATAATATTAAATATTAATATTAATTATTCTTTAAGAAATAAATATAGTAGATATATTCAAAAGTGCAGAACTTCTTATTTGGGTAACAAAAATATTTAGATTAAAAGCATGGTAGACATAATTGGCAAGTCAGTAGGGATACTGTCCTCAAAAACACAAGATATTTAATTAAACTGTTTTCAAATTTGACCTCTTCAGGACCCTTTTTCTCACTGTGAACCTAAATACCCAATTATGGATATTAAAATGAGAGGGAGTAGTAACTATCTTCCTCATTGATATCTGCCAGTAAAATATCCATTTATGGTATTGAAATGGGGGAGGGGGCTATTAACCATATGCATAATTTTAGGTATGCTATAATAATTTGGTTTCAGTTCTAAATTAGATCTATTCTAGGACAGGTATCTAAACTTGGGTTGTAAAATGACATTCAATATAGAAAGGTTGACATACTTCTTAGACTTCACATCATAGTCAGTAACCCACTACTGGTTGACTGACCCTCCACTCATCAACTGTGGGTTAACTGACAGAGAAATCTTCATCTTGATAAGTCCCAATGCACCATTTTACAGCCAATCAAATCACAGTTTTCCCCTCAAAAAGCACTTCCTTGCAAATTGAAATGATAAGAGGAGATGAATGGTTCACAATTACCAATGGATTATCAATGATGAATGCTTTATCATCTAGTAAGAATCTGTTCAATTCTTCTCACAGGAAAGTTTGATTGATGTTATTTTGTTAAAGAAACTACTAAATACTGATCAGTTATGGAACAAACCCAAAATGGGAGTTTTCATATGAATTGACCAACGGGTGATGAAGAGATAGTATTGGTGTGATCAGCAGTGGGCTACTAACAATGATTTCAGATTTTATGCTATTGTTTTTCATTTTCATTTTCATCTTACCCTAATACAATAACATACCAACTTTTAACTGAGACTAATAATCTGTTGATCTCAACAGTAAAATAAACCATTAGCTCATCAATTTAATATGGACACCTAGAATATTCATCCCATTTCAAAACCATATTTGTAGTTACATTAACATACAGTAGGATAGGAGGTAGAAACTCAAAATTATTTTATAATAAACAATTGTATTAGGGACAAAACTTAGCATTATTACCAGAGTTGCCAGCTGGGTTCCCTAAAACAATAATTTTATTAGCCCAGCAAAAATTCTTGAGGGTACAACAACCGAATTTGCACTTTAAATATTGAAAATTTCAGAAGCTAAATTACAAGACTATTGGTAATCACTGCCAATAATATCTGTGAAGTCTTGTCAACCATTCAATCTAGATATACATGTACCTCAAAGTGAGTATGAGCTCTTTCATTTGCTCAATTTGAAGTAGTAGCTATGCTCATCAATCAAGACTGTGGGATGAAGAATAGAAAGTAAATGCACTGTTCCTTAATTTTTTATTTCAACATAAGTTTCTAATGGACTTTCTTTCATTTCAACATACAATCACATCTTTTTATATCTTATATCTGTTTATAGTGATAGTTTAAGAATTTGGGTTATTTCCCTTTGTACACAAGGTAAAATATTAAGTTCAATTAGGTAAATCTACGTAAAAAGAAATTCCTTTATCTACAGTCTAAACATTGTTGGTTGTTTTGAGCAAACATAAAATGGTTAAATTTGCCAGATATGAAACACACCGAAAAAATATATAAACAGTAGAATCCTTGCTTTTAATTTCTGTAAATACTGATTACCACTTTACATATGAATGTAATCTACCGGTAATATTTCTATGAAGCAAACAAATAGTTTACACAATATGTATGACAATACATGAAATGATACTCGTATTCAGAAAGACTTAAAAATAAAACTTGTGTGAGAAAATCAACAAATAATGAATGTTTAATATCGACATTAGGAACCTTTGATCCAAAACCAACATTTTACCTATCTAATTCAGGTAGAAAATTAAACACATTGGAAAGTGATAACTCGGTATGGCGACCTGCCAGGTAAACAATACCTTAAATCTTACCTGAATGTGTTTTCTTTGATGCAAAAATGTATCAACACAATGTTAAATTCATTGGAAATTCAATACCTTTTGATATGGTACAAATTCCCTTATCTTTCACAAAATAAAGGCAATACAAACACGATTATAGATTTTGAAATTAAACTGTGATATATTAAATTATTTAGGTATGTTTAAGAGAGCCCTGTGGTAACATGAAGTACCACTTGTTAAAGTTCAATATTATTATCAGTGTACTGAATACTATTAGACATGTCACAATTAAAACTCTGTCAATTATAATTGTCTTAAATATTATATTACAATGTCGTTTAATAACAATTTCATGAATCACTCCATTTCCCTTCAAAATAGTTGTTAAATTTTGCATCGTTAGTACAGTCGAAATTCACTAGCTCGAACTCGGATGGCTCGAATACCATAGATCTCTTGAACTGTTTCTTTAGTCCCATCAATTTTGCCGTTAATTCCTTGTGAAATACACCATGATTTCTCTAACAGTTGAACTATTTTCATGGTCAATGCAAATTACCTTTCCAAACTCGAACTCAAATTCATTGGAAGTGTCAAGCATTTCATTAGGCCTAGTTATAATATGCAGACTTCGGTGTCTCAAACTTCCGATAACTCAAACACATTTTGACAGTCCCTTCTATTTTGAGACACCAAAGTTCTACTGTAATATTTAAAAAAATCACAATTTAAATCAAATTTTTTTTGTTTAAAAAAAAGCTGTAATTTATCGAAAGCATCAAAATAAAATTTCAATCAAATTCATATTGGTAATATATTAATCAAACATTGAAATTTAGAAGTAACGATATCGGTAGATGTTTTACTTACATATATATATAATATAAGAATAATAATTTAATCAGCTGAACCTCCTACAACAATAATCAACTAAAGTAATAATTTTTAGATTAGAAAACGGAAAATTTGAGTTTTCTCGAAAACAATACATTTTTTTAAAACACAGTAAACGAGAGTTTTGTGCAGAATTTTACTACCATTTTTAAAATATGCATTTCATCTAACAATAACCTTTCATTATTGCTGCACTCATCTGAAATTTGACATTTTCCCCAATTTTTACTGCCAAAATAGAGGTGGGAGTAAACTAACTAGAGGTAGCAGCCAGGTAAATCTTACCTTGATAGAGACAGAGACACATGTACAGGCATATTTTGACACTCCATTTTTAAACTTTAAAATCTTTCTAAAAGTTCACATAAAATTTCTTCATAAACCTATTTTTTGATATCTTAACATATATATAAACATCGCAAGAATGGGTAAAACAAAGGACTTGTCAAAAGATTGTAAAAACATTGTGTTAAATCTATTCAAGTTTTTTCAGCTTGAGAAGGCCAGGGGAAGACCATTTTATTCCCCAGATAATTTGATTAAAAGAACATGCAAGGCTGCTGGCATATCTTACAGTTCTGTGTATAGAGTTGTAAACGGTAAAAGTCCTCCTGAATCCAACAGACCGAAAGAAAGAAAGAAAATAGGAGGCTTTTATATGATCAGAGGTCAGTAATAAATGATCGGTGTAATTACCTCCGAAAAATCAGGAAGTTTCGAGAGGATGGGTATGAAATTGTATATTTGGATGAGACCTGGGTTAATCAGAATCATGCCACTGACTATATGTGGTTACCAGTTGATGGTTCTGATCCCCCAAAGATCCCTTTAGGAAAAGGTAAAAGGTTGATAGTTTTGCACGCTGGTAATCGTGAGGAGGGTTTGATTGATAGGTGTGATTTGGTTTTTCTTGCCAAAGCTAAAGATGGGGATTATCACCAAGAAATGAACGGGCCCATCTTTCTAAACTGGTTCGAAAATCAGCTTATGCCAGCATTAAAAAGCCCAAGTGTTATCGTTTTAGATAATGCCAGTTATCACAACATCAAGACTGAAGAAACTGTTGTGCCAAACTTTAATCAGAGAAAAGCTGTCTTACAAGATTATCTTTCAAAACACAACATTCCTTTTCAGCCCCTTGAAACTAAAAAACAACTTTATGAAAAAATCAAATTTAAGAAACTCCTTTCCGTTTTTAAAACTGATAAAATTGCCAACCTACACGGTCACGAAGTTCTAAGAACCCCTGTTCACCATTGCGAATTGAACCCCATAGAACTTATTTGGGCACAGGTTAAAGGGTTTGTTGCAGAAAACAATACAATTTTTCGTTTGAAGGATGTAAAAGAACTTGTTTATGGGGGGTTTGGCAGAATTACAAAGGAAGTTTGGGCGAAGGCAGAAGACCATATATTAAAAATAGAAAAGGAGTATGGGAAAGAGAATTGCATTGATAGGAGTGAGATTCCCCAATAATAATTGATTTTGATGACGACGAGTCCAGCGACGAGGAAAGCTGAATCCAGTCCAACATGATTACATATTGAACGGGTATACCGGTTGTAAATGACAGATTGTACATAACGTTTTTACCTATAAAATTTTATTCATATCCAATAATTGTGTACTCTATGTCTAACTTCAGTGAATTTATTAGCAGAAAAGACCGTTCTTTTTCGAATTATTTCAGAAAGATTGAAATAGCTTGGTCAAAGTAAAAATCAGTAATTATGGAAATTTATGATTTCAAGTTTTTTTCAAAATTTTCGAGGTAAATCTCAGGTAAGCATGTGTATAAATGTCACGTAGTCAAATGCATTAACCATGAAGGGAACAATAGCCTTCTCCGGCACTTCGACGAGAGACAATAGACCAGCTGCGGGACCACCGTCGTTCCTATTGTTATATGGAATTACGTCCACGGTGAGTTGGCTGTCACATTTAACGAGCAAACTTGGCCTATTTTGAAGAACTTAGCCTGAAATAAAGACCAAAATAACGCCAAAAATTGGTAATTTTTCAGATGAGCAGGGCCTTCAGAATAATTTCAACCGTAAATATTTATACAATTCCAAAATGGTAGTAAAATTCCTGACAAAACTCTCGTTGGATGCGTTAAAAAAAAATCTACGGTTTACGAAATATTTAGATTTTTCCGTTTTCTAATAAAAAAATTATTACTTTAGCCTTTTATTTAAAGCCTAAAACAACACCATTGGTTTATCAAATTCCTTCTAAAATTCTATCAAAGTAGCCATTATATAATATACCGGTAAACATGAAAGGTCTCCCATCCTTCTATTTATTTAAAGACAAACTAACAATGAAACTTACAATGTAAAAGTTTACAGTTGGGAAGTATTCTTTTATGGCAATTTTTTTTCATATCTTTTTTAAATGACATGCTAAATAATTATCTTACAATATCTGGATCATGTTATCTACCTTATTCTGAAGAGAACAATACAGAGATGTTATCTACCTCATTCTGAAGAGAACAATACAGAGGGATATCAGATAAAGAAATTATAAACCTTTTTACTTGTCAAATGTTACAACCTCTTATCATT
Source organism: Bathymodiolus brooksi (assembly GCA_963680875.1). Classification (NCBI taxonomy): domain Eukaryota; kingdom Metazoa; phylum Mollusca; class Bivalvia; order Mytilida; family Modiolidae; genus Bathymodiolus; species Bathymodiolus brooksi. The sequence continues at coordinate 69,825,805 of OY804576.1, read as the reverse complement.
CCAGACTGATATGGATTGTCAGTCTTAAATAAAGATCCAAATTCATGCATGAAATTTTAGACACAAAAAAAACTGGTAATGCAATATAGAAATTATACTGTTAGAAGAACAAAGTCTATGATCATTGATGTAGGTAAAAGTATACATAAATAGGACCTTACTTAATCACGATGACTATTAAAAATAATTAAAGAAAAATACATAATTTTCTTTTACTTTTGTGTTCAGGTTGATCTTTACATTGAAACTGAGGTCTGAACTGGAATCAGGGGCTGTCATGGTCGTGATCATATGGTAGTTGGATTTACAATTACCTGCGTAATCAGTGCTTATCATCATTAAAGTTATGAGTTCAAATACCACTCATTGCAAGGTGTACTCGATATAACATTATGAGATAAAGTTTGTCAGTGACTTGCGACAGGTCGGTGGTTTTCTCAGTTGTACTCTGGTTTCTCCTCCACCAATAAAACTGACCACCATGATATAACTGAAATATTATTGAAAGTGGTGTTAAACACCACAACCCTAACTCCTAAAGTTGGGAAACCATAACGAACAATATTCTCGGAAGCACAATATCAGAATGTTGAATTTCCCAGAGAGAAAGGATGAAAACCTGAGAGAGGACTTTGTGAAACTAGTTAACACTGAGCTCAAGGTCCACATCTCACCTAGTGATGTGCAAGCTATACACCGAATACCTGGTAAAGATAGAGGAATTAGACCTGTGATTGTAAAAGTGAAAAACACTGAAGTTAAAATTAACATTATGAGAAAGAAGAGAAATTTAAAGAAAGACTTTCGTTTCCACGACGATATTACACAAAGTAATCTAGGACTTATGGCTAGACTTAAGAGAAGTGAAAGATTTGAAAATGTGTGGTTTTATAACTGTAATGTATATGCAAAGCTAGCTGAGGGTTCAAGAATTAAATTTGATATTTTTGACAATATTGAGGAAAAGTTGAGAAAGAAAAGATAAGAACATGTATGTATTTATATATTTAAATTGAAATGTAAATAAAAACTATAACTACTATTTAAATCTATATAATGTCTTTGAATTACTATTTTGATATGTACTATGTGTAATGTTAATATTATGATACAGTTAACTGCTGAGTGTTAATATTGTGATATTCATATTATAATAGGTACCATTTGTCATGTTAAATCAAAATTTATAGAGTCAAATATTCCCTCCTCTGTCAACGTAAATACGGAAAGGGAGATACCCCTTATCTATATTTATCTTTGAATATATTTTGTTTTGTTTCGTTTTTTTTTTTTTTTTTTTTTTTATATAAACCTACTCACAAAAAATATATTCCTTGTTTCTGAACATTATACATGGATATGGTTTTTCCATCTCCTCTTTATCATGATACTTAGGTCTACTTGTACTCCAATATAGTATGTGATTTTCAATAAGGGAAGCAATTTTTCTTCACATAAATGATTGTTTTAAATGTTGATGTACTATGTGTAATGTTAATGTTACAATGTGTACCATGTATGGTGTTAATATTGTAATGTGTACCATGTATGGTGTTAATATTGTAATGTGTACCATGTATGGTGTTAATATTGTAATGTGTACCATGTATGGTGTTTATATTATGATACAGTATGTGCTGTGTGTGTTGTTAACATTGTGATATGTATTATCTGTGATGTTGATATTAAAATGTGTACTTGGTGTTGTGTTACTATTATAATGTGTACTAAGTGTAATATTAATGTTACATTATGTATTATGTATATTGTTGGTTTAAAGAATTTAATATACACCCCTCCCCTCCATTTTTGTCCACTTTAATACTAGAAGGGAGATAACTCTTATTTATATTTATCTTTGGATCTAGTTTTTTGTTTATTTATTTTTGTTTATTTTTTAGCATTATCTTATAAATTCAGTAACTTTACATCAGCTTAAAATATGTAGCTTTAAATAAACCTACTTGCAAGTAATATATTCTTTGTTTTTGAAATAAATAATATTATACAGGAATATGATTGTTCCATATCCTCTTTACTATTATCCTTAGGTCTACTTGTACTCCAATATAGTATGTGATTTTCAGTAAGGGAAGCAATTTTTGTTCACGTAAATGATTGTTATAAATGTTGATATTATGATATGTATTATGTGTGATGTGTTACTATTAAAATGTGCACCAAGTGTAGTGTCAATGTTTAAATATGTACTATGTATATTGTTAGAATCCAATATTCCCCCATTTTTGTCCACTTTATACTAGAAGGGAGAAAACTCTTTTTTATTTTTATCTTTGGATCTAGTTTTTTTTTTTTTTTTTTTTTGAAACAGTATCTTATAAATTCAGTAACTTTACATCAGTTTATATGTTTCTTTAAACAACCCTACTTGCAAGTAATATATTCCTTGTTCTTGAAATAAAAATCATTATACAAGAATAGGATTTTTCCATCTCCTCTTTATCATTCGGTCTACTTGTACTCCAATATAGTACCTTATATTCAATAAGGGAAACAACTTTTGTTCATATAAATGATTGTTATAAATATTTATGATATGTATATATATATATTTGATTACTGCCTAACTGTGAAATAAAATCTGTTGTAATTAACAGTTATGCCTTTATCACCAACTGTCAAGCGTCATCTTATAAATGTGTGTGTTTGTATGAATGTGTATTGTAAAATTTTTATTGTTGTATATGAAATAGTAGATTGGTTCCTGAATTTTGTTTTTGTTGCTTCATATTTTAGATATGGATAATACTGTTACAGTTCTCTCAATGAATGTAAGGGGTCTTTTTTCAAGTGTTAAAAAAAGAAATGATGTTTTTGATTGGGCAAAAGGGAAAAATACCTCAATTGTTTGTTTTCAAGAAACCCATAGTAGTAAAGAGGTTGAAAAACTTTGGGAGGATGAATGGGGAGATACATGTCTTTTCAGTCATTTTAATAACAGAAGTGCTGGTGTTTGTGTTATGTTTAAGAAAGGTCTAGATTATACTGTTCATGATTCAAAGATTGATCAGAATGGAAGATACATAATTTTAGATATTAGTTTATTTGATCAAAGATTAACATTTGTGTCTCTTTATGGCTATAACAGTGATGAACCGGAAATGTTTAATGAAATTATGAAGAATATTGCTTCTTATTCTAACACTAGTTATTTATTGTGTGGTGATTGGAATGTTGTTCAGGATACTAGTATTGATACATATAATATTATACATAATAGAAACCAAAATTCGAGGGAGAAAATCGAAGAAATGTTAGAAACCTTTGAATTACTAGATCCATGGAATACCTGTTTTCCAAATGGTAGAAAGTATACCTGGCGTCAAAGCTCCCCAATAAAACAAAGTCGTCTTGATTACTTTCTTGTATCTGAGGATCTTTTTTCACTTATGAAAAATACAAAAATAATTCCAGGATATAAAACTGACCATTCAGCAATCACTTTCACTTTTTCTGCCAGTCTTGCCAGAAGGGGAAAGGGGTATTGGAAATTTAATTCTCAGTTACTTAGAGATTTTGTTTATGTAGAGAAGGTTAAGACATGTATTAAAGAAACTGTGTCTTAGTACTATTTATCTGGAGATATTAATGATCTTTTAAATGTTGAACTTACATGTAATGACCAAATATTTTTTGAAATTCTTAAGATGAAGATCAGAAGTATTTCAATATCTCATAGTATAACAAAAACAAAGGAAGAAAAAGACCTTACCCTTAAACTTGAAAAGGATATTCTTAATCTAGAAGATATTATGAACTCAGCACCAAGTGAATTAATACAGTCGTCTTTAAATAATAAAAAAATAGAGTTTGAAAGGAAAAGGGAGGAAAAGGTAGAGGGTATACTTCTTCGATCAAAGGCAAACTGGCATGAAAATGGAGAAAAATGCTCACAATACTTTTGTAAACTAGAAAAGAAAAATTTTATTAAAAAAACTATAACTGAGCTTATTGATGACGCAGGTCATCATATATCAGATCAATCTAAAATTCTCCTTCAACAACACGATTTTTACAAAACATTGTATTCAACAACAAATTTAGATTGTAATGACGAGTCCTTTTTTAATCATAATATTAAACTCACAGAAGAACAAAAATACTTGTGTGAAGGTAATATAACATTTAAAGAATGTGCCCAATCACTGAAGTTAATGACAAATGGAAAAAGTCCAGGTTCTGATGGATATACTGTAGATTTTTATAAATTTTTTGGGGAAGATATTGGTCCATTGCTTTATAGGTCATTATATTTAGCCTATGAATCTGGAAGCTTCACTGATTTTCAGTATCAGGGAGTCATAACATGTATTCCAAAAGAAGGAAAGGACAGGCGTTTTATTGGCAACTGGAGACCAATAAGTTTATTAAATACTGACCTTAAAATAGCTTCTGCTGTAATTGCTAATAGAATTAAACCTCTATTACCATTTATTATTAGTGATACACAAAAAGGTTTTATAAAAGGAAGATTTATTGGGGAAAATACAAGACTGTTGTATGATTTGATGCATTATCTTGAACAACATAACAAAACCGGTCTTTTGCTTCTTGTAGATTTCGAGAAAGCATTTGATTCAGTTGAATGGAAATTTTTGAAAAAAGCCCTCTCAAGTTTTAATTTTGGACCATCTGTTTGTAAATGGTTTGAACTATTTTATTCAAAAGCCAAAAGTTGTGTTATAAATAATGGTCACATGTCAAATTTTTTTTCTCTAGAAAGAGGCTGTCGACAAGGTGATCCGCTTTCACCTTATTTGTTTATAATCGGTGTGGAGCTGCTTTCATTAAAATTGAAGGCCAACCAAGACATTCATGGTATTATTATCAATGAAGTTGAATCTCTCATAAGTTTGTATGCTGATGATACCTTTCTTATTCTAGATGGCAGTGAAAATTCATTGAGGGAGGCTCTTGAATGTTTTGAATCTTTTTACAAGGTGTCTGGTTTAAAAATGAATTCATCCAAAACAAAAGCTGTGTGGGTTGGAAACAAGAAGTATTCAGATCAAATTATTTGTCCAAATATGAAACTAAATTGGTCTCATGAAAACTTTAAGGTTTTGGGAATTGATTTTTCACTTGATTTAAACTGTATTACAGATATAAATTTTACCAAAAAAATCAAGGAGGTTAAGGCAATACTAAAAAGTTGGCAGCATAGAAAACTGACATTACTTGGTAAAATTACAGTTATAAAAAGTCTTGCACTACCAAAGCTAATTCATTTACTGACATCTTTACCAAATTTATCTCAGACAAAAATAAATGATTTAAATTCACTTTTTTATAAATTCATATGGAACGGGAAGTCAGATAAGATAAAGCGAAGTACTTTAATCGGTGATATATATCAGGGGGGTTTGAAAATGATAGATCTTCAATCATTTAATATTTATCTGAAAGTAGGTTGGATTAAACGATTATTTTCCAATTTAGATGGTGATTGGCAAAAAGTATTATTATTCAATCTTCAAAGCTATGGTGGTGAAAGAATTTTAACTTTTCAGAAAGAAAAGCTAAAGGAAGTTGCTATGAAGCTTACAAATCCTTTTTGGAAAGATGTTCTGTCTAGCTATCATTTTGCAAAACCTTATACAAAGATGAATACTAATGAACTATTGTCTCTTGATATCCTTAATTTTGTACCAGTAACTGATTTAAATTATTATATTAGATGGATAGAACATAATGTGCAGTATTTATGTGATCTTATTGACCCACATTCTGGTAATTTTAATACTTTTGAACAGACTAGAAATAAACTGAATACCAATAATTTTTTGAAGTACTATAGTCTGGTGTCAAATGTTCCCAAGTACATCAAAGATCATCTGAAGGAAAACTGTGTAAATGTAAATTTCGACATACTTAGTAAAAAGGATGCCTATTTAGAGAGAATAGTTCATAGTAAAAATGTTAGGTTTGTTTATAAAGGTCTTGTGAATGCAATCATTTCTTTACCAACAGAAAAATTTTCCAAATGGGAAAAACTTCTTAATTGTGAAATAACAAATTGGTCAAAATATTTTATTATTTTAAAAAAATCTTGTAGAAACTCATATCTTCAAAATTTTCAATTTAAATTGTTACACAGGATCATTCCTACCAATTCCTTTTTACATAAAATAAAGCTCAAGAATACTAATTTATGTACATTTTGCAAAATTCATGATGAAACTATTGAACATCTATTCTTTGACTGTCCTGTGACACAAATTTTTCTCAAATCTTTGTCAAAACAATTAAAACAATATTACAAGAATTTGATTTTTGACAAAAAAGAATATTTCTTTGGTTTTGAGTCAGGGGATCTTCTTGTTAATTTGATTTCAATTATTGCAAAAAATTTCATCTTCAAGTGCAAACTCAATGAACAAAGGCTAAATATTGTAGAATTTAAACATAAAATTATGTGGTACCGTTCACTTGAACAATATATATCAAAGAAAAACAATACCATTTTAGCATTTGAAAAAATGTGGACCCCCTTACAATATATTTTCAACTAATCATAATATTTTTTGTTTGTTTGATTCATATAGTGATGAGATTCTTTTTTCAGCTTTTTTGATTAAGTACAAAATGTCAGGAGCAATCAAATATTTTAGAAAAACAAAATGGTAAGAGAGTGTGTGTGAAAGATGAATGAAAGTGTTTATTACTATTATATATTATTATTTCTTTATTTTGTTTATCAAAATGTAAAACCAATGTAGTCACAAAACTTATTTTTGAAAACTCCTGTCACACCCTAGTCAGGTGGTGATGTAAGGGAATTTATAAAATCCTGACTATAGGAAAAAATAAATAAAAAAAAAAAAAAAAAAAACTCCTGAACTGGAATCCTGTGTAATCAGAACTTGTCTAATCTGAACAAATGTCTATTTCAAACAGAAACGTTGGACCAGAGAGTGTTTGATTTGGACAGGTTTGGACCAAAGAGTGTTTGACTTAGACACGTTTGGACCAAAGAGTGTTTGACTTGGACAGGTTTGGACCAAAGAGTGTTTGATTTAGACACGTTTGGACCAAAGAATGTTTGATTTAGACACGCTTGGACCAAAGAGTGTTTGATTTAGACACGTTTGGACCAAAGAGTGTTTGATTTAGACACATTTGGACCAAAGAGTGTTTGATTTAGACACGTTTGAACCAAAGAGTGGTTGATTTAGACACGTTTGGACCAAAGAGTGTTTGATTTAGACAGGTTTGGACCAAAGAGTGGTTGATTTAGACACATTTGGACCAAAGAGTGTTTGATTTAGACAGGTTTGGACCAAAGAGTGTTTGATTTAGACACGTTTGGACCAAAGAGTGTTTGATTTAGACAGGTTTGGACCAAAGAGTGTTTGATTTAGACACGTTTCACTGTATATCTAATATAGATAGTTGTTTAACGTCAAGTTAGCACTACGTTAGCTATATTCAAAACAAGTATACACGTACAATGATAAATCATTTAAGCATATCATTTGGGATGGTCCCATGGATGAAAGTGTAGACTTCCACAGGAAAAAGATGATAACAGATAGGGACAACAAAATTTGCCTTGTGAAGGGCCACCAATAACCAATACTCACAAGTGTATTCACAAGGATCTGCTGCAAGCCGTCTTTTTCATGTAATGAAGATGGCAATCTCCATACACGAGGCACTTATTATTTGCATCATGTCCAAATTTGGGCGAGTTGTGCATTTGATTCCTCCCACACAAGTAGCGGGTATTCCTTTCAGAGATATTATACCATAAAGCAGAAAAACTAAGATTCTATTTTTTTATCTTGAGGTTCCCTCAGAGCTTTTAATTTAGGGTTAGGGTTATGGTGTTTAATGCTACTTTCAACAATATTTCAGTTATATTGTGGAGGTCAGTTCCATAAGTGGAGGAAACCAGAGTACCCGGAGAAAACCACCGACCTGTCACAAGTCACTGACAAACTTTATCACATATTGTTGTATTGAATACACATCGAATAAAAAAAGCTATAACCACAAAAAAGAAAAAGGTCTATGATGTGGTTAAAATCTATATCATATAGAACAGCTAAAATAGACTCCTGACTGACAAGTTAATAAAGGCTAATCAAAAATGGGATAGGTGGGTGTACAAAAAGATAAACTAGGAGTGTCCACCTCTTTTATATAATAAAGTTAATTATCTCCACACCTACAATGTCCAAGCTCTACTGAAGGGTAGTTGAAAATAACTAGGGTAATTATAAAGACCGGTTTTTTGTAATAAGAGACCAGTAACAATGTCCACCCCACACAGCATGTATCCCCTTCATTTTACACCATTCTATCTTCCTGTAGCCTCTCAATCAATAATTAGTGTCCTTTAATGTCTAAAATGAAATATCCCTGGGGAGATACATATAAATTTTAAACCATTTAGGCTAAACATCTGTTGAAATAATATTACATAAATTTACCTGCATATTTCTACTACAGCTCACACAAGTCATCCTTTAAAATATTTTTTTTTATCTATTTCACTAGCAGAAGTTAATTAATTTCCCACAACTTCATTCAAGTTCTTGATCTGACTCTTGTGGTATGTTTTAAAAAGTTGCAGCTAATAGAAACCACACAGAAGGTCGTTACACCTCTATAATAAACCATATTGTCTGACATAATAATAACCTTGTTTATTAAATTTTATATCTGGCAAAGAAATCATGGAAAGGATTATAAAATGTGAAGTGTTTGATCAGTTTTACCTATCTAAATTACAGGTATTACTTATACAATGTTATAGATATATATATGTACTTGTATAAATTTGTCAAGTATTCTTTTAAAATCAATAGACGGCTGAACTGAACTATGAATTTTAACTGTTACTCAATGCAACTCAAAGAAACAAAAAATAATTTTAACTGTTACTCAAGGTAACTCAAACCCGCAAAAACAAAACACCCCCGACCCCCCCCCCCCCTCCCCACAAAAAAACCCAACAACAAACAAACAAACAAAAAACAACAAACAACAACAAAAACAGACATTTTTGTCAATTTTGTTCAAATGTTTTCATTGTACAATCTAGGGGAAACAATATATATTTTCTACCAGTTTTTAAGCATTTGATGAGACAGACGGTCGGTTGGTTGGTTTATGGTGTTTAACACCATTTTCAACAATATTTCAGTTATTTCATGGCAGTCAGTTTTATTGGTGGAGGAAACCGGAGTACCAGGAGAAAACCACCGATCTGTCGCAAGTCACTGACAAACGACAGACGGTTGGTCTTCCAATACAAATCTCTCTGAAATACTTACCTGACAGGTATACTTTCTTATCTTTACAGGTGTAATGTTCCTTATACATGTGGGGTATGACATATCAAACTTGTGTAATCAATCAAAAACAGATATCTCATCTTAATCAAAACCTTGGGTAGACATGATTAAATTTATATGTAACAACTTTAAACTACTGGTACATGGCCATGACATTGCAAACACAGTCATTGTATTGATTGATGTTTAACACCAACTATATTATGGCGTCAGTCATTGTAAGCTACTATAACAAAATGGAAACAGTCAGCCAAGATAATCACAACCTCAAATTTAGAACTGACAGACTGTCATATAATTATTGACAGGTAAAAAAGACAGACCAAAATCCTAATTTACAAATGACAGGCCAAAACCATTATTTAGACAGATGAACTACTTTCAATGATATTTTTGTCCTCAATGAAAGGATTTTTCTTTCAAAGCATTCTGAAAACTCTGATATAAATCAGTACAGTTCTCTCTCATAAGGACACCCCTTCTAATATAAATCAGTACAGTTCTCTCCCCTTCTGCAATGAAAAAGTGGCCTCTCTTAAGGGGTACAATTTAGTAGTATTTTATTAGCGCAGATTCTCAGTGCATATGAAATCTGGTCTGATAAAAGAGGTGGCCTTGGGTGGGAGTGGCCTTATAAGAGGGGTGGGGGACTACTATATTAATATGGAGTGCTATAAATGATCAAAAAGAGGTTCATGTACATGCTCGTGATGAGCACCAGTCCTCCGGCCCAAGAACCTGTAAAGCTTTTTATCGAACCAGTAGATTTTTCAGTTTTTAATTAGAAACATATCAAAATAAGTTCTAGAATTTGTTTCAGACCAGCAAGTCCAAATTTTCATTTTGAGGACTGTGCACAGATTATTGTCCATACAACCCCTCCCAAAAAACATGATCAACAAATAAATATTCATACAAACGATAATACAAAAACAGATTTAATTGTTTACTAAATGACTATGCTTCACTATACTGTCAAATGTAATTATGTCATTTAGTTAAATGTCAAACAATAACATACCAGCAATCTGACAATTTCATCCCCTGCCAAGTTATAAGCAGGTCATCAGTCTGAATCATATTGAATCAGTCAAAACAGGTGATAATGCGTCCCATATTTGGTGCAGTATCAGGTTATTAAGAGATTAAATCTTTTTTTATGATTTTGTAGTGAACTTTTCGTGTCCTGATGATTAAGTTCTTTGTCAGCTTTGCTATCTTTTGTACTTGTTCATTAAAAAACCCCCACTAATTACAAAAAAAATATAATTGATCAGAAAAGAATTATGGATTCAAAAAAGGAGTTACACCAGGGGTATAGATGAGGCTTAATAGTGTGCACGCCATAATTATTTTTGACGAGATGCAAAATGGTGCGATCTGGGGCCATTTCAGGGTTTCATATAACATAGAATCAAGCACAATTTTAATGACTGATAGACAAGAATATCTTAAAATTGTCAAAAATCTGCCCTTCGTGTCTTGGCAGATACGAACACTTCCATTGCTTTTACAAGTCAACTTCAAAATCTCGGTGAATATGCATCAATCCCAGAGAAGATAGCCTGTCATTCTTCATAGCCGAACTAAACACAAGTTTTCAAACATCTCAGTACACTAAATGACACTTTAGCAGTAGCGCTTGCTGCTGGCATGTTTAACAAAACACATAATATTGTATCTATAGAAGGATAGAGAACTGGATTTACAGAATCTAGTGTGGTACAAAGTAGGGCCTTTGAGAGGAGGTTCATCCGGTGCATCGGTACAAGGCCCGGAGAGCCAAGAAAGGGCCCGTGAATCTCTGAAGTGCCCCATGGACTTGGCCATTGACGTTTTATTTTGATTTGTTCATTATTTTTTTGGTATTTTCAACTAAAATCCACAATTTTGAAACAGGACAGATTGATGTACTTGATAAATCATTCCCTCCCCCTCATGTGAAAAACAGAAATATCCTTATGTGATTTAAATACCTACTAACTGCATTACATGTAAACTGTATGATGCTGTTTGATAAAGTCCTTTAACTGGAATGGGAAAAAATGAACACCTGAGTGAAATAGTGTTGTAATTAAATATCGTGTACGTTGGAAAGAATTTCAATGTTTATTTTAAATAAGGTTGAAGCAAGTCACATTTTGATATCATTCGGTTGTATTCCATTTTGACGATTTTAAATACGGAAGACTGACATTTTATTTTGATTTTTTCATTATTATTTTTTTTGTATTTTCAACTCAAATCCACAATTTTGAGAGAAGTTTCAGTCTATCCTCGGGCCCCAAAGCAGTATTGTTCCGCCTTGCAAAATTTCTCTTGGAGGCCCTGGTACAAAGTGTTGATAAATCATTACGTTTTGTAATGGCCCAGCTGGTTTGCCATCTGGCAACTTCTCTCCTGGAATCCTCTAATGACAAATCAATGTCAGCCTGGTATGCCTCGTATATTGAAGCAACATAATCATTAGTTATTTTGTCTACAGCACGGGGCAGTAGATGCTGTGCATGGAAACGGTTTTCCGTAGTAAGAAGACGTGATTCAAGTTCTGTAATCAAATGGTCCAAAAATGGATAGTACAAAGAAATTTGCCAATACTGTTTTGGCACTTCCGCGGTGTGATGGACTCTAATAGTATGTCCACCATATCAGATATATCAAATGATTTGGTTAAGGTAAGTGTTGACTGATACAACTCATCCCAAACCGATTCGTCCTGTCGTTTATTTAGACTGTTAAAAGTAGCAATACAAATATTATCATTTTAAATTTTATTTCCTAATTATTTTATAACCTGACAATGTGCATGCCATGGCGTGACAACTTATATGCAGCTATGCCTCTGTACACCTTTCAAGTAAAGAAAGAAAATTTGTTGTATTTAACAACACATTGAACAATATTTCACATCCAGTTGTTAGTGGAGTTCGTGTTGCCCGATCTTTAGTTTTATGTGTATGTTTTGTAGATCGTTGTTTGTCCTTTTGTACTTTTTCTTTTGACCATTGTGTTGTCTGTTCTTCTTCGATATACAGATTCTGATAACTCCTTTGGGATCTTCAAACTCTTCTAGCTGATTGTGCTAAATGTAATTTTATTTTGATGCATGCTGGTTATCAGATCAGTGAACCAGTTGACTACTTCAATATAACAGTGACTGTACTTTCTAATATTTTCACTTTGAATAATTAATAAGCAATTTAGCAAAAACACAACTTCATAATGAAAAGGAGATTAACAATCTGTATACCACTAATAAAAATATTAAGTAATACATGTATTTATTTATTATTCATTACAAACATTTCCACTTGTTTCATTTATAACTAAAAACACTTTCATTTCCTTTTCATTTGATTGGTCAGTGTAAATTAGATTTCAATATTATCCATTAGAATCCAATGGGTAATATAATTATCATGAAACTATCTTTATGTACAACACAAAACTTAGATGATAAAATAATCACGTTGACCTGGGCATGAACTAAAGCGTTCCTCCTACATCCACCCAAAAATACAGCTCATACATTTTAATTTTGATTTTGATCTGATTTTTATTGCTTATGACAATCAATAAAAATGAATAAATAAAGAACAAATTTTTATCACCGTTTTTCAACTATTGTTCAGTTATTTATTGTTGCAATCAATTTATCTATCAGAGGAAGTGCTGGGGGAAAATATCTGATATAAGGGACCATTTGAGCCTTTATACCTAGCCTCAAGCTGATTAAAAAGGTTAGAAGCTACATTATGTATATTGTCAATACCAATTGAGACACATTATTCTTTAGTAAATGAAGCTTTTCCTGGGAGAAAACCCACAGGAGACAGGGTCTTGTGAAGCTGTCTTACACAGAAAAATGTCAAATCAAACTTACAGATTTGTTTAATGTCACTGTTGTAAACCATAATACATGCTATGAATGATTTGACGTCACAACTGAAATCCGCCCAAAGAATGGCAAGTCTTGTCTTTAGTTTATAGAGTTTTATCGCTGTATTTTCCAGCAGAAATAGGTTTTTACATTCAGCCAAAATTAAAGACAAGATATGATTATAATCTAACAATTATGAAGTCTCCCAAACCGGCCACTGACAACCGGTTTAAAAAATAAATTAAAAGCTACCTTTGAAATCGAACAATGTTGAATTTTTGCGATATTGTGTCGGCCATTTTGAAAATGGAGACAGGTAGAAATTTTTCAATATCGGGAATCAATTCAGGACGTTGATATCGAACAATGTTGAATTTGTGCGGTATTGTGGCGGCCATTTTGAAAATGGTGACCGGTAGAAATTTTTCGATGTCAGGAATCATTTCGGGACATCATAATCTACCCAGATATGAAATGTCGTTGAAATCGGACAATGTTGAATTTGTGCTGTATTGTGGTGGCCATTTTGAAAATGGCGACCAGTAGAAATTTTTCGATGTCAGGAATCAATTCGGGACATCATAATCTACCCACATATGAAATGGCGTTGAAATCGGACATTGTTGAATTTGTGGTGGCCATTTTGAAAATGGCGACCGGTAGAAATTTTTCAATGTCCGTACATCATTATCTACCCACATATCAAATTTTGATGATATCGGACAATGTTGAATTTTTACCCCCCATTTTTCATACCGTATTTTGGCAGCCATTTTGACTAGAGGCTCACAGGAGCCTGTATAGCTCACCTGGGTATAATAACAACATCAGTCAATAAAACTTGATAACTTCGGTAAAAAAAATTAACAATTGTAGCCTTCGTCATTTTTATAAATTTGATGAAAAAAGGGCAAGAACTCCAAGATGGGTAATCAGATTTACTTCAAAATTGCAGGTAAAAAAAAAAATTGATCGAAAGGTCGAACCGCCAGACACATTTTTGGAAGAGAACCATCCAATGACTATTTCATCAAAATTTTGTTCTTATTGAGCAAATGGTTTCAGACAAAAAGATTTTTATGGGAATTTCCCATAGGGTCCTATGTTAAATTAAGTTCGGCTGTGGCGGCCATCTTGGTCGGTGTTCTGAAATGCTGGACACAATTTTGGAAGAGGACCACCCAAGAATCATTTCAGCAAAGTTTGGTTGAGATTGGCTCTGTAGTTTCAGAGAGGAAGATTTTTTTAATTTCATCCCCCCTTTTTTTCTAATTTGCATAATCGGTCAAACTCGGTAAAAGTTTTAAGTTCATAAAAAATCCAGTAATATATGTTAAAAAGCTCATCATTATGCTTATACAGTTCAAATTTGGGCACTTTCTGGCTTAAAATAGAGCAGTTTTGGCCATTTGAAGAAATTTCTATTTTAAGTAATGGTGGCCATCTTGGATACAGGACGGTGCTGACGGACACAATTTTGAAAGGGGACCACCTAAGGATCATTTCAGCAAAGTTTGGTTGAGATTGGCTCAGTAGTTTCAGAGGAGAAGATTTTTTTTTAATTCCATCCCCCCTTTTTTCTAATTTGCATAATCGGTCAAAATCGGCAAAAGTTCAAAGTTCATAAAAAAATCTCATAATATATGTTAAAAAGCTCATCATTATGCTTATACAGTTCAAATTTTGGCACTTTCTGGCTTAAAATAGAGCAGTTTTGGCCATTTGAAGAAATTTCTATTTTTAGTAATGGTGGCCATCTTGGATACAGTACGGCGCTGACGGACACAATTTTGAAAGGGGACCACCTAAGGATCATTTCAGCAAAGTTTGGTTGAGATTGGCTCAATAGTTTCAGAGAAGATTTTTTTTTAATTTCATCCCCCCTTTTTTCTAATTTGCATAATCGGTTAAAATCAGTAAAAGTTCAAAGTTCTTTAAAAATCCCGTAATATATGTTAAAAAGCTCATCATTATGCTTATACAGTTCAAATTTGGGCACTTTCTGGCTTAAAATAGAGCAGTTTTGGCCATTTGAAGAAATTTCTATTTTTAGTAATGGTGGCCATCTTGGATACAGGACGGCGCTGACGGACACAATTTTGAAAGGGGACCACCTAAGGATCATTTCAGCAAAGTTTTGTTGAGATTGGCTCAGTAGTTTCAGAGGGGAAGATTTTTTTAATTTCATCCCCCCTTTTTTCTAATTTGCATAATCGGTGAAAATCGGTAAAAGTTCAAAGTTCATAAAAAATCCCGTAATATATGTTAAAAAGCTCATCATTATGCTTATACAGTTCAAATTTGAGCACTTTCTGGCTTAAAATAGAGCAGTTTTGGCCATTTGAAGAAATTTCTATTTTTAGTAATGGCGGCCATCTTGGATACAGGACGGCGCTGACGGACACAATTTTAAAAGGGGACCACCTAAGGATCATTTCAGCAAAGTTTGGTTGAAATTGGCTCAGTAGTTTCAGAGGAGAAGATTTTTTTTAAATTTCATCCCCCCTTTTTTTTTATTTCATAATCGGTCAAAATCGGTAAAAGTTCAAAATTCATAAAAAAATCCCGTAATTTATGTTAAAAAGCGCATCATTATGCTTATACAGTTCAAATTTGGGCACTTTCTGGCTTAAAATAGAGCAGTTTTGGCCATTTGAAGAAATTTCTATTTTAAGTAATGGTGGCCATCTTGGATACAGGACGGCGCTGACGGACACAATTTTAAAAGGGGATCACCTAAGGATCATTTCAGCAAAGTTTGGTTGAAATTGGCTCAGTAGTTTCAGAGGAGAAGATTTTTTTTAATTTCATCCCCCCTTTTTTTAAATTTCATAATCGGTCAAAATCGGTAAAAGTTCAAAGTTCATAAAAAATCCCGTAATACATGTTAAAAAGCTCATCATTATGCTTATACAGTTCAAATTTTGGCACTTTCTGGCTTAAAATAGAGCAGTTTTGGCCATTTGAAGAAATTTCTATTTTTAGTAATGGCGGCCATCTTGGATACAGGACGGCGCTGACGGACACAATTTTAAAAGGGGACCACCTAAGGATCATTTCAGCAAAGTTTGGTTGAAATTGGCTCAGTAGTTTCAGAGGAGAAGATTTTTTTTTAATTTCATCCCCCCTTTTTTTAAATTTCATAATCGGTCAAAATCGGTAAAAGTTCAAAGTTCATAAAAAATCCAGTAATATATGTTAAAAAGCTCATCATTATGCTTATACAGTTCAAATTTGGGCACTTTCTGGCTTAAAATAGAGCAGTTTTGGCCATTTGAAGAAATTTCTATTTTAAGTAATGGTGGCCATCTTGGATACAGGACGGTGCTGACGGACACAATTTTGAAAGGGGACCACCTAAGGATCATTTCAGCAAAGTTTGGTTGAGATTGGCTCAGTAGTTTCAGAGGAGAAGATTTTTTTTTAATTCCATCCCCCCTTTTTTCTAATTTGCATAATCGGTCAAAATCGGCAAAAGTTCAAAGTTCATAAAAAAATCTCATAATATATGTTAAAAAGCTCATCATTATGCTTATACAGTTCAAATTTGGGCACTTTCTGGCTTAAAATAGAGCAGTTTTGGCCATTTGAAGAAATTTCTATTTTTAGTAATGGTGGCCATCTTGGATACAGTACGGCGCTGACGGACACAATTTTGAAAGGGGACCACCTAAGGATCATTTCAGCAAAGTTTGGTTGAGATTGGCTCAATAGTTTCAGAGAAGATTTTTTTTTAATTTCATCCCCCCTTTTTTCTAATTTGCATAATCGGTTAAAATCAGTAAAAGTTCAAAGTTCTTTAAAAATCCCGTAATATATGTTAAAAAGCTCATCATTATGCTTATACAGTTCAAATTTGGGCACTTTCTGGCTTAAAATAGAGCAGTTTTGGCCATTTGAAGAAATTTCTATTTTTAGTAATGGTGGCCATCTTGGATACAGGACGGCGCTGACGGACACCATTTTGAAAGGGGACCACCTAAGGATCATTTCAGCAAAGTTTTGTTGAGATTGGCTCAGTAGTTTCAGAGGGGAAGATTTTTTTAATTTCATCCCCCCTTTTTTCTAATTTGCATAATCGGTCAAAATCGGTAAAAGTTCAAAGTTCATAAAAAATCCCGTAATATATGTTAAAAAGCTCATCATTATGCTTATACAGTTCAAATTTGAGCACTTTCTGGCTTAAAATAGAGCAGTTTTGGCCATTTGAAGAAATTTCTATTTTTAGTAATGGCGGCCATCTTGGATACAGGACGGCGCTGACGGACACAATTTTAAAAGGGGACCACCCAAGGATCATTTCAGCAAAGTTTGGTTGAAATTGGCTCAGTAGTTTCAGAGGAGAAGATTTTTTTTTAATTTCATCCCCCCTTTTTTTATATTTCATAATCGGTCAAAATCGGTAAAAGTTCAAAGTTCATAAAAAATCCCGTAATTTATGTTAAAAAGCTCATCATTATACTTATACAGTTCAAATTTGGGCACTTTCTGGCTTAAAATAGAGCAGTTTTGGCCATTTGAAGAAATTTCTATTTTAAGTAATGGTGGCCATCTTGGATACAGGACGGCGCTGACGGACACAATTTTAAAAGGGGATCACCTAAGGATCATTTCAGCAAAGTTTGGTTGAGATTGGCTCAGTAGTTTCAGAGGAGAAGATTTTTTTAAATTTCATCCCCCCTTTTTTTAAATTTCATAATCGGTCAAAATCGGTAAAAGTTCAAAGTTCATAAAAAATCCAGTAATACATGTTAAAAAGCTCATCATTATGCTTATACAGTTCAAATTTTGGCACTTTCTGGCTTAAAATAGAGCAGTTTTGGCCATTTGAAGAAATTTCTATTTTTAGTAATGGCGGCCATCTTGGATACAGGACGGCGCTGACGGACACAATTTTAAAAGGGGACCACCTAAGGATCATTTCAGCAAAGTTTGGTTGAAATTGGCTCAGTAGTTTCAGAGGAGAAGATTTTTTTTTAATTTCATCCCCCCTTTTTTTTAATTTCATAATCGGTCAAAATCGGTAAAAGTTCAAATTAATAAAAAATCCCGTAATATATGTTAAAAAGCTCATCATTATGCTTATACAGTTCAAATTTGGGCACTTTCTGGCTTAAAATAGAGCAGTTTTGGCCATTTGAAGAAATTTCTATTTTTAGTAATGGTGGCCATCTTGGATACAGGACGGCGCTGACGGACACAATTTTGAAAGGGGACCACCTAAGGATCATTTCAGCAAAGTTTGGTTGAGATTGGCTCAGTAGTTTCAGAGGAGAAGATATTTTTTTTTATTTCATCCCCCCTTTTTTCTAATTTGCATAATCGGCAAAATTTCAATGTTCATAAAAAATTCCGTAATATATGTTAAAAAGCTCATCATTATGCTTATACAGTTCAAATTTTGGCACTTTCTGGCTTAAAATAGAGCAGTTTTGGCCATTTGAAGAAATTTCTATTTTTAGTAATGGTGGCCATCTTGGATACAGGACGGCGCTGACGGACACAATTTTGAAAGGGGACTACCTAAGGATCATTTCAGCAAAGTTTTGTTGAGATTGGCTCAGTAGTTTCAGAGGGGAAGATTTTTTTAATTTCATCCCCCCTTTTTTCTAATTTGCATAATCGGTGAAAATCGGTAAAAGTTCAAAGTTCATAAAAAATCCCGTAATATATGTTAAAAAGCTCATCATTATGCTTATACAGTTCAAATTTGAGCACTTTCTGGCTTAAAATAGAGCAGTTTTGGCCATTTGAAGAAATTTCTATTTTTAGTAATGGCGGCCATCTTGGATACAGGACGGCGCTGACGGACACAATTTTAAAAGGGGACCACCCAAGGATCATTTCAGCAAAGTTTGGTTGAAATTGGCTCAGTAGTTTCAGAGGAGAAGATTTTTTTTAAATTTCATCCCCCCTTTTTTTTTATTTCATAATCGGTCAAAATCGGTAAAAGTTCAAAGTTCATAAAAAATCCCGTAATATATGTTAAAAAGCTCATCATTATGCTTATACAGTTCAAATTTGGGCACTTTCTGGCTTAAAATAGAGCAGTTTTGGCCATTTGAAGAAATTTCTATTTTAAGTAATGGTGGCCATCTTGGATACAGGACGGCGCTGACGGACACAATTTTAAAAGGGGATCACCTAAGGATCATTTCAGCAAAGTTTGGTTGAAATTGGCTCAGTAGTTTCAGAGGAGAAGATTTTTTTTAATTTCATCCCCCCTTTTTTTAAATTTCATAATCGGTCAAAATCGGTAAAAGTTCAAAGTTCATAAAAAATCCCGTAATACATGTTAAAAAGCTCATCATTATGCTTATACAGTTCAAATTTTGGCACTTTCTGGCTTAAAATAGAGCAGTTTTGGCCATTTGAAGAAATTTCTATTTTTAGTAATGGCGGCCATCTTGGATACAGGACGGCGCTGACGGACGCAATTTTAAAAGGGGACCACCTAAGGATCATTTCAGCAAAGTTTGGTTGAGATTGGCTCAGTAGTTTCAGAGGAGAAGATTTTTTTTTAATTCCATCCCCCCTTTTTTCTAATTTGCATAATCGGTCAAAATCGGCAAAAGTTCAAAGTTCATAAAAAAATCTCATAATATATGTTAAAAAGCTCATCATTATGCTTATACAGTTCAAATTTTGGCACTTTCTGGCTTAAAATAGAGCAGTTTTGGCCATTTGAAGAAATTTCTATTTTTAGTAATGGTGGCCATCTTGGATACAGTACGGCGCTGACGGACACAATTTTGAAAGGGGACCACCTAAGGATCATTTCAGCAAAGTTTGGTTGAGATTGGCTCAATAGTTTCAGAGAAGATTTTTTTTTAATTTCATCCCCCCTTTTTTCTAATTTGCATAATCGGTTAAAATCAGTAAAAGTTCAAAGTTCTTTAAAAATCCCGTAATATATGTTAAAAAGCTCATCATTATGCTTATACAGTTCAAATTTGGGCACTTTCTGGCTTAAAATAGAGCAGTTTTGGCCATTTGAAGAAATTTCTATTTTTAGTAATGGTGGCCATCTTGGATACAGGACGGCGCTGACGGACACAATTTTGAAAGGGGACCACCTAAGGATCATTTCAGCAAAGTTTTGTTGAGATTGGCTCAGTAGTTTCAGAGGGGAAGATTTTTTTAATTTCATCCCCCCTTTTTTCTAATTTGCATAATCGGTCAAAATCGGTAAAAGTTCAAAGTTCATAAAAAATCCCGTAATATATGTTAAAAAGCTCATCATTATGCTTATACAGTTCAAATTTGAGCACTTTCTGGCTTAAAATAGAGCAGTTTTGGCCATTTGAAGAAATTTCTATTTTTAGTAATGGCGGCCATCTTGGATACAGGACGGCGCTGACGGACACAATTTTAAAAGGGGACCACCTAAGGATCATTTCAGCAAAGTTTGGTTGAAATTGGCTCAGTAGTTTCAGAGGAGAAGATTTTTTTTAAATTTCATCCCCCCTTTTTTTTTATTTCATAATCGGTCAAAATCGGTAAAAGTTCAAAATTCATAAAAAAATCCCGTAATTTATGTTAAAAAGCGCATCATTATGCTTATACAGTTCAAATTTGGGCACTTTCTGGCTTAAAATAGAGCAGTTTTGGCCATTTGAAGAAATTTCTATTTTAAGTAATGGTGGCCATCTTGGATACAGGACGGCGCTGACGGACACAATTTTAAAAGGGGATCACCTAAGGATCATTTCAGCAAAGTTTGGTTGAAATTGGCTCAGTAGTTTCAGAGGAGAAGATTTTTTTTAATTTCATCCCCCCTTTTTTTAAATTTCATAATCGGTCAAAATCGGTAAAAGTTCAAAGTTCATAAAAAATCCCGTAATACATGTTAAAAAGCTCATCATTATGCTTATACAGTTCAAATTTTGGCACTTTCTGGCTTAAAATAGAGCAGTTTTGGCCATTTGAAGAAATTTCTATTTTTAGTAATGGCGGCCATCTTGGATACAGGACGGCGCTGACGGACACAATTTTAAAAGGGGACCACCTAAGGATCATTTCAGCAAAGTTTGGTTGAAATTGGCTCAGTAGTTTCAGAGGAGAAGATTTTTTTTTAATTTCATCCCCCCTTTTTTTAAATTTCATAATCGGTCAAAATCGGTAAAAGTTCAAAGTTCATAAAAAATCCAGTAATATATGTTAAAAAGCTCATCATTATGCTTATACAGTTCAAATTTGGGCACTTTCTGGCTTAAAATAGAGCAGTTTTGGCCATTTGAAGAAATTTCTATTTTAAGTAATGGTGGCCATCTTGGATACAGGACGGTGCTGACGGACACAATTTTGAAAGGGGACCACCTAAGGATCATTTCAGCAAAGTTTGGTTGAGATTGGCTCAGTAGTTTCAGAGGAGAAGATTTTTTTTTAATTCCATCCCCCCTTTTTTCTAATTTGCATAATCGGTCAAAATCGGCAAAAGTTCAAAGTTCATAAAAAAATCTCATAATATATGTTAAAAAGCTCATCATTATGCTTATACAGTTCAAATTTGGGCACTTTCTGGCTTAAAATAGAGCAGTTTTGGCCATTTGAAGAAATTTCTATTTTTAGTAATGGTGGCCATCTTGGATACAGTACGGCGCTGACGGACACAATTTTGAAAGGGGACCACCTAAGGATCATTTCAGCAAAGTTTGGTTGAGATTGGCTCAATAGTTTCAGAGAAGATTTTTTTTTAATTTCATCCCCCCTTTTTTCTAATTTGCATAATCGGTTAAAATCAGTAAAAGTTCAAAGTTCTTTAAAAATCCCGTAATATATGTTAAAAAGCTCATCATTATGCTTATACAGTTCAAATTTGGGCACTTTCTGGCTTAAAATAGAGCAGTTTTGGCCATTTGAAGAAATTTCTATTTTTAGTAATGGTGGCCATCTTGGATACAGGACGGCGCTGACGGACACAATTTTGAAAGGGGACCACCTAAGGATCATTTCAGCAAAGTTTTGTTGAGATTGGCTCAGTAGTTTCAGAGGGGAAGATTTTTTTAATTTCATCCCCCCTTTTTTCTAATTTGCATAATCGGTCAAAATCGGTAAAAGTTCAAAGTTCATAAAAAATCCCGTAATATATGTTAAAAAGCTCATCATTATGCTTATACAGTTCAAATTTGAGCACTTTCTGGCTTAAAATAGAGCAGTTTTGGCCATTTGAAGAAATTTCTATTTTTAGTAATGGCGGCCATCTTGGATACAGGACGGCGCTGACGGACACAATTTTAAAAGAGGACCACCCAAGGATCATTTCAGCAAAGTTTGGTTGAAATTGGCTCAGTAGTTTCAGAGGAGAAGATTTTTTTTTAATTTCATCCCCCCTTTTTTTATATTTCATAATCGGTCAAAATCGGTAAAAGTTCAAAGTTCATAAAAAATCCCGTAATATATGTTAAAAAGCTCATCATTATACTTATACAGTTCAAATTTGGGCACTTTCTGGCTTAAAATAGAGCAGTTTTGGCCATTTGAAGAAATTTCTATTTTAAGTAATGGTGGCCATCTTGGATACAGGACGGCGCTGACGGACACAATTTTAAAAGGGGATCACCTAAGGATCATTTCAGCAAAGTTTGGTTGAGATTGGCTCAGTAGTTTCAGAGGAGAAGATTTTTTTTAATTTCATCCCCCCTTTTTTTAAATTTCATAATCGGTCAAAATCGGTAAAAGTTCAAAGTTCATAAAAAATCCAGTAATACATGTTAAAAAGCTCATCATTATGCTTATACAGTTCAAATTTTGGCACTTTCTGGCTTAAAATAGAGCAGTTTTGGCCATTTGAAGAAATTTCTATTTTTAGTAATGGCGGCCATCTTGGATACAGGACGGCGCTAACGGACACAATTTTGAAAGGGGACCACCTAAGGATCATTTCAGCAAAGTTTGGTTGAGATTGGTTCAGTAGTTTCAGAGGAGAAGATTTTTTTTTTATTTCATCCCCCCTTTTTTCTAATTTGCATAATCGGTCAAAATGGGTAATGGGATTTACTTCAAAATTGCAGGGTAGGTAGATCTTGATATGCTGCACATTTTTGCAATAAACTTAACATCTATCTCTAAATAGTTTTTGAAATATAAGACGAAAAGTATTAAAATGAAAAAAAAAAATTGATGAAAAAAGGGCAATAACTCGAAGATGGGTAATCAAATTTACTTCAAAATTGCAGGGTAGGTAGATCTTGACATGCTGAGCATGTTTGCAGTTTCAACTTACCATCTGTCTGTTATAGTTTTTGAAATAAAGGACGAAAAGTATTAAAATTTTGAAAATTTAATGAAAAAAGGGAAATAACTCCAAAATGAGTTATGGGATTTACTTCAAAATTGCAGGGTAGGTAGATCTTGATATGCCGCACATTTTTGCAATTTAAAGTTAACCTTTATCTCTTATAGTTTTTGAAATATAAGACGAAAAGCATTAAAATTTTACAAATTTGATGAAAAAAGGGCAATAACTCCAAGATGGGTAATCAGATTTACTTCAAATTTGCAGGGTAGGTAGATCTTGATGTGCTGATCATTTTTACCCCATGTCAGATTTTTGATATTACTAACGGTTTTTGAGTTATTACCAAAAACCTGCAATTTTACCATATGTTCTATTTTTAGTAACAGCTGCCATGTTGGTTGGTGCACGGCATCACCGGACACAATTTTGAAACTAGATACCCTAGTAATAATTCAGACCAAGTTTGGTTTCCATTGGTCTAGTACTTTCAGAGGAGAAGATTTTTGAAAAAGTTTACGACGTACGACGGACGACGACGACGGACGCCAAGTGATGAGAATAGCTCACATGACCCTTTGGGTCAGGTGAGCTAAAAATGGCAGACATCTCGAAAAATTTTAAAACGCAGAATTGCTCCTCTAATGGTGACCTATCACTATGTCAAATTGTATGTCTCTATCATTATACATTTAGAAGTTATCAACATTAATGTACGAAATTTCAACTTTCCCATAGGATTCTATAGTAACCCCCACCCCCTTTGAACCCCTCAAAATATGACTTTGACCCCCTTTACCACAAAGCTGAAAACTTTAGGACCAACTAGAAACATATATCTATAACTCCACCCAGTTTCATGAAATTCTGTCCAGTAGTTCCTGAGATCTGCTGTGGACAAGTTCATGTGCCACGGAATGAAAGAAAGAAAGAAAGAAAGAAAGAGGAGGAGGAGAATAATAATAATAATAAGAAACGGAGCAAAAACAATAAGTCTCCCAAACTTTGTTTGGGAGACTTAATTAATAAGGATAGCTTCCATATTGAAACTTAGCGTCCCTTACCCTTGATCCACTTCACTCCACAGAGGAAAAGACAGAATTTTTCAACCCCATGAAAGATATATAGAATCTAACACCGATGGGAGCACAAGATAGGGAAAATCTTCAACGCCAGAGGGTAAGAGTTCAACCGTTCTCTCTTGCCGAGATAGAGAATGACTGAAATCTTACCCAAGGGTGTCAGGATTCCTTTCTTGTACTTTTCCTACAATATGATCATGGCCATGACAGCCCGCTCTCTGATGAAACAGAGTTCCCTATATTATGGTTATTTGGTGTTGAATTGTATTTTAAAACTTCCTTAAAGAGACACGAGCCATTGTAATTTCAGCAACGATTTCATTCAATTATCGCATACATAAAAATCTTAATCTTGCTTTCGTAAATTGCTGAATGAATGATACAAGTTACAATAAAAAGAAAATGTTTACTTACAAAAACACTTACCTTAACTAGAAATGTTGATGTTTTTTTTTATATCCTTAATATGACAATCTTTTTATCCTTCATTAAAAATACACACTGTAAAACATTCAATCAAAATGGTCTGCGGTATTTGTGGTTTAGGATGTTTAATTTTTACCTGTAATCCACATATCAATTTCTGTCAGATTTCTTATAAGTTTTTCGGTAGATATGTTAACTTGAATTTTACCTGGTGCATTACAATCAATATTGCATCTAAGATCACATGATCACAAAGATTATACTATGTCAAAAACAGGTTCAAACTGATGTTGTACACCGTGTTACTGTTACCCCTGACCTCAAGTATCGGAAAAAAATTGTGGTTTAAAAATAATAATCATCAATTTACTTTATATAAAAATGAACGGTCAATAGTGTAGCTTTAAAAATTTATCTAAAGTGATTTTTCTTAAGTTTCCATTATTGACCTTTAATAGCCAAGGTTTAACAACTTTTCACCAACCAAAAGTTCACGATAAAAAGAGATTTTGAATCAAATTTAAACTGATACTCCATAAACAAATAAAAATGTTCATTGAAAATGTTTAAACTTGTTATTACAAATATCCACATTGTAATACAAAGTTTAATGTTATCATAATAAATAACATTTTTCAATAATAAAAAAGTCTCAATTTATCCTTAAGTACTCCTACCCAATCTTAATTTTTTTTTTCACCTAACATAAAAGAAATTAACCAAAACATCGTAATTGAGTTGAATTACAATGATTTTCTATTAAATTAAATGAGATGGTATTTGATTATATATTGTCAAGTATTCTACTATAATGGTGTTCTACATGACCTGTTCAAATCTAAAATTCAAATTACATGTAAATGAGATTTATCTTGTTGGTTCATTATGTACTGTGGGAAAAAATAGTTTTACCCAATTATCTGTCAAATGTAAAAACTCCAGTGTAATAGTTTTAGATAAGTATGACTGAGCCGATTGAAACTATCACCAAGTATGGATTTAACTTAAGTACCACAAAGACAAAATTTATAACGAAGAAAAATACCAATTCTAGAAACACTTGTTAACGAGTTAGGGTTATGGTGTTTAACGCCATTTTCAACAATATTTAAGTTGTATCGTGGCGGGCAGTTTTATTGGTGGAGGAAACCAGAGTGCTCAGAAAAAAACACTGACCTGCCGTAAGTCACTGACAAACTTTATCACATAATGTTGTATCGAGTACACCTCGCCATGAGCAGGATTCGAACTCATGTTAGTGATGATAGGTACTGATTGCACAGGTAGTTGTAAATCCAACTACAATACGATCATGACCACAACAGCTTCTCATTTGTTAATGTAGGTAGATTCTGAATTGAAAAATTCAGAGTCATACCAAATTTTCTTAATTCCTGTTTCAATTCTAGCTATCTAGATATCTAGAATGGAATTCAATCTCTCATCTAGGATACAGATAAACAGTTGAAGGGATTTTGTTCAAACTGAAATCAACCAAAAATACTATGAATTATATCGAATACAGCAAGATTCTCCTCAAGAATGTTTTCAAACAGAAATAGATTTAAACCCAATGGTTTCTACAATGTTTCTGTAAGAACGAATCCCAGAAAGGTCAACAAAATACATAAGTTATATATCTGACAATTTTATCATTTTTCATTCATATAAATTGAAGAAACATATTTAAATATGAATCAATTTACAAAAGATTAGATCCACTTATGACCCAAACAGTCAGAGTATCTCCCTTTAGCTAAAACACTTGACAAGGTTACTTGAATTTCTTAAGAGGTCATTACAGATTAAATGACTCCAGTCACAATGTTGATAATTTTCTTTTTGCATGTCAGGAGCTATCAGGTTTTTTTTTTATGGTTTTATTATTACAAGTGTAGTGACCTTTTATAATAAATAGCTTGACAACATATAACACAGAAGTTGACCTTAAATAATTGAGGCAAATGACATTTTCAGACCTAGTATCTATAACAGCTGATCATTTGCCAGTTCAGATTGTCTGATAATATTATAATTATTGTAAAATTTTGGCAATATTTGAACCCATAGACTAATCAAGAAGGTTTTAGAGTCCTGCATGTCCCCTTTATTAAGGAGAATTATAGGCTACATTTATGATTTGGGTTCCCCAGTTTAAGCAAGAAAAAGTAATATCCTTTTTCTTTTTAAGAAAGTGGATCCACCAGTGGAATTTGAGAGTTTTTTTAACAAAATTCGGTAGTTTTCAGTTTTAGTTTAGAGTGTTAAAACTTTCGGAGAAAACTTATCACACTTTCAATAAGAAATTTAAAATTACACCATATAATAAACACAGACCAGGAATTGACAAGGTTTAATCTTGGTTGTGTTAGGCTTATGTTTGTGCAGGTAATTGGATATTTTGAAGAATGCTAACATAGTAAACATTTCGCTCAAGCTTGTATAATATTGTATTCGCTTACAAAGCTGCTATTTTACACAATACTGCCACATCTAAAGGTAAAGTATGACATCCTTGTCAAATTCCAATATTTAAAGGTTTACATTAGTAAATCAAGAATATCATGACGGCAGGTATGAATTTGTTATAATTTCTATCGTAGTACAAACAGTAGCTACCTCCCGTAGCGTGTATCTATGATTGTTATTAAAAGTACAAAGGAATGTCACATGATGATATTAAAGATATTAAATGACGATTCTTAAATTCTTTTTTCATGTCACCATTGTGACATACAACATGAAATATCGGACAGTTACACAAAGGGTGTGTCGCCAAAGATAATTCAAATAAATTTGATTAAAAATTTAAATGACAACCGAAAACAAAAAGACATGTCACTTCAACAACTTGATAGAAAATAGATGAGATCTCAATTATCTATCGTTAATATCCCCACTTCATACTCTAGCACTTCAAATACCACAACCATGAAAAGTTAATCACAAACAAAATATTCAATGATTTTCAATAATTTGCATTATTGGTCAATGGTCATGAATATAAGTCTATTCAGAATTCCAGGAAATTTCATTCACAAATGGACAAACTGTAAAGTTGAGGATCAATAAAGGACAAACTATAAAGTTGAGGATCAATAAAGTGACCGATAGGCTACAATAAAACTACATTATAATTCCATACAAATTAGATATTCTACACCTGAGTATAGGAAAGACATTAAAATGGCTACAATAAAACTTTCATTGTTAATTTATTTTTTATTTTCCATATTAAAACTACCATATAGTTGACATCAGTTCTGTGCACAGGTGTTCTCCATATGAAGGAGGACATATCCAGTAATTAGGATCTTGAGTTTAACTTTAAAAAATCCTGCTAATTTTAAATTGTTTTTGAAATTATAGTGAAAATGGTTAATCAAATATAAAATGAAAATAATAATTGAAGTATAAAATTCTACAAAAGCAGTCCATGGCAACTTATTTTTTCCATGGGAACAAATTTGTAAGAACAGATCCAATTGTGACATGCTGGTAACAAAGTAGACTTACTACAAGTCCTTTTCTTATTAATAATCCCTTTAAAAAATTGCTGCTATGAAAGTTGAAATCTTGACTGACCAATTACCACTTATATTTACTAACAACATTTCTTTACTGATTACATGTGGATAGTAAATATGAATGGTCAAGACAAGATTTCAACTTTCATAGCACCAATTTATTTAAAGGGTTTATTAATAAAGAAAGGAACTTGTAGCATGTCTTGAATTAAACCATGACTTTTAAATGGGTCATTTTTCTATGTCAAACATTTAATTGGGTCATTTGATTTAAAGTTCATGCTGATACACAGTTGAGTCTCCTTATCTTAAATAGTAAAATTTGTTTCATTGGATGATTTGTAGAAAAATAAGGTCTGTTATTATTACTTGTTAAAATATTATATACCCATGACAAGATACTTTGCTGTTTTGATGAAAATCGTTGATGAATTTGACATTGATGCAATGAGACTTCGATGGTATATTCATCACTAAAATCATTCCGATTTTTTAGGTAGTTTTAAGTTTTATATTTGAGACAGAAAGATATGCACTTACCCCATTTCTCGGCGCTGGGCCTCTCATGCCATTTCTTGGTCTGCTTCTTTGACCTAAAATAATTAATCTTTGAAATGTATAATTCAGCATTTCAATATTTAACATTCTAACTACAATTTGTATTACCTCATAAAAATACAGATATGATTGGAGGATAAGCATCCCTATTATTTAAATGCACTACTATCACAAACTGTTGGATCTATTACATTGGCAGTGAGAAAAATAAAGACCAAAATTAAGTCTCCTGTCTGTTATATAAATCTGCTTTTGGAGAATTTAAAAAAAAAAAATTATGTTTGTAACAATTTACCGTAAAATGTTAAACAATATCTCGTTCTCAATTCTAAAATCCTGAATAAAGTTTCATGAACATATACATTAGGGTCAGACAAGACTTCATCCACCATTGTGTACTCCCAAAACTTTTGATATGATTTGAAATGAAAAAGCATGGATCAGATTTATATTTACCATTATACTCTAACCTCAGGGGGTATTCTTGTACCCAAAAATCAACTTCAAAGAGATTGTCCTTACATAACAAAAGATATAAATTTTAATCCCTTCCTTATTTAAATTTTTAATCTAGTATACATGTATGTTAACAAGAGGTTCAATTGCAGCAAAAAAAATAACACTCTAATTTTGTACCCTTAAGTCAAATTTATTTGAAACGTTGACATTTTTTCCCCGGACAAGTAATCTTTATTTTGTATATTTTGTCTTTTATTATCATAATATACAAATAAAAATATCAAGTCACGAAATATAAAAAAATCATCAAAATAAGCTTTGGTATGAATGTCAATAACAATCTGATATTTACTTCCACATGGATAGAAGGACAATAAACAATCTTGTTTACTTCTTGATGTTTATGAGTCACAAGTTCTCGATTTTTAAGGATTATCCCCAATTACAGAGTAAAAACCACCCTAAAGTGATTCAATATAAATGACTTTTAAATGTTAAATCCTGAAACAAGAGATCCTTTTCTTCTTGTATCAAATTTCACTATTAGTATGTAACAAATTGGCCTTGTTTTCATTTCTTTACAATTTTGATAAATTCTGTATACATGGATATGTCATGTTAAGTGAAATGATGTTTTGGTAAATCCCAGTTGACTTTTAAAAGAAAAACTCTCCTTCTTTGTGTATGTTTTAATTTTTTATTTAAGTAATTTAATGCATTTATCTACAGTATAGATATAGTTATAACATCCACTAACAGACCAATTAAAATCATAGCCAGTAAATATGATTATAATTTAAAACCATTTATTTTTTCTATCTGATATTTTCTGGTAAAATTGAACAAATAACATAACGTACAGTAATATTATGTTGTGTAAACATGTAAAATACAAACGGTGCAAAAACAACAGAAAAAAAGCTAGAGGCCCACATGAGCCTGTATCGCTCACCTGGGAAAGAAGAATTATTGAACTATTGCATATCGTAGAATACCGGTATGTTTAATTTTGATCTCTCATGACTTGAATCTTAATAGACCCTCAGTGAGTAATATATTGGAACAAAACTTAATCTAAAAATTGTCAATGAATTTCGATCAAAAATGTAAAATGCACAAAAAAAACCCTTGAATACTGAGATATGTTAAACATTGTCAAATAACAAATTCAATAAATTTCAATAAATTTAATATCTAATTTTAAACCTTTGATATTCTGATATTTTCAACTTGTAATTTTCTGACAAAACTCCTAATTTTTCTTTCTATATCTGAAGGTGCACAACTTTTTTTTTTTTTTTATTAATTGATATTTTTAACACTTATGAAAGTATGGCAAGATAAATATGAAACCAAGTTTTTCACAGTTATGCATTTATTCAAAGAGCCCTAACACATCTAAACATGTATGGTATTTTAAATCATATACTGTACTTTGTCTTTCTTCAAAATCTCTAGGACAAAACAAGCTGACTTTTTGTTTTTATTAATTGATATTCTTAACACTTCTGAAAGTATGGCAAGATAAATATGAAACTTTTAGTTTTTCACAGTTATGAAATTATTTAAAGAGACCTAATATAAAACATCTCAACATGTATGGTATTTTAAATCATATACTGTACTTTCTTCAAATCTCTAGGACAAAACAAGCTGACTTATTTCTGATATAACTCTGACAGATGAGGTATTATAGTAGCCTTTATGTTTCTCAGTTAAGCCCGATTTATGTCAAAATTGTAATATTTTATGGAGTTTTTGCCTGGGAGAAACAGATGTCCAATTACAATGTATTCTGAAGTCAAAGAACCTTAGGTTATTTTGTTTGTCTTTATATTGTTGAACATCTAGGACTGAGTACAGTAATCAGAGGTGCTTAATGGACAAATACAAAATAAAAAACTTAATATTGATATTTTATTACACATAATTTTTTTTTTTATTACTTAGCTTCAGACTGGTATAAAGGAAGGTTTTTCTGCCCTAACATGTTAAAAAAATATGAATACCGGGTACACATAATTTATTAATTAAAAATTCAACAAAAAGATCAAACTTTAATTTTTACCATACTTCAAGAAAAAAAAATGTGATATTGGAATTTACTTTGTTTTTAATAATAAAATGTAGAGAATTCAAGGATTAAAAGAAAAATGAATCTGGAATGTCAACAAACTTGAAGTGGCTTTACAAGAAAGCCTCTAATACCATAATCTTACTGAAAGCTGCCAACATTTCAACTCCACTATATTCTTGAATGAAATGATTAAAATTCAATCAACACAACCTGTATTCTTAATATCAAATGATAATAATAATAAAAATAAACTTTTCTAAGAACTTTGAAAGAAACATATTCAAAAGAAATCTTTCTAGAAAAAAACACATAGAAATCAATTGTTATTTATAACAGTATCAGCAATCAATAGATGTAGTAAATTTGACCTCTTACCTGGGCGCATTCTTCAAATATTCCGCTCAAAAACCACAAAATTTAAATAATCCTAACTGAAGTAAGTATAAATCAACTGAAAAATATTTGAATTATTCAACTATCCAAATACTTGTTAATATCGAAACGAAAACATTCTACTCCATCGAAAACAACATGAGAAAATTGATTAATCCAGAAGCGTAGAATCTGATCAACAAGTCAGCTGACCTATACAGGTAAACTGGTAATTTCTCAGGTATCTCCCACATACCTGGCCTATCTTTCATATTTAACTACATGTACTCTCTTAATTGCTGTTCTACAAAAATTTAAGTGATGTTTGACCGTCTACAAGCTTTACAAGCTTGCCGATATAAAATTTGTCACAAATAAATACATTAGAACTGGTCAGGTATTTTTATTAATCCGATTAACAGTCAATATTGATAAATAAACATTGAAGGATAAAAATTCCTAGTATTGAATAGATTTCAATCTTGACCGTGATAACATGATAATAATAAAGACTTCACAATTCACCTTGATTAAAAAGTTAGCGATGACTAATCTCTACCCATTGACGATTTTTATTACCTATCGTGACCTGCATCAAACACTGTTAGTCTGTATGTGTGGGATTTTTTTCCCAATCACAAAAAAAACTCACAAAAAATATTTTAACACAACATATTTCAAATTATACAAATGTATGTATTACACAAATAATTGCATTAAAAGACTTTATTATGCCGACTTTCTACAAGCTTATCACAAAGATTAAAAATTTTCTTATTCAACATATTTATTTTTACATTGCAGGTGACATTTATCTGAAATTTAATTTTGATTTAAAAAAATAATAATTTCTTTCTTCAGTAAAAGGTTTAATGTATTTTGACCGGTACATAGCTTATTTTATGAGAAGGTTTTTTTAATGTAATTTAACCTTGGTAAGATATGAACTCATGTGTATATACAATGAAATTTATTTCAGATTAGAAATTGACAGGTGGAAATTGATCAATTTAACATGAAATCTAGAAGGATTCAATATCACAGAAGTGTTTGAGCAGTGATCAGTGACAATCATGAGAGACCCAAGGTCTCTGGGTAAAATATTTGATCAGAGCAATGTGCCATTCATTCTTTTACTTCAAATTATTGCATCAAAATAGCATGCATTGTCGCTGCTTGATAATAATAAATTTTTGTGGTATGAAACCTTGTTTAAACCAATAGATACAGTCAGTGCCTATCACCATTAAAGTTGTGAGTTAGAATTCAGCTTAGGTGAGGTGTACTCGATACAACATTATGTGATAAAGTTTGTCAGTGACTTGTGACATGTCAGTTTTTTCCGGGTACTCCGGTTTACTCCACCAATAAAACTGACCGCCACAATACAACTGAAATATTATTGAAGGTGGCGTTAAATGCCATAGCTCTATCCCTAACCCTTAAAACCAATAGATTTTTTTTTATTTTCAAATAACCCTCATTTGTACACGAAATCAATTAAATATTTCAGATACAAGTGCATTTCCTATTTGCTCAGTGAAAAAATACCAACATATCTTAAACTTGGCAAAAATGTTTTCAAAGTATTATAAATACATGTACAATACTTGGTTAGGAAACAATATTGATTAAACTAGATTTATGCTGAGCCATACCTAAGCAAAATACCATACAGGAATGAAGTTTATTCCATTCTTATTCAGAGTCATGACTATCAATAATTTAAATCAAAAACCTAATGAATGAATATGGTAATATTTTGGCATTGCTTATTAAATGAATTGAAATCAGTATTCAGCAAAGTTCACACCTTATTTTGTTCTCGGTCAGTAATCTGGGATAAATTTGGAGTACCGGTAATATTATGGTCCAATCTAAAAAAAAACAAACAAAAAAACCCAGCAAGCATACATTACCCTAAACACCTTGAATGTTTTCCTCATTGTTAGGAGTATCATTACCCTAAACACCTTGAATGTTTTCCTCATTGTTAGGAGTATCATTACCCTAAACACCTTGAATGTTTTCCTCATTGTTAGGAGTATCATTACCCTAAACACCTTGAATGTTTTCCTCATTGTGAGGAGTATCATTACCCTAAACACCTTGAATGTTTTCCTCATTGTTAGGAGTATCATTACCCTAAACACCTTGAATGTTTTCCTCATTGTTAGGAGTATCATTACCCTAAACACCTTGAATGTTTTTCTCATTGTTAGGAGTATCATTACCCTAAACACCTTGAATGTTTTTCTCATTGTGAGGAGTATCATTGCCCTAAACACCTTGAATGTTTTCCTCATTGTTAGGAGTATCATTACCCTAAACACCTTGAATGTTTTCCTCATTGTGAGGAGTATCATTACCCTAAACACCTTGAATGTTTTCCTCATTGTGAGGAGTATCATTACCCTAAACACCTTGAATGTTTTTCTCATTGTGAGGAGTATCATTACCCTAAACACCTTGAATGTTTTTCTCATTGTGAGGAGTATCATTACCCTAAACACCTTGAATGTTTTTCTCATTGTGAGGAGTATCATTACCCTAAACACCTTGAATGTTTTTCTCATTGTGAGGAGTATCATTGCCCTAAACACCTTGAATGTTTTCCTCATTGTTAGGAGTATCATTACCCTAAACACCTTGAATGTTTTCCTCATTGTGAGGAGTATCATTACCCTAAACACCTTGAATGTTTTTCTCATTGTGAGGAGTATCATTACCCTAAACACCTTGAATGTTTTTCTCATTGTTAGGAGTATCATTACCCTAAACACCTTGAATGTTTTTCTCATTGTGAGGAGTATCATTACCCTAAACACCTTGAATGTTTTTCTCATTGTTAGGAGTATCATTACCCTAAACACCTTGAATGTTTTTCTCATTGTTAGGAGTATCATTACCCTAAACACCTTGAATGTTTTTCTCATTGTGAGGAGTATCATTACCCTAAACACCTTGAATGTTTTTCTCATTGTGAGGAGTATCATTACCCTAAACACCTTGAATGTTTTTCTCATTGTGAGGAGTATCATTACCCTAAACACCTTGAATGTTTTCCTCATTGTGAGGAGTATCATTACCCTAAACACCTTGAATGTTTTTCTCATTGTGAGGAGTATCATTACCCTAAACACCTTGAATGTTTTTCTCATTGTGAGGAGTATCATTACCCTAAACACCTTGAATGTTTTTCTCATTGTGAGGAGTATCATTACCCTAAACACCTTGAATGTTTTTCTCATTGTGAGGAGTATCATTACCCTAAACACCTTGAATGTTTTTCTCATTGTGAGGAGTATCATTACCCTAAACACCTTGAATGTTTTTCTCATTGTGAGGAGTATCATTACCCTAAACACCTTGAATGTTTTTCTCATTGTGAGGAGTATCATTACCCTAAACACCTTGAATGTTTTTCTCATTGTTAGGAGTATCATTACCCTAAACACCTTGAATGTTTTTCTCATTGTTAGGAGTATCATTACCCTAAACACCTTGAATGTTTTTCTCATTGTTAGGAGTATCATTACCCTAAACACCTTGAATGTTTTCCTCATTGTTAGGAGTATCATTACCCTAAACACCTTGAATGTTTTCCTCATTGTGAGGAGTATCATTACCCTAAACACCTTGAATGTTTTCCTCATTGTGAGGAGTATCATTACCCTAAACACCTTGAATGTTTTTCTCATTGTGAGGAGTATCATTACCCTAAACACCTTGAATGTTTTTCTCATTGTGAGGAGTATCATTACCCTAAACACCTTGAATGTTTTTCTCATTGTGAGGAGTATCATTACCCTAAACACCTTGAATGTTTTTCTCATTGTGAGGAGTATCATTACCCTAAACACCTTGAATGTTTTTCTCATTGTGAGGAGTATCATTACCCTAAACACCTTGAATGTTTTTCTCATTGTTAGGAGTATCATTACCCTAAACACCTTGAATGTTTTCCTCATTGTTAGGAGTATCATTACCCTAAACACCTTGAATGTTTTTCTCATTGTTAGGAGTATCATTGCCCTAAACACCTTGAATGTTTTTCTCATTGTGAGGAGTATCATTGCCCTAAACACCTTGAATGTTTTCCTCATTGTTAGGAGTATCATTACCCTAAACACCTTGAATGTTTTCCTCATTGTGAGGAGTATCATTACCCTAAACACCTTGAATGTTTTCCTCATTGTGAGGAGTATCATTACCCTAAACACCTTGAATGTTTTTCTCATTGTGAGGAGTATCATTACCCTAAACACCTTGAATGTTTTTCTCATTGTGAGGAGTATCATTACCCTAAACACCTTGAATGTTTTTCTCATTGTGAGGAGTATCATTACCCTAAACACCTTGAATGTTTTTCTCATTGTGAGGAGTATCATTACCCTAAACACCTTGAATGTTTTTCTCATTGTGAGGAGTATCATTACCCTAAACACCTTGAATGTTTTTCTCATTGTGAGGAGTATCATTACCCTAAACACCTTGAATGTTTTTCTCATTGTGAGGAGTATCATTACCCTAAACACCTTGAATGTTTTTCTCATTGTGAGGAGTATCATTACCCTAAACACCTTGAATGTTTTTCTCATTGTTAGGAGTATCATTACCCTAAACACCTTGAATGTTTTTCTCATTGTTAGGAGTATCATTACCCTAAACACCTTGAATGTTTTTCTCATTGTTAGGAGTATCATTACCCTAAACACCTTGAATGTTTTCCTCATTGTTAGGAGTATCATTACCCTAAACACCTTGAATGTTTTCCTCATTGTTAGGAGTATCATTACCCTAAACACCTTGAATGTTTTCCTCATTGTGAGGAGTATCATTACCCTAAACACCTTGAATGTTTTCCTCATTGTTAGGAGTATCATTACCCTAAACACCTTGAATGTTTTCCTCATTGTGAGGAGTATCATTACCCTAAACACCTTGAATGTTTTCCTCATTGTTAGGAGTATCATTACCCTAAACACCTTGAATGTTTTCCTCATTGTGAGGAGTATCATTACCCTAAACACCTTGAATGTTTTTCTCATTGTTAGGAGTATCATTACCCTAAACACCTTGAATGTTTTTCTCATTGTGAGGAGTATCATTGCCCTAAACACCTTGAATGTTTTCCTCATTGTTAGGAGTATCATTACCCTAAACACCTTGAATGTTTTTCTCATTGTGAGGAGTATCATTACCCTAAACACCTTGAATGTTTTTCTCATTGTGAGGAGTATCATTACCCTAAACACCTTGAATGTTTTTCTCATTGTGAGGAGTATCATTACCCTAAACACCTTGAATGTTTTTCTCATTGTGAGGAGTATCATTACCCTAAACACCTTGAATGTTTTTCTCATTGTGAGGAGTATCATTACCCTAAACACCTTGAATGTTTTTCTCATTGTGAGGAGTATCATTACCCTAAACACCTTGAATGTTTTTCTCATTGTGAGGAGTATCATTACCCTAAACACCTTGAATGTTTTTCTCATTGTGAGGAGTATCATTACCCTAAACACCTTGAATGTTTTTCTCATTGTTAGGAGTATCATTACCCTAAACACCTTGAATGTTTTTCTCATTGTTAGGAGTATCATTACCCTAAACACCTTGAATGTTTTCCTCATTGTTAGGAGTATCATTACCCTAAACACCTTGAATGTTTTCCTCATTGTGAGGAGTATCATTACCCTAAACACCTTGAATGTTTTCCTCATTGTGAGGAGTATCATTACCCTAAACACCTTGCATGTTTTTCTCATTGTGAGGAGTATCATTACCCTAAACACCTTGAATGTTTTTCTCATTGTGAGGAGTATCATTACCCTAAACACCTTGAATGTTTTTCTCATTGTGAGGAGTATCATTACCCTAAACACCTTGAATGTTTTTCTCATTGTGAGGAGTATCATTACCCTAAACACCTTGAATGTTTTTCTCATTGTGAGGAGTATCATTACCCTAAACACCTTGAATGTTTTTCTCATTGTTAGGAGTATCATTACCCTAAACACCTTGAATGTTTTTCTCATTGTGAGGAGTATCATTACCCTAAACACCTTGAATGTTTTTCTCATTGTGAGGAGTATCATTACCCTAAACACCTTGAATGTTTTTCTCATTGTTAGGAGTATCATTACCCTAAACACCTTGAATGTTTTTCTCATTGTTAGGAGTATCATTACCCTAAACACCTTGAATGTTTTTCTCATTGTTAGGAGTATCATTACCCTAAACACCTTGAATGTTTTTCTCATTGTTAGGAGTATCATTACCCTAAACACCTTGAATGTTTTTCTCATTGTTAGGAGTATCATTACCCTAAACACCTTGAATGTTTTTCTCATTGTGAGGAGTATCGTTTTTGCCTCTTTCTATGATTTTTTCATTGGATATTGGAACTGTTCAGATAGTGTGGTATTTTTTGTTTTTTTTTCATTTGATTAATCAAAATTATTGGCATTGTGAACTTTGACCTTCTGGACAGTATGCAGGTGATTGAATCCATATTCATCTAACATATCCTTGGTAACTAAATTAATGACCCCCCACATCTCAACTATTTAGGAAGAAAAAAAGAATCCTTTATTTTTTTCAATCCAATAAATAAAACTGAAGAATATTTTTAATTAATAAAAGATAATAAAATATTGTACACTATTAAAACTGGCAAAGAAAGAGTTGTAAAAACAATGAAAAGTTTATACGTTTTTACGTAATACATGGTGCCATGTGGTAAAAGGCAAATACATGTTGCAGAATAATATTTTGATACAAGTAACAATACTAAGTATAGAAGGTTAATCCCAGTACCTGGTATTTACGACACCGAACCCTA
This sequence comes from Bathymodiolus brooksi, assembly GCA_963680875.1. Classification (NCBI taxonomy): domain Eukaryota; kingdom Metazoa; phylum Mollusca; class Bivalvia; order Mytilida; family Modiolidae; genus Bathymodiolus; species Bathymodiolus brooksi. The sequence goes on along the minus strand of OY804576.1, from coordinate 69,787,017 downwards.
ATTGTTGATACATTAATCTGCCCTTGGTCTAGTTAATCTGAATGCCTATTTAATCAGGTGGAGATAAAGAGCCTATCATTACCTAATTTACTAACTAACCCTATTTACACAGTTAATACTATATTGATATAGTCCAGTCATCTATAAAGGGCTGTGTATATAGATATTTATATTTATAGAACAGTGTCTAAATATACCACAGACATGTTATGCTACAATTTGTCAATGTTCAGTAATTGGCGGTCTATTATAGTAAGTAACTTGAGCGTACAGGATGAAGGTTATTCTAGAAACGTGTCTTGCACACTAAATTTGATTTCTACGTTTTTGTTTGTTTTTAATTTGCAAATTTCTGAGTTTGAGGAAAAATACCAAAATATTTCTAGGTTATTCCAGAAATGTGTCTTGCACACAAAATATTTTAAATTTACGTTTTTGTTTTTTTTTAATTTGCGAGTTTCGAAGTTTAAGGAAAAATACCAATTTTTTTTTCAATTTTTTTCAGACTATTAGGGCCAATACCAATACTTTTTTTTAAACTTTAATTGAAGAGCAAGTTTTCTTTCTATTGTGTTAGCCTATGGAGAATGATGAATCTCCCAATAAGACCTGTAGTCCAACTGGATTTGTATTACAGAAAATACATCAATTCTCCATTTAAGAAAGTACATGTATACCAAAATAACATTATTGATTGACAAAGCTTTTAAACAATAAGTCATTAACCAATGATATGATGTCGTTTTAAATTTTGGTGTTTGATGGTAGAAAATTTCCCGTGATTCACAAGTGTTTAGAACTCTGTTATAGTTTCAGTACCAGTACACTAATTAAATACTCAGAATGAAATCAAACATCTTTCCCACCAAAGACTTGCTTGTGTATATAAACCTTCTTTACTCATCATTCTATATTTACATGCAAAGTTTTGTGTACTATGAAAAGAATACTATAAAATTGATTTTTTTAATGAAAATACATATTTTTAAGTTAGTATTGGCCGATTTCTGTTATTTCTGTCTGCCTTCACATTTACCTTAAAATGGAACATTTTTCCCTAAAAAATATGTAATTTTTTTTTTTTAGGATATGTTAGAAAATGTATAAAAGAATGAAAAAGCAAAATACTATAAAATTGTACATTGGTTGAATGCTTAAAGTATGAAAGAAAAGTAGAAAACAGCTAGAGCCACTTTCAACCTGAACATTCTTAGCTTATTGAGAATGAGTCTTCAGAGAGAATTTTTAAAATAAAAATTGAGAATAATTAAATATAAATTTTCTTTAAAAAAAAGAAAAAAGAAAAATAAAGTAACTAGAGGCATAATTAAAAAGATTAAATACATAACAAATAAAAAAAGAGGAAATACTTGAGAGTATTTTAATAACATGAAAATAGAGGAACGTACATGTATGACATACACATGTTAAAATACCAAGTATATAAACTGTCTGTATAATTAGAATATTTAAGCTTAAAGTCTATCTTCCCATGATTAAAATTATATATGATATACCAAATCTGAGAAAATAACAGACTAAAGACAAATTAGGTTTAACATGATAACTTTAAAGGTATCGTACCCATGATATAAAATTTATCAGAGTATCAGCTAAAAAAGAATTGATTTTAGGTACTTCATAAAAATAGTTCCCATGATATAACATTTTACTGAATATTAGCGAAAAAGGAATTGACTTTAATACTTCCTAAGAAAGGTACCCACGATATAAAATTTATTTGAGTATCGGGTAAATAGGAATTGACTTTAATACTTCCTAAGAAAGGTACCCATGATATAAAATTTATTTGAGTATCGGGTAAATAGGAATTGACTTTAATACTTCCTAAGAAAGGTACCCACGATATAAAATTTATCTGAGTATCAAGTAAATAGGAATTGACTTTAATACTTCCTAAGAAAGGTACCCACGATATAAAATTTATTTGAGTATCGGGTAAATAGGAATTGACTTTAATACTTCCTAAGAAAGGTACCCACGATATAAAATTTATTTGAGTATCGAGTAAATAGGAATTGACTTTAATACTTCCTAAGAAAGGTATCCACGATATAAAATTTATCTGAGTATCGAGTAAATAGGAATTGACTTTAATACTTCCTAAGAAAGGTACCCACGATATAAAATTTATCTGAGTATCGGGTAAATAGGACTTGACTTTAAATACTTTCTAAGAAAGGTACCCATGGTATAAAATTATTTTAATATCGGGTAAATAGGACTTGACTTTAAAAACTTTCAAATCAAACCAAGATATTTTACCAACAAAAACAAATAAAAAATAAAATAACATTCAGTACATGTAGTATCATTGAGATTTCAATCAAATGGAAAATTTAGATATTAATAAGTTCACGGAGGACAAAGCAATAACTATACAAAGATGATTTCCTGATAGTACTGGAGTTATAGCAAGCCCAGGGCATGACTTCAATTTTTTTTTTTACAATTCTTGAGCATGTAGGCGACATTAATTTGTATACATGTACATGTACTTAATTCAACCCTACAATTATGAGGTATCAAAAAGTTAATTACAAAACATTGCTGGATATTATACTACGTGACCACTAATTTGAACCCATTTATTTCATAATATTCTACTAACAGCTCAAATTGCTCAAGGTAATAAATCCGATGTCAACAAATATATGTTTAAATTTCGTCAAGAGAAAATAGCCTATGGATTGATGTTTGAGGTGTATTCCCATAAAAAGAAGGCTGCAAATCAGATATTTAAACTTATCATGATGTTTTGAGTGCCGTATTCAGCCTTTAAGTGATTTTATTAACAGTTTTTTCATGTGAAATGCCCGGTATATGTAATCATTAAAAGGTTTATTCAACATAGTAAAAATATGGTCATAAAATATAAGACTTACTAACCCGTCTCCTGACTGTCTCAGGAATGTACAGATAAAATTAATGATCAACTTTGTGACCTATTTACAAATTTAAAAATCAATGGCTGAATAAAAATCTAACTGTTACAAAATGTCATCAATCACACTGGGGTCAATTTAACAAGGTACTGTCATAAATAACACCATTATATATAAAATAGAAGATTTTCCTACCACACATTCATTAGTGAAATATTAATTACTTATAGAGAATTATGTCGAATTTTAATACAGTCAAACCTTGTTGGTGGTTAAATCGAAGGGATGGATAATTTTACATTCAAATATCAGAGTATTTGAGTTATCCAGAATAGATTCAGCTGAAAATTATTATGAAGGAATCAAATTTTGCTTCTAATTACCAAGGAGTCAGATCTGTTGTATTTTAGCAAAATTTCTTTCTGATTGACTAGGTCATATAACATATTTGTAGATTTACCAAAATAAATGTTCAAATATTGCATAAAAAACAAGTACCAAGTATTTTTATGATAAAATATAGGTCTGTTGTGTTTTTGATATATTTGTAAGAAGAAGTAAAAGAAAGAAAGAAAAAAATTACTGAATATTCAAACTAGTTTTATCCAGTGTGGTAATACATAAATCATTCTAAAGTTAAGTTTACGATTTATAGATGTTTAACACTACATTCAATAATATTTAAGTTATATCATGGAAACCTGTTTTTATTGGTGGTGTGAACCAGAATACTTGGTAACAACCACAGTCCTTCCACAACTCACCGATAAACCTTATAACATAAGGTACTATAAAGTACATCTGGCTATGGGCATTAGACGAACTCATAAACCTCAGTAGTAATAGGCTCCGATTGATGGCACAGGTAAATCAAACTAATATAAAATTGAGACCCTTGTAATCTTAAAGTAAGAAAAAAATAAAATTTATGTTTGTTTGATATTTCCTCCATCCCATAATTATAGTATTTTTTTTAAACTAAAGGAATGACCAATTAACTTTTATGGGGAGGAGTTATGTTTTTTTTCTTCAAGCCAGATAATTATTTTTTTTACAGGAAAATCGATAAGTTTTCTTAAAAATTAACAAAAATTTCTTGTTGGAAAGTGCAGGGTCTGATTATTTTTTTTTTGGCATCTTTCCGGTCAAGATATTTTTCTATAAAAATTGGCGACAGAAAACCTTCCTAAAATATAGTCCCCACTAGAAGCTAAATGATTGCTCCCTAACAATTAATTGGGTAACAATTTTGTAAACATAAGATTGTTGCTTTTAAGATAGATTCTATATATGTGTATGAGATTTATAGAAACAGGTATACATATAATTATGTTTACAAAGTTTGGCACTGTAATTAGTTTCTACAAAGGTGTATGATATTTATTCCATTACAAGCATGTTCATAGATACAAACACATGTTTAAGAGGTTTGTTTCATTATTGACAGGTTCACGTATGTTCCTTCACAAATATGTTTCTCATGTATGACTGATTTATGGAGTTTGTTTTTTTCTTTCATACAAAGTATACAAAAATAACCCATTATTCTGATACTGAACATATTGACATTCCAAAATTAAATACTAGTACTGTAGTACATAACTACCATGCCGATCATAATCTAGCTAAAAATAGATATTTGTTGTCGGTTCTTTTTTATTTATTTTTATATGGTGATACATTAACATCCAATGACATCAGGTCATGCCAGATAGCTTTTCATTTACAACCGCCACAATATAACTGAATGTTGTTGAAAGTGGTGCTAAACACCATAAACCAAACCAAACCTTTCATTAACATTCATGTATCGTTTATCGATATTGCTCAAATTTTTCTTATCCTAAATTCAGCCCTTGTTTACCCCTTTCATGTCAAAACCACCAATAATAACACTATGCATTTTTCTGAAAGAGATTTTTTAAGGATTTCATTAAAAAAAGTGCATAAAAAACAGATGAACAATAGAGGTCCCACATACAAATACAATTTTTGCCATGTTGAGGCCTCTTGATTGGAAATGGGTAGAGCCCTAATCAATTCCTACCTTTATTTTGCACAAAGGATCATTGTCTTAACAATTCAGAAAGATGTGTCACCTAGAAGAACTAAAGCGTTATTGCACGGAAACCATATTGTTTACATGTTCAGTTCAATATCTCAAGATTTTGTAGGGCCATTGCTGATTTGTTCCTTGCACTTTGACCTTTGACATGACCTAAAGACAAACATCATAAGATGTTAGTGGTTCCAGACAAAAGAAAATACAGTGGAACCTATCAAATCTAACACACCAAGGAACCAGGGAAATGTGTCTGATTGTACAGGATGTCAGAACCTGTCTAATCTAACACATCAAGGGACCAGGGAAATGTGTCGGATTGTACAGGATGTCAGAACCTGTCTAATCTAACACACCAAGGGACCAGAGAAAAGTGTCGGATTGTACAGGATGTCAGAACCTGTCTAATCTAACACACCAAGGGACCGGGGAAATGTGTCGGATTGTACAGGATGTCAGAACCTGTCTAATCTAACACACCAAGGGACCAGGGAAATGTGTCGTATTGTACAGGATGTCAGAACCTGTCTAATCTAACACACCAAGGGACCAGGGAAATGTGTCAGATTGTACAGGATGTCAGAACCTGTCTAATCTAACACAACAAGGGACCAGGGAAATGTGTCGGATTGTACAGGATGTCAGAACCTGTCTAATCTAATACACCAAGGGACCAGGGAAATGTGTTAGATTGTACAGGATGTCAGAACCTGTCTAATCTAACACACCAAGGGACCGGGTAAATGTGTCGGATTGTACAGGATGTCAGAACCTGTCTAATCTAACACACCAAGGGACCAGGGAAATGTGTCGTATTGTACAGGATGTCAGAACCTGTCTAATCTAACACAACAAGGGACCAGGGAAATGTGTCGGATTGTACAGGATGTCAGAACCTGTCTAATCTAATACACCAAGGGACCAGGGAAATGTGTTAGATTGTACAGGATGTCAGAACCTGTATAATCTAACACACCAAGGGACCAGGGAAATGTGTCGGATTGTACAGGATGTCAGAACCTGTCTAATCTAACACACCAAGGGACCAGGGAAATGTGTCGGATTGTACAGGATGTCAGAACCTGTCTAATCTAACACACCAAGGGACCAGGGAAATGTGTCAGATTGTACAGGATGTCAGAACCTGTCTAATCTAACACACCAAGGGAACAGGGAAATGTGTCGGATTGTACAGGATGTCAGAACCTGTCTAATCTAACACACCAAGGGACCAGGGAAATGAGTTGGATTGTACAGGATGTCAGAACCTGTCTAATCTAACACACCAAGGGACCAGGGAAATGTGTTGGATTGTACAGGATGTTGGAATACTCAGGTTTTATTTTAGTTAACAGAAATAAATATTTGTCCGATGTCACAGGATGTTGGAAAACTGAGTTGTAGGATTACACAAGTTCCACTGTATTAAAAAAATCCCTCAAACATCTAATTTTAAGTAGCTTGATGTTCATTATTACCATCAACTTCTAATGAATAATCATCTGGTTCATCTGAAGACAGGTCAACCGAGTTAGGCTCATGTGGGATGTAATTGTCTTCTGGCTCTGGGTGGATCTCATGGTTGGCATGACGGAGGAAAAATTTCACATCTTGACTGTCATGTTCCCATTCTCTTAAGATCTCATACAATTTCTCATATTCTTCTATTTTTCGCTCTGAAAATAATGTCCATTAAAACCTTAAAAAACCAGATTCTACCTTTGTAGTAGTCAGGTAACTACTTGTATTGATTGAGTGAACGATTGATTGTTGTTTAATGCCAAGTGAGCAATTCTTCTGTGATAACATTACAAGAACAAGTTACATTTCGATGAGATAATGATGATGTACTAGCTCATTGAAACAACAATCCCTGAATAGACATGTTGATCCACTGGGACACATTATCGTGATTCTGAGCCAACCAGCATTTGCTCTTGTAGCTTAATACTGTGTGCTTTGCAGAGAAGTAACAAAATACCAATTTTATAGTCTTTGGTTCGATCCGACTGGAGCTCAAACCCACGATCTATCATACTTGAGGTGAGCACGCTAACCATTACACCACAGATGCTGTTAGCATCCATTGAATTAGCTTTTGTACTGTTCATGTTATATTTTCTGTGAAAGTAGGCATTTTTTTCAGCTGAATGTATTCTGCACAGCTTCATTTTTATTGTTTCTTCATGACCTAGATTTCAATAGGCTAAGTGACCACCATTTCCATGGTCAAGATTTTAGTTGCTCCACTCAGACACTTTAAGCTGACTCTTGGTCAATCAGTATTTGCATTTTCTCTTTAATGCTGAGTGCTTAGCAAAGAAACAGCAAATACTTGTTTAATAGTCTATTAAACATGTGTGACATGACCATTGCCATGTGTTTTTCATTGATAATAACATTGCAATCTTATATGCGAGCTTAAGCGAGCTCTTTATGGTATAAAATGTGTACTTTTTTAACAAACATGGTTGAACATACTGTGGAAGAAAAAAAAATTTGACGCTTTGTAAACACCAGTTTCCGTGTAACACACTAACACACTCAACTAATGAAGATCTTCTTAACATAAAGCGCAAATGTGATCCTGAAGTCTCGTACCCTCTCTCATACGTCCGATACCACTGAAACCCGGAACCCATGTGTAATAAAAGTCATTTTGCTAACTTGTTTTACTTATATTGATATTTTTTAATTTATTAAATCTCTTCTGACATACTGACAAGAATTTTTGTTTCTACGCGGAAGTTAACTTTTGAGATTTCGCAAGGAACGATAACTTGAATAAAGGAACGACAGCTCGATTGAATGAGACTAGATTCGGCCCTAAAAAAAAGTCGTCCCCAATATATCTCGGCCCAAAATATCTCGACACTTTTTGATGAAATTGCCAGATAATTTTCAGATGCACGAGCATTCATGGCCGTGCCGGTTTCATATTAAAATTTACAGGTAATGCTTGAAGATCTAAATGTTTCCAACAGTTTACCTTGACCATTAGATAGCTGTGTTATAATAGCTGACCCTTCCCCTGGTTCTCTCATACATGCCAGGACATCTTCACATGTAGATTCTGGAGTGACAGGAAATTCTAAACATCGTTCCTCATTATCATCTAGATGTACCTTCAGTATAATCTGTATAAAAAAATCATAAAAGGGTGTCGTTAAAATCATCATGGAGCATTGAAAATTTTGAAACAATATAAATTTTAAATAAAAATACTTAATCAAAGGGAGATAAGCCAGAAACAAAATGAAGTACAAAATAATTTGACAATTAAAGGGAGGTAACTATAAGACAATGTGAATATATGCTGTAAATTAATTGCTATAACAGTTTACAAAAACAAACAACCATGGGCCATATTGTTTTGGTTGGCTTGATTTAAAAACTTTTCAGATATGTTTAGTGTTTGGCTTAGATATAATGTTTTTTTTATTGTAAATATTAATTTTTTATTATCAATTTTTGTTTTACTTTGCAAAGTCACACACATTTACAATAAGGCCAATAACATATATAATAACAGCAAGAAAAATAGCATGTATATCAGAGGAAAATATCTAAACAAGTACAATTAACACTATAGAAAATTTAACAAATAGTTCTAGATCAAAATTGTTGATAAAACACACCTGTGTAAATATTTTAAAATTTCATGAAATATGTTGCTTTGTATAATTCAATTTAATGTACTATGTACGAAGGTTGTCCATAAAGTTCGTGGAGTATCTCAATAAAATCTGACTGACATGTCCGAAATAATTGAAACTATGATATAATTAATTACATGATCTACTGATTAATTGTACAAAATTTTATCACAGTACATACTTAAATAATCATATTTCCGTCAATTTAAAAATCAATAGAAACTCACACCCGGAGCACGGCAAAAATACCACATAACATGCGAGTCGCTGTTTTTAATTTTTACAGCTGAACATTTAACAAAAAGAGTGGAATTGTCAAAACAATTTATCAAAAAAGTTAATCGTGGTGGCATAAGATTTCTAGAATGAATAATTACAACTGACGAAAGCTGGTTCCACTACTATGATCCGGAAACTAAACAACAGTCAAGTCAGTGGAAAAACTGTAACTCTCCTCCACCAAAGAAGGCAAAAATAACCAAATCACTGGGAAAGAATATGTTTATTCTCTTTATGGACAGGAAAGGAATGCTACTGACACACGCTGTTCCCCGTGGCCAGACTGTCAATTCTGAATACTACTCCAAGGTAATAAACATAATAATTACTTTTGAAATTAATGAATTAATTATTTTCCCTGTAAATTTAAACTAATATAATAAACATTTCAAAAATGTGTCCATCTGAAAGAGTTAATTTTATATTATCAATTCAATTTTATTCTATAGATGCAATACGGTAAAAAGTCTGTTTATCTTGTTAGGTACTGAGGCGAGATTTGGTACAAGCTCTGAGAAAGAAATGTCCTTATTTAGCTGCCAATCTAGACCAAGTGATACTACACCAAGATAATGCACCGGCACATACTTCCCAAACAACTCAACTAGAATTAGATTTAATTGGATTCGAGTGTCTGAAGCATCCTCCATACAGCCCTGACTTAGCGCCAATGGAATTTGCAGTATTTCCGTACATTAAATCATTTCTCTGTGGACAGAGGTTCAATGATTTACCGGAACTAAGACAGGAAGTGATGAATATAATTCTAAATATGAAAACGGAACAATTTGAGAAAATATTTGATGACTGGTTAAAGAGATGTAAGAAATGTGTTGAGTTGAACGGGGACTACGTCGAGAAAAGTTAACTTTTACTACTGTTGACGTCGTTGAACGTCAGGAATTTTTTCTGTGCTCCGGGTGTTAGTTACTATTGATTTTTAAATTGACGGAAATACAATTATTTAAGCATGTACTGTGATAAAATTTTGTACAATTAATCAGTAAATCATGTAATTAATTATATCCTAGTTTCAATTATTTCGGACATGTCAGTCAGATTTTATTGAGATAGTCCATGAACTTTATGGACAACCCTTGTATTTCCTTATTTTCTAGATTTCATAAAGACGGTTCAGTTTTGTCTTGTTGATGGGTAGAAAAAAAACCATTACAGCTATCCATCAAGAGACGCAAAAGTTTAACACCTGTGGGAATCAATTTAATCTAGTTTATCCACCATTAGGTACAAACCCTCTGAAAGGGAAATTTGCTAGTTGTTTTGAACCAAGCATATGAACAACTTAACAGTTCTCGAAATGAAAATTTAAATTTACTATTCCGAACAAAGCATTACAGTACTGGTCTTGGGCTGGAGGACCGTTGCTCATCGTAAGAACTGCTTAAGCATGGCACAAAATGTATATAAATGAATGCATTGTGCATGGTGCATGGATGATGCCAAGTTCCTTGAACATAACGTCAACTTGCAGAAAGGCCCAACGGGTAACAGTTTGCTTACGAGTGATCATTGGTGGATCGTTTTAAAGCAAAATTTTCTGCACCCTGTCTATTATCTCCCCTTTTTAATTGTGGCAATTAAAATATCCATTCATAGACATCATCACAGTACAACACTTTTACTTATACATGATTTATTGTTTGTTAACTTATTCTCCTTATCTTCAGGGATAAATCTAAACAGGGACTGAGTAGCTCAAGATGTTATCTTCAGGGATAAATCCAAACAGGGACTGAGTAGCTCAAGATGTTATCTTCAGGGATAAATCTAAACAGGGACTGAGTAGCTCAAGATGTTATCTTCAGGGATAAATCTAAACAGGGACTGAGTAGCTCAAGATGTTATCTTCAGGGATAAATCCAAACAGGGACCGAGTAGCTCAAGATGTTATCTTCAGGGATAAATCTAAACAGGGACTGAGTAGCTCAAGATGTTATCTTCAGGGATAAATCTAAACAGGGACCGAGTAGCTCAAGATGTTATCTTCAGGGATAAATCTAAACAGGGACCGAGTAGCTCAAGATGTTATCTTCAGGGATAAATCTAAACAGGGACCGAGTAGCTCAAGATGTTATCTTCAGGGATAAATCTAAACAGGGACTGAGTAGCTCAAGATGTTATCTTCAGGGATAAATCTAAACAGGGACTGAGTAGCTCAAGATGTTATCTTCAGGGATAAATCTAAACAGGGACCGAGTAGCTCAAGATGTTATCTTCAGGGATAAATCTAAACAGGGACTGAGTAGCTCAAGATGTTATCTTCAGGGATAAATCTAAACAGGGACTGAATAGCTCAAGATGTTATCTTCAGGGATAAATCTAAACAGGGACTGAGTAGCTCAAGATGTTATCTTCAGGGATAAATCTAAACAGGGACCGAGTAGCTCAAGATGTTATCTTCAGGGATAAATCTAAACAGGGACCGAGTAGCTCAAGATGTTATCTTCAGGAATAAATCTAAACAGGGACTGAGTAGCTCAAGATCAATCAAATTTGGTCTGGGCTCTTGAAAATTTTCAGACAATAGTTCCATATTTCATGTGCAAAGTCAGTTGCTGGGCCCCCAATTTTTTTCTACACTACTAAAATTATCATTCTAGGGAGCCAAGCTAGCAACTGCAGCAAAAATGCCAAGTTTTGTCCTGGATCTTACTGCTTTTTAATGATACTGTCTTGTGAAATACCAAAGTGGACAATAAGGCGTTCGTGCTTATAGCTTCATTATAATTATTTCCTTGTATGTTGGAATGTCAAAGCAATATGGACACCTTTTTTTTTCTTTTATTTAAGTGATAATGTAGTTCATTTCTTTGTCATTTATTTGTATCTCTGGAAACATTTGTTTAAATAAGTGATAATTCTGTAATAAAAGTTGGTTTATTATCACAAAACTTCTTAAAAAGTGACATAATTCATTGATAATATAGGAGTGAAAGATAATGTGTGCACGTTTGTTATTGTTTGTTTATATCTGTATTGTTGTTGGTGACCCAATTATCAAGAGATGGAATTAACCGATTTAATCTCACCATATTTTTGTACCTCTCCCAAGCTAGAACCTGGATTTCAACACCCTATGTCATGGTCTGTTTTATGTGCATAAAATGAAATTTGTTTAAAAAAAAATGAGCAGTATATTCAAATTGCTTCACTTTACATGGATTGTTTAACCTACTTTAAGGCTTGACCATGATACATGTAAAACTCCACTACTGGTAATTCACTAATATCCTGTATATCATAAATAACAGTGATGTTATAGACTCATAAACAAGTAATAATTAATGTAAGATTGTGATATTTATATCTATTTTATTTAAAAGTTATAATAACAGTTTGTGGAAAGTTGATGCTCCCATATATACTACAAAATTTCAAATAAGATATGTGTATAAAGGGAGATAAACCCTACAAAATAGAGAAATAGTTTACACTCTGTGAACTTAAACATAGGAGATGTTGTTTGGTTTAAAATTGAAAGTACACATGCACTTGATTTTTAAGATTATTCAAAAGTCAATAAATTTTATCTGTACCTACTTCACAGGTAATGTAGGTTCACTTACCATCAAAACAATAGACATCCAAACAAATCATTACTACATTGAAAAACAAATCCACTCCTTAGTCAGGGATTGTTGAGATTATCGTATGGTAGTTGATTTACCAGTTCTCTGGTTTCCTTTACCAATAAAAATGACAGCAACGATATAACTGAAATATTGTTGAAAGTGGTGTTAAACACCATAACCCTAACCCTAGCAAATCATTACTAAATTGAACAAAAGCATTGCTTCACTTTTCAGTTCTGCATAAAGTTACAGAAGCGATGTTACCATTGATTCATTTGAAAAAACCAATGGACACCACTCACAATTATTTAACTGATTAATGTCTGGATAAACCAATGGACACCACTCACAATTATTTAACTGATTAATGTCTGGATAAACCAATGGACACCACTCACAATTATTTAACTGATTAATGTCTGGATAAACCAATGGACACCACTCACAATTATTTAACTGATTAATGTCTGGATAAACCAATGGACACCACTCACAATTATTTAACTGATTAATGTCTGGATAAACCAATGAACACCACTCACAATTATTTAACTGATTAATGTCTGGATAAACCAATGGACACCACTCACAATTATTTAACTAATTAATGTCTGGATAAACCAATGGACACCACTCACAATTATTTAACTGATTAATGTCCGATTAATGTCTGGATAACTATATACAGAATTAATTACTTCTGTGGACTTTTCAAAGAAAGAGGAATAAATGGAAACGAGAATTCGAGATTAATTTTTTTTTATATCAAGAATAAGTATATGCTAGTACCGGTATTAATACCATTATTATAAGTGTTTAACATCATTTGGAACAATATTTCAGCTATATATCTTGGCAGTTATTTTTATTGTTGGAGGAAAAACTTTTATAAATTTGCATAAAGTTCACCTCATAACTTTTGAGAATCGAACTTACAACTTATAGATGATATGCGGTGATAGTGGTACATCCAACTACCAAACAATCAATCGATCACGGCTACGATGGTCTGGTCGTTGCTATGGGAACATGTAATTTGTTACTTAAGTACTTGGTAACAATTTGATCGACTGTTTCATAAATCAAACCAGCACAATAACAACAAAGGCGTTTTTACTTTTTGTTAATAGATATTATTTACATATATTTAGTATTTTGCATTGAAATGATTTAAAAAAAAATCAAGATTGCTGTTGATTTGTTAAAATTTGATTAGGGTATGACTAATTTCTAAATCAATTTTTTTGTTCTGCCGAAATATATACTGAAATATTTACGTGGAATATGAGATTTTCAAGTGATATAAGTAAAAATAATAGTACTGATGTATTTAATACAATATCATGATCATTCTGTCATATTTGCCACCTCGTATACAATAAATCTTTGTGTTACATGACAAGCTATTGTCTTACACAAACAAAGCGAGTCCCATTAAGAAAAAAAACATTTAGTCAAGAGTTGTCAATAGCAAATACAAATACCCTTTTATTAATCTGTGGTATAGTCATAGCAAATAGATATGCTATGTAAGATAAATGTAATAGTTATCTGTTGTTTTTTTTTAAATTATGCACTGAATGGGCAATTTGATATGAAAGAAAAAGATATCTAGATTAGGACCATGGTAGTACTTGCACTTTTTGTTACAGTTGATTTTATCGTCTCATCACCTCATAAAATCATGACCTTTAGTTTTTCAAGGGCGTTGGTATCTTAGGATCTAAGAATTTGATACGAACTTGTACAGCATTTATTTATTTGGTAGTAAGTGTATAACAACAAGCAAATACTGAACAAGCTAAAACACCTTTTCTTGAGGGACCTTTCTTTACGATTAATAGTTGAAATTATAATAATAAAAAGCAATTGCTTTTTCAGCTTTGATAAAAACAAAAATTCTAATCTAGTTAAAATTTTAAGCTTTATGAAAATTAAATGTTTGGATTTGATAATAAAGAGATAAGCTGGGTGAAGCATGATAAGACTGCATCTAGATGACAAGGGTTTCCTCCTGCACTAGTTTAGCTGCAATCAAGTTTAACTTGAAAACCATAACTGATAGAGGAAATCCACTGGAATATTTTGCCAAAAAAAAAAATGCATTAAAATTGAATGAAAAATAAAAACATTCACATTTTGGAAATTGGCACTTTTTGGCCCCTTTCATTTGAGTTTATTTCAGAAACCATAAAAGATTGAGGAAACCCATCAACATATCACTGGTAGCTCTCAGCACAATCAATTCAAAGAAAAAATAAAAACCAAATTGGATGAAAAATAAAACGTTTTATCTAACATTATATACGTTTCCTGATACAAGATGTTGTATCACCAAATGGCGCGACGATGCACGAGACGTTCTCTGCCGAACTACTTTGACATGACGTCATACCATTGGAATGTGAGACAAAACACAGTAATCTAACATTGGTGAATGAACGGAAAAAATAACGTGACGTCATACACAAAATATAGTCTCCCTCAGAGTATTGTATACATTTTAATTCAACACTTGCTATTTGCTTAAAATTCGTTTTTATTGAAATGTTAGATAAACTTATTACATACATAGTGTGGTGGTACAAGACTGTGTATCAGGTCTTGTCTGTTGTGTGAACTAACTGCATCACAACGAGTCGCTACTGGTTCACACAACAGACTCTACCTGATACAAAGTCTTGTACCACCACACTATGTATGTAATGGGTGTATATACTAGTACCTTCCAAATCCTATTAGACACCTTTTCAAAATAACATAGCTAGATGTTCACTTCAAAAACCCATAAAATTGAACATTTAACAAAAAAACACAATAAAATTGGTTGAAAAATATATATAACAGTTCAATTTTTGAAATTCTCCTTTTTTTGGCACCATTTATTTTAAAAATAGTTACATGATAACCTTATGCATTTTTCTTAAAGAGATTTTCTTATAGAATTCATTAAAAAAACTAATTAAAAACAGATAAACAATAAACGCTCCACATGCAAAAAAAACAAAACTCCCTTTTTGGTACATTGGAGCTTCTTGTTTGGAAACTGGTAAATTTACAATCTATAAAATCAATGTTATTCTGTGCCAAGGATCATTGCATTACAATTTCATATAGATCGGTGAACTAGAACAAAAATTATTGCAGGGTAACTATTGTGTCTGCAGATGGACAATGACGACAATGATGACGTCAGACCCATAACACAATACGACCATAACATTTTTGCTGTCATATAAAAAACATATAAGCTTACAAAATTATTATAATAAAAATATTAGAATGTTTTGTCCTCACTGATATACAGTTAGACTTGCTACAAGTCCATTTCTGATTAATAACCTCTTTAAATAAATTGTTGCTATGAAAGTTGAAATCTTTATCAGTAAAGAACAGTTGATAGTAAATACAGTGGTTAGTCAAGATTTGTCCTTTCATATCATAGCAGTTTTTTTTTACAAGGGATAATTAATAATAAACAACTTGTACAGTCAAACCTGCCTTTAGTGACCACCTCTATTAAGTTACAGTCAAACCTGCCTTTAGTGACCACCTCTATTAAGTTACAGTCAAACCTGCCTTTAGTGACCACCTCTATTAGGTCACAGTCAAACCTGCCTTTAGTGACCACCTCTATTAAGTTCCAGTCAAACCTGCCTTTAGTGACCACCTCTATTAAGCAGTAACTTGTATTATATAACCTTAATTTAAATTTCTCTTCACAGTGTATTTTATATTAATTAAACCTGTATTTAGCAACCACCTGTCTTATGTGACTCTATTTCCATATTCCCTTGGAAGGTCCCATAAGACAGTTTTTACTGTATTTTCTTTAAAAACAAATAGAAAATTTAGATCCAAGTATGAGTCATATAAATTAGTCAATACCCAGATATAATTGTACAAGAAGGAAGCATGACTAAAATGCTAGGAGACTTAAATCTACCACTGCTACAAACCAGGAGACAACACCAGCGACTGATATTCTTTTACAAAGTGGTTGAGGGGCAGATACCAGCGATTCCTCCTCATGAATATATAAGCCATCAAAAACCTAAGCGACACATCAGAGCTAGAACATTCCAGGACTGTGAAACCACGAACACTGTAAACTCACAAGTGCCGTAGTAGTCGAACATCCCAATACTGAACAATATAAAAACTCCTTATTCATAAGAACAGCCATTGACTGGAACCACCTAGAAAGCAGTCTCGTAACAGCAAAAACCACAGAGGAGTTCAAAGGGCTACTAGCTACATGTAGCAGCCCCATATGCGACTAATTGCGCTCTCTCCCCAGTCGTTTCATAGCCCAGTAGGGATTCTACGACATATAAATACAGATACAGATACAGAGTCAAGCAGGTCAATGACCACATTAATACTAGCTTTTTTATAAGGATAATTATTAAGAAAGAGACTTATAGAAAGTCTAATAAAGTTTTTTTTAACAACAAACAGAAAATTTAGATCCAAGTATGAGTCAAGCAGGTTAACTTGACCACACTGATACAGCTGAATACAATTATTTGGAATCACTACATCATTACTGGCTAATAAAATGTAAGACATAATATTTGCACTTACTCACCAGTGTCTATGACCTTGACATTATGCTGTCATAGATACCACACTCCTCCCCTTTTTATATACTAGTATGGCACTTAAATATTATATAAAAATGTTTTGGTAATGTTATTCCAACTATTTGAAGAATTGAATAGTAATTCAGATGAAATATTATTTCAATGTACATTTATTACGATGTCTATAAGTTATTTTGACAATATACCCGAAAGTTACTGGTTGACTTGTTACTTCCAGCCTTATGTCATAGAGTTATACAAGAATGAAAGAAATAGTCCTTCTGAATAAATCTTAAACCTTCATACAACAAAAGTACCACTAATAGATTGAACAATTCTCAAATTCATTAAAACATTCTCTGATTCATAAAAAAATATTCTCAAATTCATAAAAAAAACATTTGAAATTCATAATTTTTTTTTCTTAGAGTCAAGATTTTTTTCTTCTTCTCAAATTCATTAAAGCCATTATTGTAAAATAGTGATCTTATGCAAGTAATCTGTTGTATAACAGATGAATGTTTTAAATTCCTTCAATAAGACAGATTGTCATGTATTTTAAGGTGCATTAGAAATCAATGTTGATAACTTTACCGTATGACTATTCTGAAAGTCTAAGCCCTTTCTTTTCCCAGGCAGACTTGGTGTGGAGCACATTAAATTTTCCAAGGAAAACTGGATATCCACTATTATAATCTATCTTTCCAAATCAAACTGTGGTAAAGTTAAAGCAAATAAAAAGATTCCAAAGAAATAAAAATCTCAATCCAAAGAAACTGTTCAAGATCACAATAAACACTCGTTAATAAATTGTTCAAGATTGCTTAAAAAAACTGTTCAAGATCACATAAAACAATCCTTCAAGATCACAATAATAAACACTCGTTAATAAATAGTTGAAGACTGCTTAATAAATTATTGAAGATCGCTTAATAAATTCTTTCAAGATCGCTTAATAAATTTGTTCAAAATCGCTTAATATAAAATTGTAGAAGATGCTAAAAAATAAATTTATCAAGATTGCTTAAAAATATTGTTCAAGATCACAACAGCAAACTCTTGTTAACAAATTTTACAAACAGAACCAGAGCTTCCACCCTTATTTTGTACTTCCATAGACACTCCTGTTACTCAGTGCTATGTACTTTAATGTAAAACAAACTTTGTTTACAGTATAGAGAACAGATAGAAGATCTATACAAATTGTGTAACAACTGTTTTCTACATTAGAGGAGGAATTTTGTAATCTGTAAAATGCAGTAGGTAATGTAGAGTTAATGGTTTTACAGACTGATCGATTCTCATGGTAATTATAGGTATTAGTACTTAGCTAGGATGTATCATTTTAGTACTACTAAGATCTCCCCGGCTAACATAAGCAAAAAATCAATGGTCTGCCGATATAACTGTATAAAAAAATATGTCAGTCAGATTAAAATCGTGAAAAATGAGGGTTCAAAGACCAATGAATGATGGTCTGCCCATATAATAATATAAAAAAAAGATGTCAGTCAGCTTAAAATCGTGAAAAATGAGGATTCAAAGATCAATGAAATTGAAAGTGTGAATATAATTTTCTACATAAAAAATAATGTTGTACATGAAAAACATGTGCTGTGTATTAACTGTTGTTCAATATTCTTTTAAAAAAAAACAGATAGGAAAAAACTACAAATTTAACATTCTTTAAGACATAAATATTCTGCATTCTAATGTAGTTGTTTAATATTCCTGGTTTGTGATTGGACAATGCTGTAATTTTCAAGGTATCAATTCCATGGTTGAAATATCATGAGATATTTTCAGAATTTTAGCCGATTACCGCTTACGTCATCTTGTCAATAATGTTCTAGTCCGTTTGACTTCTATAAATCTTCCGAAAAAAATTCTTAAAAATCCAGTTTTCAAATCAACAATTATTTTTCTAGATGTTTATTAATATATGATATATACGAACTCTGACAATTAATTTCAAAATTTTTGGTCCATTATTAAAAAAGTTACCCATTAGGTTTCTATGTTAATTCTATTTTCTAAAGTGTAAAAATCTGGATGGAGTGAGTACAAATAGTGTAATAGCCAAGCCATGAAAACAAAATAATAGAAATGTGCTTTCAATGTATATTTCACTGTACCATGCCACATATTACATTTAAATATCAAAAGGTTACTCATTAACTTGTGAGGGAACAGAAGTTCCTCTATAATATTTATTCCTAAGAAAATTGATTATGTAATAAAAGTTCCAAAAGGAATTTATTTTATGTAATACATGTTCCACTGATATAACAAAAATACCAGTACAATGGAACATGTATTACATAAAATAATTTCCTAACAGGAACTTTTATTATATAATAAATTAGCATAACTAATCACCTGATATTTAAGAACTTTTACTATATCATTTACGGTACCTATAATAAATGTACCTCTCAAAGGTGGAACAAATGTCATACAGGTGGAATAAATATTCCATAAGACTTGTTCCATGGAATAAATATTATTCAATTATTTTTTCCTTTTGGAACAAATATTATTAGGAACAAATATATGGTCACAAACTGACCATAGGTGAAAGTCAATTGTTATTGATGTACTTTAATATTTAAATGTCCTATGTCACATGGTACAGTCTGTTATTTGTACTCATTTACACTTTAGTAAATATAATTAACATAGACCTAATGGGTAATTTTATTAATAATGGATCAAAAATTTTGAAATTAATTGTCAGAGTTTGTATATATCATATATTAACAAACATCTAGAAAAAAAAATGTTGATTTGAAACTGGATTTTTAAGAATTTTTTTCTGAAGATTTATAGAAGTCAAACGGACTATGCACATCATTACATTAGAATGGAGATAACTGTATTGTATTTGCAAATACATGGCATTAATTATCGATTTAATGGTGTAATTTTCACTGTATCAATTCCACGGTTGAAATAGCACGAGGCATTTTTAGAATCTTAGCTGATTACCGCTTATGTCATTTTCTCAAAAATGTGGCAATACACATCTATACACATGATTACATTAGAATGGAGATAACTATATTGTATTTGAACATTTCACTGCATCAATTGTCGATTTCATGGTCACAAATATCCGTTTACTGGCTCTGCTATTGCGTTGTCAGTAAACTCAATTTGCGATCATCAAATCTATAATTGATGCTGTGAAATGTTTAAATACAATACAGTTATCTCCTAAATAGCAATAAAACTGAAACTCTGGTGAAACTTGACTTCTGATGATGATCAAATATTTGGATGGTCATTGTTGAAAAAAAAAATCTAAGCATGTTAATTAAAGGTTTGCACTTTCTGAAATTCAAGGTAAGAACTATATTGTGCCATTGTCTTTCTGATCTAGTTAATTTTGGAGGAAATATTGTTTTCAAAATTGATACATCTTTGAATGCAGCTTGTGACATAAGTTTACCAAAATAAATTAAATCAAAAATACATGTTATTATTCAATAAAGAAGTTCTAAATTTTCAAAGTTCCCATCCACCAAAAAAAAAAAATTTAGGATCAAAATTATATAAGCTGAGCAATCTTCGAACATGCCTTAATATTTGTCATACAGTTAATTCATCAAACTTTGAAAGGAATGCAATACAAAATTAATGTGGTATAGTGGTAACAAAGAATTACTTATATCTTCAATCCCTCTCTCCAATACTGTCAGTAACATCATTTCAAAACTAACTACCTCCCAACCTAGCTCTAAAGTTATGGTGGGTGATATAAGTTTACCACATAAACGTAAAGGAAATCTGCTCTACTTTGGCTACAAGACATAATGACAAGAACAGATACGATAATAGTAAAAAGATCCAATTATCTCCCCTACAGATACATGTTAGTCTGTAGTATGAATATTACGTCACATACATGTAGTATTGTTATACAGTCTTTTATTATATATTGTAGAAGTTAATTCTATATTCTAGAAACAGAAAGGAGTTTTCCAATCAATATTTTTCTTTACATATTTATCTGTGACATCTACTTGTATTACATATTGACCAATCAGCGACTCTTCTACAAATTCCTGCAGACAAGATAGGCATATGGGTTTTGGAACGCACCCAATAGACACTTTATGTATTCATGTTGATCCCTGTAGGTGCGTTTTTAGATATTCCAGGGTCATTATGGTTTTCACAGTTTTCCGGTTGTTGACTGATTTTGTCTGTTTATATACTTTCCCTTTGTAAGATTGTTCGGAGTTCGGTAATTTTGTTATTACCCTTATATACTGCAACTAGTAAACAATCGATAGAAAATAGGGAGACGGTGTGGAGATCTAATAGATTGGATGAAACAGAATTTTTCTCTCAATTCTTTGTCTTCTTTCAGCTTGTACCACAAAACAAACATGGCTTGTCTATGTTTGGTATTCATTTCACAGGTACTTACACCTACAGCGGTAAGTCTTCTTATTGTATTTATAAAAATAATTCATTCATAGTTGAGCCGAAGATTGTACCGATAAGTAGGGAAAATATAATTAATAATCTTCTCGGTTACATTATTGTGCAGTAAGCATATCACTAAAAAAAGGGATAATCCCTTGTACAAAACATAAAACTAATATTAAAATGTTTTTAAGTGCATAACATTATATAGACTTCAAATTTGAAGCTTCTATATTTTTACTATGTAGAATTTTATACATTTACGACCTATAGGTTTACAGCTTTATCTCTATAAAATATATACATCATAGATTTTATGTTCTTGCATGATTTATTATGTGCTGTTTATGCATAACTTATGTAAGGAAATAATACATGTACAACTATTGTATATATACCTAAGAATTTATGTATTTAAAAAAAAACTGTGCTGTATAATGAAAATAAATAGACAAAATATAGGTTTAGGTTTATGCTGTTTTACACCACTTTCAATAATATTTCAGCTATCATGGAGGTCAGTTTTATTGGTGGAAGAAACCGGAGTACCTGGAGAAAACCACCGACCTGTCGCAAGTCACTGATAAACTTTATCACATAATTTTGTATCGAGTACACCTTGCCATCCACGGGGTTCAAACTCAGAACTTTAGAGGTGATAGGCACTGATTGCATAGGTAGTTATAAATCCAACTACCATACGATCATGACCACGACGGCCCCTCGTATGCATTTGTTAAAAAATTTGTATAACGAAAATAAAAAGAAAAAATTTAGAAAATCACTACTTACGCCAATTGTTTTTTGTTGCTATATCATGACTTAATGAGAAGAAAAGTCCAGTCAAACTGACCAGTGCAATACCCAGCCATGGGTGGATGTCTGCAACCATTAAAACTTAAGGTGGGTATCAAGGTGGGAACCGATGCCAGTGATGTTAGGCTTGTGGTCAAAAACCTTCAACACTTGACTATATAGTCCCTAGATTGATTGGTGGAGGATACCTATAGAACCCTACTGACATGTCACAAGTTATTGACAAACTTTATAACATATAGAACTCTACTGACATGTCACAAGTCATTGACAAACTTTATAACATATAGAACTCTACCGACATGTCACAAGTCATTGACAAACTTTATAACATATAGAACTCTACCGACATGTCACAAGTCATTGACAAACTTTATAACATATAGAACTCTACCGACATGTCACAAGTCATTGACAAACTTTATAACATATAGAACTCTACCGACATGTCACAAGTCATTGACAAACTTTATAACATATAGAACTCTACCGACATGTCACAAGTCATTGACAAACTTTATAACATATAGAACTCTACCGACATGTCACAAGTCATTGACAAACTTTATAACATATAGAACTCTACCGACATGTCACAAGTCATTGACAAACTTTATAACATATAGAACTCTACCGACATGTCACAAGTCATTGACAAACTTTATAACATATAGAACTCTACCGACATGTCACAAGTCATTGACAAACTTTATATAGTTGCATGAAGGCTTGTTATGGGTAAGAGTCAAACTTACAACTTCAGTTTTGATTGCATACATAGATGAACATCCAACTATTGTATGATTGTGGTAATGATGGTCCTGAATGATCATACAGTAGTTCCCTTGTGATGTCATGGGGTTGATAGAATTGATAGAAAATTATTTAAGAGGGAAAAGGCAAAATAAGTAACATTTGATGAGATGATAATGAGGTGCCCATTATACTGGACCAACATGCTTAGTTGGATTTTTATAGTGCTAGCTCACTGAAACAACAGTATGTAGATAGACATTATCCCATTTCTGGACCAACCAGTCTTTGCTCTTTCTCATTTATGCTGCGTGTTTAGCAGTGAAGCAAAATATTTCAAAGTCTCTGGTTTGACCCACCTGGGACTCAAACCCAAGATCTACCACATTCGAGGCCAGCATGCCATCCATTACACCACAGATGCAAGTTCAGAATATACAAACATACACATCAGAACTATTGGTCAAAATCAATGTCTTATTTATTCATTTTCGTGTCATGAAATAGTGTTAAAAGGACAATAAACTTTCCTCATAACAAGTCTATAACAATATAATATGTCTGTCTGTTTAATCTTCATACTATACCACAGGTCTGAAGTACAATGAATGGTCTTGAATCACCAAAGAATTATTATACTTCTATTCAACACAAAAAGATTAAAAACAGGAAATATGAATGAATATTTATTTAATGGATAAAAATATTTTTAAGTTTAACACATTTTTAATCATGACAGTATTAGGGTATAATTCAAATTGATTAAATATTACTGGCCTGTATCAATAAAAATTGTTGATTTAAAATACCAATATAAATTAAGCCTTCACTAATTTATTGAATTTTTACTTTTTAACAAGGACTGCTGCTAACTTTCATTTTTAAATCTTGAGATTTCATTCCTATCAATTGCATGAAAACAACGACCTTTGAATCTGATATTATAAAGTAAACAATATAATAAAATGAAAATTTATGATCATTTGAAGGTACAGCATAGTTTGATCAGGGGAAGACAACTCATCTAAAAAAAATATGAGCTTTTTCATACTGCTTTACTTAAGTTATTGAATTTTTTATTTTTTACAAGGACTGATTCAATCTGATTTTATAAAGTAAACATAATAATAAAATGAACATTATTATCATTTGAGGGTACATAAATGTATGATATCATGTGCCAAAAAAACTTTTCGGTCCTATTTATTATTAACTGCCTGAAAACACAATATTTGAATCTGAATTGTAAAGTAAATATAATAATACAATAACAATTTATGATTATTTTAAGGTACATACATTAAAAAATTTAGTTTTGTCAGGAGCAGACAACTAATCAAAAAATAAACATCAGCCTAGATGGCAATTAATTAATGATGCTGAAACAAAATACTGTCTTCGACCTTTACAATTTTATCTTACAAATCAAACAACAAGAGCTGTCAAGAAGAAAGCAAATTCCTAAAGGACCTTCATCAGAAAAATACATAGCTTAAACTTCTACTTTATGAGAAAAAAATAGGTCATGGCCAGGTCAGGTCATGATGACATAATTTACGAATTAAGTGTCTACTTGCAATGCTATGTAGTACCAAAGAGAAACAGAGCTCACATATCTGTTTGAAATAGTATGCTATATATACCGTAATCACATTTGTAGATGTGTATAGTTTTGACATATTTAAGAATAAATTAGGTCATAGCCAAGCAGTGTTGACCTAATTTTAGCATGATAGTCATTGCTATCCTCTTCTCAATTGGATGAGTATATCACTTCAAAACTATAGAAAATATGCCAAAAATCTATCCTTTCCACTAACAGTGCTTCCTTTTCTTGTTCAATATGTTTGTAACATGAATTTTAAGGGAAATAACCTAAAAATGTATTTTTCAAGTACAACATATTTTACCTTCATATTAATGTATTTTATACCAATATTTATATCTCTGTATTTATAACCTGTATATTACAATTTCACAAAATAAAAATGAAATTGCTTATTTTCAAAATTCAAGAACTATTATTACAAGAAACATGAAGTAATTTGACCAGGATTGGACAAAACCCATGTACCCTTGATACTTCTCTAGAAATTTACCCAAAAAATGTTAGGATCTCAACTCTTACTAATTATTACTGTTCCTACTTATTGTCCCCCCTGTGGCACTTTGATTTGCAAAATGAAATACCAATATGTTTTGAATTAATTTATAATTTGAAAGAGGTATTTTTATAAAAATTTTAAAGTTTAAGGAACATATCTCAATAATCCTAAAACAAACTGGATAATTCATTTGTTAACTTGGCTTGTCCATAAAAATACATGTCACATTTTTGTGCCTGTCCCAAGCCAGAACCTGGATTTCTGTCGTATATCGTGCTATTTTTATTTTCAATAATTTGAGGTGAGAAGTGATTGTTCATTTTATTGATATTAGTGAAATTGTTGACCATTACTGTTTAATTTTTATTTTCATAACACCATATGCTAAATCTCATTGATTGATTGATTGATTTATTGTTCGTTAATGACACAATGTGAGCAGTAACTTAAATCTTAAACTACCGTCATTACGGTTGCATAATGCGCACCCCTTCTTGGCCTTCAAAATCACCAGAAAAAAGCTAGTTCGTGTCTATAATGCGCGTAGACTTTTGAAAAAAATCGTCATCGAAAATGTAAGAATTAAATGTCAATTGTATATCATTTTTTTTCAGTCCTTTGAGAATGATGTTTCATTATAATGCACATCCCTCCTGCAAAATAAAGAATCTATGTAAAATCTAGCATATTATACATGGGTAATTATGGTACATATGAAATGAAAACCAGTAATAACTTTGCTGACTATTAACCTTTTATTTTTACCTGAGTTTCAAAAGAATTTGGTCTCATGTTCACATTTATCTACCTATATCATTTCTGGTTAAACATACATCTTATGTAAAATAACTCTGGAAAGGTGAGATGGAAATAAGTCAATGATTTAAAACTTGCATGCAAAAATAAATGTCTTTGTTGAGCTGCAGATATTTATCAGTTAAGGAATGCTAATGATATTACAAGTTGAAAATGCAGGAATGTGTACTGGTTGACAAAAATTTTGCAATAAAGGTTGAATTATAAATACAAATAGGTGCACAAAATTAGTGTGGACCATAATTTTGTTTGTCTATGAAGTCTGTTAGTTTAGGAATGCTGATGATATCACTGCATTCAACTAACTCTTTGGTTATACTGCAGGTTGAAAATGAAGGAATGTACATAGGTTGGCCTAATATTTTTTTTTACATACATTGATTTATAAATGCAGGTGGGTCTTATTTTGTTTCATCTATGAAATCTGTTACTTAAGGAATGATAATAAAATACTATGTTCAACTAACTCTTGGGTTATACTGCAGGTTGAAAATACAGGAATGTGAATAGGTTGACAATAAAATTTGTATTACAGGTTGAATTATAAAATGCAGGTGGTGAACAAAATGTGGACATCATTTTTGTTTGTATGTCTATGGAATCTTTCAGATAATGATATCACTGCATTCAACTAACTCTTTGGTTATACTGTAGGTTGAAAATGCAGGAATGTGCACAGCCGACAGGTTGACAATAAAATTTGTACACAGGTTTTAATCATAAATGTAAACATTTTTTTTAGATTACCTTAGACAGATAAAATGGAGAGGTTCAAGTCAACAACTTATTGATGATAACAAAAAGATTGATAGCACCTGTTCAAAATAATGTTAGATACATATTTGTGAGGGAGAAACTATTTAATGTATCTGGGGTCATTTTTCATTTTTTTGTTATTAATGTAGAAAATTAGTATTTTTATTAATAGCAACAAATGTTGACATGTAAAATATATGTCTACATGGCAACAGATTCTTATCCTGTTGTATCAACATGTGACTTCGGGTCAAATGTACAAAAAAAAAGTACTGCGATGAGATGTACGTTGATGAAATCTGATTAGTTGTAGACGATTATATGTTACAATAGTCCCCCTCTTATAAGACCACTCCCAGCAAAAGGGTGACATTCTTATCAGATGCACTGAGACAATAAAATTCTACTAAATTGTACCCCTAAAGAGAAGTCACCCATTTATAAGGCCACTTTTACATTGAAGAAAGTCATCGAAGAGGGGGAATAATGAACAATCAAAAGTCAGAAGAAATTCAAGCCTAGTTATATCTATATACTGTCAAACTTGTATTAAGACATCACCTTTGGGACAAAGAAAAAGTGGTCTTCTAAGACAGATGGATGATCTCTTAAAAGAGGTTAAATTCATATGAAATTTTCAAGGACAGGCCAAGAAAATGTGTCCTTTTAATACAGGTGACTGCTTAACAGAGGTGACCACATGGGTAGGTTTGACAGTACAGAATACAGCAATGCATATGACTATCTTGAAATGTTTATGCCCAAAGTTTTTCCCATACTTCTGATCATGAAGTCAAAATCCTTGGGTAGGTACATTGAAAAGATAGGCTTGCCTGGGAAAATAACTAAATGATGGGAAAATGTTGAATTTCTACCCATGTGAAAAGATAAATAAACATTGAAATTGAAGCAAAAGTTTTTGATCACCCTGAAGCCATGTTGGCTTCAATTGCTGGGTCACTTTTAATCAATGGATCAATAGTCCAAACTATCTATTGATTCTTATTGTCTAAACATTGACATTGTGAACTTGTTCATTCAATCATATACCCAATAAATTTTTTCAAAGTGTTTTAAAAACTTGCGAACATATTACGATTTTGTGGATCGATTATTTCATAACTTTTATTCTATTCATTTCATCATTTGTTAGAATTATCTTTTACATTGATAAAATATCTACAATGTAAATAATTGAACATGCAATGCAAATAATAAATTAAAAATATTAAAAATTTAATTATATACAATTAAATATAAATATCTATATAATAATTTTAATTTCAACATACCTCCTGAGAATCAGGCGCTGAAATCAAAGCGAAAAACATCCAGACTGCCTCACAAACTAATTACATCCTTAATTAACGAATAATTAACACATCTTGATGACACTTATTCCATTACGGTGATAAGATAGACAAGTTCAATCTTTCAGACACACAGACCATTTTAAAAGTACAAAGTTCTAAATCCAGGTAAATACTGATAGTTTATAATAAATATATTTTCTAATAATTCAATCAGTCAGCCGGTCAACTGCCAGAAATGATAGCTAAATGTCCCCTTTCACTTCATTTCATTTCATGCTCAGTGAAGTGGACAATATTTATTAATTAAGTTAAAGTGCATGTATATTTAATCCACAGCAGGTTAAAACGAACAGGTATGAAAGTGATCCCACTAAAAACAATTACAGGTGTGACATCATCACTAGACTTATCTTTAGCATTAATGAATTTGATCTTACAGATCATTCATGCCTACAGCTCAAAGCGAAAGACTATCAAGGTGTCCTATTACACCTGTCAAAGATAAATCCTATACTTGTAAAAACGAATCATTGAAAAAAAATGAAAAAATAACCTTGTAAAAATTATGCACAGTAAATTGAAATATTTTTGTTTAAATACTTTTAAAAATATTGATCAAGGTTTTTAGGAATTCTTCTTTAAACAGGAAATTAGTTCTTCTCTAGACATGTTTATTGTTTTCCTAACAGACAGAAAAATATGATTGGCCAATAATATGATTTATAAATGTCATAATTGTGTATAATTACGATTACATTAAAATCAGTAAATAAACTAATCTCTCTGTTTATTATTTATAATACCCCTGTGTACACATCAAGAGTAGCATACTTTAGATAAAGAAATCTCCTTTATTTGTTTTTAGTTAAAACAAGCCGACTCTACTCCTATCATGACAACTTTAAACCCCGTACAATGAATAATCTTTTAAATGAAAGTTTCGTTGACAGAAAGGAGAATAGGCTATCAGGACGAAAAGGAACATCCAAATGAAATTTTAGAAGACAGAAAAAGGGTAGGAGCTTTAAGAGCAAAAAAAAAAGAAGCATTATTGCACCATCCTTTTTGTACATTTAATAAATATTGAAATATTTTTCTCAAATATTGGTCACTGAGTGAGTTATATAAGAGCCAAAAAAGGACCATCAGAGCACCATTCCTTTTCTACATTTAATAAATATTTCCATTTTTGGCTTGGATTATCTAAGTTCATCTGGTGTAGACTATTTCACATTTCCAATCACCCAGACAGATGATAAACTGACCAGTAAAACCCCACAGTCTAGATATAAGTAGATATCTGGTAACTATAACACTTGAAGTGGGTATAGTGGCATGAACATATGTCAGTTGCAATAGACTTGTGGTCAATAGTCAATGACCTTAACCCCTCTGCCACAGAGGCTCCCTCAAGAATTGACCTAAATTTAATTATGGGGTGTTCTAAAAATACAATACATGTAGCTATTTCCAAAATAAAATTCTGACATTTCTAGGAATAAGATAATCATAATAAGGTTTCAAAATAATGGTCATTTCTTTTGGGCAATTAAAATTTGTTTTCCATTATCATTTTCCCTTTTGATTGATTGATAGAGTGGCATAGTAAAAAAAATATCAAAAAGGGAGTTTTTAATGTAATACTTTTTGACATGTAATTTGCAAATTCTTGTCCTTTCATCATAAAATTTATTGATAAATAGTATGGTATAATTTTTCTCAATTTAAATGCATCTTCTATAAAAACAAAACTTAATGCCAAATTTCAAGAGAATCTTTCAAATAGTTTGTACATGTTAATCATAAGTTAAATAATTTTAACAAACATAGTTAAAAAAGACTGCAAAAAGAAATTCATCTAAGCATAATTATAGACAGATTAAAAAAAGTTACTACTATAATACATTAAATAAACTATTACTAATCATATAATCTTATTAGTTTTATAATTAAATATGCATAAACATATAATATAATTTAATGATCCCTTTATATTACAATTCTATTGTCAGAAATTTCTGTATACAAAAGTTCAACCCCGCCTCAAAAAATGAAGGGAAACAGTTTCACAGAATGACAACAACCTGGATCAACACTGCATAATCCTCGTAAAGCCTTCAACACATGTAACAGTGACAAAAGCTGATGATAAATAAATGGTTCAGGCTTAAGACAGGAACAAACAAACATGTTGCAGAGTTATTCATTTATTTTTCATGTACAGTTTTGGTTATTGTCCAGTGATTTCTGAGATGATTACAAAAGTTTTAGTCAATTAAAAGCTATAATGCACCATAGATGAGATAGTGGATGTCAGACAACAAAGGAATGAGGTTATCATCATCATTTCAGAATATATTTAAATTAAGCTTGTTTCCTAAAAGAGAATTGAAATGCAACCATGGAGGACAAGAATTTGCAAATTACATGTTAAAAAGTATTACATTAAAAACTCCCTTTTTGATATTTTAATGTTGGTATTGGTATTTTGACACCTCTGGTAGTGGTAGTCTAGCACCTATGGTAGTCATAGTCCACCATCACCACCTCAGATAATGGTAGTCCATCACCTCTGTAGTTGCAATCCACAATATCTGATAGTGTTTGTCAACAATATCTGGTAGTGGTTGTCAACAATATCTGGTAGTGGTTGTCAATATCTGGTAGTGTTTGTCTACAATATCTGGTAGTGTTTGTCAACAATATCTTGTAGTGTTTGTCAACCATATCTGGTAGTGGTTGTCAACAATATCTGGTAGTGGTTGTCTACAATATCTGGTAGTGTTTGTCTACAATATCTGGTAGTGGTTGTCTACAATACCTGGTAGTGGTTGTCTACAATATCTTGTAGTGGTTGTGTACAATATCTGGTAGTGGTTGTCTACAATATCTGGTAGTGTTTGTCTACAATATCTGGTAGTGTTTGTCTACAATATCAGGTAGTGGTTGTCTACAATATCTGGTAGTGGTTGTCAACAATATCTGGTAGTGGTTGTCTACAATATCTAGTAGTGGTTGTCTACAATATCTGGTAGTGGTTGTCTACAATATCTGGTAGTGGTTGTCTATAATATTTGGTAGTGGTTGTCCACAATATCTGGTAGTGGTTGTCTACAATATCTGGTAGTGTTTGTCTACAATATCTGGTAGTGGTTGTCTACAATATCTGGTAGTGGTTGTCAATATCTGGTAGTGGTTGTCTTAATATCTGGTAGTGGTTGTCTACAATATCTGGTAGTGTTTTTCTACAATATCTGGTAGTGTTTGTCTACAATATCTGGTAGTGGTTGTCTAAAATATCTGGTAGTGGTTGTCAATATCTGGTAGTGGTTGTCTTAATATCTGGTAGTGTTTGTCTACAATATCTGGTAGTGTTTTTCTACAATATCTGGTAGTGTTTGTCTACAATATCTGGTAGTGGTTGTCTACAATATCAGGTAGTGGTTGTCTGCAATATCTGGTAGTGGTTGTCTACAATATCTGGTAATGCTTGTCTACAATATCTGGTAGTGGATGTCTACAATATCTGTGTTTGTCCACAATATCTGGTTGTGTTTGTCTACAATATCTGGTAGTGGTTGTCTACAATATTTGGTAGTGGTTGTCCACAATATCTGGTCATGTTTGTCTACAATATCTGGCATTGGTTGTCCACACTATCTGGTAGTGTTTGTCTACAATATCTGGTAGTGTTTGTCTACAATATCTAGTAGTGTTTGTCTACAATATTTGGTAGTGGTTGTCTACACTATCTGGCATTGGTTGTCTACAATATCTGGTAGTGTTTGTCTACAATATCTGGCATTGGTTGTCGGCAATATCTGGTAGTGTTTGTCTAAATTTTCAAAGCTAACAGAACTAGATATATATAATATCGCTCACCTGGTTATTCATACAAAATTTGTGTTCATGTTAAATCAAGACAGATTCTGGTTCTGGTTTTTGGTGTTTAACGTGTGTTACACTATAAATCAAATAGGACTTAAATAAATAACAAAGAACGTTGTTCCCTTTTAGTCCCCTTAGATCTCTGGACCAGTAAAAGCTACAACAAATCTGTTGGAACACTTCAGACAGGATTTTTTCTAAGGAATTCAATGGAAAAAACCATATACAAATAAATTTACAATCAAAAATGATCATTTTGATTGTTGGTCCCTTTTTGCTACCGTTGACCCTATTTATCTCAGAAACCATAACATCTAAGTAAAATCTGAATGAAAAAATCATGCAGGAAATTTCATATACAATTTTTACCAATCTATGCAACCATCTGATTTGGGTTATGGTGTTTAACGCCACTTTCAACAATATTTCAGTTATATCTTGGCGGTCAGTTTTATTGGTGGAGAAAACCGGAGTACACAGAGAAAACCACAGACCTGCCGCAAGTCACTGTAAATCCAACTACCATACGACCATGACCATGATGGCCCCTCATCTCACTTTGAACCAATTTATTTATTTGATCCTGATCAGGGTAAAAGAGTAAAACTTAAGACCTTAAAATTTTTTAATTACAAAAGGTAAACAACATTTCTTCATCCATCATACTATAAGAAACAATTACCACAGGCAGAAGTTTTCACCAGAAATTTAAAAGCAATAATGACAAGACTACAATTATTGAAGAGCTGTAATGAGTTAAAAGTTAATTCCCCACTTTAGAATACTACCCACATTTAAATTGCAAATTTAATTTAACTATGCAAGAATTTGACATTATACTATAATTCATGAAAAAATGTTATTGCACGATCCAAGGTTATATAAACTATTACTACTACATTGTAATTATTTAGTCTGCTTAAGTTCTAAATGACTTTTTTGGTATAAAAATCAGATTAATATCAAGGGGGAAAAAGTTTTTTTTAAGCTTTACTTATCCAATATTATTTATAAAACAATGAAATATGCAAAATTGTTATATATGAGGTACTTAATAGCATATTATGTATTGTTTATATTTATTGCTATTTATCATGCAGTTAAAACAAGAGATCTGTTCAATTGGTTTTCAACATTTTCTCTAACTCCAATCAAGATACTGAAGATTTCAAACAAAGGAATACTATTTATCAATGCAAAACATAAACACAATATACATAAAAGGAATCTACATACAGAGCAGGATTCTACCATTTTAAACCACAAGTAGATCACTGACAACAGTTTAATAAAACAGACATGCTAAAGTAATAGTATGCTTTTAGATACTATGGCTCTTACCTTTAAATGTAAATTCACCATTATCAGGGTTATGTTTTCTCATCAGCATTTTGATATAATACATGTAATATCATAAAATGCACCCCTTTTCAGTCAGATTGAGTGTGAGTGAGTGATTGTTGTTTAATGCCAACTCAGCAATTTTTCAGCTATATCATAGCGAGAACAAGTTAATTTTTAATGAGATGATGATGAAGTTCACTTTCGACCAACACGCTGAGTTGGATTTTTATAGTGCTAGCTCACTGAAACAACAGTCCGCCGGTTGATATGTCACTCCACTCTGACACATTATTCTGATTCCGAGCCAACCAGTCTTTGCTCTTACTCCTTAATGTTGCATGTTTAGCCAAGAAGCAACAAATACCAATGTTATAGTCGTTGGTTTGACCCGACCGGGGCTCCAACCCACGATCTACTGCACATGAGGCGAGCACGCTAACCATTACACAACCGATGTGGTATCAGTCAGATTGAAGCTAAACGCTTTAATATCTATACTCTAATACGAGTCATTAGTCAGGAACTTCTTAACCTTCACGAACACCTAGGTTCACCCCCAGTTTTTGGTACGGTCTGTGTTGCTTATCTTTTTAGTTTTCTGTGTTGTGTTGCATTTTTTGGATTGTCTATTCTTGATTGCCCCTGCAGTTTTCACTAACATTATATAGATATAACAACCTTAATTTTAGCAAACTGATCCCTAGTAAACCAACTCCACTTTCAATACATTGCATAACATTTGATAGATAAAACTTTGTAGAAAAAAGTTGAAAACTGGTCATAATTGTTTAGATTACATAAAAAGATGAAGAAATACTAAGACATTTCAAATTTACCAGTATTTCACTTCTAAAAATACATCTGACCTACAAATATCACCTCAAGGTCATCATGAAAATAAACTCTTAACATTGTTCATAAAACTAAAAAAAAAAGACATTTGTCAAACACATATATATATAAATATAATTAGAGTGTGATGTCTTTACTTGTCACTATAACAGGTCTGTCAATCTTAGACCATGCGTTGTCAGGTAAAACTTACCATCTAACTAATCCTCAATCAATTCTATCATCATAAAATATAAACTGTCAAACAAAGTGAAAAGAGCATCAAGGTACTTAACAATGCTAAAATAAAACTAGAAATCTTCAGGTAGGCCCCTTTAACTCCCTCCCCCAGCCCCCCCCCCCAAAAAAAAACCACACACAAAAAAACTGTTTCTGGTAGTGTTTGTCTACAATATCTGGTAGTGTTTGTCTACAATATCTGGTAGTGGTTGTCTACAATATCTTGTAGTGGTTGTCTACAAGATCTGGTAGTGTTTGTCTACAATATCTGGTTGTGGTTGTCTACAATATCTGGTAGTGGTTGTCTACAATATCTGGTAGTGGTTGTCTACAATATCTGGTAGTGTTTGTCTACAATATCTGGTAGTGGTTGTCTACAATATCTTGTAGTGGTTGTCTACAAGATCTGGTAGTGTTTATCCACAATATCTGGTAGTGTTTGTCTACAATATCTGGTAGTGGTTGTCTATAATATCAGGTAGTGGTTGTCTACAATATCTGGTAGTGGTTGTCTACAATATCTGGCATTGGTTGTCCACACTATCTGGTAGTGTTTGTCTACAGTATCTGGTAGTGTTTATCTACAATATCTGGTAGTGTTTATCCACAATATCTGGTAGTGGTTGTCTACAATATCTGGTAGTGGTTGTCTACAATATCTGGTAGTGTTTGTCTACAATATCTGGTAGTGTTTGTCTACAATATCTGGTAGTGTTTATCCACAATATCTGGTAGTGTTTGTCTACAATATCTGGCAGTGTTTATCCACAATACCAGGTAGTGGTTGTCTACAATATCAGGTAGTGGTTGTCTACAATATCTGGTAGTGTTTGTCTACAATATCTGGTAGTGTTTGTCTACAAGATTTGGTAGTGTTTATCCACAATATCTGGTAGTGGTTGTCTACAATATCTGGTAGTGGTTGTCTACAATATCTGGTAGTGTTTGTCTACAATATCTGGCAGTGTTTATCCACAATACCAGGTAGTGGTTGTCTACAATATCAGGTAGTGGTTGTCTACAATATCTGGTAGTGTTTATCCACAATATCAGGTAGTGGTTGTCTACAATATCTGGTAGTGGTTGTCTACAATATCTGGTAGGTAGCAGAAGTCTTATCATATTATTGTTCAGACTTAACAAGTATTACTTTGTTCATAGAAATCCTCAATATACATGTATTAAATGATTTAATTTAAATAGGACTGAATTTTACCTTGAAATTATCTGTGGTACATAAACTGTAATTTCCTTTCAAGAAAACAATTCTTAAGATTTCACAAAATATTCAAATTCAAGGCAGTTAAAGTTTTATATCTAAATTAAAATATTGTATTGCTTATCTACATGGAATGGACTGAGATTTTGGATGTTTGAAAAGATATGATATTGGTCTTAAAAATCTGAAATATGAACAGGACAACTTTGTTCAACTGAAAAAAAATCATGGTGTCTGTAAAATCAACAAAATTTTAAAGAAATTTTTTGACTTATTGTTTGGTTCAATGTCATAATTTTTCAAGGTTTGTGTTTAGATTTAGGTTTATGTTGTTTAACGTCACTTTCAACAATATTTCAACTATATCGTGGCGGTCAGTTTTATTGGTGGAGAAAACTACCGACTTGTCGCAAGTCACTTGCAAACTTTATCGCATAATGTTGTATCAAGAACACCTCACCATGAGTGGGATTCAAACTCACAAATTTAGTGGTGATAGGCACTGATTGCACAGGTAGTTGTAAATCCAATTACCATATGATCACGACAACGACAGCCCCTCATATAGGGTGTATGTTACACTATAAACCATTAAAATAGGATTTTTAAAGAAAACCCAGAGGCTCTCAAGAGCCTGTATCGTTCACCTGGTTATAAAAAGAACCAATTTGGTCCTATGTAAAAACTATGTCCTGCAGTGGTAGTCATCTTGGAATTCCGATCAACATAAAAAACACAAAGTTTGTAAAGGACCTTCCAATGATTGATGCAGTTTAGGTTCAATCAGTGCAATAGCTTCAGAGAAGAACATATTTCTCTATTTTCCCCATATGGTCCTGTGTTAATACTATAATTTGTGGTGGCAGCCATCTTGAATTTCGGATCGGCATAAAAAACCCAAACTTTTTAGAGGACCATCAAATGATTATTCCTGGGCAGTTTGGTTTCAATTGTCCATGTGGTTTAAGAGAAGCGTTTTGAAACATTTTTCCCATAGGGTCCAAAGTTGAACTTAGTCCTGCCGTAGCCGCCATTTAGAATTTCATATCGGAACCAAAAACCTAAAGTTTGTAGAGGACCATCCAATGAACATTCATGTACAATTTGGCTTTAATCATATTTGAAGTTTCTGAGAAGAGGGCATTTGAACATTTTCCCATAGGGTCCAATGTTAATCTATGTCCTGCGGTGGTAGCCATCTTGGATTTCCGATCGGCATAAAACTAGAAACTTGGTAAAGGACATTCCAATGATCTTTCACTTACTATTTGGGTTCAGTCAGTTAATTAGTTTCAGAGGAGAAGATCTTTGAAATTTCAGCCAATCAGAGCATATTATTGGCCCTGGCAGCCATGTTGAATATCCGACTGGAACGAAAAACAGAAACTTTGTAGATGACCATCCAAGGAACATTCCTGCTAAGTTTGGTTCCAATTGGCCCAGTGGTTTTGGAGAAGAAGCTTGAAATGTGAAAAGTTTACAGACGACAGACGCCAAGTGATGGCAATAGTTCACCTGGACCTTTGGTCCAGGTGAACTAAAAAAAGGATGTTGTTCCCTATTAGTCCCTTTAGATCTGTGGATCAGTAAAAGCTACAACAAAACACTTCAGACAGAAATTTGTCTAAGAAATTCTATGGAAAAAACTACATACAAATAAGATTTACAATCAAAAATGATCATTTTAATTGTTGGTCCCTTTTCGCTCCCTTTGACCCTATTTATCTCAGAAACCATAACATTTAAGTAAAATCTGAATGAAAAAATCATGCAGGATATTTCATATACAATTTTTACCAATCTATCCAACCATCTGATTTGGGTTATGGTGTTTAATGCCACTTTCAACAATATTTCAGTTATATCATGGCGGTCAGTTTTATTGGTTGAGGAAACCGGAGTACACGGAGAAAACCACAGACCTGCCACAAGTCACTGTAAATCCAACTACCATACGATCACGACCATGACAGCCCCTCAACTCACTTTGAACCAATACATTTATTTATTTTATCGTGATCAGGTTAAAAGAGTAAAACTTAAGACATGAAAGTTTTTTTTAATTACAAAAGGTAAACAACATTTTTTTGCATTCATCATTCTATTTTGCATTCATCATTCTATAAGAAACAATTACCACAGGCAGAGGTTTTCAACAGAAATTTAAAAGCAATAATGACAAGACTACAATTATTGAAGAGCTGTAATGAGTTAAAAGCTAATTCCCCACTTTAGAATACTACCCACATTTAAATTGCAAATTCGATTAAACTATGCAAGAATTCGAGATTATACTATAATTCATGAAAAAATGTTATTGCACGATCCAAGGTTATATAGTCTATTACTACTAATTATTTAGTCTTTTAAGTTTCAATTGACTTTGGCGGCCGTCATGGTCGTGATCATATGATAGTTGGATTTATAACTACATATGCATTTATAACTACATATGCAATCAGTTTCTATCACAACTAAAGTTGTGGGTCTCGAATCCTGCTCAGACGAGGTGTACTTGATACAACATTATGTGATAAAGTTTGTCAGTGACTTGCGAGAGGTCGGTTGTTTTCCCCATGTACTCCGGTTTCCTCCACCAATAAAACTGACCACCACAATATAACTGAAATATTGTTGTGAGTGGCGTTAAACACCATGAAACCAAACCAAACTCTATCAACCAATTGACTTTGGTGTATATATCAGATTAATTCTTTAATCTGCTTAAGTTCTAAATGACTTTTTTGGTATAAAAATCAGATTAATATCCAGGAAAAAAAGCTTTTTAGTTTTATTTATCCAATATTACTCATAGAACAATGAAATATGCACTACTGCAATAATAAGTAGCATATTATGTATTATTTATATTTATTGCTATTTATATGTCTTATCATGCAGTTAAAACAGGGACCTGCTCAATTGCTTTTCAAAATTTTCTTGAGTTCCACTCAAGATACTAAAGATTTGAAGCAAAAGAATACTATATCAATGCAAAACATCAACACAATATACATTGTACATGAAAATACTGTACATATAGAGCATGATTCTACCATTTCAAACCACAAGCAGATCACTGACAACAGTTTAATAAAGCAGGCATACTTTAGATACTTTGGCTCTTTCTTTCAAATGTCATTTAACCATTAGCAGGGCTATGCTTTTTATACCAGCCGTTTGAGAAATAACATCATAAAATGCACCCTTTTTCAGTCAGAAAGAAGCTAAAGGCTTTAATATCTATTTTCAAATTACGAGTCATTAATCATGAACTGCTTGCCTTTCACAACCACCTCAGTCCACAACCGGTTTTTGATTGGGTCCGTGTTGTTCATCTTTTTAGTTTTCTGTGTTGTGTTTTTTTGTTTTGCTTGTCTCTGTTCTGTGTCTTGTGCCCAATGTTGCCTGTTTCTCTGGATTGTCCATTCTTGATTATCCCTTCAGTTTTCTCTGTTTCTCTGGATTGTCCATTCTTGATTATCCCTTCAGTTTTCTCTGTTTCTCTGGATTGTCCATTCTTGATTACCCCTTCAGTTTTCTCTGTTTCTCTGGATTGTCCATTCTTGATTACCCTTTCAGTTTTCTGTTTCTCTGGATTGTCCATTCTTGATTATCCCTTCAGTTTTCTCTGTTTCTCTGGATTGTCCATTCTTGATTATCCCTTCAGTTTTCTCTGTTTCTCTGGATTGTCCATTCTTGATTATCCCTTCAGTTTTCTCTGTTTCTCTGGATTGTCCATTCTTGATTATCCCTTCAGTTTTCTCTGTTTCTCTGGATTGTCCATTCTTGATTACCCCTTCAGTTTTCTCTGTTTCTCTGGATTGTCCATTTTTGATTATCCCTTCAGTTTTCTCTGTTTCTCTGGATTGTCCATTCTTGATTATCCCTTCAGTTTTCTCTGTTTCTCTGGATTGTCCATTCTTGATTACCCCTTCAGTTTTCTCTGTTTCTCTGGATTGTCCATTCTTGATTATCCCGTCAGTTTTCTCTGTTTCTCTGGATTGTCCATTCTTGATTATCCCGTCAGTTTTCTCTGTTTCTCTGGATTGTCCATTCTTGATTACCCTTTCAGTTTTCTGTTTCTCTGGATTGTCCATTCTTGATTATCCCTTCAGTTTTCTCTGTTTCTCTGGATTGTCCATTCTTGATTATCCCTTCAATTTTCTCTGTTTCTCTGGATTGTCCATTCTTGATTATCCCTTCAGTTTTCTCTGTTTCTCTGGATTGTCCATTCTTGATTATCCCTTCAGTTTTCTCTGTTTCTCTGGATTGTCCATTCTTGATTATCCCTTCAGTTTTCTCTGTTTCTCTGGATTGTCCATTCTTGATTATCCCTTCAGTTTTCTCTGTTTCTCTGGATTGTCCATTCTTGATTATCCCTTCAGTTTTCTCTGTTTTTCTGGATTGTCCATTCTTGATTACCCCTTCAGTTTTCTCTGTTTCTCTGGATTGTCCATTCTTGATTACCCTTTCAGTTTTCTCTGTTTCTCTGGATTGTCCATTCTTGATTATCCCTTCAGTTTTCTCTGTTTCTCTGGATTGTCCATTCTTGATTATCCCTTCAGTTTTCTCTGTTTCTCTGGATTGTCCATTCTTGATTATCCCTTCAGTTTTCTCTGTTTCTCTGGATTGTCCATTCTTGATTATCCCTTCAGTTTTCTCTGTTTCTCTGGATTGTCCATTCTTGATTACCCTTTCAGTTTTCTCTTACGTTTATAGATATAACAACCTAGATTTTAGCACACTGATTCCTAATATACCATTTGTGTACAACTCCACTTTCATCAGCACAAATGTATAAACTTTGATAAGTAAAACTTTGTAAAAAAAAAAACAAGTTGAAAACTGGTCATAATTGTTTAGATTACATAAAAAGATGAAGAAATACTAAGACGTTTCAAATTTACCAGTATTTCATTTCTAAAAATACATCTGACCTACAAATATTACCTCAAAGTCATCATGAAAATAAACTCTTAACATTGTTCATAAAACTAAAAACAATGACATATGTCAAATTGTCAAACACATATATATATATAAATATAATTAGAGTGTGATGTCTTTACTTGTCACTATAACAGGTCTGTCAATCTTAGACCATGTGTTGTCAGGTAAAAATTACCATCTAACTAATCCTCAAATCAATTCTATCATCATAAAATATAAACTTTCAAACAAAGCGAAAAGAGCATCAAGGTACTTAACAATGCTAAAAAAAAACCTAGAAATCTTCAGGTAGGCCCCTTTAACTCTCTCCCCCAGCCTCCCCTCAAAAAACACCACACAAAAAAACTGTTTCTGCTAATTCTTGAGAAAAAAAAATAGGGCATGTAGATGTTAGGGTTATACAGGATGAGAATCTGACTTTGGCAACACTTTAGACAAGACACTAAAATTTAAGCTAAGAAGGGGTTAAGAAGAAACACAGATAATTTTTATTTTGCCCCAGACCAAGGAAACTTCATATTTATTATTAAGACTTTATTACATGTGTACTGATATCATTTTATTAGTATTTGATCATCAGTCAGTACATCCAATCACTGTGCTTTAAATCTAAGACAAGTATAACTTTTTAAAAACTGATTATTACATCTGTGTCATTCTTATATCTATACTCCAAAAAAAATATATGTATAATTCTTGAAATCAACAATAAATAAATAGTTTGAACTATATCATGATATTCATATATACTTTACTTTAAACTTTTTATCAGAAATAAAAAAAAATGAAGTGAAAAAGTTTGTTTCTGGTGATCCGTAGTTATCAACAGATACTTGAATGCAAAAATATAATGTCCCCATAAAATTTTCCTCTTATTCATCCAAATGACTAAGGACTGACATATGGAGAGCATAATTTCGGAATGTGATTTGATAAAAAGTGAGATCTTGAATTTTTTATTTTTTAAATATAAATTACATAATATATTTAAAAATATATATATATGAAACTCCAAATGTCTGAAAGAAGCAGTATTTGAAAATAACGAAAAAAAGAAAAAAAACTTGTATCCTTATTACCTTTTTAAAAATATATTTGAATTTGAATTTTTTTTTAAATACACACAATGATAGGGATATATTTACTTTCTGTTCAATTAGGCTGAATAATCATAAACTACCCATTGAATATGGACGATTGAACAACATACCTAGGGAACTCAGTATTTGTCATTTTTGTAACACAGGAGATCTTGGAGATGAGTTTCATTATCTATTAAAATGTGATTATTTCAATGAAAAAAGAAAGACTTGAATAGATAAAAAAAAAATTTTTTTAAATTATAATATTCTGAAATTGGGATGATTTGAGGATTCTGACAAAAAAAAACCCTCATAACTATGCACTTTTATTTGATTTATAAATAAAAATGTCTATCCTCATGGCTGAAAAATGTAACTCTCTCTCCTGTTGTAAATATTATATATACCGGTAGCTGTTTTGTTATTATGTATTCTTGCACTTTAATTTGTTTTTTGTATACCATTGTATTAACAAAGGTTACCAGAAATAAAGAAATATATATATATAGAATCATACATACTCTTTACCATTTTTACACAAGTAAGGATGTAAACAACAAGTGTGTGTTGTTCTTCTCTTAACATCAGCTATGTAAACACCTTATAACATTTTTATTTTAAAAGTTTTTGCTTTAAATAAAAATCATGTTGGAAAGAAATCACAAGCACAGACCTGCATAATAAATTCACAAAATTCAAATATATTACAGTACATTACACAAACATTTAAAGTATGCAAAATTGCAACATTTAATACAAATATATCATACCTTCTCATCAGCTGGTCTATCTACCATTATTACAAAACAACATCCTCATCATTTTCAATAACACCTGGATCAGTTCATTTTGAAGGGATACAAAACTTCATGCTTCTTCTGTACTGAAATTACAGGTTAAACCATTACAGTTGAAAATAATTCTTGATTAATTTAAAACAGATACAATATGTACCTATCTGTAAACTGCTGTTATTCTTATCAGTAGCTCTAAACTGTTATCAAATATATCTAACTTATTTATTTGTTTATATTTTTTTTCTCTCTTTTATATATGTTTTGTTCACATATTTCGAAGATAGTAAACTAGAGGCTCAGTGGGCTGAGCCTGTGTCGTTCACCTGTCATTTTGTTTTGAAGAAATTTTATACAGACCCTTTTTTTAGGTGCTGCCTACCAAATTTCAATTAACTTGCCCAAATGGTTTTAAAGATTTTTTTTTATTGACCAATAAAAAACAAGAACTGCCTATGAGGCCATTTTAGTTGTATACTCGGCACGATATAACTGAAATATTGTTGAAAGTGGCGTTAAACACCACCAAACAAACGAAATACGAAAATTTTGTACAGGATCTCCCATACATCATTCCTACAAAGTAACAATTCATTGTGCCTCCTAGTTTCAGAGAAGAAGATTTTTTAAATATCAGCCAATCAGAATCAAGACTTGCCCATGGCGACCATTTTTTTTGTCCAATCGGCATGAAATGAGGAAATCTTATAGAGGACCTTCCATAGATGCTTCCTGTAATTCACCAACCAGACACAAGAATTGCCTATGGTGGCCATGTTTGTTAACGGATTGGGATGAAATGAGCAATCTCTATTGAGAGCCTTAAATAGATTATCTATTATTATAAGCAAAATATACAAAATACTTATCCATTTTAGATTGAAAGAAAACTAACACAGTGGGTGTCTTATAAGAAGCAGGAACTGTTTATTCTTTGCGAGCATGTGAGTTCACTCCCGGTTTTTTGGTGGGGTCCGTGTTGCTCATCTTTTTAGTTTTTGTTTGTTTGTCCTATTATGTGTCTTTACGTTCCGAGTTCCATGAGATTTGAGTTTGCTTGTGTATAGTGGTGTCCAACACATATTGTGTTGTGTTTTTGTTTTGTTTTTCTTCATCTTGTGTGCCCTTTTTGATTGCCCCTTCGGTGTATTCTCTAACATTTATTTATTCAAATGTTTTTACACTTAATTAAGATCTGCATGGTAAATATTTTGATTGAGAAAAAAAACAAGCTGGAAAATTGATTTTTTAATATCTAGAATCTAGAAAAAAAACACCTAATAAATGATGTACCTTTGCATACAATCAATTGCTGAAAAAAGTTCAACAATCTGGATTTCCAAGGTAATTATCAAAATTTATTTATATCAAAACATCAAAATATCTATTATGAAAACAACAAAATGTACAAACATATTATAAGTTATAAAAGATCTAGATGTGAACTGCAATGAGTTAGATACACAAAACAAAGAAAATTGTGAGTGATTCATAGAAACCATTGTTTTGCAATAGGAGGTTCAGTTATTAAGAGGGGAGAATTGGGATCCCATTATCCAGTTTAACCCTGCCACATTTTTTGTGATTGTCCCAAGCCAGGACATAGATTTCCAACGTCATAAGTTGTGATCTCTTTATGTGTTAAGTGAGTGATGATGAGAGGCGATTGTTTGTCTTGTTGATATTGATGGAATTGTTGACCATCATTGTTTAAACTTTCTTTTCATCATCCACCTGCTGCTAATCAAGATTCATTCTGTTTTCCGATGTTTCAACCCAAAATCATTAATTATTTTCTAACATTTGTATCTTGGAGAATCTACAGATCAAGTTTCAAGAAATTGTATAAAGTCTTGATGAAGTCAATAAATATTAAACAATCTTAATTTAAAGAATCGCCAATTAGATATCGGAAAAAAAGGTTTAAAATCTCTGTTGAAACAGTAAACCAGAGGTTCACATAAGCTTGTTGTCTTGACACCTGATTATCATTGTTGTAAATTGGTTGATTCAACAAATTTTCACAGATTATTGGAGCTTTTCCATATATAAGGTCTTCCATCAAACTATATAAC
The DNA here is from genome assembly GCA_963680875.1 of Bathymodiolus brooksi. Classification (NCBI taxonomy): domain Eukaryota; kingdom Metazoa; phylum Mollusca; class Bivalvia; order Mytilida; family Modiolidae; genus Bathymodiolus; species Bathymodiolus brooksi. The sequence continues at coordinate 69,742,516 of OY804576.1, read as the reverse complement.
CAACAATGACAATCTTATATGATTTCTTCTCTTTAAGAGAAACACACTTTTTAAATGAAGATATGCATGTTTAATATTTTGATTAAGAATGAAAACATTCTGAAAATTTTATTTTTTAAGATAAAAAAATAGAAACTATAGAAAAAAATACCTGCAAAATTATGTATCCATTCTTTCTAAATAATTGCTGAAAAGTTCAACACTCTGGAATTCCAAGGTAATTATACAAATTTATTTATATAAAAAACATTCAAAATATTTATTGTGAAAACAACAAAATGTACAAACATTTGATAAGTTTTAAAAGATCAGGATGGGAACTGTAATAAGTTAGATGTACAAAAAACAAAGAAAATTGTGAGGATTCACAGAAACCATTGGAAATCTAGTTATTACGAGGGGAGTGGTAGGGATCCCATTATCCCCTTTAACCCTGCCACATTTTTGTGCCTATCCCAAGACAGAACCTGTATTTCCAACGTCATATGTCATGATCTTTTCTTGAGTTCAGTGAGTTAAGGTGAGAGGTGGTTGTCCGCTTTGTTGATATTGGTGGAATTGTTGACCATCACTGTTTAAACTTTCTTTTCATCATCCATCTGCTGATAATTGTATTAAGATTCATTCTGTTTTCTGATGTTTTAACCCAAAATTATTCATTATTTTCTAACATTTGTATCTTGGAGAATCTGCAGATCATGTTTCAGGAAATTGTATAAAGTATTGATGAAGTCAACAAATATTTATAGAATTAACCATTAGACATCTGAAGAAAAAAGTTCAAAATCTCTGTTGAAACAGTAAACAAGAGGTTCACATAAGCCTATTGCCTTTACATTTTTAGCATAATGAAAGCATCACATTAACTTGTGAATTTACATATTACAGCTATTAGGGTTCTCAATAGCATGTGGAGGCCTGGGTAGCATATTGATTAGGTCTATTGATTTCTAATGACAAGCCTAAACACCACCGAAGTGGATTCACACCCTGATACCCATCTTCAAGTGTTAAGGTTTCCAGACACCTACCTCAGGTCAGGGGTTACACCAGTCAGTTTGCCATAAAAAGTTTTTATCCCCAAATAAGTCTGGTAGAACTTACAAAATTTCTGAAAAATTGCAGAGACTGACAATAAACATCACTAACCCAACCAACCCTAAATACGATAAGACATCTCTTTATTTAAATCTTACTTGTCTTACATGTATTAAGAAATATCGATTCATACATGTACTTTGTCTTTAAACAAACGTGTGACTATTATCTACTGCATTCTTGTCTCCATAAATATCTACATCAACCTCCATACTTCAATTAAATCAAATTTAGTTTAGTTAACCTGCAAAAACAAGAAATTTGATGAGTGAATTTAATGAATATTAACACCAAAATGTCAGGGCTTTCAATATTTTTCAAGTGTACCAGTACTTAACTATCTACACATTGTGCCACTTATTAAAATTTGAACAATATTCATGAGTATCTTATACAATACTCTTTAAAATCAGGAGGTACCAAAGACCATCTTAGAAGGGTAAAAGTACCTGGTACCTCCCTTTATTGAAACAGTAAGTAAAACCAAAACAATAAACTTTTGACACCACAAACATAAAAAAAAATTGAAAATAAGATCATTGTGGCTTGTAATAATTGTCAACATTACAAAATGCTGAAATTTTAATATCTAGTTTTAGCCCAAAAATAAGGGGGCAAGAAAGAAAATGTAAACTTTATAGTGAAAATATCCAAATTCTACTGGTACTCTGGTTTCCTCCACCAATAAAACTGACCACCACGATATAACTGAAATATTGTTGAAAGTGGCATTCAACACCATAAACCAAACCAAATTCTACTGATGAACACAAAGAAATTGTACATTTATTTTAAACTTTAACAAGAAGACATTCATTCTAGGATGTGAAGTAGGAAAAAAAAAACATTGGTAAACAACAAAATGATATTAGTAATTAAATATTATATTTACACCTGTTGATGTCTTTCAAAAAAACCTTGCCTTGATAACCCTTATCTAAACACTTTAAAAAAAACTTTACACACAAGAATGCATAATGGCCATTAAACACGAAAATTCTGATGTATTCAATAATTCATGGAACTGCCAGTGTACTTTACAATGAGATTTGGACTATTTTTATTTCTATTTTGTCGAAATTATTTCTTTTAAAGAACTGCAGTTCATTAATTTTATTTTGTCGAAATTATTTCTTTTAAAAAACGGCAGTTACTGTGCATAATTATAATTCTCTCCTAATAATACAGGATATAATTCAAGTTTTTCTCTTCAAGTTAAGTACCAGCCCCTGACACTTGTCAATCTCACTTTGTATTATTTATATATATATAATATATCTGCTTGCTATATCTTTTTGAAGTATAAAGTTTGTGATGTGGTAGTAAATAATCATGTGTGATCAAATAGTTTCTTGCTTTTCTTAGTTTTATTTCCATGTTGGACAGAAACACTATAAATAAATAATAGCACTTAATGTTTTTATATAAGTAAATATTTTTGTTTGTAAATTATGATGAATTGATATAGATTTGTGTGCAATTTGACCTTCAATCCATTATTGGAATAGAAGGTTTAGGTTTGGTTTATGGTGTTTAATGCCACTTTCAACAATATTTCATTTATATCGTGGTGGTCAGTTTTATTGGTGGAGGAAACCGGAGTACCTGTAAAAAACCACTGACCTGCTGTAAGTCACTGACAAACTTTATCACATAATGTTGTATCGCCTGATTGGGATTAAAACTCACAAGGTTAGTGGGGATAGGCACTGATTACATAGGTAGTTGTAAATCCAACCACCATACGATCACGACCAAGACAGCCCCTAGAGTTGTGTGAAATTTGACCTTCAATCCATTATTGGAATAGAAAGAGGTAGCTTTTCAGAAAAATTAAACAATAAAAAAGAAAAAGAAATTTCCGGGTTTTTTTTTTCTGTTGTAAAAGTTTGTCTAAATTACTATAACCATGATATTTATTTATACATTGAAATCATAAAAAAATATTGATGAATTACTTTTTGTTTGTGATGACAATACATTGCATTTTAATTGTGTAAATTAGTCTAAAAATAGAAATGGGATCAAATTTAAAAAAAAGGGGGGGGGGGGTTTCCACTGTAGAATGACAAGTCAAAACAAACAATAAATCATAACATACTAATTACTTTTGTAAATGATTGTAAATATGCATACTTGTAGCATATTACTTCAAGAGACTCCCATTTTGAAAAAAAAAAAAAAAAATTCAAAACTCTATTCATGGAGTAAAATGGTCAAAATATATTTTTAGCACAAAATTAGGTCATGATCACCTAATTCAAAATTAATCAAAATAGTAACTCTTTTAATTTAAGGGTTTGCCCTGGCCTATCATCACAAAAATCATGAGTTTAATTCCTTTCCAAGGAGAGATGTATTTTGGTAAAATTTGTCAGTGACTTGCAGCAGCTAGTTGTTGAATTCCTCCAGGTCCTGTTGTTTCCTCCATCAATAAACATAACCGCCACACTATAACTGAAATATTATTGAAAGTGATGTTAAATAACTATAAACTTTGAAAACCTTTTAATCTTAACAACAAAGAACATGAATGTAAGTAAATGTGAAAAAGAATTCTTCTGAATTGTCATCTTTGCATTCAGTATTACTATTAGCTAAGATATATTTTTCAAAAATAATTTTAACGAACTTGCATAATTTATCCCTTTTAAAAACCTTTACTATAAATACACAATACTCTGATCTCAAATAAAAACTTGCCTAAATATGATAACTTTATATTAAATTATATGAAAATTACTTAAAATAATTAACTCTTAACCACATACTAAAACAATGTCTGCATTCTTTCATGAAAATTTTACTTTAATCTTCTTTTCCATGTTCTAGAGATATTTGTTGGGTCTTTTCGCCACGAACAAATTTCAACAAACGTTCAATTTTGCTCAATTTCAAGACTGAAGAATTAACAGTATAAGGGAAATAACTCTAAAAAATAACAATACAATGCTACTGACATAGTATTTGTTTAATGCTAGTTGATAATTACTAGCACTATTTTATTTAATACATGCATTATGTTATATGTATAAAGAAGCCTCTATGAATGGGATTGTACAGCATCTATAGTTAATCTACATCTATCTCATGTAATCATAGTTAATCTACATCTATCTCATGTAATCAGTGATTGTTACTAAAGTTGTGAGAGCCTTCCAGAATATTTACCAAAGTTGGAATTCAAATATTTTGAAATCAATTTGTTTCATGTCACAGCTATTCTTCTTCTAGTTCCAGAAATGTATGGTGCCAAGTACTTGTCCAAAATTTTAAAAAGCGCTGTCAGTATAGACAGATGGGTCAAAACAGAAACTACCAATAGATCATAACATAATTACTACTTTTGTAAATATGAATACGTCTTTGAGATATAGAGTAGAAAATTTCTTCAGAAGTCTAATCTCAACAAGATTACTTACACAACATCCCAATGGATAGAATTTTAGACATAAGGTATTACCTTCAACATGTAAATTTTCTATTTTTAGATTTGATGTCATTGCTACCACTGTGATGTTTATATATGTTTTACTCGATTTCTTTGGAACAGACAAAGCCAAAGGTGCAAATGTATATTTTTGGGTAGCAGGTCAAATCAGCCCCAGATCAAATCATTGTATTATTATGTTTCTTTATTTAATTTGATAATATGTATTGTTAATTGTGTTGTTTATTTAATTCCTAATCAAATCATTGCTTTATTATGTTGTTTATTTAATTTGATAATATGTCCGTAATTACTGGTGCATAATGCGCTGGATTTTACATAGATTCTTTATTTTGCAGGAGGGGTGCGCATTATAAACAAGAACAATGTGTTTCACTTTTTTTCAGACCAGGAAATCACATGTCCGTCACTTTTGTTGTTTACTCAGTCTTTACGCTTAACTTTATTTTCACTTTATTTAGGGACAGTATAAATCATGACATAAGTAATGCAATCTTCACGCTTAACTTTTTACCTTACAAGCCCACCGGGCCTGTAAGTTCAAATATTTACAGGCCCACCATCAATTCTACAGGCCCAAATTTGAAATCTACATTAATGACCATTAATTCAAACCACCAAAACTCAAAACATGATGATGTACCAAATAGTATGTGGACATGTCAATTATGCATTAGGTAAGACCAGAATGCAAGTAAAAAAAAAAACCAAAAAGACACTTTATTTTGGATTCATGTTTATATTAATCTCCTGAAAATTCTAAAATCATATTGTCAATAGCATCCTCAGTATATTTCATATCATCACTGTCCACCTCCTCCTCCTCATCATCATCACAACCAATATTGTTATAAGATTCTTATAACATAAACTTGTGGTGTCATCATTGCGTGTGACATAATTTGGTGATAATTTTTATTATGTACCCCCCCCCCCTTTTTTTTTAAATATCACTATGCTTTGAATTAATACCACACAAAATGCAAAGTCATATTTGTGTAGCCTTCAGCAGAAGAAATATGTACCGCTGTGTATGCCAATTTGCTAAACGGTTCAAGTAAAGATTGTAATTATTATTTGTCAGACCTCAAATCAGAGTGCAACAATGGAACAAAACTACTGTAGTTCAAAGTCTATTTTCTAACTGCAGAGGTATTAACGTAGACACAGGTCTGTCAGCAACAGTTCTATAAATAGATTGCAATTAATAAAAAATACCGATCGGATTTGGAAGCGGATCGAAAAAAATCTGAAGTGTCTCCGTGCATTTCAACGAATTTTGAATGACCAACCTTCTCAAATATGAACATATTATATATGAGAACTCAGACTTTATGTCACAGGATTGAGAAAAAAATAAATCAAAAGTTTGCTTGGTTAAAACAAGGACGTATATATATCTTATATACGTCCTTGTTTAAAAGTAGCTTCGATCAACAATTCCCGTAGCACAGTGTCTGATTGCGCCCCCTTTCTTGTGGTGCCATTTTTATTTGATATTGAACGAAATTAAAGTTTCTTTAAACCGAAATGGATTACTTTTCAAGAAAGTCACTTTCAAAATAATTAATGAATACCATAGAATTCAATAAACACGATGTCGATATTTTCATAAATGGCACGTGGCAAAAATACGAGGGCAACATAGGGCGACTCTTCAAAATTACAAGGCTACTTGAACTTCGCTTTTGACCAACGAGAAATCGAAGTCAACCTTCACAAGGCAATTACTTCGCCCTCTAACGTGAGCCCTACTTCTCGTCCTTTTTCAAAACCTACATGATGGTAAAAATATCAACCAATCAAAATGCAAAAAACAGACACACCTAAATCTATTTCGAATATCGGAATTTCTTAAAAGGACTTGTTTACCTACCCATTTTTTGCATTGACTCGGCAGCAACTGAAAACGGAGAACAATAAACTAAATATCTACACACAATATCTTATGAAATCAACTTTTGAAACTATATGACTTTTTTTTCACAGGCCCGTCGGACTTGTGGAACTACTCAATTTATACGCCTGTGTACAATTTTACATGCCACGGGCTTCGGCCTACCGCTTAATTTCGAAGACTGTTTACTATTGTCAACATTCAAAGTTAAATATTTCTTAAATTGTTTGGACACTATTCAACAAAATAATTAAATACATCCAATACGTTTTAATTATTGAAGAATTAAAACTGTCTAGTACAGGGTTGTTTTGTACCAGTAAATGTTTACCATTGATACGAAAATAAAAGAATCCGCTCATCAATAAAATAAAAAATTTACATCTTTTAACCAAAAATATTAATTGATTATTAATACATAATTTTTATCTATTTATTCTTTTTTTATATTTATTTTTTGGGGCCGATTTGACTTTCATTTTGAGGCCGATTTGACTTGGGCCGATTTAACTGGGGCCGATTTGACTAGAAATCTATTTTTGTTATACCTCTCAGCAAAGCACTTTTGTCTTCTTCAAAAAATAGTCCAGTAATTTGTATGTGCTTGCAATTTGTAAAAGTGTAATATTTGCGAATTCAAGTTTCCTATCATCGTCGGTAATCCACAGCTGATAACTACGATGTACAGGCACTCGGGTACTGCTTGTGCTGATTAACGCTCCATCACGCTCCAATCGCAATGTGGCTAGGTGTACTCGATACAACCTACGTGATCGGTTTGTCCGAGAATTACGAACATCCAATGGTACTGTACTCCAGTTTCCCTGTCAAATATTTACGGATATATAATATTTGCCACTGAAAGTGCCGTTAAACACCCAAAACGATATTTTTTTAAATCATTTTCTATTTTCTACACAGTGGGCATGTTCGGAATTCCACCAAACTCACTCTCGGGTCTCCGAAATTGCAATCGTTGCCCAAGGGTTACCCATGGCTGAAAATTTATCAAGATTGTTAACCTCGAGTGGACTTGGCTACCAAAGTTCACTCAATCAACTCAATGGTTCTTCTTCTTCTTCCCGGATACGAGTCGGACTCTGTAGTTACTGAGTGTGTGTGACTCGGGCGCATAAACAATCGGACAGGGTGCCCCTCCAAAACAGGTAAAAGTCCAAAGAGATGGATGGTATATACAAATAAAAATCATGTACAATATATACATCGTACGGCTGCCCTGTCGTTTATCTGTGTTGTGATGAAAGCCAGGGGATGGAATTCAACCTGACCTTAAAGTCCTCTAGGGAACCAGCATCTACAACTGAAGATGGTACTTGGTTCCATTCCCTGATGGATCTCGGGAAGAAGGAATGTTGGTATGTGTCCTTCTTGGCTCTGATCTATCTGAGTCTATGGTTTCCTCTTGTTCTGGAGTCCCCTGCTGTGTAATAGTTGGCTGGTTCAATGGCAATCAGCTGATGGTGGTTCATTATAACTACTTCAAATTCTAATCTGATTCATTGATAGCGAGGCTGAAAATCGTCTGTTGTAAATCATAGAACAGTTTTTGTCCCTTCTGCAAAGTGGAAAATAAATTAAATAATTGAAAGGATTTTCCTTCATACATCTCACAAAATGAGAACAGCATTTGTGTATTGACAGTATTGAAAAGCTAATTTTAATAACATTTTTCTTTCTGTTGCCATTTTCTTCACTTAATTATAGATATCTATCATAGATTATATGTCTAACTCAAATGTTAAAAGTTATACTTGGTACCCATAGTCGAAAATATTAATCATGGGTGGATATTTTAATTTAATATTATTGACCCCGGCATGAGTCAGAGAAATTTCGAACATGCTCATTATTTTTTCGCTCTTTTATATGAAGGTACATACATTTGCATTGCGACTGGTACCCTCTCTTGTATTGTCTCGTATGATTAATCAAAGCAAATTTCCGAATACAGTATTGAAACCAGAAATCATAAAACCGGGAGTTTTGTAATCGTGAGGTAATACAGTCAAAGGGGGAGATAGATAGGTGAGTTTAATGTGTACTCGATAGAACAAGTTAATTTTCAATGGGATGATGATGAGTTCCTACTAGACCAACACGCTTAGTTGGATTTTTATAGACTAGTGGGAGTAGTGCTAGCTCACTGAAACAACAGTCCGCGGATAGACATGTCGCCCCACTCCTGATTGCGAGCCAGCCAATCTTTGCTCTATCTCCTTAATGCTGAATGCTTAGAGAAGAAGCCACAAATACCATTTTTATAGTCTTTGGTTTGACCCAATCAGGGCTCCAACCCATGATCTATCGCAATAGAGCCAGAGGCGAGTACGCTAACCATTAGGCATTACTCCACCGATGCGGTTACAGTGAGTGAGTGATTGTTGTTTAGGCCTAGGGCCAATTCAGCAATTTTTCAGCTATATCATGGTTAGAACAAGTAATTTTCAATGAAATGATGATGAGGTCCGCTTTGTTCTAAGACCAACATGCTGAGTTGGATTTTTATTGTGCTAGCTCACTGAAACAACAGTCCGCGGGTAGACACATTATTCTGATTCCGAGCCAACCAGTCTTTACTCTTTCTCCTTAATACTGCGTGCTTAGCGGAGAAGCAACAAATACCAATTTTAAAATCTTTGGTTTGAAAAACTTGCCTTGGTGTGTTGTCTGTGATGCAGGTGGAAATAGGTCTAACTTGGATCGACCAAAGACAACTCCAGGGCTTCGTAATTCCCATTTCCCATTTCCCCGGGAAAGTTAAATCGTAATCGTAGTTTCCCGTTCGGTAAGTTATTTGCAAAAGCAATGTTTGTATCGATCGTCATTTTGGTTATTAGACAAACCAGAAACTGGTTCCCTAAGTTTAGTTTTACGCTTTGTGTCCTTAATCCTTTTATAATTATCAGTAACGGTAACTGTAAAGTAAATGTAATTTGTTCGGCGTCGTGCCGACTCGAAATATTTAAATGTTTCAAACTGAACAAAAAATGTAAATCATCCATTTCAACCGTTGTTGAATTTTTTAAGAAACTCGAATGAACAAGGAGAATAACTGTGTTTGTTTACTCAATTTTACGTCACGATTTTACAGAATTGATATAGTAAACTATGAAGTAAATGTGGTTTTGAAATTTCTTAACTTGGCTCAGCAATTATTCCTGAATGAAATAAGATTTTAATTGACCTTTTCACATCTGGATATTTGCAATATAAAAACTACTCAAGAATAAATAATTAATTTTGAATCAATAACATTTGATGTGACCTATATCCTCTTGTACAAAAGTTAGCAAATGTTGTAATCCTCATGTATACTGATGAAACCGTAATGGTTTTAAACAATCCCACTTTGTTGAAGACCTTGTGGCGACCCCTAGCTGTATGTTCTTGGTTAGTTTATTTTGGAGATGGGATGTTGTCTCCTTGACATTACTCCATATCCGTTCTTTTTTCATAGGTAACTTGCTAATATACCTGTATTCCAAAGTTTGAACATCATAGTATTGCAAGCGGGGGGTATCACTCAGTGAGGTCACTCACAGTTCTAGTTTTATTTTATATTATGTTTATGTCTCTCTTTGACAATCAACAGATCTTTTCCTTTTTATCTCACCTGGCTGAAATGCCATGTGAGCTTTTACTATCACTTGGTGTCTGTCGTCTGTTAATTTTTCACATTTGAATCTTCTCCTCTGAAACTGCTTAGTTGAATGAATTGAAACTTGGTAGGAAGCATCTATTTAAGGTTCTCTATAGAGATTGCTCATTTCGTCCCAATCCGTTAACAAACATGGCCGTCATAGGCAATTCTTGTGTGGTTGGTGAATTACAGGAAGCATCTATGGAAGGTCCTCTATAAGATTTCCTCATTTCAAGCCGATTGGACAAAAAACATGGTCGCCATGGGCAAATCTTGATTCTGATTGGCTGATATTTAAAAAAATCTTCTCTGAAACTAGGAGGCACAATATGGGAGATCCTCTATAAAATTAAATATATCGTGTCGTGCAACTAATATGTCCAACATAGGTAGTTCTTGTTTGTGATTGGCCAATTTAAAAAAAAGATCTACTCTAAAATTATTTGGCCAAATTAATTGAAATTTGGTAGGAAGTACCTATGGAAGGTTCTGTATAAAGTTTCCTTAAAACAAAATGACAGGTAAATGACACAAACTCAGCTCACTGAGCTTCTAGTTATGTACATGTAATTGCTCAGTTTGGCCCTCGTGGGTCTTTGATTGGAAATAAAGAATTTGTATTGTATTGATAAACAGGATAAGGGAGACAAATCTTGTATGTTTCAGTGTGTGCCAATTTGTGAGAGCCCCTGTCTGACATTCTGTCAGGCAGTCTTGTAGGTTTTGTCTGACCGAAAAAAAATTGGATATTATGTGAATGATTAGTTAGTTTTATGTCCTCGATTTTGCTGTAATGTTAGCTGCAGTTACATGCGACTTGCAATTTTCATAATTGGTGACAGTAGAGATTCTAAAGTTTGTACAGCCTGTGATAAACTTATTCTTGTTTTTCAAATTTTGAGAAACATTAGCATCGATGCCATAATGCTCGCCAGGGTTAAATTTTCATTCCTGGGATAGCCCCAGGACAAACATCAAGGTAAACATGGGTTTCGTAAGTTGTGGTCGTTTTTTGTTTTTTCATAATTCACAAAGCCGGAGCGGGACGTCAGCGGACATTCGGACTGGAAAAGATAACAAAAACAGTGGAGCAACATCCCATTTTGTTGGTCTGGCACAGACTGATGTTTATGCTACACTATAGCTTGTGTTCACTGGTAGTGCATTTTAATAGCCCTGTTGTATTATATTTATAAGATGCACTACTGCTAAGTTCTGGTATTTAATTTTCATTGGGAGTTAGATTTTAACATGACACCTCTTAACCCACACCCTAAGACCTTCTTCCTTTAACCACCCTTTCGTACCCTAACCCTTCTCTTTTTTTTTTTTTTTACCTATAACCCTTCTTCTTTTCCACTCTTAACCCTCCTTTTTCACAACATTTATACTGCCATTTTCTCCACCCTTTATATAAACCCCCTTTTCCTCTACTATTAGCCCTCTCCTTTTTCTACCTACCCTTTTTACCCTAATATTATCCCTCCATCCTTGGTCTCCCCTTTTTAACCCCTCCTTTCTATTTTCACTAAAGCCCTTTTATCCTTTGACCTCCCCTTTTCCCCAGACCCTTAACTCTAGCCCTCTCCCCTTTTCCTGCCAACCTATATCCCTCCCTTCCTCTATCCCCTTGTCCTACCCTCCCCCTTTTCCCCTCAACCTCTAGCCCTCCCCTTTTACCCCTCATCCTCTGGCCCTCCCCTTTTCCCCTCAACCTCTAACCCTCCCCTTTTCCCCTCAACCTCTAACCCTCCCCTATTATACCCCTAAACAGGGGTTGACCCTTATTCAGGGTACCAGTTATGCACTTATAGCTGTTAATGAGGATGGGAACAATTTGCAATGTGCCCTTATATAACATATATAAGAAAACTGGATTTCAAAGGAAGAAATGTAATATAAGATATTATAAAATTCATGATATTTGTATAGAAGAGGTAAACATGGCAAAACATTTTAGCAAAGAAACTATTATTTAAAAGGAAAATTACATAAAAAATTAGTTAAATATGTTTAACTTGTCATTATAGATTTTGTTTATATTTCAACTTTTGACAAAACAGTCTTGAAAAAATGCTAAACTTGAATTTTTGAAATAATATTTCTAAATAAGGGCAGTAATTATTTTATATATAGGTGTGCATGTACATGTATTTTGTTTGCTTTGCTGTAGGGCATGTGAACAGTTAGTTAATTTATACTCACTTTGATAATAACATTAATTCAATGCTAATCTTCTTGCAATATAAATAGGTAAATATATTGTAAACATTCTTAAATAAGATGGAAACTAATGTTGATGTGTTCAATTTGTGATTTCATGGATTGTTATACTTTTCAATCAATATATTGTAGTTACAGTTTAAAAGTAATAGGACATGCTACTAAAGTTTTTGTCATACAGATTTTTGTGTGACAATGTAATATTGAGTTGAATACCCCGTCACATTTTTGTGCACATATCCCAAGCCAGGACCTGGATTCTCATCGGAATATGTTGTGTTCTTTTCATTTTGTGTTCAATGACTTAGTGTGAGTTGGATTGTTGTTATTGCTGGAATTGTCGACCATCAATGTTTAAACTTTCTTTTTATATTTTATATGTATTTTTTTAAGCCTCTTTAATGACTAATCTGTATTTTATTTTTATTTTTTATTAGTAAATTGCTCATTTTTATTTTATATAAATAAATTGTTCATAATTTTTTTTTCTATCTTTCAAACTATAATTTATTCATCATTTCATCCCCAGGTGAGTCACATACAATGTAATTTACAATTTGTCTGTTAAAACCTATTTCTTTGTCAATGATAGTGGCATTATTATCCACTCATCAATGATGGGTCAACTGACAGAGAAATCTTCATAATCATGAATTATTCATCTCATATTGACGAATGTGATTGTCTCTTCTGTGATTTGGAGAACATGTATTATTTGTACATATATTAAGAACAGATGCCACCTGAGAAGAAAACGATAGTTGGGCTAGTCATAGCATCATAGACCTTCATTTAAGCCAAAATAAAATGTGCATGTCATGTACATGTATGGATGCTGAAAGGAACATGGGCAAAATTTTAATAAAACTAAATCATACAAAAACTATAGGAATTAAAAAATCAATTGTTTCGATTGTGCTAATGACTTGATTGGTCTAGAACAAGCATAAACTTAAAATCCAGGTATTTTATATGATACCTTTACAAACCATTGACTTTGACTCTGTATTATTTTAAGTTTTATCCACAGGGACTTTTTCTCGACCACTAAATTTGCAAAATTTGTCCCAATGAAAAAAAAAGGTTACTATCAATGTGCAACCTACTGAAAAATCACAAGTTACTAACCCTTCCTCGCTTCATTTCATGTTTTTATTTGTCTTCAATTGTTCCATTTCTTTTCAATAATCCTGTCAAGGATTTGTCATATACCTGTAGTTTATCCTTTGGGTACTTTAATATACATTATATACATCCAATTATTGCACCAAACATCAACATTTTCCTATTTGAACATCCTCTCAGGTCAAAGTAGATAAACATTCAAGACAACCAAAGGGGTAATCAAGAATGGACAATCTAGAGAAATTGGCAACATTGGGTGCACAAGACACAGGACGAATAACAAAAACACATCACAGAAAACCAAAAAGATGAGCAACATGGACCCCCCCCCCCCCCCAAAACCCCCCCCCCCCCAGGTTCTCACGAAATATTTGAGAAGTCCGATGGAATTACAGTGCTTTTTATAAATTAATCAAATAACATTTTTGTGTATTGGAAAAGGTGGGAAACATCATTTTATCATTGTATGAAAAACATAGAGAAATGATTTTGTATATTGGGTATGCATAAAATACATGCAAACATGACTAGTGACATTTTTCTCCAAACCTTTTTTCGCAAACAATATTTTAATTTTGCTAATAAAAAGTTTTTTTTACCTTTTCAGGACAAATGGATAGAATTATAGCTTTGGTTGATATGGATTGTTTCTATGTTCAAGTTGAACAGAGATTACAGCCTGAATATAAAGGGAAGCCATGTGCTGTTGTCCAGTATAAAACATGGAAAGGAGGAGGGTATATCTTAATTTTATATTTATATTATTTTTATACCAAAAGACTAATTTTGGAAATTAAATTATATGTTTCAAAATGCTAGGAAAGCAAAATAATTCTTTTTTACCGGTATATATTTCTATAAAGATTTCTTAATAATACACCAATGTATTTACTGGTTGTCTGCATAACATGATTATGAAAATATAGACTTCAAAGGAATCTAAGCCGATAATGCATCGTTTTTGAACAAGTGTCCTTATTGGAACTAGCCTGGAAGTTTCATGTACTGTAACCACTGGTATTTAACAGTATCTTATGTAAAAAAAAAAAAGCCAGTTAACATTTTATCACAAATCAGCTGTTTTATTACCAGCTCAACTTTAAGCCTTATATTATGGGCATATCACATACATGTATAATGCTTTTGCCTAGATATATTTAATAGAAATATATTTCTCATATAGAGCTCTTCTTGCTTGAAAATATTTAACAGAAATACTAACTACTGTATATATATATATGTGCATTAAGAACTAGTAATGAATAAACATCCAGATGATTTTTGAACTGAACCCTTTTTTGCAATATGAATAATGTAACAAATATAATACTTTAGACATAAACTAAAAATGTAAATTTTTAAGTCAAATATTTTTAAAATGCATTCATTTTCAGAATAATAGCAGTTGGATATGAAGCTAGAGCTTGTGGTGTGACGAGAAACATGTTTGGAGATGATGCCAAAAAAATCTGTCCAGATATACACTTCTTTAGAGTACCAGAATACAGAGGCAAGGCTAATCTTACAAAGTATGTAACTAAAAAATGTTGCAATTTCCTGAACAGTTTTATTTGTTATTTTTAGAGCAGCTGTCATTCAACATAACCAAATAAATAATTTAAATGGCTGAAATTTCTTTCTTAAATGTTCCTACATGTACATCAACACCAACTCATACAACCACACTGATGATGTAATGGTTGACATGCTCACCTCGAGTGTGGTAGATCATGGGTTTGAGCCCCGGTTGAGTCATACCAAAGACTATATAATTGGTATTCGCTGCTTCTCTGTTAAGCAGGCATCATGACTGGTTGGCTCAGAATCAGGATAATGTGTCCGAGTGGAGCGATATGTCTAACCACACAATGTGGACATCATCATGTCATTGAAATGTAACTTGTTCTTGTCATGACAGCTGAAAATGTTCATTGCTGTTAAACAACAATCACTCACTCACTCGTTACAACATGTTGTTACATGTACATCAACACCAATTCATATTGTTGGTATATAAATACCAATACATGAGGCATTTGATTAGTTTATTTTTCTTGACCAAATGCAATCGTATCTCCAGAAAATCTTTGCTCCACTCTGATGCAAAAAATATTTTCAATGAAAAGACATTTACTTTAAAATTTATGTTTAATAATATATTTGTTTAAATAAAAAACAATATGTTATATAATGTTATGCTATTTTTATCAATTAATCACTATAACTAATGTTATATTTGATTGATTGATTGATTTTTGGTGCTTAATGCCACTTTCAGCAATATTTCAGCTATGTCATGGTGACCAATTTTTAGTGGTGGAAGAAGCCAGAGTACCCGGAGAGAACCACCGACCTTGGGCAAGCAACTGGTAAACTTTTTCACCTGCGGCTGCGAGTTGAGTGCACCCTTTTTTGTAATTTACAAATCCGGGCACGAATCCACACCATATTGATAATAGGCTTGTATGAGCTGTTAGGTAATCCAACTACCTAACTCATTGAGCCACCCGGGACCTTTGTTATATTTGAAGCTTTAGTATTGTTATGTTATCAATTAACCATTATAACTAATGTTATATTTGAAGGTTTAGAGATGCTGGTAAAGAAGTGATCAATGTTTTAAGTAAGTTCAGCACCTGTGTAGAGAGAGCCAGTATAGATGAAGCCTATATAGACTTGACAGAGGAGGTTAAGAGAAGAATTGATTCTAGGCCGAAACAAGAACAACTTCAGAATACATTTATTGTTGGCTATGATAAAGATGGTATTACAAGTATTTTCTTAGTAAATGCTACATCATTTTTTGAGGGGGAAATAATATATTAGTTTCATTTAGTGTCAAAATCAATGAACTTTTTTTTATGAAAATATATACAGAGGCTTCTTTACTTGTGCTAATAAGTGTATCCCTGAATATACTAGAATTATTTCCCTGTTTAATATGTTTAAGGGTTAATTTTAGGTAATATAAATCTCTGTAATTACATTGAAATATTATTATCTGAAATGGGATTAGTTATCTAAGCTATGAATAATATTCAGTTTGTTAGGGTTTAGCTGCTAAAAATGAAGTTAATGTATGACAAAATTACTAATAATGATAAAAATATGAGACAGAAAAATTGGCTGCTTGATTTCTCGCTATCAGTCCACAACTTATGATATTAGGGTCCTGACTGGTGACAGACACTAAAATGTGGTGGGTGGGGTTAAATGGGTTAATGGAATCCCCCCCCTCCCCTCTTGATAATTAGATCTCCAATGGTAATACATATATAAACACGTATGATTACCAAGTTTCTTTGTTCCAAAAAATAACATGAAAAATTGTTGATGATAGCTAATATTAAACAGTGTATTTTCGTTTCAGTTGACAGAGCAGAGGCAATGAATTGCTGGTTAGATTCAGTATATGAAGGAGATTATAACATACAAGATAAAAAGTTAGCTGTAGGAGCTATGATCAGTGAAGAAATGAGAGCTGCTGTGTATGAAGAAACTGGATTTAGATGTTCTGCTGGTATTGCTCATAATAAGGTTTGCTGTTATATCTTTTTATCATATTGATCAAATCAATTGGATATCCTCCTGTTCTTATGTTTAATTGACTGTTCTCTTTTCTCCTCCTCCTCCTCCTCCTCCTCCTCCTCCTTTCAGGTTAAGTCAGATGTCTTGAAGTTTTATAGTGTTTTAGGCCTGAATGTCTGATTAGTTTTGTGTTGATGCACCACAGATGTATTTTTAGGAATCCAAACAGGGTGGGAGTCTACTGTAGAATGCTATACATTTGATTGACCTTTGTAAGAGCTCACTGTTACACTTGCCCATCTTTTTTATTTAAATATTATCCTATTCCTAATTTCAATTGAGTATCCTGATAATCCTAGTTTTTAAGTCCAATAGCTTTTTAATTTGACATTTTTAGCAGTGAGCACAACCTTGAAAAGTCCTAGTTTTAATTGCAACTGACATTTTAAGTCCAATAGCTTTTTAATTTTACATTTTTAGCAGTGAGCCCAACCTTGAAAAGTCCTAGTTTTAATTGAAATTGACATTTTAAGTCCAATAGCTTTTTAATTTTACATTTTTAGCAGTGAGCCCAACCTTGAAAAGTCCTAGTTTTAATTGAAATTGACATTTTAAGTCCAATAGCTTTTTAATTTGACATTTTTAGCAGTGAGCCCAACCTTGAAAAGTCCTAGTTTTAATTGTAACTGACATTTTAAGTCCAATAGCTTTTTAATTTTACATTTTTAGCAGTGAGCCCAACCTTGAAAAGTCCTAGTTTTAATTGAAATTGACATTTTAAGTCCAATAGCTTTTTAATTTTACATTTTTAGCAGTGAGCCCAACCTTGAAAAGTCCTAGTTTTAATTGAAATTGACATTTTAAGTCCAATAGCTTTTTAATTTTACATTTTTAGCAGTGAGCCCAACCTTGAAAAGTCCTAGTTTTAATTGTAACTGACATTTTAAGTCCAATAGCTTTTTAATTTTACATTTTTAGCAGTGAGCCCAACCTTGAAAAGTCCTAGTTTTAATTGCAACTGACATTTTAAGTCCAATAGCTTTTTAATTTTACATTTTTAGCAGTGAGCCCTATCTTGAAAAGTCCTAGTTTTAATTGAAATTGACATTTTAAGTCCAATAGCTTTTTAATTTTACATTTTTAGCAGTGAGCACAACCTTGAAAAGTCCTAGCTTTAATTGCAATTGACATTTTAAGTCCAATAGCTTTTTAATTTTACATTTTTAGCAGTGAGCCCAACCTTGAAAAGTCCTAGTTTTAATTGTAACTGACATTTTAAGTCCAATAGCTTTTTAATTTTACATTTTTAGCAGTGAGCACAACCTTGAAAAGTCCTAGTTTTAATTGCAACTGACATTTTAAGTCCAATAGCTTTTTAATTTTACATTTTTAGCAGTGATCACAACCTTGAAAAGTCCTAGTTTTAATTGCAACTGACATTTTAAGTCCAATAGCTTTTTAATTTTACATTTTTAGCAGTGAGCCCATCCTTGGTAAGCCACAGCTGATCATGCTTCAGTTCTCTTCACTCACCACCCACGAGTCAACTAACAGAGAAATCCTCACGATCATGTTATTTTCATTAGTCATTTTAAAACATTTTAATTATTATGACATATTTCTTTACAGCCAATCAAATCACAGCTTTTAAAAATAAACATATTTCTTTGCAATTTCAAAATGATAAAGAGGAGGAACGAGTCACAATTATTGACGATCCACTAGTCAAATTATATGTTTCATACCGGTAATCTATTAAATCCAGGTAATAAGAACATTTGAGTATTGTATGGAAGCTTACTAAGTACAGATCAGTTATGGAACAAACCAGAAATGACAATTTTCATATAAACTGACCCATGAGTGATGAATGTTGAGTATCGGAGTATAAACAGCCATGTGCCATTGATGATGCAGGGAGCCTTGTCAAGCAAATTTAAATATTATTGAATAAAGAGGAGTTAAGAATCCTCTTACAGTGACTAGCTAAAAAAAGCAAAAAATTCCTTTAGTAATAAATGGATGCAAAATTGACATTGACTGTTTTGAAGTTTGTATAATGGATATACCAGTCATGCAGTATTTTGGATAAATCATTCATATGTACTGGCAGGTACTAAACATTTATACAAATCTAGGTAGGAGTTTGTGTATACCATTTTGGAGTTTATCACTAGCATCTGCTGATGTGAATAACACGTACACTGTTTTTACATTTTAGATGTTGGCCAAGTTAGCCTGTGGAATACACAAACCAAACAAGCAGACAATATTACCACATGGATCTGTTCCAGGACTGTTTAATACATTACCTGTCAGGAAAATGTAAGTCAACTATAATATGGTCACATTGTCTGAGTCGTCGAAGGTATTCTTTACGGTCACATTGTATACCTTTGATACAGGTTTCAAAGAAATTGTGACAAGCTTCAGGAACATTGTCTCTTCTTTTCCTTCATTTTATGAAGTTTAATTTGAACCACATGCTGTTCTCGAGTGCATTAATTGTGGGTTCCAGCCCCAGTCGGGTCAAACCAAAGACTATAACATTGGTATTTATGCAACATTAAGGAGAAAGAGCAAAAACTAAATGGCTTGGACTGTGTCCAAGTTGTTTGGCATGTCTACCCATGGAATGGTGTTTCAGTGAACTAGCACTATAAAAATCCACTAAGCGTGTTGGTCTAGTACAAAGCTGATATTATCATCATCTTGTCGAATGTAACTGTAGCTGAATAATTGCTTATTTGGCATTAAGCAACAATCACTTGCTCACTGACATTTAATTTTAAATTCAAATGTACAGTTACATCAGTTATTCATGAGATTTAAGTTGTGTTATTCCATTTACCTCAGCCAATAAAATAGACAGCCGCATTATAACTGAAATATTGTTGAAAGTGGTGCTAGAGATTTAAATTGTGTAATTCCATTTACCTCAGCCAATAAAATAGACAGCCGCATTATAACTGAAATATTGTTGAAAGTGGTGCTAGAGATTTAAATTGTGTAATTCCATTTACCTCAGCCAATAAAATAGACAGCCGCAATATAACTGAAATATTGTTGAAAGTGGTGCTAGAGATTTAAATTGTGTAATTCCATTTACCTCAGCCAATAAAATTGACAGCCGCAATATAACTGAAATATTGTTGAAAGTGGTGCTAATCACCTGTAACTTGACTGAAGCTTAATTAATACTATTAACTAAAGTACATCAAGATTATTATATACGGTAGTATTATGCTGATACTAATGGCTTTCTGAGATATTTGTTCATGAGTTTCAGTTGTAAGATCTAATAATTATCCAATTTAAGATCAACAGGATCATTTTAAAGTACTTCAATAATTTTGATTGAAAGTAATAACAAAGGTTTATTTTTACTACCGGTATATACAGGTATATTAACTGTTTAATCCCACCACTTATTTGTGTCTGTCCCAAGCCGGGACTTGGATTTCCATATGTCATAGGTCATGATCTTCTTGATGTGAGAGCTGATTATTTGTTTTATCAATATTGGTGGAATTGTTGACCATTACTATTAAGCTTTCTTTTCACAATACTTAAAAGAAAAATTACTTTTCAAATTAAAAAAGTATGGAAAAAACTATCCATAGCAAAATAATTAATTGTATTCTCAAGCTGTGACTGTATGATATCCTGGAAGGAACAGTATTTGTCAATGGTTGCTCCTTTACTCAACAGTACACACATATTTCTTTTGACAATGCTAGAAATCTTCATAATTATTTTTTCTTATTTACAGACGAAACCTTGGTGGAAAATTGGGAGAATCTATTGTTGAAGATTTGAATGTAGAATTTATGGGAGATTTAGTTAAATTTTCCCTGCCAGAATTACAACAAACCTGTGGTGATAAAACAGGGTAAGAGAAGTATTTGGTAGATAGATACATCTTTAGTGAGTTTTTAATCATTGGAGTTTTGTTTTGAGTCTACCTTACATCATTCTACTTTTGTACAATTTTACAGGTACTTCTAACAAAATACAGGTAAAGCTAGATTTCTGCAATAATGGCTTACCATTTTCAAAATGGCCTTAATGCTACTTCCAAGAATATTTCAATTATATTATACTGGTCAGTTTTATCAGTGGAGGAAACTAGAGTGCCCATAGAAAACAACTGACCTGCAGCAATTCACTGGCATTGTTGTTGTTTTTTTTTATCATATTAAACATATAAACCTCACCACAACCAGGAATCAAATTCACAACAGAGAGTGGAGATAGACACTGATTACATAGGTAGTTGTAAATCTTACTACCATATAATCATGGTCATGACAGCTCCTATCACTTATATCAAGCACTGGTCTAGAACAAAGAAATATCAGAATAATGATTTACAATTCTCGCGCAGCACGAGACCAATGACGTCATTCTGTATATTCATAGCTTACATAAACACAGAGGGAATTCTTTTCAACGTCAAAATTACAAGATGAGATTAAAACAGAGAAGTTGAATTGAATAAATTCCATGCAAGTAAAAAAGATCCTTTTTACTAATGTCTTTTTTCCCTGATTATTATGCTTGTTAAATATGTTTCCATCGATGGTATTCCCCAAGCATTTGTATTTTTCCGGTTTGTTGACATAATCTTCATCACAGTTCATGACCGTTTCTGGAATGTAGGCCAAGCAAATTGTATTTTAAAATACTTTGAAAATATGATGATTGATCATTCACATTCCACCATTTTCTAGGAAATGGCCGATTTTACCGGGAAAATACATGCAAGTGCTCTCCATTAGTCACAAAATGGCATATTATTTTGCATTTCCACTGCTGCTTTAATAACAAATATACCCCTTACTTCTTGGGGTAATGAAATGAAATTCACAGAGAAGATAGAAAAAGAATTAATTTACAGCAACAATAAAAATTTATAGCATAAATTGAACAAAGAATTAAATTAAACCAGACAGAAAAATGAGATTATCTGGGTAAAAAAAAACTGTCATTATTACAAATAGCATCAACAAAACTGTATTGTTAACACTCTGATAATAAATGTGATTAAAATAAATTGAAATCAGTCATTAATTGTTTTACAAAAATATGGCAGAATGTAGTCAGTCTAATAAATTGTATTGACAAAAGCAAAAACACCAAATTCACTGGATTAAATACTTTATTATATGGGTAAGCAAGTTTAATATTTGCATCAAATAATTAATTTT
Source organism: Bathymodiolus brooksi (assembly GCA_963680875.1). NCBI lineage: Eukaryota > Metazoa > Mollusca > Bivalvia > Mytilida > Modiolidae > Bathymodiolus > Bathymodiolus brooksi. Next base: position 69,720,323 of record OY804576.1, on the reverse strand, counting down.
TGATACTTCAATTTCAAACTATTTAGAAAAAACAATTACACTGAAAAAGCTAAAATACTGTACTTTCTTAATCTGGTTTACTTTTTAAGTTTGGTTGGCCTATGACAAAATCATGTGCTTTATTGACCTTTGACCGACTTTATGTGACATAATAGGACGCCATTTGGAAAAAGGGTAGTAAACAAATATGGGTCAGTGTGTTATTATTATCGATCTTTTTTCCATGGAACTTTACACATGTGAGCGAGAATAGATGATGAACATAATTAAAAAGAAAAAAATGTTTACTTTTCAAACATGAAAAAAATAATCAAACATTATCCAATGACTGACCGACTTATTGTCAGACGAGGATACAGAATAGATTGTAATGTCCTGATGTAGCTGGAAAATGCTCATTTGGAGTGAATGTGAAGAAAAAAATCACAACCTTTGGGCTTTTTTTACAGCCATTGGATATATGAAGTTTGTAGGGGTATAGATCATGAACCAGTTTCTGCTAGACAACTACCCAAGTCTATAGGATGTAGTAAGAATTTTCCTGGTAAAACCTGCTTAGATACTAAAGAAAAGGTATTTTGTATCCACAGTTTTATTATCCATATATGTTATTACATATAGATATACAACAAATTATTCAAGACATTTTGCTTCATTCTTAATTATGAATACCTTAAAAATCTGGGTCACATTTTTCAAGAATCTTCTTTTACTTTAAAATAGCTGTATACTAAAATGGAACATTACTATGTCAAAGTTGAAAGGTCATAGAATTTTTGTTCAGATAGAGTACAGTCAAACGGTTACCTTAAATTAGCAGTTGCAAACCCTCCTTTTATTGGATTTAACCTGTTGTATTAACTAAAATAAGTGGTCATCTGACTAACATGGTCAACCGTAATTGGTTTCAAATCACAGCAGCATTGCAAAGAAGCCACCATTTTTACAATAGATTACTTTCTGGTAACAGGAATATGTGAATCAATATGGACCAGAACTGACAATCGGGATCGACCGATCTTATATAAACAGGCATCTGTCTTTAGCTGTCATTTGTCCTCCTTTGTTCCAAATGTGACCGTTGCAAACAAGTTTGACTATTTGAAATATGCAGGATTAATTAAGCTTACTGTAAAAGTAATCATAATTTTGGCATTTTATAAAATGAATAATTGATTTCTAAACATTTTATATATTTATTATTGCATTAATTTGTATTTATCTCGGTCTACTACAAACAGGTCATGCTTTATTCGTGATGATAGCATGATTTTCAACCAATACATGTCATAAAACTTTTATTTTTGATCTTGTTGATGTTTAAAAAATCACCTCACTGCAATAAAAAAAAATCAATCTAATTGAAATTAGATCTCCATACTTGCTCTTTTTTTTCTAGGTCGCTGCATGGGAGATCTAACAACATCCCATTAGAGTTCGCGTCAGAGGTCAAAGTTGATCGTTCAATCAAAATCCCGGTTCTAAAATCGACACTGATAAGTTGACTGATGTTGTCAATGGTAATTTATAGCAAATTTCTGCAAAGGGAGACAGGTCAACATATCAAAATCTGCAGCGGCCAAGCAAAACAAAATTAGCAACTACGGAGATCTAATTTTAATTAGATTGTAAAAAAATGACAAAAGAAAATAACAAAAAATTGTAGACACTATCCCTTTAAATATATTGGTATATAATAGGTAAAACATTGGCTGAAAGAATTGTCTGAGGAAGTTGTTGAAAGACTAGAGAAAGACAAGGAGGATGTAAGATTATATAATTTACATAAATTTATCATTCTACTTATGTGATATTATTAGACAGATGCCGCTAAAACACTGGGATTTCCCAGTGAAATAAAAATCGATATTTCACTCGGTGAAATAAGAACGTTTATTTAACTGTCTGACGTCACAGTTACAACTACATCACAATTGAAAATATCATTGGGCAGACCATGATCAGATCTAATACTTTGAATCAGGATTATTCAAAAATTATTTCTTTACCATTGTCAAAAAAGGTTAATATGTTTGATGGTGTCATATTAAAAGGAACATCATTATTTACTTTTATTTTAAAGAAACCCACATATGCCCAATCTGACTAAAATCATATCTCTCACTTGTTCCCCTCATGACGTGGGAGATCTGAAGGAACCACATTACGGGTCACATGCGACCCTATGTAATGAATATTTAATGATATGATAAATGCGGGGTATGACCTTTTTCGACCAATCGGATTCCTTGTATTAAGCAAAGCAGTTTATATTTTCAATTTGAAGGCATTCATAGTGTCCTAATTAATCGTCATTGTCATTGGATGGTAACATAGTCACCAACATGTGACCCGTAATGGAGTTTCCTCGACATATTAGTAAAGGGAGTAAGTGAGAGACATGATTTTGATCAGATTGCCCTCCTATGTAGTATAATGTAGAGACAAACAGTTTCTCTTCTACCCCACTTGAATAATTAAGATTGACAATTATCATACTTTGAAGCAAAACGATCAATGAAAATTGTATTTTATTGAAATTTCAATACTTGTATTACAGAACAATAGAAGTGCTAAGACATTAACAGTTAGTGTCAGATATATGTCAGCTCCATCTTCTGTGTCCGTGTCTAGAACTTGTGCTGTTATCAAGCATGATGCACAGAAGTTTGCAGAGGATGCATTCACATTAATCCAGAAACAAAACACATTGCCTCTATATCAGTCAGCTTGGTAAGAACTCATAGTTTAATCTTAGTTGTTCACTTTTAATGGCAAGGTGAGTTAAAAATTAAATTTTTCGAAAAAAGGCTGGTGATTAATATAAATTATAGATTGCTTTGACATCTTATCCATTGTTGTCTGCAGTTAATTTTGACAAAATAAGCGTAGATGAGAGTATAATTTTAGCTCAGCTGATCCAAAGGGTCATTTGAGCTTTTGCCATCACTTGGGGGTCAGTCGTCGTAAACTTGATTTCAGTATATTCCTTTATTTATTTTTTTTTAATTATCAGCTTTTATGCAAAAAAAAAGAAGAAAAGTGGTACATGTATAAGATTGAGCAATGTGTTTCATCATCAATAATATAAAAATGAACTAGAATGGTTTTTTTAATCCAGTAATTTTAATCACTAAACACTTATGAAATACAAAATGTATTTCAGAAGAGTAATATATTATAAGTGTTGTTCAGGAACAATATACTGGTGCACATCACAGCCGTGCATCATCATTTATGTATCAAAAGTAATTATTGTATTTTTATCATACATTTTCTCATAGTCCCCAGGGAATCAACACCACCAAGTGTAACTAATGAACTGAACATTTTCTCATAGTCCCCAGGGAATCAACACCACCAAGTGTAACTAATGAACTAGATGTCTCGTTCCATCCATGAATGTTTTAAAGAAAATAATCGGCACCACAGCTTATTAAATTAAAATTTTTAATTTACAAAATATAGTGGTTTTACAAAATAATTAACATTAACATCAAGTTTGCAGATTATTAGTCAGAAATTGTATTTTTGTATAAAGCTACTTACTATAAAAATTCTCTTTTATCAATTTTTTTTTAGGTCACCTCCTATCACTTGTTTGGGGATTTCTGCTGGAAAGTTTGTAGAATTTCAGGACAAAAACCAGTCTAATATTTCATCTTTTCTTGGAAAAAGTTCAACATCATCAAGTGCATCTCCTTTACCGATGAAAATTAACAAACAAACATCACCAAAAAGTTCTATTGAGTCATTCTTTAAAATTAAAGATGGGGCCACTGATACACCACAAAAACAGGAGAACTCAAGCTCTCCCGATAGTGGCAATAAGAAGCTTGAATTAATTAAAGGTGGCATAAAATCTTTCTTTAAAAACACTGTAACAAAACCAAATGATGATTGTTCAGATCGATCAGATTCAAATGATCAACCCCAGCTAATCTATGTAGACAATAGTAAAGAGTTATGCTCATTTAATTTGAATGAAAGTAAACCTGACGTTATGTTAGACAATAATTGTAAGACAATATGTAATAATGACAAGCAAGGAAAAACAGACAAGTCTACTAAGCTTTTAAATACAGAAGTTTCTAGTAAAAAATCAGGATTCTTTGCAGGAAAACTGAGGAAAAGCTCGATTAGTTCAGACATAGTAGATATAAGTGACAGCTCATGTGATAGTGTGAAATATATGCAAGAAATAGATGTCAAAGAAAAGGGAGATAACTCTGTTGTAAAAGCAAAATTTACCAAGGAAATTAATGAAAATGAGAAGGGAGATAACTCATGTGTAAAATCAAAACAGGAAAATTATAATATAGATGGAAAGGGCAATAATGTGATGGACACCTTTATTAATAAAGGAAGTCCAATTATCATCCAGAAAAATGAAGAATTTGATGACCAAGGTTTCATGTCCTTGCTGCCAGATATTCAGCATGAATTAAAAAGTATGACTGTAAAAACTAAAGAAAATAGAAAGGAGAAAGAAGGAAAACAAAAATGTGGTATTGACAAATTTTTCAATCAAAATCTTAATAAAAATTACACATACAAAAATAATGATCAAATAGAAGACATGACATCTTGTGAAAAATGTGGGAAATATATGTTGGTTTGGGAACTTCCAGAACATATGGATTTTCATTTTGCACAGGATATTCAAAAAGAGTTCAGACAAGAAGATGCACAAATGAATAGGACGTCAATCAAGAGAAAAAGTGACGTTATATCTCCTGAAAAATCAAAGAAAAAATCAAAAATAGTAGAAAATGTAAAAACACTGACAAACTTTTTCTCTAAGAAATGATCAATCTAATTAAAATCAGATGTTTGTGGGATATATATTTTTTTAATCCATTGAGCCATGTGTGAAAAAATTAATCTTTAGTTCATATTCAGAAGCTTCACTGCTATAAAAAGAAATTAATTAATATATCGGTAGTAAAATATAAAATGTTCACATCTTTTCTGAGTACATGTATATGATTTTACCTTTTTAATTTTTTTTTAACACCACAATATAGCTTAAATACTGCCAAAGTTGGTGTTGAATACCAACCAACCAACCAAAATCTTTCTTTTATTTATTTATATAACTTGTTTGTTCTATACACAACCATATCTTATTTCGAAGAATCTACGAGGTATGGAATTTTATACAATTTGTTCACGCCATGATATAGCTGAAATACTGCTAAAGTTGGCATTAAACACCAACCAACAAATCCTCTATTAATGCACTGTGCTTTTGAATACCTTAAGATTTTGTAGGCTTATCTGTGATTGGTCATATTAAATGGGACCTCTGACTGATATTATTAAACAACAGTTGATATTTATAAAATAATTATTTACAGTTAATATATTCTGGCTGGTAAGTTACGGGTTGATGTCTTGTTGTTTACATTTTTATATTGCATGTATATTAGATATATATCTTTAGGATTTGTTGATTATATTTTGTAAATTTAAAAAAAAAATATGTACCAGGTAGTAGTAATAGTCAAACCTCGGTCCCTCGAACTTGGATGGGTCGAATACCATGGATGGCTCAAACTGATTTGAAAGTCCCGTCAATTTTCCTTATATTTCTAAGTAAAAAAAACCCCTTTCGCTCGAACACCTATACCTCGAACAGTCGAACTCAATAAATGGTCCCGTCAATTATAAAATCACGAGTTTTACCATGCCAAACTCGAACATCGCAATTTAATTGACAGATGTATGTTACGGTTGAATGTGCTTACTGCAAGGTGTGATAAATGTCAGATTACCAACAGATAATTGTTTACTTAACAATTACAGGTAGAGGGATAAACTTGTCATCATTTGTGTTAATTAGTCATTAAATTCACCTGTGGCTTGATTATTGACCAGTAATTACGATTAATGAAGAACGATTATTGAACCCGAGACTTGTGTCATTGATTGTACCAAGCCGAGCCTACACTTGACAATAATTAAAATAATCAAATGTTTACAATCGTAATCAAGTTTATTAAAACAATATTTAAAATTGTTATTACATGAATTATTATTATTGAGTGTTTTTTTATTTTTTTTTATTTTTATAGTTGCTGGGATTAAGTGATTAATGATGTTTTTTTAAAACGAGATGACTGAGAAACTTCCTCGAGTTTTAAAAAACATGTTATTTATTTTATTACTATTTTGTATTCATAATTAAATAATTTTTGTTGAGATACTGACATTTTTTTAAACATAATTAATATTTTATATCGTTAATCACTTAATATCAAGGATTTGGTAATGTGACGTCATTATAACGTCATATTAGAAAACAGCGATAATACTATGTGCGTCCTTGACAACGCTTAGCGATAATTGGAATCATCTCAGCGCTTACGTGATATGAAATATATTGGTTTTAAACATCAAAGGCAAAATAAACAAAATAGCGATAACGAATAATATCAAACTGTGTGGTTTCAAGGTTCTTCTAAATACCAAAAAAATAGAAATGAGTTTTTATGTGTATATTATATCAAAAGAAACAAATATACAAAAATGTAATTGCTTCAAAATCAAATTAAAAAACTAGAGGCTCAGGTGAGCCTGTATCGCTCACCTGACATAAATAAGTCCTCTTAGGAATGTCTGCATGCCGAATACATCTAAGTTACTATTCAAATCCCATACTGCCATAGGGTTCTATGTTAAAACTATGTCTGCTCATGGCAGCCATCTTGGATGGAGGTCGTGGTCACCGGACACAATTTTGAAAGTATACTACCCAAGGACCATCCATGCCATGTTTGCTTTAAATTGGCTGACTGGTTTCAGAAGAGAAGACTTTTAAACAATTTTCCCATAGGGTCCTATGTTAAAACTATGTCTGCTGACGGTGGCCATTTTGAACCGAGATCGGGATCACTGAACACAATTTTGGAAGTTGACCACCTAAGGACCATCGATGACATGTTTGCTATATTGGCTTACTGGTTTCAGAGGAGAAGATTTTAAAACATTTTTTCCCATAGGGCCCTATATTAAAACTACAGTATGTCCGCTGAAGGCGGCCATCTTGGATGGAGGTCAGGGTCACTGGACACAATTTTGAAAATTTACCACTTAAGGACCATCCATGCCATGTTTGCTTTAAATTGGCTTACTGGTTTCAGAGAAGAAGATTTTTAAACATATTTCCCATAGGGTCCTATGTTAAAACTATGTCCACTGATGGTGGCCATCTTGGATGGAGTTTTGGGTCACTGGATATAATTTTGAAAGTTGACCATTTAAGGACCATTCATGCTATGTTTGCTTTAAATTGGCTTACTGATTTCAGAGGAAATTTTTTTTAAACATTTTTCACATAGGGTCCTATGTTAAAAATATGTTTGCTGATGGCGGCCATCTTGGATGGAGGTCGGGGTCACAGGACATAATTTTGAAAGTTGACCACCTAAGGACCATTCATGCCATGTTTGCTTTAAACTGACTTACTGGTTTCATAGGGTCCTATGTTAAAATTAAGTCGAGTCATGGTGGCCATCTTGAATTTCCGATCAGCAAACGATTCACAAATTTAGTACAGGACCACCCAATGATCATTCCTGCAAAGCCACAATTCAATTGGCTTAGTGGTTTCTAACAAGAAGATTTTTAAAATTTCTACCAATCAGAACACATTATGGGCCCTGGCAGCCATGTTGGATTTCCGATCAGCACCAAAAACACAAATCTTGTATATGACCATCCAATGAACATTTCTGCCAAGTGTGGTTCAAATCTTTTTGTGGTTTCAGAAAAAAAGATGAAAATGTGAAATTCCCATAGGGTCCAATGTTAAACTAAGTCGAGTCATGGCGGCCATCTTGAATTTCCGATTGGCAAACGATTCACAAATTTAGTACAGGACCACCCAATGATCATTCCTGCAAAGTCACAATTCAATTGGCTTAGTGGTTTCTAACAAGAAGATTTTTAAAATTTCGACCAATCAGAACACATTATGGGCCCTGGCAGCCATGTTGGATTTCAAATCAGCACCAAAAACACAAATCTGGTAGAGGACCATCCAGTGAACATTTCTGGCAAGTTTGGTTGAAATCTGTTCAGCGGTTTCAGAGAAGAAGATGTAAATGTGAAAAGCTAACGGACGGACGGACGACGGACGCTTACCCATGACAAAAGCTCACATGGCCTATGGCCAGGTGAGCTAAAAAGAAAATGGCTAAAATTTGAAAATTGGCCATTAAAAATATATATCCAAATTATCAAGGATTATACCGATATCGATCCAAGTGTTAAAACCCGACCTCGTATTTCCTGTTTTTAAAATATATCACGAACAAAGTGAAAAAACGTTTCTAAGGTACGTTTGAAGATACCAAAGAGGTATTCGTATTCAGAAGCCATAGTCTGAGAACTTTCTAAAGGATTAAATATTTTTTACGAGAAAGGCCCATTTTACTGTGTATCAATTATCATAGCGTAATGAAACTGTCTCAGATTTTTTATACCCCCCGAAACGAAGTTGTAGAGGGTATTCTGGTTTCACCATGTCCGTCCGTCTGTAGACAAATCCTATGTCGTACGATAACTTGAGTTGTGTTTCTTATAATCTTTTTAAATTTTATCAGCTGTTTACTGGTGAAGAGAGGAGGATCCCTTTCATTTTTGACGATTTTCACTTTTGCCGTTCCAGAGTTGCATGTCGCTTTGTACTAGACCAACACATTGCACTGGATTTTTATAGTGTTAGTTCACTAAAACAATAGGCCTTGGGTAGACATGTCGCTCCACTCAGACACATTATCCTGATTCCAAACCAACAAATCTTTGCTCATACTCATTAATACTGTGTGCTTAGCACAGAAGCAGCAAATACCTAATTTTATAGTCTTTGGTCTGACACGACCAGGGCTCTAACCAGTAATCTACCACACGACCAGGGCTCTAACCAGTGATCTACCACACGACCAGGGCTCTAACCAGTGATCTACCACACGACCAGGGCTCTAACTAGTGATCTACCACACGACCAGGGCTCTAACCAGTGATCTACCACACGACCAGGGCTCTAACCAGTGATCTACCACACGACCAGGGCTCTAACCAGTGATCTACCACACGACCAGGGCTCTAACTAGTGATCTACCACACGACCAGGGCTCTAACTAGTGATCTACCACACGACCAGGGCTCTAACTAGTGATCTACCACATGACCAGGACTCTAACCAGAGATCTACCACACGACCAGGGCTCTAACTAGTGATCTACCACACGACCAGGGCTCTAACTAGTGATCTACCACACGACCAGGGCTCTAACCAGTGATCTACCACACGACCAGGGCTCTTAACTAGTGATCTACCACACGACCAGGGCTCTAACTAGTGATCTACCACACGACCAGGGCTCTAACTAGTGATCTACCACACAACCAGGGCTCTAACCAGTGATCTACCACACGACCAGGGCTCTAACTAGTGATCTACCACACGACCAGGGCTCTAACTAGTGATCTACCACACGACCAGGGCTCTAACTAGTGATCTACCACACGACCAGGGCTCTAACTAGTGATCTACCACACGACCAGGGCTCTAACCAGTGATCTACCACACGACCAGGGCTCTAACCAGTGATCTACCACAAGACCAGGGCTCTAACCAGTGATCTACCACACGACCAGGGCTCTAACCAGTGATCTACCACACAACCAGGGTTCTAACCAGTGATCTACCACACTTGAATAGAGCATGCGAACCATTACACCACCATTGTGGGAATATAACTGATATACCTCTAATATCAGAATTTAATCAACTAAACCTAGTTCATTGGCTGTACTTGATAAATTTTTTTTTTTTAACAATGATAGAATTGGTTCATCAATATTTCAGCTATATTCAGGATGATTCTTCTTAAAATAACCGAATGAAATTCATGTATGATAGCTGATTAGTTCTTCATCAAGAGGATATTTATTTGGTTAGCCTTCCTCAAAAGGTGCATATTTTAATATGCTGGTACTTTACTCTGCAAACTGGCAGCCACACTGGAAAGAGAACATCTTTGGATAATGTCTATGAAGTGTATGGTTTTGCAGTCTTTTTTTAAGGTTATAAATTGTGTAAATTTAACAGACACAGGAACAGATGTCATATTAAGGCAAAATCTCATGTAGGCTGTGGCCAGGTTAGCTTCAAATTTGCAGCAAATTTTAATATGAGATTTATCTCTATTTTGGTGAATTGACGGACACATGAAAAAGGCTAACATCTGTAGGCTTATAGAAGTAACAATATTTTTATAATCTTTCTTAAAATTTTATTTGATGCTTGTCTGAACAAGTTTTGCACATCAACAAGATTTTCTTTTAATTTATAAACATTTGAAAATTTTGACTTTTTTTCTTCCAAAAAACTGGAGTACAATAAATAAATCTATTAACAACAAATATTGCTTTATAATTTTACAAATCTGTTTCTCTTTGATAATACAACAATGCTTTGAGCTCATACAATATTACAAACACACACATACACATACAAATAATAGTACTCTCAAACACACTGGCACTGTATCACACACATACATCTTTTATACATCCAAACAGCTGTTGTAATACACACTATATATAATGGTCTAGACTACAAATCATTTTCTGTGAAACTGTTTATATGTACAATGGCTCATATTAGACATACATTGTATCATCAGTGATGGTCATGCCCAATTTGATTTTGGATTTAAAAACTCTCTTAATTGATCAAAAGCTAAGCTGTATCAATTTTTGTCTGGTTTCAAATATGATTTTGAAGGGTTCTGAAAATAAAATGTATGTTTATACAACTCTCAAACAAGTTATAGTATAACACTTGTGAAAGTCCTCATATTTTTTGTCACTATTCCCAGTTTATTAAATGTATTAAAAATTCACAAGTAGAAATAAATATATGCAAAGACAGTTAAAGAATTTAAATTTGCAAAAGATCAAATTTCAAAGGAAGTGCACTTTTATTCATACCAATTATTTTCCCCCTCAAAATTCAATTTAAAAAAAAAGAAGAAGTAAAAAGAAACATCTCACAAAAGATATAACATCACTAAAGTATACCAGTTAAACCATTGTACTTCTGTTTAAGGGATAGAAAATGTCCATGTCTGATTATATAGTGAAATATATTACAGTGATATGTAGGACCCAAAACAAGTTTCAAGAAGTCTGAATACTTAAATTTGTTCTAAACCACAAATAAGAATGTTGAAGACAAATAACTTTAATAAAAATAACCTGGCAAAGATATCCCATGCTGCCTTACTACCAGTTGTATAAAAGAACGTGCAAAATATTGTACGGTTTTGTAATTATCGAGCATTATAGCACTTCAAATACACGACACTGGGTTATTATGATAATGCCACTTCATATTGAACCATACTGAAATTGATACACTTGTGATACATCTGACAAGACTTGCTGAAAAAAAAAAATATATAAATCCAGAGCCTTGTACACACTGAAAAAAATTGCACATGTATTTAAGAAAGAGGTTAAATGGTCGTTTCTGAGATGTTTGGAATGGTATTAACTAGAACTACAAACTATTGTACAAAATTGATACTGGTCTAACGGAATGTTTAAAATGGCCATTTTATGATCATTTTTTACAGATGAAAATAATACTATTTACAAATTATAGCAAAATAAACATTATAGCATGAAATTTACATTTGTATAAAAAAAAAAGAGAAAACTTAGTAGAGATTCAGTTTAATATAAACAGCACTATTTCAATAAATATGTATATATTTGTCATAGATTCTTAAAATTAATGATATAAACTAAAGACTAGATATATACTTGAGAGTTATATCCCTTGTTCAGATTTCAGTAAAGGGAGATAATAAAATTCTCTCCCTTTATACTTGAGATTCTAAAGGAGATAAATTGATGATTTCTTTGTCCTTTCTTGGCGAAGGGAGAAGATACCTTACTCTTGTTTGTGTGGTTATTTTACTCTTGACAACAACAAATGCTGGTTGAAAACAGATATTTGCTACTGTTAAGTATAAGATTTATAGTCATTTTTAAATTTCTACCAAGGAGCAATGAAAATTAGTGAAATATATTATACATGTATATTAAAATCTAAAACTGGGACAAAAATTACGAAAATATTAAAAATAATAAATAATACATAGAGCCAAATTTTAATTTAAAAACTTTTATATATACCGGTAGTAAAATAAAATGACTAGACTTTAAATATTGCTAATTGTTAATATTCTATTCACTAACGGTTTAAATTCAAGTTTTATGTTCTACTGTGAAAGTAAGACATGATTGTTTTCTATTAATAATTTAAGTTTTTTTTTATTCTACAAACATCTGTTTTTATGGGAGAGATATTTACAGAACACCATGGCTTCTTGTCCACTGCAGCTTATTTTAATGGGAGAGATATTTACAGAACACCATGGCTTCTTGTCCACTGCAGCTTATTTTAATGGGAGAGATATTTACAGAACACCATGGCTTCTTGTCCACTGCAGCTTATTTTAATGGGAGAGATATTTACAGAACACCATGGCTTCTTGTCCACTGCAATTTATTTTAATGGGAGAGATATTTACAGAACACCATGGCTTCTTGTCCACTGCAACTTATTTTAATGGGAGAGATATTTACAGAACACCATGGCTTCTTGTCCACTGCAACTTATTTTAATGGGAGAGATATTTACAGAACACCATGGCTTCTTGTCCACTGCAACTTATTTTAATGGGAGAGATATTTACAGAACACCATGGCTTCTTGTCCACTGCAGCTTATTTTAATGGGAGAGATATTTACAGAACACCATGGCTTCTTGTCCACTGCAACTTATTTTAATGGGAGAGATATTTACAGAACACCATGGCTTCTTGTCCACTGGAGCATATTTTAATGGGAGAGATATTTACAGAACACCATGGCTTCTTGTCCACTGCAGCTTATTTTAATGGGAGAGATATTTACAGAACACCATAGCTTCTTGTCCAACTTATTTTAATGGGAGAGATGTTTACAGAACACCATGGCTTCTTGTTCAGCTTATTATTTTTATATCGTAAATGTTTCATATCGTTCAAATTTTCATTCTGGAAATATTTTTTTTTACCTTATATTGATGTTGGTCAATTTATGAGATTGATCAAGCCGAAAAGTTCATATTTGAAAAAAACTATTCTTGGTTTCTTATTCAAAATCAACTCTTTAACTAATTGTTATGTTAAATCTATAGATTAAGTAAACATTGGTATTTTACGAATGTTGTCTTTAAAAAGAATTTTTAGACTTTAGTTTTATCCATATTTATCTAAATACTATTAAAACCGATTACTTATTTGTATTTAATTGATCTATGACAGTATTTTAAAAGTTAATATATTATTAGAAAAAGGGTAAAAAAACAGGTCTTTTGAGAAAGACTTGTGTTGCCTGCACACCATTGACTCATAAAATGACAAAGTTGAAAAAAAGGTTTTAATTTGGATTTGATTGTGGATTCATAAAAATATTCATTTCAACAAAATAAAATAAGAGGTACATAACAGTAGATTATGAAGAGGAATGTGGTAAAGTTTTGGTTCAATTCCATTAAATGTGGTAAGAGGAGTTGTCCATCAACAAAAGTGTGACCTCAGACACACAACGACAGATAGTGATCCTTATGTGTAGGCTCTACTATGGAGAGGACAAAATAAAATTGTTATTACAGTAGAGTTATCTACCTTGTTGTGCAGAGACAATCGTACTTACTCGGCCATTCTCGCTACCCTGCAAATAACCTCGTACGTACATAGTAGAAATTCTTCTTAAATTGTTTGCCGGAAGTTAAGTTAAGTTAAGCCGCACAAAAATATAGTCCACGAAAATCCAACATGGAAGACATACTAAGTAAAATATAATCATGCAAAACTAATTAAAACTTTAATTGAAATATAGAAATTTGTTTAAAATATAACTTTATCAAACTTTCATGTAACTGACATGTGAAAAGTAGTGTGATTTATATGCCTAATGCATACAAGGTTATTTGCAGGGTAGCGAGAATGGCCGAGTAGTTACGATTGGTGCAGAGACTGCTATGGGAGGCAACACAATAAAATTGTTACTTCAGTAGTTATCTACCTTGTTGTGCAGACTGCTATGGAGGTGACACAATAAATTGTTATTACAGTAGAGTTATCTACCTTGTTGTGCAGACTGCTATGGAGGCGACACAATAAATTGTTATTTCAGTAGAGTTATCTACCTTGTGCAGACTGCTATGGGAGGCAACACAATAAAATTGTTCTTACAGTAGAGTTATCTACCTTGTGCAGACTGCTATGGAGGCGACACAATAAATTGTTCTTACAGTAGAGTTATCTACCTTGTGCAGACTGCTATGGGAGGCAACACAATAAAATTGTTATTTCAGTAGTTATCTACCTTGTTGTGCAGACTGCTATGGAGGCGACACAATAAATTGTTCTTACAGTAGAGTTATCTACCTTGTGCAGACTGCTATGGAGGTGACACAATAAAATTGTTATTTCAGTAGTTATCTACCTTGTTGTGCAGACTGCTATGGAGGCGACACAATAAATTGTTATTACAGTAGAGTTATCTACCTTGTGCAGACTGCTATGGAGGTGACACAATAAAATTGTTATTTCAGTAGAGTTATCTACCTTGTTGGAATGTAGTTACATCACCTTAAAATCTGAGCAAATTAATACATGATTACCAGTTTATATCTTAATACAATGATGTCAGATGAAAATATACAATGAATACTATATACATCAGCACAGAGAATTTTCTACAACACCTTGGAACAAATCTTATATGGTTTTGGTCTAGTCCAAATCTTGTGGAAAACATGTTGGGGATATTATGAGGTTTTGTTTTATACGTTATACCTTGTTGCAATATAAATACAACTTTATAATAGACCATCCATTGATCATTCATATAGTTTGGGTTCAAACAGGTTACCATAGATTTTTTTTTATATAAATACTTGTCATTTACTCTATTAAATGTTTAACTATATTTTGTGGTGGCAGAAATCTTAGATTTCATATCCTAACAGTAAAAAGAAATAACAACTAGCAATTGACCATCCAATGATCATTCATGCATTGATATGGTTTAAATATTTCAATGAATTAAAAAAAGAATCCTAGGTTAAACCGTTCCAAGATGGCAACCATATCAGATTTCTGATCAGCATGTTAAACACAAAATTGGTAAATGACCATCCACTGATCATTTATGTAATTTGGATTTAAACAGTTCAATGGTTTCTGAGATGTAGATGTGTAAAACAATTTTCCCACAAGAATGCCATGTAAAATTATGTTACACTGTGGTGGCCATCTTGGATTTCAAATTGTCACCTAAACATGAAATTGGTCAAACACCATCCAATGATTATTCATATTCATGAAAATAATTTTGGAGATGATGAGAATGCAAAGTAATGGATAATATCTTGGAAAATCTTCATGTAAGCTGAACTAAGTATAAACCATATTAATTATTAATAACTACACATTATAATATTTAACATGCAAAAATGTATTTTCTAAATCATATTGAAAATAGTTCACAAATTATAAATAACAGATCCATCAAGGATAAAAGTACTGAATGCAGCTCAAATAAAATCTTAGAAACATGATATTTGACCCATTATTACCTTAGAAAGGAATATATTTGTTTTCTTTCAAACATATATGGAAACAATATAAGTATTGTAATGAAGATTGTATCATCAGGGGAGATAATCTGATACTCTACTTTTAGGGGAGATAATCTGATAAATAAACTTAGGTTATAAAGAGATAATATATTAATTCAGATGGTAAAATAAAAAAATAAATACAATCTCTGTGCTGCAAACCATGTGATAAATGTTTATCTTTACACAAGACTGACACAACTCTGTAATTTTGGAATGCTATACTGTATATACATATTTTGTACAAAATCACAGCCATAATATATAATTGTGTTGTTCTTTAAGGTGTCATATTAGATTGGACCACTTCTAAGATAGAAATGACAAGACAATATCTGTCGGGGGAAAAAAAAGACCCAAGGGGTCGTCAATTAGGTACTCAGATCGACATCCAGCCTCTAATCGACGTTCTATCCTCAAATTCATGCCAGATTTATACGTCACAGACGTCCAATTCTCAAATCTATGTCCTTTTTTCAATTTTCAAATCGGTGTCCAATTCTCAAATCTCTGGCTGTTTCTCACTTTCTCAAATCGACGTCCAATGACGTCACTGAGGTATGCATTATCCAAACCCTAACGTAACCAATAAATCTGCCACAGATCTGAGAATGTGGAAAGGACGCCGATTTGATAATACATTTAATTTGGACTGTGATTTGAGATAATGACGTCAGTGGATTTCCGCACGCTGATCTGAGTATCAAATATATATTATATTTAGTGTAAAATACTATATATAGAATGGGTTTATATTCTACCTATATTATTAAAACACGATTCTTATTTAACATTCAATGGTGCACACCATTTTAAAAATTACTGAATTCTTTAAAATATGATATTTATATATCTGTACAACAACAGGTCTAAATACTGTCAATTATAACTCCCTTTTCATCAATGTTAAAGCATTTTTACAAATCTGGATCATTTTGCACAAGCCCATCCTGTTCTCAAGTATTTTAATTGGTTCAAAATTTTGTGCTTAAAAATAAAATTAACTTCAATTAATTAGATGTACAGTAAAAGTTGTTTTAGCGGTCACGTGCTGTAAACTGTCAGTGTAAAGCCCTTCGAACTGAATGTATATATTATGCATTATTCTAACTCAAATAAGCGATTACCTCATTAACACAGTCAATGGTCACTCAAAATTTATCCCATCGTATCAGTTTACCAGTATTTAACAATCACTTTCCATCCCAGACTTTTAAATCATCATCGGTAATTAATTTTCAAGGTGTTCTCAATATATGATGTAGTATATTAATCTTATTAAATTAATGAATAATTTACTGTTTAACCGTAAAAAGTTCAAAAGCACTAAAACACTGCAGCATTACAAAGCAATCACCATGTTTTCCAATAAATTAACTTGCAGCACCAGTAATACCTGATTCATTATGGGCCAGAACTGACAATCTGGATCGACTGATCTTAAGTAAGCAGTAAATTGTCTTATGCAGTCCCAAAGGTGACTTTTGAATCCAAATTTGATTGGAGTTTTTTCCTATTTAGTATTTCAAAGCTACTTCCAGATTTGTTCGCTTCCTTCCGTGTGGTCTGAAAATCTTGGTCTCTGTAAGATCTTAAACAACATTGGGTGCCTAGATAAATGTCAAATCTCTCAGGGGAAGTAACTTTCCAGATTTTTCAAGTTCAAGTATATGATTTTTAAATATGATCCCAGTATCTTAATATTTAAACAATGGTTAGAATGATAAAATTAACAACGTAGACCTGGGGGGGGGAATAGAATTGTTACAATATTTCTGGTTTAATTAAATTAACAGTGCATTTTTTAACATCATGAAGAAAAAAGAGAAAAATAATAACCTTATTTTTTAAATTACATCCCATACAATAAAACCATGACCAATACAACAACTTAATTAAAATTGCATGATTTGTAAAAGTTTTGATTTCATTTCCCCATAAATTCAGTAATTTCTCTACCTTTACATATGTATATAATAAGGTTTGTTCTTCCACAGATCTAGACAAACAGAGGTTGGCATGTACGTCATATATAGACTTCCTAAGAATCATTTTATATACACAAAATTGTTTTAGAATAACGATGACCCATAAATTAGGATTAGCTATCACATGTATCTTCAATCTACAAGACAGGATATACTGTAAATGTTTGACATTGTTTTAGTTACTGTAACGTAACTAGACGAAGCACCTGTTTTTACAAATTGCTATCTTTTTGTTGCTGAAGAATACGTGTTGTTCTGGTATATGTTAAATAGCTCAAATGTGGTCCTTTATTTAATTATCCAAGGACATGTACTCCATTTAGAAAAAAAAAATGGAAATCATTAACTCTGGAATAGCAAGTTCAATTATTCCATGTGGAATCAGAATTTCTTTTTCTTCTTCTTCAAATTCCGATTTTTTTTCCTTCTGGAATTGGAAACATATATCTTCCATCTGGAATTAACAAAATAAAAACAAAAACACAACAAGTCTCAAATAATGATTAAAAAAACACAATCCACATATTATTTTGCAGACGACAAGTGTTAAGGTCATCTCGCCACAATGTACTTAAACAGAATTGGAAGATCTGGACCTTACACAAACACTGAACACAATATGAACGATTGATTTCAGCCTCTTTATCACACAGGAGGTGCTGCATGGTTTTGTATAGATGTTTTTTGGCATCATAAGAGTGTTATCACCATGGTTGACTAAACAATTAGGTTTCAATAATCCGCAGTTTCCACTATGAATTTTATGGAATTTTCATGCTAACTGGTTTCCTAATCCATGGCATGCCTATGGAATTTCATAATTTCAATAACTTATGTTGTTCTGCGTTCTCCATTGTTCTGCTTATAGAATATATTATGTCTATGAATGATTTTTGTAATCCATGTTTTTTTCCCCTTGGAAAAAGTCTTTGTTCACAACAGTTTTGTTTCATTAAAATAAAAAATAAATATAACAAAAACGTCCTTTGATTGTTTTGAGGAATCAACAGTAACATTTCATTATTGCTATGTCATATGTCGGTATGACCTATATTTTTACAATGTCATATGTCGGTATGACCTATATTTTGACAATGTCATATGCCGGTATGACCTGTATTTTTACAATGTCATATGTCGGTATGACCTATATTTTTACAATGTCATATGCCGGTATGACCTGTATTTTTACATTGTAATACATCAATATGACCTGTATTATGTACACTGTCATATAATTGGTATTACATGTAATTTTTTTTACATACAATTTCATACTTTGGTATGACGATGTGTAATCACTTGGTCATACTTCGGTATGAAGCTGTTTTTTTAATGAGTCCATCTGTTCCAGGATGTATGTCAATGTGTTTTTCCTGACCATGCCCATTTGTGATTTTAAGAGTTTATTTTTTTCCTCTTTCACATGTAACTTTTGTTTGAGCTTTTCGTTCTCTTCCATCAACTTGTCACGGGCCTGTAATAGAACAGTTATTACAAAATTATTCTCTAAAATATATATTTCATGTTCAACAAATTCTGTAATGGCATATTAAAATGTATGCAGTCACAATCAGTTATTTAACAATTAATCATAATTTAATCTCATCCAATCATAACATGTTTAAATTTTCTTAGAATCTGATTTCAGAGAAATGACATTGTACAAGTATTACCAGTCGCCCAATCAGAGCCTACAAGTTTAAATCCAATTTTCCAATATTTTTTTCTACATATTGTTTTAATTATTCATGCACTTTTAGAATAAATCTGTTCTTATTTGAATATTTGCTAATGTCAATCAGTGGTTTGACTGCTACATTTAACTGGCTGAAAAACACATGAACAGTGCCAGTAAAATCCATGATTGACATCATTAAATATTCACACACATTGTAGTAACACCTAGTGTAAAACAATTATGAAGATTTCTTGATTTATCAATTAATTTCTCTTGTATTGTTTGATGAAATAAAGAAGAATGTCTCCAGAAGATACAGATGGCCCTGCTTCCAGCTAACATTAAAATAATAAAAATAGTAAAACTACATATGTCCATAAGATACAGATGGCCCTGCTTCCAGCTCACATTAAAATAATAAAAATAGTAAAACTACATATGTCCATAAGATACAGATGGCCCTGCTTCCAGCTCACATTAAAATAATAAAAATATTAAAACTACATATGTATTTTGGTGAAAACCTCAAATTTACAATTTTTACAATTAATATAGAAATTATAATAGAAATAATAACAAAATTTGAACTTGACCTTTGTATTGAGGTCAAAAACATTTTATAAAAATTTCAAAACATTTGACTAAGGAAACTAAATTTAGAGCACAGAAACCAAAAGGTGATAGACGGAACGACAGACAAGGCTAACACTTTATGTCCCCATTGTCTTTGAACTAAGGCATAAAAACTGTTCTTATTTGGGTAAGACGCCACAATATAGCTGAAATACTCCTTAAGCTGGTGTTAAACAACAATCAATCAATCAATCAATCATATTTGAGTAAAAACTCATATAAATGTCCTAATTTCTTTCAAGAAATCTAAATAAAGAATCTTTAATGCAATTTTGAATTACTGGAAACTGATTGAAATATTATGTTTATTTTGTACAATTGGTATACATTGATGTAATACACAACATGCATCACAAACCTGTAAATACTGAAGATCGCATGTGGACATACATACGTCCGATTAGTAAATAGCAGAAAAACATACGAGTTACTTGTACAGACAATGAAGTAATGAGAATAAATAATCCATTTTTTCTGGATTTCCAGTAAATGTTTTAGCAATGCATGCATTTAACTACAAATATTTTCATTAATATGTCAATTTTTCAGAGATGAAAGTGCTCACTGATATAAAAAGAGAACCCCCCTCCACTCAATACAGTGCCCAAATACCTTCATTTTCTAGCTGCTTGGACCAAGTTTTACATGTTTTACTTGCAAGTTTAGGCTTATTGTGTTTAACGCCACTTTCAACAATATTTCAGTTATATCGTAACGGTCAGTTTTATTGGTGAAGGAAACAAGAGTACCTGGAGAAAACCACTGACCTGCAGCAAGTCACTGACAAACTTTATCATATAATGTTGTATCGAGTACACCTCACCTGAGCGTGATTCCAACTCACAACATTAGTGGTGATAGGCACTGATTGCATAGGTAGTTATAAATCCAACTACCATATGACATGACCACGACAACCTCTACTAGCTGCTTGGACCAAGTTTTACACATTTTATTTCCAAATATATTTTTCAAATAAGACGAAATCTACTGATAGAGGAAAACTTGCATCTCTGATTTTTATTGTTTAGCAGTTGCCATGAATTTGCATTCTTCTTGCGTGTTGTTCTATAACCCTGGAATATTGTATTGATGGCAAAAAGGAAAAGATACAATTAGTTTTACAACGATAAAAAAATACTACTATTTAAAAAACAAATGTTAAAGAAAATGGATTACAGAAATGGATTGAGGAAGAACAATGTTGTTTGACATATAAAATATTTATAACAGTACAACACTCATTACTATATTTAACAGCACATTAAAAGCTTGTAAGCTTGTTACAAAACTATTCAAAATACTGGTATTTTATCATAGTGCAAAATCTGCTACACTATTATATGAAAATTACTGGTACATACACTGATTCATTTCTAAATAAGGTCAGACAAATTATGGTGGGAAAATACATAATTTACTGCTTGTATAAATGGAGATAAAAAGTTAGGTAACCTCCTGATGATAATGATGATAAATTGTATAAAATATCCAGTAATTTTCATGTATTTAACAAAAACTTAAGATTCTTCATACATATCAACCAAATTTGATCAGTGTTTCACAAGCAAAACCAACTGCAGACCGCAAAATAAATCCCAAAAGAAGAGACGTCACAATGCATCAGATAGGCTATTTTGTATGAGGTATCTGTGTGTATTATGACACCTTCAGTGCAAGAGAAGCTAATTTTTAAGAAGAGAATTGTATTGGTTATATTTGCTGATGTCAATCTGAGTTTTACTAGTTACATGCTTAATAGTATGTCCAATAAAACAAATAATTGGGACAGTAAAATCTTAGATTGATGTATGCAAATTGTAAAACACAATTATCTATATTCTAATGCAACAATTGTAAAATATACCGTGATTGTAAACTACTGGCAATGTCATTTGCAGTTGTTCACTACATTCTGACATTCATCTATTTAAAGGGTCTTCCTTCCAAAATACAGTCGAACCTTGTAGTGTGGAAGTTTAAAGGATTTCAAAATTACTGATAATTGGAGTTCAAATTAAGGTAAAAGGTACTGTTACTACGAATGCATAAAAGATTTCAAAATTACTGATAATTGGAGTTCAAATTAAGGTAAAAGGTAAAAGATGTTACTACGAATGCATAAAAAACATATGTCAATCTTTCCAAAGAAATTACTTAGAGAGAACGAGGTTCGTCTGTAGATGTTAAATATTCTTGTTGCATTAGATGATATACATGAAGAAACAGGTTAAAATAATTTTATGCATTAACCACCAAAACAAGAATGGCCATAAAAAAAAATAAAATAAAATCAGATATATCTTTACTACCTAAAATATACAATATTATCAATTCAAGTAGGCATATTGTGAAGAATGTAACTTAAATTTAACACCTGTAGTTAACTCCCTTAGTAGTCCTCTGTAATAAATATTTTGATATGAAAATTATCCACAAAAATTAATAGTATGGGTTTCCAAAGATTCGTGGCTGCTTTTATGCAAAATCAGAGTTCAGGAAGTTCGTCAGTACTGTCAGACATGACCAGCAAAATTTCAGCGAATTGTGCTAAGGACTCGTAAGATTGGTATTTTGCAATAGAAAATTAACGAGGACTGACATTTTTTTTCACTAGGACCACCAAAAACCCATATGCAATTTCGTAAACGTTGCAAAATATTTCTACGTTCTATATTTTCTGCTAGTTTTGAATGGTAATTGATTTAGATTGTCGCGTTATTAAAAAGAAAAGAGATAAAGATTGAAACTAGGAGAAGATAAGGTAGATAACTCAGATCTAGTTAAATAAGGACAAACAACACATAACTAGATACCTAGTAAACTTTTACTTCAATGCAGAGTTCAAAGTCGGTACATAATAAACAATAAAAAAAAAATACAGATTGCTAAAAAATGTTATTTTTAATAAAATTTCAGATAATAATAAAAATGTAGATATCTAATTTAGTGTGCACGACGTGTTTCTGGAACAACTTTCATCAGGTATACTCAAAGTCAAAATATTAGAAAGCCTAATAATTTTAAAATCTTTAAGTGCAAGAAAACCAAAGGGCCTAAACAGATAAAATTATCTTTACATTACATAACATTTCTATGTCATGACTTAAAGCTAAGAAGAGTATATATCTTTAAAATCCCATCTAAAAATTTATCTACCAAGTAAAAAATTTTTTTTTGAAGCAACTGAAGTATAAAGTTAATCTAGGAGTAATTTGGATAGGTTAAGAAGGTAAAAACAAAAGAAAAAGAGAAGGCCACATTCTTGGTTTGTCAACATAAAGCAGGAATACAGACTTACTGTTCATCTTCTTGTGTTGTCTGAGACTACAGAGAGATATGGAATAATACCTCAGTCATAACCAATTAATATTATCTCTTTATGTTTACAATAATTCTGTCATTTTGTTCCTAAGTAAGTGTTCAAATACAAAATTGAACTTGTAACATAATTAAATCAAAGACATTTTTTTGGTACTCAGAATTGACATTTTCTTCAGTAGTATAATATGTGTACCATATTATGACTGACCTAGTGAAAACTGTCAATCAAATGTCAGATTACAATATTCGTGCTTTTGAAGTTAATCAGATGTTTTAAAACAAATAAAATGTACCAGTACCTCTAATTCATAGTGACCACCTTCAATGCACTGAAGTTTATGTCACTGGTATGTATTAAGCAAAGTCAAGATGGGTTTGGGTTTTGGCATTTAACAGCACTTTCAACAATATTTCAGCTATATCGTGGCAGTCGGTTATATTCGTGGAGGAAACAAGAATACCCGGAGAAAACCACAGACCTGCCGCAAGTCACTGACAAACTTGATCACATAATGTTGTATCAAGTACACCTTGCCTAAGCCGGATTTGAACTCACAATGTCAGTGGTGATAGGCACTGATTGAATAGGTAGTTATAAATCAATCTACCATACGGTCACGACCATGACAGCCCCCAAAGTCAAGATGAAAACGATACTGGTTTTTTAAAATGATGATAAACTTTTATATTCCTATTCAACATAAGAAAGTTGACAATATAATTTCCATTAAGAAAATATTGAAATGAGTAATTTTGATATGATGACATGATTTTTAACCCCAAAAAAGCTATAACCGGTATGATAATCTCACCTCCTCAGCCTTTAAAAGTCGTGTATATAATGCACTGTGTTCATCATAATATTCTCCTTCTCCATTCATATGTCCATAATCACTAAAATATATTTCTTCTGTCTGCGTGCCTTGGTGTACTCGCGTCTTTTTCTGTCGTTGGGACATTTTCCGCTTAGAAGAATAGGTGAGATCTTGATTAGGACCTGATAAAACAGCGATTAAAATTATTAATAAGTGATGAAAAAATTGTATATTATGAATGTTCAGTTCTATATTTAACTTAAAATATGTTGATGGTTGTCTTCATAATCAAATTATTTCTAAAAATAAATTTCTTAGATTTATTTTACCTTTGATATTTTTGGGGGTATTTTTATTTATTTTGATACCTACCATTAGACACAGAATCTAGGCGCCGATTACATCCTGCGTGTTGCTTACTCCGACATTCCATCACAACCAAATCTTTACAATGTTTATGTGCATTTATACCACAATCTACAAAACAAAGCAGTATTCATAACATTAGAAACAAAAGCATACTTTGGCAGAATTAAAGAGTAGAATTAAAGAGTACTGCTGGGGTCATTTCACTCATTTTAAGGCATGAGTTATGCTCATTGTTGAAGACCCTACTGTGACTGTGAAATGCAGAACAGCAATAAAAGTGTTGATCCTTTACTTTAATTTGTTTCTACGTGTACTGTTGGATGGTCTCTCATGTTCATTTACATCCATATCCTTTCTTACTAATAGTGATTAAGAGCTATGGGCATATAACTCCACTTACAACAATATTTCAGTTATTGAGGGAGTGATGGTTTTGCTTAATGCCATGGGAGCAATATTTCAGCTATATAATGGCAAAAAAACACCTGGTACACTGAAACTGTGGTTTAGAAACACCAGATGCAATAAAACTTAGTTTGGAAACACCATATACAATGAACACTTTTGCTTGGAAATAACTTGTGCAGTATCACTTGTCTAAACACTGGAAGTTTTACACAGAATATGCAGATTATACAGGAAAAAATACAAAGATACAAATATCTTAAACATCTGGATCAGAGTTTTGATTGGGATTTCAAATAAAATATGGTTTAGGCTGGTATCACGAAACAATTATAGAGAAATAACACACAGCCTATTAACTGACCAAGTTTACAACATGAAATGGAGGCGTGTAGTTATGGTGTTTAATGCCACTTTCAACAATATTTCAGTTATATTGTGGCAGTCAGTTTTATTGGTGGAGGAAACCCGAGTACTCAGAAAACCACCAACCTACCGCAAGCCACTGAAAAACTTTATCACATAATGTATCAAGTACACCTCACCATGAGCAGGATTCAAACTCACAACTTTAGTGGTGATAGGCACTGATTGCATAGGTAGTTGTAAATCCAACTACCATACAATCACAACCATGATGGCCCCAACATGAAATGGAACCTCAGTATTTTTTAAAATATTAAAATAGATAAATACTTACCTTTACATTTCCAACCTTGTTTGATGAGACCCCATAACTGAAGAACAATAATTTAACAATAAATGCTTAAATGTAATTCTAAAACAAGAATTTTTATGTTTTATATATGCACCACGGTCCTGTATGAATACATGAATTCACTCGGGAATGATGTTTATGATTTGTTGGTCAATAAGCATGTGCGAATTAAAATATATCAGGAGATTTATCACGGTATTATTTATATAGACAATGAAGGACGTCATGCTAGAATATAAAACTAAGTTTAATATTGCTTAGAATTTGTTGACGTAAAAAAGAGTCTAATAACCCAACAAGGAAGATATTTTGTCACTTTTTTATATCTTCAAGGGACATAACTGGAATAATTCTGGTTTTCAAACTTGACTGAGATATTCTTAATATTCTTAATATCAAAATCAAAAATATAATGTAGTATATTGTCTAAACTTACCATTAAAATGTATGGTAGATTAATAATGCAATATATTGACAAATTGACTCTTTAAAATGTATGGTAGATTAAGTTCAACCCATTCCAGCATAAACTGTAAGTTTTGACCATTTAGAGAAATTTCTATTTTGTTGGTGAAAACAGCAGCCTTGGGTTGAGGGCAGTTAAAGACAATTTTAACAGAGGATTACCTAAAGATCACCACATCCATGTGGTGTTGAAATTGGCTTAGTTGTTTCAGAAAAGATTATTGTAAGATTTTTTTGACAAATACATTATTTTCCTCTTCTTATTAGAAGTTTCTATGCAAAAGAAATAAGTCTCAGTGTGATATCAGTTCAGTTCTGTTTTCTTAAACTGTAACCTTTATCATGACTACATATATATATATATATAAAGTCTACAGATATATCAATATTACAAAGAGTGATTGATTGATTGTTGTTTAAACTCCAAATGATCAAATTTTCAGCTATATCATGACAAAAATAAGGTGCATTCTATCAGAAGATGATGATGTCCACTCCATACTAGACCAACACGTTTAGTTGGATTATTACAGTGCTAGCTCACTGAAACAAGAATCCGGAGGTAGACATGTCATTCCCTGCCGACACATTATCCTGATTCCGAGCCAAACAGTCTTTGCTCCTACTCCTTCATACTGCGTCCTTAGTGCAGAAACAGCAAATACCAATATTAGTCTTTGATTTGAATCGACCAGGGGTCAAACCCATGGACCAGGGCTCAAACCCATGGACCAGTGCTCAAACCCATGGATCAGGGCTCAAACCCATGATTTACCACACTCAAGGTGTGCATGCTAACAATTACATCACTGATACGGTTTAATATTAAGAAGACATATAACATACAGTGAATAAAAATATGGATTACTTACCAGACCAGTACAGTGTATACAAAATGTGGGCTTAAAATATGTTGTTTCATGGAACTCATGCTTAAAGCTATTTCTTAGTGCATGACAATTAGCTGTGAAAAAATATTTCATCATCTCTGCTTTACTAATTTTACCATCCCTGTAAAAATATATAAATTTTAGCATTTACTGTAGTGATGGTTCAAATACTTTTAGCATACTTTTTCGACTGATCATTTCACAAATGTTCAATATTCTTGATCTTTTTCCAACATTTCGGCTATTATACAATTATCAACCTTGTAAGAGTGTGATATGATGGATTGTCTCCCAGAGAAAGATTATGGCATAAACTTTCAAGGGGAGACAATCCATCATATCACACTCTTACAAGGTTGATAATTGTTTTATTACATCAAATATCCTACACAGAAAGTACTCTCCATAACGGTTTATGTCCTCGTCTGCCTGGCAAACAAACCTTTCGTTCACCGCCATGTTGTTGTTGTATACCAAGGGAAGTAACTGGATTTATAAACACGTGAGGCTCACAAGGGAATTTCCATGGGGGTTTTCTTGCCTGCGGCTGATATAATCATGCGACCTAATATCCAATGTTTGATCGAATGGAATGTCAAATGTCATGTGAAGTTCTTTAGACTAATCAAATTCAAGATATCTATATGAGTATATAATAACATTTATTATATTATATTCCTTATTTAGAAAAAGAGTTGAACTAGTGATCATTTCAATTTAAAAAAATACAACATGCCCCTTATTTATACATTTCTGTGTGCAATTCTACACATGTGCTCTTTCAATATTCAAATTATAGATGTGATATTTTAAATTTTGTAAATTCCATTAATTTTAATAAATGTCCATTTCACACAGATAATAAAAATATCTTCCAAATAACTTGATGAGAGACCTGACATGTTTGTTTCATTATTTTCATTTGTTATGTGTTTGTTGTGTTGTAATGTAGACATATTTATAACAATGTTTGTATTATAAATTTACCCATACTTAATACTCTCTCTGACAAACTCATAGATGTAGTATTTTCTTAATCAGAATTTAATGAATACACGCTACTCCTCAACTACATACTACGGCCTCACACAATCAATTTAAGGAAAGAGTTAAAGATATCAACCTGTTATGGAACAGCAATAAAAGTGTTGTTCTTTCAATTAAAATTGAGGGCTGTTCCATTAAAACATACATGGCACCCAGTGATGGCACTTTTATTTTAAATCACTTCCATGGGCGAGTGTCTACAACATTTTTACATGGAGCAGCTACTACGATTGGTCATCCTATTTCTAAACAATCTCCATGCAGAGGATTCTGGGTATCTTACTTCAACCACTATCACTTCTGCCACACCGTTGGTTAATGTCATGAGAGATATTTCTCATGGCGGATAAGCCACACCTTCTTACTTTGTCTTTGTTCACAAACATTACAGGCAGACGATAAAGTAGTTCAGTCAAATGACATAAATTTGCAGTCCCGCAGTAAAGGGGAAGAGACTAGTTTTTCATGTGTGGCAGACATTATTACTGATTGTAGTGATACGGAACCAGTTATGTACTCTGTGCTGGAGAGTGATTTCCTATCCCTGGGTAACATCCATATTTAAACAGCCCCAAGCTTCAAATATTAATTTTTTTATGACAAAATAAATCTTACTGGTCAGCATCTAATACGCAAAAGGAATCAATAAATGGAAAGTTGCCAGCAATGGCTTCAAATTCTGCATGTGATATGAAACCATCTCTGTCATGGTCGTAGTTTTTAAACACAGCCTACAAAAGAATATTTAAAAAGTTAGGGAGACAGATTTACATAAGTTTGATAACTTGTTTCTGAATCCCATTGAATATTGTTTAAGTATATATATTGGAATAATTGTATGTTGAAATTTCACGAAATAAATACTGTTTAAACTAATATTTAAAATTAAATATTGAAGCGATTCATTGTTTGTTACAAATGTGATTATACATGCACTGTTCCTTTCTGGTGGTATGGAATATATGAATTATTTTGATTACAGAATCAGAGGCCGTCATGGTCGTGATCGGATGGTAGTTGGATGTACAACTATCTGTGTAATTAGTGCCCATCACAACAAAAGTTGTAAGTTCGAATACTGCGCTTGGTGAAGTGAACTCAATACATTATGTGATCAAGTTTGTCAGTGACTTGCAACAGTTCTGTGATTTTCTCCGATTTCCTCTACCAATAAAACTGACCGGCTTGATATAACTGAAATATTGTTGCATTAAACACCCTAACCCTCAATTACAAAATCTCACTCAAAATTTGCATTAAAACTACATGAATTTGACTGATTGTCAATCTGAAAGTATCATTCATATATTCTTTATTTCTATAATTAAAACAGTAACCATAAAAAACAATTGTTGTCTATTTTTAAACTAAAAATTGCTAATATTATAACTTAAAACAGATCAAATCATTTTTTAAATATATTTTGCTCATTGTGCTGAAGTCGAAGGAACCAATGATTTTTCTTCAAAATATCCAAGGTTTTGACTTATCAGGGAAAAAATTAGCTGAAAGTAAGTATGAATGAGCTAAATATTTACTTTGATGTATTCATGGAAATAACATTTCTGAGTTTGAGATAACAAGGTTTGACTACATCATACTCATGAATTTGACTTACCTCCACCATATCATATACATGTTTGTTGATTGTGTTTGGATCAGGGGGACTAACTCCTGCCAACCAGTCTGCAAATACCACTGGTTTAGTAGGGGTGGAAGGCTGAAAAATATTTAAATGATAAAGCATACTTTTCAAACAGGAAATAACATTAAAAACACATTCAGTAGCCTCTCCCTTATAAGAACCCTCCCACCAAAGGCCACCTCCCTTATCAGGTAAGATTTTAGATGCACAAAGATAGTAAAATACTACTAAATTGTATCCCTCAAGAGAGGCCACCTTTCTTATAAGCCCAATTTCTATTGAAGAAGGGATGGCCTTATAAGAGGAGGACTATTGTATTACAACTTACTGAGTTGGTATTGTAATATGAGACAGGCACAACCTGTTTGAAGGACGAAGTCCTATAATTTTAAGAGGGAGGTGTGAGAAGGGAATGTATTTTTTTTTTTCCCCCCCAAGTACTTTTTAAAGTTTTTTTTAAATTATTTGGCTGGAGTTATCTCTCTTTGACTTATGGCTGTTCCGTTCATTTTACCTACGCTGCTCTTCCGCCAAGAATCTCATAGAAAGATTTTTTAATTAGAATTTTATTTCAAGTTTATTTCGATTTTGCATAGAGTAAATAATTAAAAAAATGGGAATTTTTCATTGAAATATATATTTTTTGCGTTTCTAAATATCAATTGATCTATTTTTAAAACTTCCGGTGAAAAGATATTTGGCTATGAATAGATAGAAAGGAGGAAAAATCGTACAGCCTACAGTTAAAAGGACTTCGTCCTTTATTAAGCTTATTGTTGACCTGATTGGAGATCAAACACAAAATTATGCTAGGCATTACAACTCAACTGTGAAGTGGTTGTACTTTAGTGAGAAAGCATTCCATGTAATTACTGACCCTAGTTGGTTTAATTTAGAATACCTTAGCTTGATTCACAACTAATTTTACTTGTTAAGGCATAGCTCTAAAACATTCTTGAATGTAATAAAATTCAACTATTCAATCAAAAGGAGTTCTTCATTACAGAAAAAAAGGTTTATGATTGTGTCAGTATTAGATACTGTGTTAAACCTTTGTAGGTTGCAAGGGTGTCTACGCTTATTTTTATTTATTGTTTGGAAAATAATTTGGGGTAAAAAAAATAAAGGAAACATTGTATTACCCTGTCCACCATCATTATCTTAATAAACTTACTGAGGACAATGAATTACGAGGTTCTCTAGCTAATGACAACTCATAAATTTCATCTTCTGTGTAATGTAGATCTAATGATAGCTGTAAAAAAAACAGAAAAATCATATTAAAAGAAAATTTACTGTTAATAGAATTGTGATCTTTACTACTTTGACAATAGTTTATGACTTATTCTAATACGATGTCCTGTTTTCAGTTTGTGGTATGTTTTGACAATAGTTTATGACTTATTCTAATATGATGTCCTGTTTTCAGTTTGTGGTATGTTTTGACAATAGTTTATGACTTATTCTAATATGATGTCCTGTTTTCAGTTTGTGGTATGTTTTGACAATAGTTTATGACTTATTCTAATATGATATCCTGTTTTCAGTTTGTGGTATGTTTTGACAATAGTTTATGACTTATTCTAATATGATGTCCTGTTTTCAGTTTGTGGTATGTTTTGACAATAGTTTATGACTTATTCTAATACGATGTCCTGTTTTCAGTTTGTGGTATGTTTTGACAATAGTTTATGACTTATTCTAATATGATGTCCTGTTTTCAGTTTGTGGTATGTTTTGACAATAGTTTATGACTTATTCTAATACGATGTCCTGTTTTCAGTTTGTGGTATGTTTTGACAATAGTTTATGACTTATTCTAATACGATGTCCTGTTTTCAGTTTGTGGTATGTTTTGACAATAGTTTATGACTTATTCTAATACGATGTCCTGTTTTCAGTTTGTGGTATGTTTTGACAATAGATTATGACTTATTCTAATATGATGTCCTGTTTTCAGTTTGTGGTATGTTTTGACAATAGTTTATGACTTATTCTAATACGATGTCCTGTTTTCAGTTTGTGGTATGTTTTGACAATAGTTTATGACTTATTCTAATACGATGTCCTGTTTTCAGTTTGTGGTATGTTTTGACAATAGTTTATGACTTATTCTAATACGATGTCCTGTTTTCAGTTTGTGGTATGTTTTGACAATAGATTATGACTTATTCTAATATGATGTCCTGTTTTCAGTTTGTGGTATGTTTTGACAATAGTTTATGACTTATTCTAATATGATATCCTGTTTTCAGTTTGTGGTATGTTTTGACAATAGTTTATGACTTATTCTAATATGATGTCCTGTTTTCAGTTTGTGGTATGTTTTGACAATAGTTTATGACTTATTCTAACATGATGTCCTGTTTTCATTTTGTGGTATGTTTCTTTTAAAATATTCAATAATCCAGTGAGTGAGTATGCGAGTGAGTGTTGTTTAATTGTTAGCAATTTTTCAGCTATATCATGGAGAGAACAAGCTAAATTTCAATGAGACATGTCGTACCACTTGGACACATTATCCTGATTCCGAGACAACAAATCTTTGCTCTTTCTCCTTAATACTGCATGCTTAGACGAGAAGGAACAAATATCAATTTAAAAGTCTTTGGTTTGACCTGACCGGGGCTCAAACCCCACGATCTACTGCACTCGAGGTGAGCACGCTAACCATTACACCATCGAAGCGGTTACAATAATCCATGATCAACACAAATTGACGATGTCACAATAGGCTTTGTGTTAAAAAATATCATGAATTCGTCAATGGTGTTATCCATTTGTTAGATGAATTCATATTTTTTTTTTACATTTTCCTATTAATAGTCAAAATATTTTATGTCATCTTCTGGTTTATATACAATTTCATATCATAACCTCCACAAGATATTCCAGTGTTATCTCCCCTGGTGAGGTAAACAGCAGCGTTCTCACTACAAATACAATTTTACACTGGTCAGGTGTTATATTTTGTATATTTTACCCTTTGCTACGCTTTGCTCAACTTGGGGTAAAAATTTAAACAAAAATGTGACCTACCCATTGTAAAATCTCCAATAAACAAATGGCTGCCATAAATAATTCATTACTCAGGCCCAATTTCAAATAATACAAAGAATGCAAGTTAAAGTAAATGCTAAAAATCTCATATTTTCTTATTTGTGACACAGATATTCTGTAACGGTTAACCAAGTCACGGTGGCAACCGTACAAAGTACCCGGTACTGTAGAAATTGCATAAATCATACTGATACTCACTCGTAACGTATTAACAAGATCCATGTTGGCACATACTGGTATGCTATCTTGGTTTTGTAATTTGGTCAATTCCCGTAACGTCTGTGACAGTTGGGCCATTTTTCTGAAGTTAATTAATTTCCCCTCAATTTTATCAGGTACAGCTGTATGAAGGAGTATCAGATCTTTTAAATGAACACCTCTGGAAAAAAAAAATTCAACAACATGAACACCTCTGTAAACAAACAATTTAACAACATAAACACCTCTGGAAAAAAAAACTTTGACAACATGAACACATCTGTAAACAAAAAAATCAACAAAATGAACACCTCTGTAAATAAAACAACTTAACAACATGAACACCTCTGAATTTTTTTTTTCAACAAAATGAACACCTCTGTAAACAAAAAAAATCAACAAAATGAATACATCTGTAAACAAAAAAAATCAACAAAATGAACACCTCTGTAAACAAAACAATTTAACAACATGAACACCTCTGCAAACAAAAAAATTCAACAAAAGAATACATCTGTAAACAAAAAAAATCAACAAAATGAACACCTCTGTAAACAAAACAATTTAACAACATGAACACCTCTGTAAACAAAGAAATTCAACAAAATGAACACCTATGTAAACAAAACAATTAAACAAAATGAAGATATCTGTAAACAAAACCATTCAACAACATGAAGATGTCTGTAAACAAAACAATGTAACAAAATGAACACCTCTGTAAATAAAACAATTCAACAAAATGAACACATCTGTAAACAAAACAATTCAACAAAATGAAGATATCCGTAAACAAAACAATTCAACAAAATGAACATCTCTGTAAACAAAACAATTCAACAAAATGAACTTATCTGTAAACAAAACAATTCAACAAAATGAACTTATCTGTAAACAAAACAATTCAACAAAATGAACACCTCTGAAAAATCAATTTAACAAAATGAACACCTCTGTAAACAAAACAATTAAACAACATGAACACCTCTGTAAACAAAACAATTCAACCAAATGAAGACCTCTGTAAACAAAAAAAATCAACAAAATGAACACCTCTGCAAACAAAACAATTTAACAACATGAACACCTCTGTAAACAAAAAAATTCAACAAAATGAATACACCTGTAAACAAACAAAAATCAACAAAATGAACACCTCTGTAAACAAAACAATTCAACAACATGCACACCTCTGTAAACAAAGAAATTCAACAA
Source organism: Bathymodiolus brooksi (assembly GCA_963680875.1). Taxonomy (NCBI): domain Eukaryota; kingdom Metazoa; phylum Mollusca; class Bivalvia; order Mytilida; family Modiolidae; genus Bathymodiolus; species Bathymodiolus brooksi. Next base: position 69,686,116 of record OY804576.1, on the reverse strand, counting down.
AATGAACACCTCTGTAAACAAAACAATTCAACAAAATGAACACCTCTGTAAACAAAGAAATTCAACAAAATGAAGATGTCTGTAAACAAAACAATTCAACAAAATGAACACCTCTGCAAACAAAACAATTCAACAAAATGAACACATATGTAAACAAAACAATTCAACAAAATGAAGATATCTGTAAACAAAACAATTCAACAAAATGAACATCTCTGTAAACAAAACAATTCAACAAAATGAACATCTCTGTAAACAAAACAATTCAACAAAATGAACACCTCTGTAAACAAAACAATTCAACAAAATGAAGATATCTGTAAACAAAACAATTCAACAAAATGAACAGCTCTGTAAACAAAACAATTCAACAAAATGAAGATGGCTGTAAACAAAACAATCCAACAAAATGAACACCTCTGTAAACAAAACAATTCAACAAAATGAACACATCTGTAAACAAAACAATTCAACAAATGAAGATATCTGTAAACAAAACAATTCAACAAAATGAACATCTCTGTAAACAAAACAATTCAACAAAACGAACACCTCTGTAAATAAAACAATTCAACAAAATGAACATATCTGTAAACAAAACAATTCAACAAAATGAAGATATCCGTAAACAAAACAATTCAACAAAATGAACATCTCTGTAAACAAAACAATTCAACAAAATGAACTTATCTGTAAACAAAACAATTCAACAAAATGAACACCTCTGAAAAATCAATTTAACAAAATGAACACCTCTGTAAACAAAACAATTAAACAACATGAACACCTCTGTAAACAAAACAATTCAACCAAATGAAGACCTCTGTAAACAAAAAAATCAACAAAATGAACACCTCTGCAAACAAAACAATTTAACAACATGAACACCTCTGTAAACAAAAAAATTCAACAAAATGAATACACCTGTAAACAAACAAAAATCAACAAAATGAACACCTCTGTAAACAAAACAATTCAACAACATGCACACCTCTGTAAACAAAGAAATTCAACAAAATGAACACCTCTGTAAACAAAACAATTCAACAAAATGAACACCTCTGTAAACAAAGAAATTCAACAAAATGAAGATGTCTGTAAACAAAACAATTCAACAAAATGAACACCTCTGCAAACAAAACAATTCAACAAAATGAACACATATGTAAACAAAACAATTCAACAAAATGAAGATATCTGTAAACAAAACAATTCAACAAAATGAACATCTCTGTAAACAAAACAATTCAACAAAATGAACATCTCTGTAAACAAAACAATTCAACAAAATGAACACCTCTGTAAACAAAACAATTCAACAAAATGAACTTATCTGTAAACAAAACAATTCAACAAAATGAACACCTCTGTAAACAAAACAATTCAACAAAATGAAGATGGCTGTAAACAAAACAATCCAACAAAATGAACACCTCTGTAAACAAAACAATTCAACAAAATGAACACATCTGTAAACAAAACAATTCAACAAAATGAACATCTCTGTAAACAAAACAATTCAACAAAACGAACACATCTGTAAACAAAACAATTCAACAAAATGAACAATAATCTCTGTAAACAAAACAATTCAACAAAACGAACACATCTGTAAACAAAACAATTCAACAAAATGAACACCTCTGAAAAAAACAATTAAACAACATGAACACCTCTGTACACAAAGAAATTCAACAAAATGAACACCTCTGTAAACAAAACAATTCAACCAAATGCACACCTCTGTAAACAAAACAATTAAACAACATGAACACCTCTGTAAACAAAACAATTCAACAAAATGAACACCTGAAAACAAAACTATTCAACAAAATGAACACCTCTGTAAACAAAACAATTCAACAAAATGAACACATCTGTACACAAAACAATTCAACAAAATGAACATAGACTGACTGAAAATACAGTGAAACCTGTCTAAACAGAACCTCATTGGAACTAGCTTTTTTGTTCATAATAGACAGGTGTTCTGTTTATACAGGTTAAATTAACAAAGATTTCCTACATTGGGACTTTATCTAAAGATTGGTTTATACAGACTTTTTTTCCTGGTTATTATAGACAGGTTTCACTGTATATACCTTTGTGGACTATTTTTCAATTATAATTCCAACTTGTGACAGCTTGGTGGTTTTCTCCAGGTATTTCCTCCATCAATAAACTTACCGCTACGATATAACAGAAATATTGTTGAAAGTGGTGTTAAACACCATAACCCTAAATTCCCAATTATAATTTCTGAAGATTTTTTGAAAATAAAATAAAACTTCTTACAATATATAGATTATTAAAAATTAATTAATACAATGAAAAAATACATATTCAAGTCTTGTAAAGAATGGTTGGGTTGCAGGTTATATGTGTTAAATTACCACTTTCAACAATATTTCAGTTATATCGTGGCGAAAACCTGAGTACCCTGAGATAACCATCGACTTGCCACAAGTCACTGACAGACTTTATCTCATGGGCTTCTTCATTTTTTTGGGGAGGTCAAAATTTTGCAAACAAATTTAACTATGCACATTTAAATTTGTGGATGCTAATTTTTGTGGCTTGAGGAAAAATAAATTTGTTGATCCTCATCTAGAATCAGTACATAGATATAATGACAAATATTTGTTCAATTCTTCATTTCATAACTCGATACAATCTGTGAAATCCATGAAAATTGGAATAACATGAATAATAATGTATTTACAGTAAATAAATTAATTCTTACTGATGCTAAAAACAAGCAAACTTTGTACTTACAATCTAGGTATCTTAAAGTGAGTCTTACTGATGCTAAAAACAAGCAAACTTTGTACTTACAATATAGGTATCTTAAAGTGAGTCTTACTGATGCTAAAAACAAGCAAACTTTGTACTTACAATATAGGTATCTTAAAGTGAGTCTTACTGATGCTAAAAACAAGCAAACTTTGTACTTACAATATAGGTATCTTAAAGTGAGTCTTACTGATGCTAAAAACAAGCAAACTTTGTACTTACAATATAGGTATCTTAAAGTGAGTCTTACTGATGCTAAAAACAAGCAAACTTTGTACTTACAATATAGGTATCTTAAAGTGAGTACATAGGTTAAATACTTTTCTGTAGTTACTAAAATTATTACTGGAGGATAATAACTCTGTGAATTCCATCAAAGACTGAAATAAAACAAATTATAATGAAAATTACAAATAACAAACTTTGTTTTAAATACAGTAGTTCCCCTTTTTATAAGGCCTCTGCTTCTGCAATGAAAAGGTGGCCTTCTGTAATGTATAATTAAATGGCTGTACATTTATAGCATAATATACTGGGATACTGGTGTTTATTGTAATTTTTTCATCTATATCACAACTATCAGATTAAATGGACGAGGAAAGCTTGAATAGCTTTAACAAAACTGACAGGTGAAACTCCTGGACTTGAAGTTGACATCAAATTACGAACCCATTATCAGTGGGGTTAGGTCTTATGGTCAAAAGTCAATGAACCCATCCACCCAGCCATACTGCCCAGTACATCATTAGCAGATGCTCCAAAATTAGCATAAATGGCTGCACATTTCCTAAAACAAGGTGTAAAATTACGTTTATTTGTTTGTCGAGAAAAAGGTAGCATTCCTAGTTTTTTCACACAGAGTACCACAATAGCCATCCCTTCAAAAATTATATAGAGTTCAAAAGATAATGTAGCACACTTATAAAAGTTTATTCTTGTGTATTACTGATTAACAATCTCTTCAATACAGGATTTAATAAATAATATCAGTCTAAAATTTATTACATAAGGTTAATTAAGCCATACAATTTAGACAGATCCATATTTACTTATAAATAAAGCTCAAGGGACATCTTAATTAATTGACTTAATTTCATTCCATTTGCAGACAAAATCATGCACAACTTTGTATGCTCATAGTTATGATTATACACAGGAGAATCATGAGGGTTATTAAAATAAATTTGATATTCAAATATTATCGATTATAATCTAAACTGGCCATTTTATGTCTCCAAGGGAAGATGGCATCATAATGCCTCTGTTTGAAGTGTGATGTAGCCGAATTAAAGGTTGATTGTTGACATGATGTGGTACATGTATTAAGAAGTTAATTGTATAACGGATTACACAATCACTGATTATTAATTATTGACTGTCAATTAATGAATACAATTATTACTGGTGGGATATCAATTTCTGTAGTGGGCAGTCGTGGCCGTGACCGTATGATAGTTGGATTTACAACTACCTATGCAATCAGTGCCCATCACCACCGATGTTGTGAGTTCAAATCTCGATGTGGGCAAGGTGTACAACATTATGTGATAAAGTTTGTCAGTGACTTGCGACAGGTGGGTGGTTTTCTCCGGGTCCTCTGGTTTCCTCCACCAATAAAACTGACTGCCACGATATAACTGAAATATTGTTGAACAAGCAAACAAACAAACTAAATCTATTTGAATCTAAATATGATATTCTCCCCTATTAACATGGCAAGGTTATCTGCATAAAAATACTGTTTATGAGTAGCAGTCACGTTTTTAGCTGACTTTTGTGCTCTGTATTGTTTTAAATAACAAATTTAAATTTAAGAGTAAATGAAACAGCAACATACAGTCCATCAAATTCCTACATTTCATGTTATGTTGCAAATTGGTTGGCCAAACTTACCAGTACTTTCATTTTCATTAGGGTTAGGGTTATGGTGTTTAACGCTACTTTCAACAATATTTCAGTTATATCGTGGCAGTCAGTTTTATTGGTGGAGGAAACCGGAGAACCCAAAGAAATCCACTGACCTGCCGCAAGTCACTGACAAACTTTATCACATAATGTTGTATAGAGCACACCTCGCCTGAGAGGGATTTGAACTTACAATGTGAGTGGTGATAGGCACTGATTGGATAGGAAGTTATAAATCTAACTACCATATGATCAAGTCCTTTTCATTCAAATTGGTAAAAACAGTTTATTACGAAAAAAGGATTTACATGTTAATAAAAACATAAAAATAAAATCCATTTCTGTAACCCAGACTTATGAACAATAATTTGTACAGTTTTATTGTTGTTTATCATTCTACAGTCACTATGTCACAAATGCTGATGTAAAATTAACGTAGATTTGTTACAATATTCAGAACTTACTACACTAACTTTTTTTGTACAGTAGAATATATAATAAATCTTTCAGTCAAATGAGGGGGGAAATGTTCCAAAGCAAGATTTTTTTTCTGCTAGAATTAAAAATGTTAAGCTCACTTGATCAAAGCCATACTGAATTATAAGCATGAAATCGGCCCACACATTTTAATGTAAGTCCCCTAACCCTCATCTATTTAGACATGTTTTTAAAAGGCAAAAACATGACAATTTTTTATGTTATAGTAATGTGGTTTATCAATGCTTTGCATAAATTTTTTTCTTGTACATTATCTGTAATGATATACATGTACAATGTATTACCTTCTGTGTTTCACTAGGTATACAGGCATTTGTCTTGGATAGTCTAGCTAGAGCACTATGTGTTAAACCACCAACTACTGACATCAGAGTGTTGAAATTCTGAAGAATTCGAAGTTTCTGAAATGAAAAGAAGAAAATATTACAAATAAAAACAGAGATACAAACTAAGCATAGAAAACGAATGACCCCGTTTGGAAACGTATCTACTAGTATTTTCAGATAATAGCATATAGTGTAATTCAAACTTGACTTTTTAGTAACAAAAATATGTATTATCAATAACTAACCACAGAGGTGAATCGTAGTCATAAATATGTGTTGTGTGTAAACAAAGGATTTTGACATTTTTTGCAGTCGAATCAAACATTTTTTAATGTTCAAATTTATGTCTGAATACAAATGTGGAGAAAATCGACATACGATCCTGACAGACAATAGACAATAGAGATCTTCCGATAATTCAAAAAATATTTAACCAGGGCAATATAAACATGATTTTTTTTCACAGATTAAGGACCAATTTTTATGTGTCATTTGAGGTCATTTAAAAACAAATATAATATCATTACACTAAAAAAACAACAAATTTATGTAAAAAAATCAAATAATTTCAGAAAAAAATGATTGTTTGATTATATCTTAGTCTCTGTTTCACACATTGAAGTCAAACTTTAAAAAAATATTTTCGAACTCATGATTATAACATGCTGAGTTGTCTATTAAACAGCTAGCTCACTGAAACAACAGTCCTGAGGTAGATATGTCTTTTGTTTTGCTATACCAGGGATTAAATCTACAATCTTCTGTACTTGTTTAACCATGCCACATTATTTGTGTAGGTCCCTAGCCAGCACTAGGATTTCCAACACCATGATGTGGTGTCTTTTGTATTCAATGATTTTAGGTGTGAGGTAATTATTCATTTTGTTTATAAATTGGTGGAATTGTTGACCATCTCTGCTTAAACTCTCTTTTCACGTCTTTGTAACCAAACACATATAATAATTTCTTTATTATAAGTTATATAATACAAAAATACAGATCCTAAAATCATTGTTATTATTTCCCAATATAAAGTAATCTGTTGTGCCATTATTTGCAGACATGACATGATATTTAAGCTTAGTCCCTTTAAACATAAAATATATAATTGTTGAAAAGTGGATTATTTCACAAAGATCAAAGGTCACTCTATATATCTCTAAAGTTAATGAGAACTTCATTATCCCCTAATATCCAGTATTGTGATTTTTCTCAGTAGCCCATTTACTCTGGCCATTGAATCATTAACTCTACAAAGGTCAAACATATTATATTTGCCTGTGTTAGCAGTAAAATTGTCACTTTAATTGCAAAAGTAGACATGTTCATTACTTAACATATGACATTTTATTCTCCAGAATCAATATCCAATGGACTTTATATAACAGCATTATATTTTTTGCACTCATATTATACTGGGTAAGACTTTAAAAAAATTTATCACTTTCCCCCCACTGGATGCTAGGTAATTAATTTTCATTACCGGTATTGCTCTATCATTATTGATAAATCTTTCTGAACACACTCCCCCGCCTGACAACTAAATAATTAGCACCCTCCCCCACCTGACAACTAAGTAATTAGCACCCTCCCCCACCTAGTTATAGCAACAGATTAATCAGTACAATAATATCAGGACTTGATAAACTAGAGGCTCACATGACCTCCCAGTCACTCACCTATTAAACGAGATTTATTGAACTATTGCATAGATTAGCACCTGTTAAATGTGGATCTTCAACGCCTTTAACCAAGAAGAACTCGAACCAAGAAGAACTTGAACCAATAAGAACTCGGTCATTCACACAATTGCATTTACATTTCTGGTTATTCAGAAGATTTTTTAAGCTTTTTTCCAATTCATTGCAGTCCACTTTAAACTTTGGACCACAAGGGCTCAGAAACCATAGGCACAGGAGGCCTTAATTTGTGCAAACTTAAATCTACATATCACAACAATAGCCATTTTTAACTTTTTTTTGCATTGCAGTCTATGTCAATCTCTGGCCCCAAGACCTTGACCACAACAATAGAAACTGCTATTTTAGTAAACTAAAAATGTATGTCTATCCCAAGGACTTGGGCCCCCATAGACCCTGGTACTGTTTGTATAATATTATAGACATTTTCACATTTTTTACATTGCAGTCTATGTCAATCTCTGGACCCAGGACATTAACCACACAGACCCTGTCTGTTTTCATTTGTACCAAATTAAATCTGTATTTCATAAGGACTCTTCATTCCAAATACAAACAAGAGAAACTGCTATTTTAGTGAACTTAAAATAATTAGTTGCACAATCATAGATATAAAGCTAATAACAAAAATATATTTTGCTTAATTCAGCTAAAATGTGTTTGAGAAAGCAATTAAATCATAAGAAGAATACTGTGCATAAGAATTGATTTTTGATTGACAGGAGATGTCCCCGTTTATATTGATTGACCTACTGACATATAAAAGTGTCACACTGTTAACTAACAAGTAGGATTTACCCAAATCATTTAACGATGCACTCAGCAGCACGTTTTGTTCTTAAATATTTTCTTTTTTAGTAAAAAATACATTTGATTAAAAAGTATCTTCCATGTTTGACGGGAAGAAAAAGATTATATTCCAAGATCATTACAATTACATAACCATTTTCTAGAGCATTGTGTTAACAAGTAGGACTGGCAAAAAGTCACAATTATTGGATAGACATGAAGACACGAATGACCTCAATATTGGACAGACAATGACAATAACAGTTGTCATGCACAAATCCTGGAACTTTTTACAATAGGAATTAAGTACATGAGTACTCTAATTGACGACAAGTACAAATGTAGTTGATTCATTGATTTTCTTATTGGTTGATTCATTGATTTTCTTATTGGTAGAAATCCAATATGTATTGCTGTTGGAGATCCAATCATCAAGAAGGGAAGGGTTGGGACCCCTTTAACTGGTTTAAACCCACCACATCTTTGTGCCTGTCTCAAGCCAGGACCTGTATCTAGTCTTATTTATGTTCAATGATTTGAGGTGAGAGGTGATTGCTTGTTTTGTTAATAATGATGGCTGTTTAAACTTTCTTTTCATAATAGAAGAAGAAGAAAATGTCTGATGTTGCAATCGGTGCAGCCAGTGCTGTCTTAATGCATGGACACTCCAGGCAGTTGCTAATCTATGTATATATGTTGTGCATAGTATTTTTTTAATGCTAAAAAACACTGATTTTGTTGGAAGTATCAATACAATAAATATATGTTTCATTTTATCAACATTTACATTTTTATTCCTTAGAGTGGTTGTCTAGGTAAGTGCCCCAGTGCACTGCTTTGTCCGGGGGCCTATGATGCTGTTAAGATGACCATGGGTGCAGCCACCGAGAAAGTAAGGCTGTGTTTGTATAATTATTCAAACCACTTAAATACAAAAGTACAGCATTATTACACTTACAAACTTAACGATCACATCAGCCCTTTTCTGCTGTGCTATTTTACTATAAGATAAGATATATTTTTGGTATATATTTCAGTTATATCGTGGCAGTTGGAGTACCCAGAGAAAACCACAGACCACAAAACCACATAAGACACAGACAAACTTTATCACATAATGTTGTATCCAACTACCATACGATCACATCCACGATGGCCCACAGATAAGATATAGCACTTTGATACATTGACAAACTTAACAATGACATCAGCTCTTTGCTATCACGATCATCGCAAACTTAATGATGACATCAGCTGTTTACTGTGCCACTTTATTACAAAAGTAAAGATTTCGTACCTTTGCTACATTGACAAATTTAACGATGACATCAGCTCTTTGCTGTGGTGTGGTTTTACTAAGTACCATACACTGTATCCACTGTGACAAACCATTGAACAGTGCTATAGATCGCTCTAATTTGGCATTGTCCTTTAAAGACGCTGTTATTGCATAGTTTTTAAAATCGGTGAACTGAAATTGAAAAATTGAAAAATACATGTATTATAATGATATTTTATTTTAGCATACTTTAGATGTGATACTTTCAACAAACTGGTTGCTTTTTTCTGTGTCAAAAAAAATATTACATGTAATATTGAAATATTGAAATATTGTTCAAAGTGGCATTAAACACAAAAAACCCTAACCATTTACATTTTTTCCAATAGTCAATAAATTAATTATTTCTAGTTCTAAATATTGGTTACCCACTCCTTTAATTGCCTCAAAAAAGATTATTCTTTAATACATAAAGAGAATATTTCAAAATTGAATATGAACCCCCACACAATTTTTCCCCCCACCTGCTCCTTGTTAAATACCAGGTAATAGCTTCAGAGAAAAAAAATACAAAATTAGAAAATTGCTTGCTCATCCTTATTTTTGCCTTCCGTAAATCTAGATTATCAATTTGCTGAGGCCTAAAATTTCCAAATACACCTGCTATAGATAAAGTCACTAAGTGCTACAAACAGAAATAATTGGAACATATGGTCTAAAATTAACACTGCCCCAATAAGGAAATGAAAATAAAAATTCCATTTTTATTAGTTTAGCAATTTCTAAATTGAGATTTTAACATTTAGATGGTGCCTATCACCCCATACTACAGCATAATTTGGAGAAAAACATTTTGCCACAGATAAAAGAATTTGTATTGCTTTGTAAATATATTGATTACAAGTAAATCCAAAACTACACTTTGAACTGTAATAAAAGTACCATAAAATAAAGTTCTATTGATTTATAGTAGGACATTTATACAATGGCAATCTTGTGATCCCATATTTCATCTAAGCAAACTAAGCTCTAATACTGCCATGAGAATTGATAGTAAGAAACCTACCTATATAATAAATAACCTAACTTTTTAAATAGCACTCAATTTTCTACGTTTGACCCTTCAATAATGTTTCATATTAATTTGGACAATATTTATATCGCATCAAGGGAGAAACATCTATCGGCACATGGTTAGAAATCATGAAATATTAATGTTTAAAGACTTTAACAATCTATAATTTAATCAATGACTCCTTTTATCGGAGCACACGACCATTTAACACCTTTAACCGAACAAATATTTGTTTGCACCGACAACAGGTAAAAATTAAAAACATGAAACAAAGTATTCATTTTACACAAGTATAACTAAAACAAACAGAGAACAATCAGTAATTTTAATACAACTCTTAAATGTCAAAAGTAAATTTTCTGACGTCAGACCACATGGGTTTTGTTATTTGACATTATACGAGTGATGCTAATTCCTTTAGTGAGATCTTGATAATATTAAATGTAAAACTATTGTACAATATGATCAGTGAAGACAAAAATCACAAGCTACAATGTAAATACTGTCCAATCTAAAAAGACATTGTGTTTATTTCAAATCTTTGACCAGGACAAAAAGGTTACGAAAAAGTACAATGTAGGTATAAAAGTGTTGGAATACAGTCAACAAAACTGAATTACATAAGACATACATTATCATGATTATGTCTAGAAAATTTCAAAGTGGGTTCAGTAAAAGCCAATTTTCGTTTTTTTGTTGGTTTTTTTTCTTTTTTTTCTAGAAGTACAGTCACAAGTAATTTTATATACATCATATCTTAGTGTTTCGTTTTTGATGTTTTTATCCTCAACTAAACAATATCTTATTTTTCCTCCTTGTTTTTAAATCCTTTCTGATCACATGATGTCTCGAGGTAGTATTATCTTGAAGTGTTTTTAAGGCACTCGTAAGATAATTGAAATGCAGTTACTAATGTACATAAAATTATTTTTAGAAGAAAAAACAACAACATTATGTTCAGAAGACATACTTTTAGACTGATATTCCGTGACCGTTTTTTTTTTTTTTTATGTTAAAAAGGAAAATACAGTCAAAACTGTATTAAGAGGTCACCACTGGGACAAAGAAAAACTGGCCTTATAAGACAGATGACCTCTTAAAAGACCTGTATTAAGAGGTCACCACTGGGACAAAGAAAAACTGGCCTTATAAGACAGATGACCTCTTAAAAGACCTGTATTAAGAGGTCACCACTGGGACAAAGAAAAACTGGCCTTATAAGACAGATGACCTCTTAAAAGACCTGTATTAAGAGGTCACCACTGGGACAAAGAAAAACTGGCCTTATAAGACAGATGACCTCTTAAAAGACCTGTATTAAGAGGTCACCACTGGGACAAAGAAAAACTGGCCTTATAAGACAGGTGACCTCTTAAAGGACCTGTATTAAGAGGTCACCACTGGGAAAAAGAAAAACAGGCCTTATAAGACAGGTGACCTCTTAAAAGACCTGTATTAAGAGGTCACCACTGGGACAAAGAAAAACTGGCCTTATAAGACAGGTGACCTCTTAAAAGACCTGTATTAAGAGGTCACCACTGGGACAAAGAAAAACTGGCCTTATAAAGACAGGTGACCTCTTAAAAGAGGTTCAATTCATATAAATTTTTCTATGACAGAACTAGAAAAAGGTGACCTTTTAAAACAGGTGACTGCTTAATAGAGGTGACCACATCAGCAGGCTTGACAGTAGTTATATTTTCAAGGTATTGTTTTCCTTGGTTATCTCTATCATCGGCATAAATTCAAATTCCTGATAAAAAATAACAAGACAGGAAGTGCTTCTTACCCTCAAACAAAACTGAATTTTTCACAATCATCTTTTAGTCATGTTAAAATGTCATATTTTGAGCAGGGGAGGAGGGGGGACAATTTTCTCTTAGAAGTTATGGAATAAATTAAGACATGTCCTAATAAAACATACATATCTAATTTAGCATGCACAATGTTTCTAGAATAATCTTCATCAGGAACGCTCCAAGTAAAAATATTAGAAAGCCGAACAATTTAAAAGTCATTTGGGGCAAGAAAACCAAAGGGCCTCAACAGGATAGCCAAAATGGGTCAAGGTCACCAATGCCTGAGGGAGGAGAACCTTAAGACAGGTACTAAAACAAACAAGGTTTAACACTTACATTGATCCGTCTGAAAGCCTTGTACTCCAGGTACGTAAGATGTTCTGCTAGTTCCATAGGCTCTAAATGATTAAATACCAGGGACACCTTACGATTATGTCGCATTGCAGAACTTCTCACAGACATATTTCTCATCCAGTCATAGGAGGGACTGAAAAAAATATTATACTACAGATTACACATAAAATTATTGTATTTCTGGATTAAATTAAAACAAAAAAGGTATATTGAAAATATGACCCATTTTCAACTTGGTTGTGTCAATGGGAAACAACTAACAGACACCTTAATATTCATGAATGGCATATATAATTCAAAATCTGAGATCTACACACATATATATAAAACGCTTCAATGTCACAAGGTCCAGTTAATGGCATAGCATTCAATATCCCACATGTATCCACATAAAACAGTTCAATGCCAAAAGGTCCAGTTAATGGCATAGCATTCAATATCCCACATGTATCCACATAAAACATTTCAATGCCACAAGGTCCAGTTAATGGCATAGCTTTCAAAATCCCACATGTATCAACATAAAATGCTTCAATGCCACAAGGTCCAGTTAATGGCATAGCATTCAATATCCCACATGTATCCACATAAAATGTTTCAATGCCACAAGGTCCAGTTGATGACATAGCATTCAATATCCCAGATGTATCCACATTAAATGTTTCAATGCCACAAGGTCCAGTTAATGGCATAGCTTTCAAAATCCCACATGTATCAACATAAAACAGTTCAATGCCACAAGGTCCAGTTAATGGCATAGCATTCAATATCCCACATGTATCCACATAAAACATTTCAATGCCACACTGTCCAGTTAATGGCATAACTTTCACAATCTCACATGTATCAACATAAAACACTTCAATGCCACAAGGTCCAGTTAATGGCATAGCATTCAATATCCCACATGTATCCACATAAAATGTTTCAATGCCACACTGTCCAGTTGATGGCATAGCATTCAATATCCCACATGTATCGACATAAAATGCTTGAATGCCACAAGGTCCAGTTAATGGCATAGCATTCAATATCCCACATGTATCCACATAAAATGTTTCAATGCCACACTGTCCAGTTGATGGCATAGCATTCAATATCCCAGATGTATCCACATAAAACATTTCAATGCCACAAGGTCCAGTTAATGGCATAGCTTTCAAAATCCCACATGTATCAACATAAAACAGTTCAATGCCACAAGGTCCAGTTAATGGCATAGCATTCAATATCCCACATGTATCCACATAAAACATTTCAATGCCACAAGGTCCAGTTAATGGCATAGCTTTCAAAATCCCACATGTATCAACATAAAATGTTTCAATGCCACAAGGTCCAGTTGATGGCATAGCATTCAATATCCCAGATGTACCCACATAGAATGCTTCAATGCCACAAGGTCCAGTTGATGACATAGCATTCAATATCCCAGATGTATCCACATGAAATGTTTCAATGCCACACTGTCCAGTTGATGACAATAGCATTCAATATCCCAAATGTATCCACATTAACTGTTTCAATGCCACAAGGTCCAGTTTATGACATAGCATTCAATATCCCAGATGTATCCACATTAAATGTTTCAATGCCACAAGGTCCAGTTGATGACATAGCATTCAATATCCAAGATGTATCCACATAAAACATTTCAATGCCACAAGGTCCCATTGATGGCATAGCATTCAATATCCAACATGTATCCACATAAAATGCTTCAATGCCACAAGGTCCAGTTGATGGCATAGCATTCAATATCCAACATGTATCCACATAAAATGCTTCAATGCCACAAGGTCCAGTTGATGGCATAGCATTCAATATCCAACATGTATCCACATAAAATGCTTCAATGCCACAATGTTCAGTTGATGATATATAAAACGCTTCAATGCCACAAGGTCCAGTTGATGGCATAGCATTCAATATCCAAGATGCATCCACATAAAACATTTCAATGCCACAAGGTCCAGTTGATGGCATAGCATTCAATATCCCAGATGTATGCACATAAAATGTTTCAATGCCACAAGGTTCAGTTGATGACATAGCATTCAATATCTAAGATATATCCACATATAACGTTTCAATGCCACAAGGTTCAGTTGTAAATCCAACTACCATACGATCACGATCACAACGGCAAGTGAAAATGTGATAAAGACCATTACTTTTAAAAGAAATGTTTTACCTTTTCATATATGAAATGTAATTAAAACATTTCAACTTTCATTAATTCACAAAGTAACAGTATTTTAAGGCAAATAGCATTATTATTCAGCTGTACCAGTACTTACTAGTACATATACTTTCCATGCTGTTAAATGTTATTTTTTAACATTAATGTGATTTCTAGTAATGCATGGTTTTTATTGACACTGCGGGCTTCAGTACAAAATACTAATGTATTTATTTATATTTTTTGCACCATAATGTTTGAAAAATATTGTGATCGATGGGTCAATTACAACACAACAGATAATCAGAAGGTTATTTAGTCTGATTTAGTACATATGTACTGGTACATTTGAAGCATATCTCTGTATAAAAGGGAGATTTAGTTGGATTTAAATCTACCCATGTAATCAGTGCTTATCATCAGGAAAGCTGTGAGTTTGTTTACTGATCATGGCAAAGTGTACACAATACAACTTTATGTAATAATGTTTGTCAGTGACTTGCTGACGTCAGTAGTTTTTCCACCAATAAAACTGACCATAGAAAACTAATATAATTATTGTTGAAATAGGCTTTAAACACTTAATACCCTGTATTTATGTTATTATTTTAAAGCCAGATTATTTCATCTCATAGCAACAAAAGATCTAAATTCTTTGGGGTTTTTTAGGAGGAGGGGGTAGGATTTAAGAACATGGTCAGCAAAGGCAGATGCCATCCTAAGTCTATACAAAGTTTGCATCATATTAAAAAAATTAATTATGAATTCATTGTGTCTATCAAACAATGTCTGAAGAATTACTAGAACGAAAGAAAATTAATAATGTCTAGCTTTTATCAGATAACACAACTTGAATGTTTACATGTACAGTCAAACCTGCCCATGCAGTCACTTCTATTAAGCAGTCACTTGTATTACAAGGTCACTTTTTTCTAGTACTGTCATAGAAAGATTCATATAATTTGAACCTCTTTTAAGAGGTCACCTGTCTTATAAGGCCACATTTTCTTTGTCCCAAAGGTGACCTCTTAATACAGGTTTGACTGTATCTACTTTCACAGCATTAAACAAGACCCATAATTCCTGAACCAAAGGCCTGTAAATAAATTCTGCACTTCACTACTTTATTTCAATCAAAAATGCATTTTTCTACAAGATATATTCCTAATGAATTGATCAACCAAAAAAACCACTAACATCAGATGAAAAATAAACTCTCCATGGACAAATAACAGAAAGAATCATTTTTGCTGTGGCCTCTTGTTTAGAAATGAGTGGGATTACAGTACCACATTTATACCAAACTTAAGTTAGTGCCAAGGAACATTATATTCAAAATTCAGAAAGATGTGTCAACAAGAACTTAAGTTATCACATGGAAATGATTCTGTCTACAGACGAACAACGACAACAGCACCATAATTTAATACGACCACAAAAAAATTCTGGTCGCATAACTATGTCTTGGCATCGAAAATGATACAAAAAGATAAATAACACAAATTGTTCCAACAAAATTAAAGAATGGCAAGTAGAGGAGGAGGAAATATTTTCTATAGAAATTACCCAAGAACTTAAAGAAAACAATTGACCCAGAAAATGATGAAAATCTTACATTCAATTAAAATCAACAATCATCATCTTGAAAAGTTAAGGTGATCAAGTATATTAATATTTGCCTCATGGTGTTGTATTAGATATAATAGATAAAAAATGTCCAGATATACCAAAAGCTCAAATGATGTCTGTCCAGGATTCAAGACGAGGCGAATATGAAACAGCAAAAAGTCAAAATCATATAAGTACGCAGAGTAATATGTTTCCAGTAAAAAAAAAAACATAACTTACACTTGTGAAAGATCGATGAGTTCTTTAAAGCTAGTATTTCCTTCAGACAGCACTAGCTCTCCCAATCGCTTCACAACGGTCTTCAAATGACAGTCGAGGTCAAAGTGAACAGGAAAATGACTTATCCAATATCTGTTAAAACATAACATACAGTATATAATTTTATTTATTTATAGGTTGTGGTTTATGATTTATGGTGTTTAATGCCACTTTCAACAATATTTCACATAAAAGTTACATCGAGCACACCCCAAATCTATGATATTCACTAGATAAGAATGGAAAAAAAACTGCATACAAATAGGACTTAATATAAAAATAGTTATCATTGGACGTTGGTTTTCTTGGCCCCTCTAGATCCTTTTATAAAATCTGTTGACAAATTACATTATTATTAAAGATAATTTCATAAAGAACATAAAGGAAAGAAAATCAAAATGGGTTGGAAAATAAATGCTCCACATATAAAACCCACCCTTTTAAGCACCCTATGGCCTGTTATTTGGAAACAGGTAGAGCTAGAATCCCTAAATTCAATCAAAACCTGTATTCTGTGACAAGAATAATTGTATTAAAATTTCAGAATGATCGGTCAAATAGAAATTACATGCATATGTGAAAAAACATTGTGTCAACAATGAAAAACAACGACAATACAACTGTACCATAATATGATTGAAAAAAATTATTTTGTAGTCGTATAAAGAGTAAAATCACCTTCACAAAGTGTCGTATGACTCATTTTCTTCTTTTTTTTCATCATTATAAAGGTTAACACAATTTGTTTTTAAAAGCTTTGTTTTCACTTTATTTCATTATTCATGCTTGCAGCACATTGAAGGATGACAGTAATATCCCACAGGAGCATACCTTTCAACATATCAAAACAAAAATCTAATGTATAATTTATTTAAAAAATTCTATACTGTGATCATGAAAAACCATGACAAATCAAAAGCCGATATTTTTTCTTCCATTTGTTTCATGTGTATACATTCTATCAATTGATTATATTTCATTGGCGATCATCACATGTATTATTTTTATTGTTACAAATAAAAAAACAAGAATAATTTTTTTTTTAAATATTTTATTTTTTCACTGGGAATTATTGATATTGCAATGATGCATACTAAATATTTATTGATATTATTTTCATTGCAAAAAAGAATGCTTGAACAACCTAACAAAACGCAACAGCATATTTGACGTCAATCATCCCTAATCTGTCCCCAATACACAGCCATCTAGAATTGTCAATACCGTAACAAGACTTAGCCTTTTTACTTCACACAAAAATCAATTACTGAGCTCAAATTCTAAACAAGATTATGAAACTTTCTAGCTTGCTAGTAACTGCTGTGTTTGATGGAAGAGAAAAAGCTGTTTGTAGTCCTTTATATACAATAAGATATATTGAAACTAAGCTTTAGTCAATGGAAATATTTTAGCTTCAAATGTGACGAAAGGGAACTGAATATTTACACACAATTATGAAAAGGGGCACATAAGAAGTAGGTTTAAATTACTTACAATTAAGCTCCATTATTGACCAAGACTCGTTGTCATTTTTGTAGGTTTTAAAAAGGATTATACATGTATACTGATTGTGTGACCTCTAACTTCCATGGTACAGTATATGCATATTATGATTTAAAGGAAGATGCAAAAAGTTCTCGTCTACCGGTAATTGATTTTTTTTCAATATCTCAAATTAAAGATGTTTTTTTTTCTCAAAAAATCTCAGAATAAAAAGAATGAATCATGACAATCAAAATTATGTCTACCCAGGCACATGACAATCCTATCTATGTGCTGCAGATTTAAGATGCAAATTGGGAAAAGTATAATACTCAACTGGACAAGAGTAATAACAGTAAAATGTAATAAAATTAAAATTAACACAAAAACAATAAATGTATCTCCAATATTTGGCTTTGCTTATACAATGTACTGTTTTGATCATTTTCTGACCATCATAAAGGGTGCTATCTCCTTCCGAAAATGTTCTGATTAAATACATGTACGATGTGCATCTTAGTTAGTAACATAGATGTGAACCAAGCATGCACAATGTTTTAAAGACAAAGAACTAAACAATTCATATGTCTCTTTATAAGAGAGAATGGAAAGTGGTGAGTGATTAAATTTACCAGTAAATAAAGGACCATATTTACATAAAGACATTTTTTTTTAATGTGAGTTGGATTTGTGATATTGGTGTTTAACACCACTTTCAGCTATATCATGACTACTAGTCTTAATGGAGGAACAAAGCCCAGATAAAAATAACAAACTGTTATTTGAAACTGTCAGCCATACATAGGTTGATTGATTGATTGATTGATTTATTGTGCTTAATGCCACTTTCAGCAATATTTCAGCTATATCATGGCAACCAGTTTTAGTGGTGGAAGAGGCCAGAGTACCCGCAGAGAACCACCGACCATGGGCAAGCAACTGGTAAACTCTATCACTTGCGAGTCGAGTGCACCCTTTTTTGTAATTTACAAAGCCGGGAGCAAACCCACGCCGTATTGGTGATAGGCTTGTATGAGTTGTTAGGTAATCCAACTACCTAACTCATTGAGCCACCCTTGCCCTTCCATACATAGGTGTCTGTAAACCTTTAACATTTAAGATAAGTATCAAGGTGCAAAATCACATCAGTGGTGTAAGGCTTGTGATCAGAAGTCAAACGACCCTAACCACTTGGCCAACAAGGCTCCTTTTTTCAAACTGATGAAGAAATGTTAACATAAAATTTCTCCATAAAAAATAAATAGGTTAATATCTTCGTATGGTGATGATTAAGCAAGCATGCCAGTTTTTCAAGGGATTAAATTAAAAAATATAGCGGGCATTGCACTCTATTAAAGTTTTATTATGTCTAGCAACAGGTTGTTAGTTGATGGAAGTTTTTTGAACTGACAGCCTTGTAACATCAGATCAATAGCAATTTTGTTCAATATACTATATTTAGCATGCCAATGCTTTATTTATCACATAAATTTACATACAAATATAATAAATATAATATACATACCTGACAGCGTAACATATTTTTGCCTTGTAGATCTGTATTTCACATTCAGTGTCGGATGGCAGATGGTCACAGACATCTTTCGAACATTCTATAGTCTCGTTACTATTTTGATAGCTTGTAAAAGTTAAGGGCTAAACAACATATTGTTTATGCCTGAAACCTAATACAACACAATTATCATCCAACCAAATTTATATATCATTGACTTAAATTTTGGGATTAACCAACTTCTAAAATTTTAAAATTGTGGGACAGGAAACAGCAAACCAACTACTGTTAGTTTTTTTTCTGGATGGCCTAATAACATAAATTTTTCAAGAAACTGTTGCACGTCATTTTGAGGGTCTACATGAATTTTTTCTACTTGATTAAGCAAATTTTATGCAATTTTTACTAGCCTGAACCAATTTTTACTAGACTGGGATTTAGGACTAGTGGTTTTTGGCACAGACTGCTTTCTAGCAACTATTGCATGTCATTTTGAGGGTCTACATAAAACTTTTAGAAACCTTTGCTTATCTTTAAAAAAATTGTTACAAAGATATTATCTTATTTCCAAAGGTGCTAGCTATTACTTTGTGCTTAAGTACTGACACTTTGATAATGATTACCGGTAGGGAATATAAGCTATAAATCTGGAAAGTAATAACGAACCGAACCGCTGGATTGTCTTCTCCAGGTACACTTTGTTTCCTCCATTACTTAAACTGACTGCCATATTAAAAACAAAAATATTCTTGAAATACCAATTATCCCAAGTTTAAAACTTTGTAGCTTTCTGAACAACATCTCCATGGAAACAAGGACATGAAATTCATTTTCTTTATATTAAAATTAATATGGTAGAATCTACACAAATAAACACAAAATATGAAAAATCTTTAATTTTTCAAATTTATCATTTTCATTAGAAAATAACAGATTATAAAAGGATGTTATTTCAAGCTTATAAATAGTATCCAGAAAATAAAAAAAAAACTGTTATTTCTTTGTAAAAAGATAATAAAAAAATGTTAAAAAAAATAAAAAAGTAATATTGGTCTTTTAAGTTAACCTTGAAAGGATACAGATCAATAAATGTTTCAGCTAAATCTTCTGAGGTGATGAACCACTTGTGCATCAGATACATAACATTAGGGTATTCTGTATCTTCAATAAGGTCTCCTTCCTTGGCTGAAATTTTAATTAAGAAATAATTACCAGTAGCCATATATTTAAATTGTTTTTACCACAGGTTGGCAAGCAGCTGAAATTTTAATTATTAACAATTATAATTGTATATATTGTATACATGTACCTGAAATATGGAATTTATACATAATACAGTCAAACCTGCCTTAAAGGGCCCCTCTATATAACAAATCACTGTCTTTAAAGGGCAGTCTCATTTTCCCATTAATGTCAGAATAGTGCATATAATCTTAACCTGTATATAAAGGGCAACTGCTCATAAAGGTCACATTTTCAGGTTCCCTTGAGTGGTCTTTATATACAGGTTTGACTGTAATTTTTAATTTATAAACAATGTGTGTTAAATATTTGAACAATACATTCTTAATTCTAATTATCACAGACATTTCTGAAATATAGAACTTATACATAATAATTTATAATTTATGACAATAATTTATAGTACATGTGTTTTAAATATTTGAACAATACATTCGTAATTATAATTTTCACAAACATTTTTGATCACGCTATATTCTTCTTCCAATACAGTGCAGTCCTCTAGTTGAGTATTATCACACTATACGTTGTAATTATAAAGGACGAAGTCCTTTTAACGGTAGGCTGTTCGATTTTTCCTCCTATTGATAGCCAAATATCTGTTCACCGGAAGTTTAAAAAAATAGATCAATTGATATTTAGAAACGCAAAAGAAATATATTTAAATGAAAAATTCCCAATTCTTTAATTATTTACTCTATGCAAAATCGAAATAAACTTGAAATAAAATTCTAATAAAAAAATATCTTTCTACGAAACTCTTGACGGAAGAGCGGCATAGGTAAAATGAACGGAACAGTCATAACAAATCGGCTACAAAATCCATTCAAAATAAAAGATAATAACGTGTACGGATCATCGTATTATTGAATTTTTAGGACTTCGTCCTTCAAACAGGTTGCCTGTCTCATATTATTAAATGAAAAGAAAGCCTGATTTTTTGACCTTGTGTTTGTATTCTCTAAAACATGTCTTAAACCTTTAATATAAGACATTAAAGAAAGGTGTTATGATTTTGCCAAGCAAATCAATTTACACATTTTATTTAAGTATTTCATATTACAAATAAGAGGCAGACATTACTTACATTACATAAGAAATCATCCTCAAATTTAAACTTGAGCTTATATTGTGATAAATTTCACATTTTAAAGGGGCATAATAGTAAAATGGAATATGGAATCATTTTCAAATTCAAACTTGAGCTTATTTTGTAATAAATTTCATATTTTAGGAATTATCTTCAAATTCAAACTTGAGCTTATTTTGTAATAAATTTCATATTTTAGGAATTATCTTCAAATTCAAACTTGAGCTTATTTTGTTATAAATTTCACATTTTTAAAGTGGTTTAATAATAAAATTGAATAAGGAATCATACTAACTAAGGTTAAATTTAGTTAGTTAAAAGTGATCATTCTAAAAAAATTTGTGGTATATCAAATAAAACTCAAGTCATCATCTGGAAACAATTACATAGATATGTGTTTTTAAATAATTTATCTAAGGGCCATTACTCTGGAAAATGAAAAGGCCTCATTATTTTATCATCAAAAGTAAATTTGACCCATGGTTTGTCAAAATTGTTGATCATACACAAGATGTACATGTACATAAAAAAACCTCAAAAAGATGGCTGGACAGCAGGACAGATGGACAAAACATTAACTAATTGCTTCCTTAAATCTATTCTGAGATCATAAAAATATACCAAAAAAGTCACACAAGGCATAAAAACAATTATGACATGACATTTTTTCATATAAATCATCAGTTTATTGTACTAACATTATATAACTGTTCTTATTATATATCTATGTACATGTATATGTGTGTGTGTGTCTGTGTGTGTCACAATAATGGTATATATAATACAGTCAAACCTGTATTAAGAGGTCACCTTTGAGACAAAGAAAAAGTGTTTTTTTTAAGACAGGTGATCTCTTAAAGAGGTTCAATTCATATGAAAATTTCAATGACAGGACATGAAAAGGGTGACCTTCTAATGCAGAAGACTGCTTAATAGAGGTGACTGCATGGGCAGGTTTGACTGTACTAAGATGAAAATAACAGACATGTATGATACATGAATCCACATCCAACACCCTGTTTTATAACAAAATTCAACATAAAAGTTCCATTAAAAGATTTAATAGTTTTTTCCATCCCAACACACAGACTATATATTTCTTGTTTAATATTATCATAAAACTGCATGATAGAAATTTAAATTAAGCAGTAATTCTAAAGTTGATGATCCTAATGTCCACAACAAATATGAATCATCCTCTCATGTCTCATGTTACAATAAATGTACTATTTTTTATTAATAAATTACTGCAAACTCTGACAAAATAGAAGACGATGACTTAAAAAGCAGACGAAATTTCAGGATTAAACTTTCCTGTGTCTAAACAAAAATAAATAGTAAAAAAACTTGATTCTTTTTAACCCAAACAAACACTAAAAGTATATGAGAAGTACAATGAAAGTAAATGTCTGTAGTTAACTACCTAGAGGCTAAAAAGTTTAATATGCTGGTTGCAGACCATAATGTTGTAATAAAACATTTAAATTGATATAATATCAATAGTCATGAATATCTAGAGAAATTAAATGATCTTCATGAGAGACCCACTGATAAAAATTAGAATTCAGCTATAGAAAGTAAGTAATCAATGAACGAATACTGTATATACCAGAATGCAGGATCAGTAATTAATTAATAAGTTTTAGGCCATAATAAATAAATTTAAATTTACTTGTTGACTCAATACAATCTACCAGAAAAAAAGGTGCTTACTCAAATCTTTTTATTTTTCAAAAACAAATGTATTTTGTTTTTATTTCAGAATATTTCCAAGTTCCATAGAGATTAGGTATCTTATTTCAGATTGTAACACATATCAAAAGAATAAAAAATTGCCCTACCTATCTACCCATATCCAACACACATGGGTCGTGTTTGGACAAACTAACATTTAGATGAGTGTGGCCTTAGAGTTCTGATTATGGGTGAGTAACATCATTTTCAACAATATCTAAGTCATATTCTGGCAGTCAGTTTTATTGGTGAAGGCAACCAGAGTACTGTACCAGGAGAAAACAAACTGCCCTGTAGCAAATCACTGACAAGCTTTATCACACAACATTGTATCAAGTACACCATACAATTTACAGAATCATTCTCACAACGTTAGTACTGATAGTCACCGATTGCATAGGTAGGTGTAAATCCAACTACCATATGGTCAAAGGCCACCTTCTACGTCCACCGACTAATGTTCTAAATATCTCTTAAAGATTTAACTATAGCTGGAAAATGATAGCCTCTATGTATAATATTTTCATTAATAATATACATAACAAGTCCAGAAGTGTCAGACTTACAGTAAGTAGCTTTATGACCAACATCTCCGTAGAAACAGATATATTATTTCAATTAATGGAATTACATTTGTATACAATATTTATATAGTGGTAAGGACAAGATTACCATCACGTTATTACAGATACATGTACATGTATAGTCATAATCTGTATTAAGAGGTCACTTTTGGGACAAAGAAAATGTGGTCTTTAAGACAGGTAACTTAAAAAAAAGAGATTAAATTCATCTGAAATTTTATATGACAGGACAAGAAAAAGTGACCTTTTAATACAGGTGACTGCTTAATAGAGGTGATGGCATGTGAAGGTTTAACTGTACATGTAAACTGAACCAGTTGATAAGTATAAATCCACAGGATTATATAAAAGAAATATCATTTCCAAAATAAAAAAAGATCCTGATAGGGAAAACAAATAATGTCTTTATGTAAAATTTATTCGTGGGGGACAAATTTCCGTCAATTTAAAGACTTGATCAATCCACGAATTTAAGAATTCAACAACAAATTATAATGTTGCTTTTAATTTAAGGGAAAAACATTAATAAATAAACCATTTTCTTTATATTCCAATTTTTTTATATTCATTTTTTAGTTTAGAAATTTAGAATCAATGATTTTAAGAACCCACAAACATATCTTTAATGAGAAATCCACGAAAAATGGGTTCAACGAATTTAAGTTCAGAAAATTGTATTTAAATTAACTTTAAAAAAGGGAAATGACTTAATGACTTCATAAATAGTTGTATGGACAATGTTATTTACAAAAGCTTTCTACACAGATGTGAACCAATTTATCATCTTGTCATGGCCTAATAATATACAGTGAAACCTGTCTAAACCAAATCTTTCTTGGGACCAACTTTTGTGGTCAGGAGGGGTTATGGTGTTTAACACCAATTTCTGGAAAGATAGTTGTTAAGTTTATACAGGTTAAATTAACAAAGATTTCTTACATTAGGACCTTATTAAAAACTTGGTTTATACAGAATTCTGGTTAACTCAAGGGTCAATTTAGACACAAAATTGTATGAACATTGTGCAATAACAAAATCAATTAATTGGACTTATAGTCAAAGGCCAAGGTCAGTGACCCCAATGTTATATTCAGCCATGTCCTAATATTATACATACAAAATATGAAGGTGCTGGGCCTTACAATGATAAATTCTGCCCCAGAAAAAAATCAATTATTTGACCTCAAGGCTAAGGTCAAAACAAGATGTGTCTACAAACAGACAACACCTTGACAACAGTATATCCGATATGCAAATAACCAGAGGTTTTTTCCTTTAAAACTCAAGAAATGGTTTGGTGTTTTGCTAGAATATCCGATTATCCACAATATTCTAATATACAATATTGGAATAAGTGGAGTTGACTGTACCCCCTTGACTAAACTTTGTTAGGGGGGTATAAAGTCATATGGATAAGGTTCTGTACTTACAAAAGCTTTCTATACAGATGTGGACTAATTTGTCAGCTGTCGCAGCCCTAACAGTGACTCCTGGAATGAGTGGTTTATCCTCCTCCATATAATCTAAGTTAGACTGTATGACCGGCATGACCTCCTCGGCAGGCATTGGTTTAGTATTGGTGCATTCTGGTTGACAACATCCTACAAAACAGAACATAAAATATGACTTTGGTGTCACAGTTAGAAAAAACACTATCTGTGTACATGGTTCCTACTAACCGAAACGGAGCTGTCTAACCGTACCAGAAGTGCTGACAAATCTACTATCAGAAGAAAAACATACTCAATAATAAAATATGACTATCTGTGTGCATGGTCCCTACTAACCGAAATGGAGCTGCATAGCCATACCAGAATTGCTGACAAATCTACTATCAGAAGAAAAAGTGAGTAAAATGACCACCTATACTTTGTAAATAAACTTGAAACATTGGATGTACATCACAGTAACACATGAGTGTATATTTCTGATTAAATATGACAACAATGGCAGGGCATTGACTAGTATTGATGCTTTCTGACAGAAAATATCCTACAAAATAGAACAGAAATGTTATGACATCCTTCTATTAAGTATTGGTACATCCCTGATACACAAGATATGATCTCCTCTAAAGGCATTGGTTAAGTAAAAGATACAGTACTTTGATAACAAAAGAAGTAGCCTGTATTGAGAGGCCTGTTTTTCTGGATAAGCAGCCAAGCGAAAGAGTCTGAGGCACTTGTGCCAAGAACTCTTTTGTTAAGGTGTGAATCTACAAAAAAAAGTATAATATGTTTAATTGCAGGCAACTGCTCTTGTTATCAAAACATGTATCTTACTTGTACAAAAATTGTGCTTAAATAACATTAATTAATTTTAAAAACTACTAAAATTAACCCAGAACACCCTTTTCAAAAACATCCTGGAACAGTCACTGAATTTTCACTTTAATTTATATCAGGTAATATTCTCAGGCCTATTTGTTCAGTAGTTGGATTTACAACTACCTATGCAATCAGTGCCTATCACCACTGATGTTGTGAGTTCGAATCTCGGTCAGGGTGAGGTGTACAACATTATGTGTTAATGTTTGTCAGTGACTTGCGACAGGTTGGTGGTTTTCTCCGGGTCCTCAGGTTTCCTCCATCAATAAAACTGACTGCCATGATATAACTGAAATATTGTTAAAAGTGGTGTTAAAAACCATCAAACAAACAAACAAACCTATTTGTTCATCTTTATATTTGTTAAGGTCATCGTACGATTTACCTTTATAAATACAATAAATACAAAAATGAGTATCGTAGAAAAATTAGAGGCCGCTTTCACAATAACTCTACAGTATGTATTTTTGCATTGATATTGGTACATCCTTGATACACTAGATTTGAACTCAACTCCTCCACAGATACTGAATAAGTATTGGTACATCCTTGATACACAAGATATGACCTCCTCCTAAGGCATTGCTTATGTGTTAGTGCATTCCTAATATACAAGATATGACCTCCTCCACAGTCATTGGTTAAGTAATGGCACATCCCTGATACACAAGATATTACCTCCTCCACAGTCATTGGTTAAGTAATGGTACATCCCTGATACACAAGATATGGCCTCCTCCAAAGGCATTGGTTAAGTAATGACAAATCCATGATACACAAGATATGACCTCCTTAACAGGCATTGGCTATGTATTAGTACACCTTTGATACACAATATATGACCTCCTCCACAGTCATTGGCTATGTATTGGTACATCCCTGATACACAAGATATGACCTCCTCCACAGTCATTGGTTAAGTAATGGTACATCCCTGATACACGAGATTTGACCTCCTCCACAGTCATTGGATAAGTAGTGGTACATCCCTGATACACAAGATATGGCCTCCTCCAAAGGCATTGGATAAGTAATGGTAAATCCATGATACACAAGATATGACCTCCTCCACAGTCATTGGCTATGTATTGGTACATCCCTGATACACAATATATGACCTCCTTAACAGGCATTGGCTATGTATTGGTACATCCTTGATACACAATATATGACCTCCTCCACAGTCATTGGTTAAGTAATGGTACATCCCTGATACACAAGATATGACCTTCTCCACAGTCATTGGTTAAGTAATGGTACATCCCTGATACACAAGATATGGACTCTTCCAAAGGCATTGGCTCAGTAATGGTAAATCCATGATACACAAGATATGGCCTCCTCCACAGTCATTGGCTATGTATTGGTACATCCTTGATACACAATATATGACCTCCTCCACAGTCATTGGTTAAGTAATGGTACATCCCTGATACACAATATATGACCTCCTTAACAGGCATTGGCTATGTATTGGTACATCCTTGATACACAATATATGACCTCCTCCACAGTCATTGGTTAAGTAATGGTACATCCCTGATACACAATGTATGACCTCCTTAACAGGCATTGGCTATGTATTGGTACATCCTTGATACACAAGATATGACCTCCTCAACAGGCATTGGCTATGTATTGGTACATCCTTGATACACAAGATATGACCTCCTTAACAGGCATTGGCTATGTATTGGTACATCCTTGATACACAATATATGACCTCCTTAACAGACATTGGCTATGTATTGGTACATCCTTGATACACAATATATGACCTCCTCCACAGTCATTGGTTAAGTAATGGTACATCCCTGATACACAATATATGACCTCCTTAACAGGCATTGGCTATGTATTGGTACATCCTTGATACACAATATATGACCTCCTCCACAGTCATTGGTTAAGTAATGGTACATCCCTGATACACAATATATGACCTCCTTAACAGGCATTGGCTATGTATTGGTACATCCTTGATACACAAGAAATGACCTCCTCAACAGGCATTGGCTATGTAATGGTACATCCTTGATACACAAGATATGACCTCCTTAACAGGCATTGGATATGTATTGGTACATCCCTGATACACAATATATGACCTCCTTAACAGACATTGGCTATGTATTGGTACATCCTTGATACACAATATATGACCTCCTCCACAGTCATTGGTTAAGCAATGGTACATCCCTGATACACAATATATGACCTCCTTAACAGGCATTGGTCAAGGGGATAGTGTCTGCAACCTGAGCTTCTTTTCTTCTGGCATTTTTTAGGTGAATCTTTAAGATTATACATTGAAAATATAATAATAAAAAGTTTCACAGCATGTTTCTGTTGAAAATGGTGCTATCATCACTAGTTAGACATGCCGTACATAGTCATTGACTGTGTTTGCATAGAGTTTACCAAATTATACGTCTTTAGTATTTATCTACAGAAAAGGGGGTACAGAATAGAATTATTTGTTAATAACTCTTGATCTAAGAACCATAAGAACATTCTTTAATTCCAACCAATGGTCATGTTGATGCCCTTATAATGTTGATTCTTGTTTTTTTATATCTAGACAAAAACTTATTTTCTGTTCTATTTTCTAACCAAATACGATAAATTTCTTGTGGGAACTTTTCTAATCGAAAACAATAATTTATTGTGGGAACTATCATTAGTTCTGCATTCGTCTCTTTTTTCCCCCCCTTTTTCTATACATCAACTACACCTGTACATTTGTGCATTGGGAAATCAAGTAAGGTGTGGACATAAAAATATCCCCTTTAGTCAAGAATTGTCTTTTTATCTTTTCAAAGTATCTCACAGACAAATGTCAAAGTTCCAGATTTCTTTAAACATTAGTATATAAAAATATTATATTAGCACATATTGAAATATATCTGTTAAAATTGTTATAATTCAAACAGAATTATTTTAATTTTAAATGGCTTATATATTACAAGTAACAAAGGCAATTAAAAGCAATTTAAAATTCATAATAAATCATAAAATTAAATATATCATATAAAAACAATTCAAAAATTCCCATACATGATTTTTTTAGGTTTCAAATTTCAAAATATTTTAAAAAGTAGTTTATTATAAATAATACAAAAAGGACTTAAAATGGAAAATGAGTATCAATATTACACAAACCTTTAAACTTACAAGTTCCTCATTATCCCTATCAGGTAATATCTGCTTGACATGTAATGATTGATCATCATACCTGTCTGACAAATATTACACTCAATTACATATGCATAACATCCAATCAATTTCAATTATCAGGTGTAAATTTCAGGAATTTCTCCTTATTTTGTATTTTTTCTTACAAATGTGAGGTAGTGACTTATTTTTCTCACCTCATTTTTTTTTACCTTTGAATTAAATCAGATATAATCCCCTTCTTTTCTTTTAATGTCTCATGTAAAATTATGTATTCTTTATAGTTTGTCACATTAAAATTAAATAACATTTGACTAATAATTTATTTATGTTTCTTGCATAAGGAAAAAATAACATTGATACATATCTGTTTACATATGTAATAATAATACATCATGCTATTTAGGTGATTCATTACTTTGCAGTATAAGTCAGCCATTGCTATCCTGTTTAGACCCTTTGGTTTATTTGCTTCCAATGACTTTTAAAGTATTTGGCTTTCAAATTTTTTGACTGCAGGTACCTCATGAAGGTTATTCCAGAAACTAGCATTATTGGATATAAAAATTTTTGACTGAAGGTACCTCATGAAGGTCATTCCAGAAACAAGCTTTATTAGATATAAAAAATTTGACTGAATGTACCTCATGAAGGTTATTCCAGAAACGTGCGTTATTAGATATATTTATGTTTGAAATTGACAGTTCAGAAATAATGTACCGGTAATTAGAGGTATTATTAAAACTTAGAAAAATCCATATTACACCCCATGTAATACGGCACACATTATGACACCCCCCCCCCCCTCCCCCCCGCCCATGTAATACGGATCAGGTTACTACACCCCTGGGATATATGACTTGTTACATTTCGAATTTATCACATATGCAAAATTAAACATATCTTGAGTAAGTATATGATAATGAATGTTAATATCAATCCAGAAAATAGTGACAACTGTAATATCAGTTAAATGCTGTCACCCCAACAAACCCAACTGTATACCTATATAAAGTCAGACTGTATGTATATTGTCAGATCATATAAGTATGGAGGCCATACACATGTGGTCCAAATACTAATATGTCTGTGCTTGTATTTAAAACGTAGATACATGTATCTAATTTAGTGTGTGTGACGCATTTCTTGAATAACTTTCGCGGATAGTGAAAAGACTGGAAGTCTAAATAATTTAAAAATTATTGGGAGCAACTAAACCAGGCCTATACAGGGTAGCCAATAACGGCTAAGGTGAACTGATAGGTAGTTATTGCAAAGGAACTCACAGCCTTAGTAGTGATAGGTAGTTATTGCATAGGAACTCACAGCCTTAGTAGTGATAGGTAGTTATTGCATAGGAACTCACAGCCTGAGTGGTGATAGGTAGTTATTGCATAGGAACCTCAGTGGTGATAGGTAGTTATTGCATAGGAATCTCACAGCCTGAGCAGTGATAGGTAGTTATTGCATAGGAACTCACAGCCTTAGTGGTGATAGGTAGTTATTGCATAGGAACCTCACAGCCTGAGTGGTGATAGGTAGTTATTGCATAAGAACCTCACAGCCTTAGTGGTGATAGGTAGTTATTGCATAGGAACCTCACAGCCTGAGTGGTGATAGGTAGTTATTGCATAGGTACCTCACAGCCTGAGTGGTGATAGGTAATTATCGCATAGTAACTCACAGCCTTAGTGGTGATAGGTAGTTATTGCATAAGAACTCACAGCCTGAGTGGTGATAGGTAGTTATTGCATAGGAACTCACAGCCTTAGTGGTGATAGGTAGTTATTGCATAGGAACTCACAGCCTGAGTGGTGATAGGTAGTTATTGCATAGGAACTCACAGCCTTAGTAGTGATAGGTAGTTATTGCATAGGAACTCACAGCCTGAGTGGTGATAGGTAATTATTGCATAGGAACTCACAGCCTTAGCAGTGATAGGTAGTTATTGCATAGGAACCTCACAGCCTGAGTGGTGATAGGTAGTTATTGCATAGGAACCTCACAGCCTGAGTAGTGATAGGTAGTTATTGCATAGGAACCTCACAGCCTTAGTAGTCACAGGTAGTTATTGCATAGAAACCTCACAGCCTTAGTAGTGATAGGTAGTTATTTCATAGGAACTCACAGCCTTAGTAGTGATAGGTAGTTATTGCATAGTAACTCACAGCCTTAGTGGTGATAGGTAGTTATTGCATAAGAACTCACAGCCTGAGTGGTGATAGGTAGTTATTGCATAGTAACTCACAGCCTTAGTAGTGATAGGTAGTTATTGCATAGGAACCTCACAGCCTGAGTGGTGATAGGTAGTTATTGCATAGTAACTCACAGCCTTAGTGGTGATAGGTAGTTATTGCATAAGAACTCACAGCCTGAGTGGTGATAGGTAGTTATTGCATAGGAACCTCACAGCCTTAGTAGTCATAGGTAGTTATTGCATAGAAACCTCACAGTCTTAGTAGTGATAGGTAGTTATTTCATAGGAACTCACAGCCTTAGTAGTGATAGGTAGTTATTGCATAGGAACCTCACAGCCTGAGTGGTGATAGGTAGTTATTGCATAGGAACCTCACAGCCTGAGTGGTGATAGGTAGTTATTGCATAGGAACCTCACAGCCTTAGTGGTGATAGGTAGTTATTGCATAGGAACCTCACAGCCTGAGTGGTGATAGGTAGTTATTGCATAGGAACCTCACAGCCTTAGTGGTGATAGGTACTCATTGAATACACAGATTTAAATCCAACTACCATACCATCATGATTATTGGGATATAAAAGAAAATACATTGTTTACATAAATAGATAGTGACTGTATCATAAAATGATCCTATGCAATGTATAATCTAAAATGTCGAATTAGATTGCTGTCAAATTAATAAAAAAATACATTTGTATATATCAGACTTTTGGGAAAAAAAATTCAATAATTTTCTGCAGGACCTACTGAAATTGTGCAGGACCGGAATTTACAAAATTCTAAAATTTAAACGGAATCGGTGATGGGAACAATAAAAACCTGACCCGCCATGTTTTCAAATATAAACACACGAAATGGTCGTGTTGATGCATCACAGCCAGTTTAAACTATAAAAATACAATAATTAATAGAATTACCATGGAAACAGTTGCATGTTTAAGAAGTAAATGTCATTTGAAGCAGAATCTAATTCCGAGTTGACCGTGATCGTTCCGGCATACCAGTTGCATTTCCGATGCAAAACAAAATACACAAACAAAAAATTTTGTCCGACACATGGACTGGCATACTTGGCAGTATTGCCGGTCCTTGTGATTTTCTGCCCGCTCGGTCCGACGAATTCCCCACATGCTTAGACACATGTATAATGATGACCTTTAGTTTGACCTTACATGACAAGGTATCACCTGGGTTAATGAAGCTATATTTTTATATAGTGGATCTGACTGAGGGGGTTAAATGGATGGTCATTATGTTAAGAGAATTGGTTCTGCAGTGTACCAACTGTGTGTTTGGAATCCCGCAGAGGCAAGAAAACAAATACAAAAAAAAATAAATCTAAAATAAATAGTTGAAAATGTATATGATATACTTGTTCGTTCTGTTCAAAATACACAAAGATGTCACCACAATTGTAGATAGAAAATTAACCAAAAACTAGACATATATTGAAAATACAAAGATGCCATAAGAATTAAGACAGAAAATAAACCCAATATCTACACCAATATGTATTGGGTTATCTACATCTGGGCATCAAAACTTTACAACTCCTGATATACTCAAAGGGATAAATATTTACCAAATAATCAAAAAAGATCAACAAAATGACAGCTACATAAACTACTACTTTAAAAAAAAATGTCCTTGTTCATGTCATGGCCCTTCAACTAAAGATATGAGTAACAATTTCTGAAGAAAAAATTAATCTCACTCTTCTTTTGTGTTAGCTGAATTTAATTGGAAAAACACATTATAGAAAAAAAAACTTCAACATTGAAGATTTGTTTTGACAACCTATTAATAGTTAAATAATAAATTATTGACATAGATCTGGTACATAAGTACTTGTACCATAACAGAAACAAACACAATCTAAACAGTAATGGCTAGAAATCAATTCCTAAAATCTGATTCAGTGACGAAAGAAAGAAGAAGAAAAAAGATAGAGAAACATAACCTAACAGTATCAGGTCAATAAACCTGTATATATTTATGTTATTTAACATGCAGAGGGTTTCCTTCTCTGAAGTGATGATTACATGTAGATAACAAAGTGGAATGAAATGATTTGTTTCAAATTAAAGACATTTGGTTTTTATTATCAACATAAATGTTTAAGTAATATTTGTGTAAAGAAGTAGGTATTTCAGTTAAGTACACAAAAGATGAAATGAGGCAATCATATTTTTATATTACAACAGTAACATCTGTGCCATTTTTTTTTTTACATTTCTGAATTTATTATCAGTTGAATTTTCAGATGCAAACACATGACTAAAACATAAGGGTCTTTTCTTTTTTACAAATGTATAATATAATGTAATATCTAAAAAAAAAAACCACTAAACTTTCATTTTTGTGTATTGGATTGCAGTGATTTTCCGACTGCGTTTTTGGGGCAGATCAGTCCCAATGTGAAAAAGGCTCTTTTTTTCCCAATGTAACGGAGGAAAATTCCCAATAGCGTGGTGATAAAATTATTCATAAAAATCGTCTATGAAAGCATTTTCTAGTTTATGACCTGGTTACTGTTTGTTTTGATTATGCAAGCGAAATACTACGCACAAGATACCGGGAACCAGTACAGTATATTGGGTCGCTTAATTTGTTGAAAGTGGTGTATACCGGACTGTGATAAAACTTCAGAAAAACGAAAGCGGAAATTGTAGTATTTGGAATAAATTTTTATATTGAAGATGTTTATTTAAATAAATTTAATATAAAAAATAGTAAATATGTCCTGGGATTTACGTTGTTTGATATTTTGTCAATTGAGTTTTCAAGATAAAATAAAAATGTCACGATGTTGATAATATGTTAAATTTTTTTTTACCAGTAATGACGAAAGCAAGTATAGGTAACTGGATCCTTTGGATTAAAAAAAAGTTTTTACTGCCCGAGAGCAATGAGGTTGATGACGTTAATAAAGTTTGTGCTTTGAAGTGAGTCTGATCCACTAACGGTCACCAACACTAGTACTGATACACGGTGTTAAGCCCCTTTTGACAAAAATTACATGGGAAAATAGGATTTAAAAAAAATGAAAATATAGGATAAATATAGGGTAAATTTAAAATATATTAGCAAAAAATACATGCCCTTGATCACTTGACACCCTGTGTCCATGGCCCCCATGAGTTGAATGCCTTGTTACCACTGTCACTGTCAGTGTGACTTCAGAAACGACAAATTCAAATTCTTTATTATCTAACACAGCTTCAAATGACATCCAACAACATGTAAATAGTGGGAATGTTGATAATGATTCCCAATCTGACTGTCACTCTGATTCAGACAGTTGTGCTCCAGAGGTCATAATACCAGATGCCAGGGTGTTCATTTCAATAAAAAATGAACAAAAATTCCCATGCATGACAGTGTGGCACACCAAGGGTATTAATGTAAATTTTGTGAACTGTTTTGTGGTCATTCTTCCTCATCACAAGAATTTGTTACTGTTGGTATTAACCTTGGTACAGTATGATCACTATTCTATTACTGGACATCCAAACTAATAAATTTATTGCTCTTCCCATCTTTTCCCAATTTACATCATTTATGCACTAATTTTCCCAATTATAAGGGACCTGGACCCCAGATACAAATGAGCAGGAAAATCACTGGATTGTGTTTCTTTTATTATATTGTGGTGTAGTGGTGGGTTCTTATGTCATGTGTACATAATACACTGTTGTGTTTTGTGTTTTACATAGTATTGCATTT
Source organism: Bathymodiolus brooksi (assembly GCA_963680875.1). NCBI lineage: Eukaryota > Metazoa > Mollusca > Bivalvia > Mytilida > Modiolidae > Bathymodiolus > Bathymodiolus brooksi. The sequence continues at coordinate 69,650,460 of OY804576.1, read as the reverse complement.
GGGTGTTACTGTTTACTGTATTACATTTACTGTTTACTGTATTACATACATTTTTTGGTGTTTACTGTATTACATTTTTGGTTTTTATTGTATTACATTTTTACTGTTTACTGTATTACATACATTTTTGGTGTTTACTGTATTACATTTTTAGTGTTTACTGTATTACATACATTTTTGGTGTTTATTGTATTACATTTTTAGTGTTTACTGTATTACATACATTTTTGGTGTTTATTGTATTACAGTTTTACTGTTTACTGTATTACATACATTTTTTGGTGTTTACTGTATTACATTTTTGGTTTTTATTGTATTACATTTTTGGTGTTTACTATATTACATTTTTGGTGTTTACTGTATTACATACATTTTTGGTGTTTACTGTATTACATTTTTAGTGTTTACTGTATTACATACATTTTTGGTGTTTATTGTATTACATTTTTACTGTTTACTGTATTACATACATTTTTGGTGTTTATTGTATTACAGTTTTACTGTTTACTGTATTACATACATTTTTTGGTGTTTACTGTATTACATTTTTGGTTTTTATTGTATTACATTTTTGGTGTTTACTATATTACATTTTTGGTGTTTACTGTATTACATACATTTTTGGTGTTTACTGTATTACATTTTTAGTGTTTACTGTATTACATACATTTTTGGTGTTTATTGTATTACATTTTTACTGTTTACTGTATTACATACATTTTTGGTGTTTACTGTATTACATTTTTGGTGTTTATTGTATTACATTTTTGGTGTTTATTGTATTACATTTTTACTGTTTACTGTATTACATACATTTTTGGTGTTTACTGTATTACATTTTTAGTGTTTATTGTATTACATTTTTACTGTTTACTGTATTACATACATTTTTGGTGTTTACTGTATTACATTTTTGGTGTTTATTGTATTACATTTTTGGTGTTTATTGTATTACATTTTTACTGTTTACTGTATTACATACATTTTTGGTGTTTACTGTATTACATTTTTAGTGTTTACTGTATTACATACATTTTTAGTGCTTACTGTATTACATACATTTTTAGTGCTTACTGTATTACATACATTTTTAGTGCTTACTGTATTACATACATTTTTTGGTGTTTACTGTATTACATTTTTGGTGTTTATTGTATTACATTTTTGGTGTTTATTGTATTACATTTTTACTGTTTACTGTATTACATACATTTTTGGTGTTTACTGTATTACATTTTTAGTGTTTACTGTATTACATACATTTTTGGTGTTTATTGTATTACAGTTTTACTGTTTACTGTATTACATACATTTTTGGTGTTTACTGTATTACATTTTTACTGTTTACTGTATTACATACATTTTTGGTGTTTATTGTATAACTAATTATGTAATTTGTGTTTATCCTCACTTTCAGTAATTTTTTTCAGCTACAAAATGTATATCATAATGGATGAAAGCCTAGACATTATAATGAAGAGACCAGTGAAACTGACAGTCTTGTGATAAATGTCTGAAAACCTTAAAACTTGTGTTGGGTATCAGATTTTGAATCAAGTCAGTAGTATTAGGCGTGTGGTATGAAGTCAATAATACTGTGGCGTCTTACATTATATAGTTGTGTTCTCTGCTTTACAAGGTAAAACATTGTTTTGTATTATACTGTATTATGATAAATTGTAAACTAGTGCTAATATTTTAAGCCTATAACACAAAAAATTTTCTTATTACCAAGTTACTGAGCACAAGATTCTATACTTTAATTTTTTATCAAAATGTTGTAGCAAATCGCATGAGAATGATTCCTGCAGAATTGCAGAAAAGACACTGATATGACACTGTAAAATATTCCAACAAAACGGACAGCAACGATTCCTACAGTCAGGATACCATGTAAAAATTCTGGATTATCATGTGCAAGATGTATGAAGTCACTAAACTGACCGCTAATCAAATGTCCAATGTCTTACAGTAAGAACCAAACTCATCCTCCCATGAGACAAAAATACCTTCATTTAAGATAATGGTGTTCATAAAATGATCAAAGAATGAAAATAGCAGTTCCTTCAGTCAAGATACTGAACAAAAAAGTGTCATACATTAAACATGGTAAAGATGCTGCTGGTGTATACTCAATTTAAACTCAATAAAAAATGTTCTTGTAGCTAAGTTACTGTCCAAAATCCTATTAGAAAAATTATTGCAACCTAGTTTATAATGAGCAAAATATTTAAGTTATCTGATAAGAAAGATTATGGCTCTCAGGACAGTCAAAACATTGTCTAGCTTGATCTGGTAATCTAATTGAGAAAAGATCCTGCAGGCAATGAGAATATATTCTAGTTAATCCCATGTGATTCCTGAAGTCAATATATACTGATAGAAATATTCCAACAACACTATAAGGAACCAACCATTTTCTTATGGGGTGGGGTGTAATTCTTGTTTGTACATTTTTTTGTGTCTCGAACTAAACTCGCATGTATTTCTCCTCCAAAAAATTACATTTATAGGACATGTAGGGGAAAAAGGGGGAATATTGAAATATTATATTTTTTTTCCAGTCTGGGGATTTTAAAAAAAAAATTCCAAGTGGGTTGAATATTCAAACAAATAAAATGAGCTCCTCAGACTTTTAAAAAATATCACTAATGATAATAAGAATGATTTTTAGCTTCTACTAAAAATCTCCATTGGATCTCCAATTCTTTTTCTTATTTTTTTTTATTTTAGTACAAGTTTATGTATATGTGTGAAAATAAGTTTCTAACTATAAATGTATATATACACATATATCTGATCAAAACGATAAATTACTCAAGGAAAAAAACACACTTCTGTGAATTTTGTTGTATAAAATATATCAAGTCAAAATACATATGAATGATATACACACCTTTTTCATCTGGAATAGATCCACAGAACAATTTAATTTTCATTTTGAATATCACAATATTTTCTTTTGACTGCTGCGAGTTAGGAAAACGTTGGGTGGTTTTTTTTTTGTATAAATGTTCACAATAATAAGAAGTGACAAATATAGAGACAAAAATACTTTTTCACAGAATTCGAGGAGGATCAGGGTCGAGGATATGAATATGAAATAAAAACAAACAAAAACAAGATTAATGTCCGTTTCATGTTAAAAGGCATGATATGGACATAATGGTGTCACATGACACTAAGTCAAAAGAAGAAAGGTAAACAGGAAAGAAGGAAATGATCAGCAAAATTTGAAGATTCCTGAGAAGGAAGAATCCATAAATAACCATAAAAAAATCATTTTTTGAAATTACTTCAGTAATTCAACAGTTAATATAAATATAAGATTATTATATTACGGATACAGATCTCATTGGCCTATTTACTAACAAATATCAAAGTCTTTTAAAAGTTTTATTAGAGATAATCATCAGCAGTATGTCAAAAGATAATGACATATAGACTCAAAGTGGATAAATCAGTGTTTATACTTCAATAAAACAAGGATAACACTTACCCAAGGGGGAAGTCATACCTTGGCTCCAAAACAAAAACAATTAATTCACTAACACACCATACACAAACAAACAATGATAAATCTTTTAAGAAAGAAACTAGTTTATCCAAGGAATGTTAGAGATGTCAAGACTCGTATCTATAAAATTGAAATATTAGTATGTCATTTGATCTGGTGTTTATACAAATCAGCATATTTTGTTATTATTTACATAATGGAGCAGAGGTAATGCAGCTGGGTTTTAATTGTCTGGAAATGGCAACACACTCTCTCTATCTTTTTATAATGGTACATTTAAAATGGTAAAAAATAAAAAAAAATATATAATCTACATTTTTTGCACTATATATATAACATTCTGTTCCAAATTTCAGAAATTTGACAGTGTTAAATTCTTTGTTTTACTTAAACAATACATTGTTTTGTTCTGATATTCAGACTTTTTAAAATAACAAAAGAACAGAATTTATTATTACATGTAAGACACATGCTTTTATCACCATGCATACATACACCTGAGATCATTATTTACAACTACATATCAAACATTATTTATAGATTTTACCTGTGTGTTTACATCTAGAACCATGTTTCCACAAAAATATTGAAATTTTTGTTTTTATCAACAAATATATCAAAATATTTAACAGTTCAATACCTTCTTCAAATTCCTGACTTTGTTCCAAAGCCATTGATTGAATATCACACAGATCTATAATTTGAATAATATACAAAATCCACTCATGTTGACTTCAATGACCAATGTCCCCTCGTTTTCTGTTGACAATCGTAAAATGTCGTTCTATATCAATCAAAGCATCAGTGTGCCTTTAGGATCCTGAACATTATAATATATCATATCCCATAAAATCCAACAGAACAGTGTTATTTGCATAGTGCCCAGAGGAACATAACAGTTGTGATGGTAGGATTATTAAAACTATGTACTGCATCAGAGTGATTCACTTCCTTGAGGAGAGAGCTGTTGACTTATATTGTGAACCATTGGATAATTTTTATAGAACAACAGTCTCATTTTATAATGTATGCAAAATATACATAAAATTCATTATTTGTTTATGAAAATGATTTCAAGCTTGAATTAATGGTAAATATCAATAAAAACTGAATATATAAGTCTGCCTTTGATTTAAATACTTATATACATATACATCAGCTTCCTTATTGTCAATTGGTCAACTTGGCTGACTGATAGCTTCTTATTGGCTTAGGTTGTATCAGGTCAAGTTAATTTAATAAAGGTCATAGTTTAACTACATGTATTACTTGGTAAAGTACATGTATTGACAATGGACTGATTTTATACTAATTACATTTGTGTACTACATACAACAAATATATATCATATAAAAAAAAAAGGTTGTTTTATTTATTTATGACATTTTTTTTTATCTATATAAGATGCTCTTTTTATTTCATGAAACAGAGGGAATTAATTTTTTTTAATTTTTAGACAAAATAAAATATTTTGTAAATAGTTAAGCACGTATGCATATTGATTTTGCCAAAATATAATAATTTTTTTTAATCATTTTCAATAGCCATTTTTATTAAAGAATTATTACAACAAATTATCTGAGGATTGTTGATTGTTGTTATGTTTAAGGTCAAGTGATATTAGATTAGAAAGATGGATGAAGTATTAGTGAGATTTAATGGCTTCATATCTAAGAGGGGGAGGGGTCAAAGTTAGGTCATAAATCAGGTCATCAAATTTTGATTTAATGATTGATTGAATTAGTGTTGTTTAACATCAAGTATTTCAGCTATATTTATGATGAGAACAACTTTACAAATAATAAATCTTGCAGGGGAAAAACATTAGCAAAGAGATTCAAGGCCTATGGATGGATGTGAAGGGAAATTAGGGTTAGAGTTAGGGTTATGGTGTTTAATGCCACTTTCAACAATATTTTAGTTAATATTGGTGGAGGAGACCGGAGTAATCTGTCGTAAGTCACTGAAGAAAATCTTGCCTTACAACAGACCGCCTATATGACCACTTCTAAGAATCTGTCACTCATAAGGAACTTTTTCAAGTTGTCTTTAATGTGCAAGGAGTGTGTCATTTTCCAAATTCAAAGCACTAATTTATATTCCATTCTAACGACAAAATATGAATTTGAATCGCTCTGCAAGTGTGGTTGTACCTGGGTGAAAAAACATCTAAAAATATGAAAATTAAAAAATCTAAATCTTGTTTTTATGAAATAATTTTAGAGCATTTTCTGGACGTTTGAATTTTTTTGCAAATGTAAAATGCACATATCTTTCTTTATTCAATATAATGTATCGGTAATTTGTCCATGGAATAAAATTTACATATTTTTTCTTCTAAAAATAACCATTTTATTTGATGGTTTTGATTGTTCCTATCAATCAATAAGCCTGATGTAAATCGTGTCATGTCTATGTATATCTGGTCCCAAAACAAACAGCATGTTTCCAATAGGTTTCCTACAAGGTTGGTGGTATCTCTGACTATTATAGACTATAATACCTGTATGCTAAAAGTAATCAAGGACTTGCAGCTGGTCAATTGTTTTCTCCAGTTTCCTCCACCAATAAAACTGACCGCTATGATATAACTGAAATATTGTTGAAAGTGACATTAAACACCATAACCCTAACCCTAGCCATGGATATATGTCCTATATGCTACAATCTAGAAGTTGGTTACAGGATATGCTGTAACCATCTAAGTGTGATATTAAATTAAGCTACCTTTAATTATACAAGTTTGTAGAATGTTTGTTGTCTCAAATTTGTTTTTGGTTTGACTGATTGCAGTATTCTTGTGACTTATTATTGCTTGGTAGCTATAAATTGTCTCAAAATTATAAAATCATATTAAAATAACAAAAACCAAGAATCTAGTGATATATAAATATGTAGGATCTGATTTAAATAATTTAAAATGAATATTACAAATCTTGGATTTGTTTTTTTTTTGTTTAATGCCACTTTCAACAATATTTCAGTTATATCGTGGCAGTCAGTTTTATTGGTGGAGGATACCAGAGTACTGGAGAAAACCACCGACCTACCACAATTTACTGACAAATTTTATCAAACAGGATACCAACTTACAACTTTAGTGGGGATGGGCACTGATTGCATAGGTAGTTGAAAATCCAACCATCATATGATCACAATGGCCCTGCAACATACAAGACCTCATAATTTGAAGTCAGAATTTCAAGAATCATTTCAGTTAAAACACCCTTTCTGAACTCAAATGCAAGATAATCCCTTTTGGCTCAGAATGGTAGATTATGTTCCTTTAAATGTAGATCACGGAATCATGCAAAGTTTGTTGAAAAGATTCCACATTTCCTCCATTTTTTATACAGTTACTTGAACAATTCGTTTCATTAATAAAATGAAGAAATATCATTATCAACGTAAATCTGCAAGCTACTAATATACAGGGATGATTCTGGATAGAAAATAAAATAACTGTAAATCAATGAAAAATATCTCAAACCATCTTTCACAAATGGTCCATTTTTGACCAGTTCTGTGTGCAGCAACTGTCTGCAATTTCTCTCCAGAAGTAAATAGCTGAAATCAGTTAAATAACTGACAAAAATCATCCCTGATTATATATCTTTTATCTAGATATTTTTAATAAGCCACATGCAAATTATTAATTTATATTTAATTATGGACAAATGTCAGTTTATGTCAATTTGAGACATGTTTTACGAAAAATTTCAAAAATCTTTTTATTCTGAACAAAATGTTCATCCAAAAATCTTTTTATTCTGAACAAAATGTTCATTCCGAGCGAGGGTGGTTGGTTCAGAAAGGTTTCACTGAATCTAGGACATGTTTACTTGATTGATTGATTGATTGACATCAAGTAAGCATTTATGATCATAATAAGACTTAGTTTATAAACAAACAGTCACATGATCATGGAGGTAAACGGGTGGCACCGTGATGTGTCTTTATACTAAAGTTTTACTTATCACAAGAAAAAAAAACAGGATATCATAAACAGGAGCTAGAAAATATTGCCTTGCACCATTGGTAAGCTGCTACAAATGTTAGTTAATATGATGCATGGGGCAAGGTATTCTGCTAGTATGAGACTGCCATTTATAGCAGCTATTGGTAGTGTATTTGTACAACTCACACAAGCATTATATAGCTTCTCTAGCAGTGGTTATATCTTACAAGTAGGAGTGAAGCTAGGTTCCAGTTATATACCCTTTGTTAGAACACAAGTAAATTTTTCTCCATATATCAAGTTAGGCATGATCTATTTTTCATATATTCTGGCTAATCTTTTCTCTCTTTACCTGCAAGTTGCAGCAAATTGAATGTCAGATGGATGCAGCATAAATTATTTATGATATTGAGAAAAAAAGAAATAAACCAAATATGATCGAAAGACTAAGCTGAGCATGTAATACTTATCTAGTAATCATTGTCATAAACTAGTTGACTATTGGATAATAATCAAACCAAATCAATACACTTAATAATTAAGTACAGAACCACAAAATCAGTTAAGATGTTTCAAAAGAAGATTTTGGACCCTTTTCACCAGAGGGTTTTCATTAGAGAAGATATTTTCCATAGAGACCTATGTTAAAATAATGAGTGATGGAGGCCATCTTAGTTTTCTGAATGGCTTACATTAGAGAAGATATTTTCCATAGAGATCAATGTTAAAATAACTCGAGTGATGGAGGCCATCTTAGTTTTCTGAATGATACAGAAAAAAACATACTTTTAAATAGACCATCTAACGATCTTTCATATACATTTTAGGCTCCATCAGTTGACAGGTTTCTGAAGGGTCTTATGCTTAACTATGTTTCCTTTAAAATGAGTTATTGGCTACAAAGTAAAAAGATTTTTAAAACATTTTCCAATGGGTCTTATGTTAAAATTTGTCACATAGTGACAATTTTAAATCCACACAAAAATATGAAATTTGTAATGACCATACAATGACCTTTATGTACAGTTGAAGTTCAATCAAGTTTGTAGTTTCTCTGAAGAGTTTTTTTTTTTTTTTTATATATATACATTTTCATTTACAGAGTAGATCCTATGTTAAACTATGCCCTGCAGTGGTGGCCATCTTGGATTTTCAATTCACAGAGAAAAAAATAATAAACATTGCAAAGAATAATTTAATGATTTTTCATAAACAGTTTAGGCTCATCAAAATTTACGGTTTCAAAGACAAAACTTTGAATGCATGTTCCCATAATGTCCTTTGTGCAACTTTGTTCTGTAGTGGTGACCATCTTGGATTTCTCATCAACAACAAAAAAAATATTAACTTAATTGAGGGCTCTTGTAAGGAACATTACTACCAAGTAACAGTTCTATCACACATGTGGGTTCTGAGAAGACATTTTAAATTTTAGCCAATCAATAGCATAATTGGCTCTAGCAATTTGATGGGCCATCTGAGTAATAATTCCGCCAAGTTTGGTTCCAATTGGTATAGTGTTTTTTTGAGAAAAAAATTGAAATATGAATGCAGATGATGACTATCAGTCTATTGGTGCCAAGGGCCATGTGAGCTAAAAATAAATTTAGGTATTTAAATAGACAAGGCAAAACAGGATAGTTTTACATTCAGAGTTCCTAAATATGTAAGATGTCAACAAATAGCTATTCTCTAAATAGACTAGAATCCAAGTATAGATTTCACAGCATTGATTTTAGCTCATGCATTAAGATAAAATTTACCCAAATATAGAAATTCAATTTGTACTGGTCACATATTGATAGCAGTAAACACATTAAGTCCCTCTGGGTCAGGTGCTGTGAAACATATGTAAAATGGTCATTAGTCACAAGTCACTGTTTAATACAGGTTATTTTTATTTGCAATTTGGATGATTGAGACCTTAAAATGTCATAGGTCTATACAAGTTCAACTATTAATATATTGTTATTTAATGTCATCTATTGTGTATTAACATCAATATCTGATACATTGTTGCAATAACAAAAAGAAAATGAATCACTTTATCAGTACAACCTGTTTCTGATCTTACTAATGGTTTAATTGTCATTATAAAATTTCTTGATCAATTATGATAATTTCTTTTGATGTATTCAAACATAACTGGTCCTTATTGTGTAATATCTTCAGGTTACATTATCACAAATAAAGCCAACTTAAGAGTACTGTGTCACATGACCAAAAAAAAATCTCTGACCAACCATATTTCATCAATTTATATCACAAATTTCTACCATAATTAACTCAAACTGTAATTTAAAGATTTAAGACTCATGAGATACACTGTACCCTATTATAGAAAGTCAATTTATAGATTATGATCCAGTAAATATAGGGTAATAACTATATTTAGAATATAGCACAAGGGTCTGTATCTTTAAATCAGACTCTGATTATTATCTATGATACATTACAAGAATATTGATAACTCTCTAGTTTCATATGTAGTGGTTATTATTAAACAGAAATTTATCCAAATTTTAGAACAAGTAAAAACAAAAGAGGTTATAAATAATTTTACATCAATAGAATAGAGCATAAATCTTGTGATATACATTTAGTTGAAATACAAATGTATATATAATTTTTTCTTACATTATTTCATAAACAGAAAATAGTTTATTGATCAGGAAATGATAAATCAGGAAATGGTTAAATACGAAAATGACAAAACCCTGACAATCATATATCAAGCTGATCAGTGAAATTCCTGAGTGGGTATTAAGGCATGAATTCATGTCAGTGGTGTTAGGTTTGTGGTCAGAAGTCAAGGGATTAACCAATGAACCAGCTATGCATCAATCCCAATTTTTATTCAAATAACAAATAATAAAAAATAGACACCCTCCCCCCCCCCCCCCCAAGTGCAATAGTAGTGGAAGATTGTTGTTGAAAAATCCAAGATAAGGACCAGGCCCAACATCATAAAACTTTTGGATTATCAGCTTCAAACTCACACTCCAATATTGTACATCCTCCACCAATAAAACTGATCACCACAATATAAGTGAAATATTGTTGAAAGTGGCGTTAAACACCCTAACCCCTCCTAACCCACCCAAATATTGTACAATCAGAACACAGTACAGTCAAGCTTGCATTAAGAGATCACTTTGAGACAAAGAAAAAGTGGCCTTATAAGACAGGTGACCTCTTAAAAGAGGTTCAATTCATATGAAATTTTCTATGACAGCCAGACAGGACAAGAAAAGGCGACATTTAAATATAGGTGACAGCTTAAGAGGTGACCACATGGGCAGGTTTGAATCTAGTCAAACCTGTCTTAGTGACCACCTTTATTAAGCAATAACTTGCTTTATATGACCTTAATTTTAATTTCCCTTCAAAATACATTTCATATCAATTAAACCTGTATTAAGCGACCACCTGTCTTATGTGACCATATTTCACTGTTCCATTGCAAGGTCACATAAGACAGGTTTGACTGTATATACTCTATACAGTGTTTTGATTGACTTGTTGCATATAATTGTTCTCAGATTAAATCATTTGAAAGGCTTCAGCTTTAGTTTGAAATGAAAAAGGTCAACAGAAATCGATATAATATAGAACTATGATCAGTTCTAAAAAAAAATATTGTTTCATTATTGGTCCAGTGGTTGAAAAGAAGATAAAAATGATAAAAGCTAACATTCTAAATGGCACAGCACACATCCACCATCACAATAAATTGGGCACTTCATCCTATCATAAAAAAAATCTCTTATTTTATAAATACAACTAAATGTCAGCCATCCCTTTATAGTAATATAACCTTTTTTTTTTTTTTTTTTATCAAATCACCTTTCACAAGTACTTAGTCTGCTATTCATTCATCTGCCATGCATGGATACCACATTAGTGTCATATATTATTGAAACTTAATGTTAGGTTACCATCTTCCATTTTTTTTTTCTTCATTCAATAATTTGGAAATAAATATTGGTCAATAACCTTTGACCTTTTTTTTTCTCAATCATTTTTATTCTGTAGTGAATGGTTAACCAATCTGTGACAATTAAAAGTACATCATGTGACTCCGCTATAATTGGTCATAAATGATGGAGGTTAACTTTGGAATCTTTTTCTTTCTACGTCCAAATAAAAATCACATACAGTGTAAAAATCAATCAAGGTATACACACTTTACATAAGAAAAATGAGAAGGAATAATATGACTTGATTTCAGATAATTGTGATTTGGGGAACTTCCTCGTACTAAATGCACAGAAGAAGGAAGTCAAGAACACAACTAGTATTGATTATTACAAACTCAGAACAAAAACTATGATCAAATTGTATTCTCACAAATTCAAAAGCATCTTCCAATAATTCACCTAATTTTGCATCTTTCCAACAAGTTTTAATCTAATCTGAATAATGCTCTCTATATCTTTAAGTCACACAAAGCATGTGCAAAAAATAAAGAATTCCTCTGCTATTTTGTCAAACTTGAATTAAGCACTATCATCTCCATATATACTTTTATTCACTTAATAATGTATACCAGTAATTATTCAGAATACATTTAGTTTGCATCAGATAACAGTGGAGATGAATATTTGGTGTCACAGATGACCAATGAAGTTCCAGGATTAGTGTTACAGATGACCAATGAAGTTCAAGGATTGGTGTCACAGATGACCAATGAAGTTCCAGGATTGGTGTTACAGATGACCAATGAAGTTCAAGGATTGGTGTCACAGATGACCAATGAAGTTCCAGGATTGGTGTTACAGATGACCAATGAAGTTCCAGGATTGGTGTTACAGATGACCAATGAAGTTCCAGGATTGGTGTTACAGATGACCAACGAAGTTCAAGGGTTGGTGTTACAGATGACCAATGAATTTCCAGGATTGGTGTCACAGATGACCGATGAAGTTCAAGGATTGGTGTTACAGATGACCAATGAAGTTCCAGAATTGGTGTTACAGATGACCAATGAAGTTCCAGAATTGTTGTTACAGATGACCAATGAGGTTACAGGATTGGTGTTACAGATAACCAATGAAGTTCAAGGGCTGGTCTTACAGATGACCAGTGAAGTTCCAGGATTGGTGTTACAGATGACCAATGCAGTTCAAGGGTTGGTGTTACAGATGACCAATGAAGTTCCAGGATTGGTGTTACAGATGACCAATGAAGTTCCAGGATTGGTGTTACAGATGACCAATGAAGTTCCAGGATTAGTGTTACAGATGACCAATGAAGTTCAAGGGTTGGTGTTACAGATGACCAATGAAGTTCAAGGGTTGGTGTTACAGATGACCAATGAAGCTCTAGGATTGGTGTTACAGATGACCAATGAAGTTCCAGGGTTGGTGTTACAGATGACCAATGAAGTTCCAGGATTGGTGTTACAGATGACCAATGAAGTTCCAGGATTGGTGTTACAGATGACCAATGAAGTTCAAGGGTTGGTGTTACAGATGACCAATGAAGTTCCAGGATTGGTGTTACAGATGACCAATGAATTTCCAAGATTGGTGTTACAGATGACCAATGAAGTTCTGGATTGATGTTACAGATGACCAATGAAATTCAAGGGTTGGTGTTAGATGACCAATGAAGTTCAAGGGTTGGTGTTACAGATGACCAATGAAGTTCCAGGATTGGTATTACAGATGACCAATGAAGTTCCAGGATTGGTGTCACAGATGACCAATGAAGTTCCAGGATTGGTGTTACAGATGACCAATGAAGTTCCAGGATTGGGGTTACAGATGACCAATGAAGTTCAAGGATTGGTGTCACAGATGACCAATGAAGTTCCAGGATTGGTGTTACAGATGACCAATGAAGTTCAAGGATTGGTGTCACAGATGACCAATGAAGTTCCAGGATTGGTGTTACAGATGACCAATGAAGTTCCAGGATTGGTGTTACAGATGACCAATGAAGTTCCAGGATTGGTGTTACAGATGACCAATGAAGTTCCAGGATTGGTGTTACAGATGACCAACGAAGTTCAAGGGTTGGTGTTACAGATGACCAATGAATTTCCAGGATTGGTGTCACAGATGACCAATGAAGTTCCAGAATTGGTGTTACAGATGACCAATGAAGTTCCAGAATTGGTGTTACAGATGACCAATGAGGTTACAGGATTGGTGTTACAGATAACCAATGAAGTTCAAGGGCTGGTCTTACAGATGACCAATGAAGTTCCAGGATTGGTGTTACAGATGACCAATGCAGTTCAAGGGTTGGTGTTACAGATGACCAATGAAGTTCCAGGATTGGTGTTACAGATGACCAATGAAGTTCCAGGATTGGTGTTACAGATGACCAATGAAGTTCCAGGATTGGTGTTACAGATGACCAATGAAGTTCAAGGGTTGGTGTTACAGATGACCAATGAAGTTCAAGGGTTGGTGTTACAGATGACCAATGAAGTTCCAAGGGTTGGTGTTACAGATGACCAATGAAGTTCTAGGATTGATGTTACAGATGACCAATGAAGTTCCAGGATTGGTATTACAGATGACCAATGAAGTTCCAGGATTGGTGTTACAGATGACCAATGAAGTTCCAGGATTGGTGTCACAGATAACCAATGAAGTTCCAGGATTGGTGTTACAGATGACCAATGAAGTTCCAGGATTGGTGTTACAGATGACCAATGAATTTCAGGATTGGTGTTACAGATGACCAATGAATTTCAGGATTGGTGTTACAGATGACCAATGAAGTTCCAGGATTGGTGCTAGAGATCACCAATGAAATTCCATGATTAGTGGTAGAGATGTGTAATGAAGACACAAGATTGGTGTTACAGATGACCAATGAATACACAGTAAATGTATTTGTGCTACAAATGACCAATGAATACACAAGATTGGTGTTACAAATGACCAATGAATACACAAGATTGGTGTTACAGATGACCCATCAAGACACAGGATTGGTTGTAGAGATGATCAAGCAAGACACAGGATTGGTATTACACATGACTAATATACAATGTAGTTCAATGAATGGTGGTACATAAGTGCAAGGAATATTATGTTTGACGTAACAATAAAGATGCATGTGTTCTGCATCAGTTAAAAAATGAAGATTCATGTTTGCTGTTTGAGTTAAGCAATGAAGTCACATAACTGCTGTATCAATCATGCAATGAAAATGGATGTTTGCTGTACCAATCAAGCAATGAAGAGGCATGTCTGCTGTGTCAGTTTAACAATGAAGAGACATATCTGCTGGACCAGTAAGTAATGGAGATGTAAAATTGCTGTATCAGATTAGCAATGGGGATGCATGTTTGCTGTATTACTTTAGCAATGGAGATGCATGTTTGCTGTATCAGTAAATCAATAGAGATGCATGTTCATTGTATCAGTTTAGCAATGCAGATGCATGCTTGATGTATCAGTTTAGCAATGAAGATGCATGTTTGCTGTATCAGTTTAGCAATGAAGATACATGTTTGCTGTATTAGTTTAGCAATGAAGATGTATGTTTGCTGAATCCGTTAAGCAATGGAGATGTATGTTTGCTGTATCAGTTTAACAATGGAGATGCAAGTTAGCTGTATCAGTTTAGCAATGAAGATGCATGCATGCTGGAACAGTAAGCAACGGAGATGCATGATTGCTGTATCAGTTAAGCAATGGTGATGCATGTTTGCTGTATCAGCTTAGTAATGAAGATGTATAATTACTGTGTTAGTTGAGCAATGAAGATGCATGTTTGCTGTATCAGTAGGCAATGGAGATGCATGTTTGCTGTATCAATTTAGCAATGGAGATGCATGTCTGGTGTATCAGTTGAATAATGGAGATGCATGTTTGCTATATTAATTTAGCAATGAAGATGCATATTTGCTGTATCAGTTTAGCAATGGAGATGCATGTTTTCTGTATCAAATTAGCAATGGAGATACATGTTTGTTGTATCAAGTAGCAATGGAGATGCATGTTTGCTGTATCAATTTAGCAATGAAGATATGCTTGCTGTATCAGCTTAGCAATGGAGATGCATGTTTGCTGTATCAATTTAGCTATGGAGATGCATGTTTGCTGTATCAGTTTAGCAATGAAGATTCATGTCTGCTGTGTCAGTTTACCAATGGTGATGCATGCTTGCTGTATCAGTTTAACAATGGAGATGCATGTTTGCTCTATCAGTTTAGCAATGGAGATGCATTGTCCGGTGTATCAGTTTAATAATGGAGATGCATGTTTACTGTATCAAATTAGCAATGGAGATACATGTTTGCTGTATCAATTTAGCAATGAAGATTCTTGCCTGCTGAATCCATTAAGCAATGGAGATGCATGTTTGCTGTATCAGTTTAACAATGAAGATGCATGTTTGCTGTATCAATTTGGCAATGGAGATGTAGGTTTGCTGTATCAATTTAGCAATGGAGATGCATGTTTGCTGTATCAATTTAGCAATGGAGATGCATGTTTGCTGTGTCAGTTTACCAATGGTGATGCATGCTTGCTGTATCAGTTTAACAATGGAGATGCACGTTTGCTCTATCAGTTTAGCAATGGAGATGCATTGTCTGGTGTATCAGTTTAATAATGGAGATGCATGTTTGCTGTATCAAATTAGCAATGGAGATACATGTTTGCTGTATCAATTTAGCAATGAAGATTCTTGCCTGCTGAATCCATTAAGCAATGGAGATGCATGTTTGCTGTATCAGTTTAACAATGAAGATGCATATTTGCTGTATCAATTTGGCAATGGAGATGCATGTTTGCTGTATCAAATTAGCAATGGAGATGTAGGTTTGCTGTATCAGTTTAGTAATGAAGATGTATATTTGCTGTATCAGTTAACAATGATGAAGCATGTCTCATGGAGCATTAAGCAATAGAGATATATGTTTGTTGTATCAGTTAAACAATGGAGATGCATGTTCATAGTGCTTGATGTAGCAGTTTAGCAATGTAGATCCATGTTTGCTGCATCCATTAAGCAATGAAGATGCATCTTTGCTGTATCAGCTTAGCAATGGTGATGCATGTTTGCTGTATCAGCTTAGTAATGAGAATGTATATTTGCTGTATCAGTTTAGCAATGGAAATGCATGTCTGCTGTATCAGTTTAGCAATAGAGATGAATGTCTGCTGTATCAGTTTAATAATGAAGATGAAAGTTTGCTGTATCAGTTTAGCAATGGAGATGCATGTTTGCTGTATCAGTTTAGCAATGGAGATGCATGTTTGCTGTATCCGTTTAGTAATGGAGATGTATGTTTGCTGTATCAGTTTAGCAATGGAGATGTATGTTTGCTGTATCAGTTTAGCAATGGAGATGCATGTTTGCTGTATCAGTTTCCAATGAAGATGAATGTTTGGTGTGTCAGATTAGGAATGAAGATGCATGTTTGATGTATCAGTTAAGCAATGGAGATTTGTGCATGTTTGCTGTATCAGTTAAGCAATGGAGATACATGTTCATTGTATCTGTCTAGCAATGCAGATGCATGCTTGATTTATCAATTTAGCAATGAAGATCTGTGTTTGCTACATATCCGTTAAGCATTGAAGATGCATATTTGCAGTATCAATTTAGCAATGACAAAGCATGTCCCATGGAGCAGTAAGCAATAGAGATGTATGAAGATGTATATTTGCTGTATCTGTAAAGCAATGAAGATACATGTTTGCTGTATCAGTTAAATAATGGAGATGCATGTTCGTGGTATCCATTTGGCAATAAAGATGCATGTTCGTTGTATCCATCTAGCAATGCAGATACATGCTTGATGTAGCAGTTTAGCAATGTAGATCTATGTTTGCTGTATCCATTAAGCAATGAAGATGCATATTTGCTGTATCTGTTTAGCAATGAAGATTCATGTTTACTGTATCAGTTTAGCAATGAAAATCCATGTTTGCTGTATCAGTTAAGCAATGGTGATGCATGTTTGCTGTATCAGTTTAATAATGAAGATGAATATTTGCTGTATCAGTTTAATAATGAAGATGAATGTTTACTGTATCAGTTAAGCAATGGAGATGCATGTTTGCTGTATCAGTTTAGCAATGGAGATGCATGCTTACTGTATCAGTTTAGCAATAGAGATGTATGATTGCTGTATAAGTTTAATGATGGTGATGCATGTTTGCTGTATAAGATTAGCAATGAAGATGCATGTTTACTGTATCAGTTTAGTAATGAGGATGCATGTTTGCTGAATAAGATTAGCAATGAAGATGCATGTTTGTTGTATCAGTTTAACAATAAAGATGCATGTTTGCTATTTCAACTTACCAATGCATATGCATGCTTGGTGTATCAGTTTCGCAATGTAGATCCATGTTTGCTGTATCAGTTTAGCAATCAAGATGTATATTTGTTGTATCAGTTGAGCAATGGATATGCATGCTTGCTGTATAAGTTTAGCAATGAAGATACATGTTTGCTGTATCAGATTTGCAATGGAGATGAATGTTTGCTGTATCAGATTTGCAATGGAGACGAATGTTTGCGGTATCATTTAAGCAATGAAGATGGATGTTTGTTGTATCAGTTTAACAATGAAGATGCATGCGTGATGTATCAGATTAGCAATGTAGATCCATGTTTGCTGTATCAGTTTAGCACTCAAGATGTATATTTGTTGTATCAGTTTAACAATAGAGATGCATATTTATTGTATCAGTTTAGTAATGAAGATGCATGTTTGTTGTATCAGTTTAACAATGAAGATGAATGTTTGCTGTATCAGTTTAGCAATGAAGATGTATGTTGTCTGTATAAGCTTAGCAATGAAGATGTATGTTGTCTGTATCAGTTTAGCAATGCAGATGCATTCTTGATGTATCAGTTTAGCAATGAAGATCCATGTTTGTTGTATTCATTAAACAATGAAGATCCATATTTGCTGTATCCATTTAAAAATGGAGATGCATGTTTGCTGTATCAGTTAAGCTATGAAGGTGTGTGTTTACTGTATCAGTTTAGCAATGGAGGTGCATGTTTACTGTATCAGTTAAGCTATGAAGGTGCATATTTACTGTAGCAGTTTAGCAATGGAGGTGCATGTTTACTGTATCAGTTAAACTATGAAGGTACATGTTTACTGTATCAGTTAAGGTATGAAGGTGCATGTTTACTGTATCAGTTAAGCTATGAAGGTGCATGTTACTGTATCAGTTAAGGCATGATGGTGCATGTTTACTGTATCAGTTAAGCTATGAAGGTGCATGTTTACTGTATCAGTTAAACTATGAAGGTGCACGCTTACTGTATCAGTTTAGCAATGGAAGTGCATGTTTACTGTATCAGTTAAGCTATGAAGGTGCATGTTTACTGTATCAGTTAAGCTATGAAGGTGCATGTTTACTGTATCAGTTAAGCTATGAAGGTGCATGTTTACTGTATCAGTTAAGGTATGAAGATGCATGTTTACTGTATCAGTTAAACTATGAAGGTGCATGTTTACTGTATCATTTAGCAATGGAGGTGCATGTTTACTGTATCAGTTATGCTATGAAGGTGCATGTTTACTGTATTAATTAAGCTATAAAGGTGCATGTTTACTGTATCAGTTAAGCTATGAAGGTGCATGTTTACTGTATCAGTTAAGCTATGAAGGTGCATGTTTACTGTATCAGTTAAGCTATGAAGGTTGTATGGTTGCATAATCAGTAAAGCAAATGAAATAAAATGTATATGTTTACTGACAAGAGATTACAACAAATCATTAGTAATTCTAATTCAGCTAAAATTAAACATACACGTATATTGAATAACACATGTAAAAGGTTTTTTTCTAACTCAATAGCAGCACATGTGTCACATATATTCATTTTTTTATCAGTTATGCCCCCTGTAACAGGTGTAAAAATTATCATTTTAAGATAAAATCAGCAGATAGCAGTTATTGTATTACTTAACTGTTTATATGTGTATTGATCATAAGTATATCATGACAAAAGGTAAACTTTCCAGGTGGTCAATAATGTATTGGGAAACAAAGAGGTATCTATATAATACATTTAATCTCTCACACATATAATGTATAATATACCAAAAAAACATGTATACATACTAAAAGCAGGTGCTGTTCCATTATTTGAAAATAAAAAAACACTAATCTGTATACAGGACATAGCTTTAGAATTGGAGCAGTCACATCTGCTGCCGCCGGTGGCGTACCCCTTGCAGTAATTCAATATATGAGTAGATGGAAATCCAATGCTTTCCAACATTATATACGATTGCACAATTTTTAAAACTTAATAAGTAGAGGTCAACATGACTTGCTCTACAAATGTTGTATTACATGTATAAGAAACAGTTTGGCCAACTTGTTGTTTGATAGAGGTCATGGAGTGATCTATCAGACTACCGATGTGTTGAAATGGTCTGATTTATAGTATTTGTAGAGGTCCACATGGCTTGCTCTGCATTTACGTGTTTTAAATAAATTCTTAATTTTTTGTTTTTCTCCATAACCTTTCTCTCACCAAGGCGTCCTCGGGTGGGGGATCCCTTATAGGGATGTTTGGCACTTTTTATATCCCACCTTTGCATATTATCTTGTCATTTATTCAACTTTGTTATATGTGATTATGTAACAATTGTTTATCAACAATTTTCGGTTTTTAATAAATGATTTTCATTCAACTTTTGAGTCTATATACATAAATTATGCAAACATAGCTCGGACTCCTGGGTATATATGGTTGTCGTCATCAAGTATCACTGGTATGTTGTTGTCGTCGTTGTTAGGAACCTTGCCTTACAAAAAAACATGTCATAACATATTCTAAAAACATATTATGTCTGAATACATAATGAGTGACAGTAACCTTGAACATGTAATTAAAACAATAACATTTCTAAGATCAGTGATTTTTACCTTAAAATAGAGGCTACTTAAATAATAGATAATATATATATAGTATCATCTCCTGATCCAGGTGAATGAATCTTTTCTAGTAAATATTATGAATCTTGACATCACTTTTTAAACAATAAAAAAATATTATGTAGATCAATTATTCAACAAAAAAAGATATATATATATATTTGTTCTGCCTATGGGTGGTTCCCCCCTGCAGTGTCGATCATCTATACGTGTTTTTATTCTTTTTTATACATGTCATATATGTTACTAATCATCAAAATCATTGTAAGTGTAAAATGTAAATGTCTGTAATTCTGTGCTCTCACAGGCTTCTTGATTGATTTAATAAAAACTATTCTATTCTATTCTATTCTATTCTATATTATATATTTTTGGGAAACGTTTGACATTTTAAAAGATGTCATCTTATCTGAGAAATTTATGACATTGTGAGAAAGTTAACATCTTTTTTTTAAATTAAAAATAGATAATTTAAATAATAAAATAACATAGTACACTATTAGAGGGTTTGGATTTTGAGTTTATGGTGTTTAACGACACTTTCAACAATATTTCAGTTATATCATGGCTGTCAGTTTTATTGGTAGAAGAAACCGGAGTGCCTGGAGAAAACCATCGACCTGCTGCAAGTCACTGACAAACTACACTATTAGAAATTTAAGAAATAAAGTTTGATATTGTCTTGAAATTATGAAAAGAAAGTTTAAACAGTGATGGTCACCAATTCTACCAAATATCAACAAAACAAACAATCACCTCTCATCTTAACTGAACTCACTGAACAAAACAAAAGACCATGACACATGACGTTGGAAATATATGACTTGGCTTGGGACAGGTACACACAAAAATTGGGTTCAAAATGAAGTTTACTGGTATATGCATCATTAGAATCATTGTAAGAAAGACTTATATAAATGTTGGGTAAAATTTATCCATACATGTCACAGAGAGAGAGAATATTTCTTATTTGTAACTAATTTTTAATTTTTAGAAATCTATAACATTATTTCCAAATTTTTTATTTTCTTGGAGATTCGAAATAAAAAAATAAATACTATATGGAAATTAACTACTGTGAACATATTGTAATAAACAAAACTGAATAAATTAGCCCTTATAAAGAAACACACATTGTATCATTCATTTTAATTTAAAAACAAGGGAATTATGATAGTGTAGCTTAAAAACTGCTATCCTGCATAGAGTGTGTGTGTGTGTGGGGGGGAGGGGGAAGGACCTTTTTCTGAATGATTCGATTAAGCCTTGTATTTTACAGGATTTCTGTATTTGCCAACTAAAACTTCTGGAATTAAGGATTCTAATACTTTGTGATTCAGGAAAAAACACCTTATTTCTAGAGGAAATCAGGATAATTTTGTTATCAGAATAAAGTAAAACAATTAATCTAGCTTCTACATCATTTACATCAAATACCCCTGTAGAAATTAATGGGTAATGGTACATATGTAAGTGAGTAGTTGTCTGCAACTACAGATTCTCACCAATGTGCTTCACATGGATGAACATATTTTTTTGTGCTCTCTTTTTTTTTTTACAAAGGAAAGAATAAGCTACCTTGAGAATTCTCACACAAACATTTGTTTGACAAATTGTGTATTGACCTGAAATTAACTTTATGACCAGACTTGAAACTTGGTAAGAACTACTTGCTGACCAGTGTTTCTGATCCCTAAAAGTAATTGAAGGTATAACATATCTCTAAAAATAAAAAGTACCAATTTCCTCACAATAAAAAGAACCCTAACTGAGGATAGCTAAAAATCTTTTTGCAAAATAATTCTACTGGATCAGTTATTCATTCAATGTATGTATCCATATTGTTTGCACGTTACACTCATGTCTGGTGTGTCTCAATTAAAATTTTGCTTAAGACAGTCATATTTAAATGCAATTTTGCAGTGGTACACAGTTGTTTTCTAGTTTTACCTTCACCCCTTACACTTGAATCCAACACAATTTATAATGTATATGGTTTTCAGAACATTTTAGAGTAAAATTTCACTATGAATTTCACAGGAATTGGGATAGAACGATTATTTTCACAAGAATTCGGGATGGAACGATTATTTTCACCGGAATTTTGGATTTTATTATCTAATTCTCTGTAAATCAGGATAAGACTCCCTCATACTCTCTCCCCTAAATATACCATACTGTAAACAGTACACCTCACAGTGATGTAATAAACAAAATGTGACAAAATTAAAAATAGTCAACTCAGCCACTTTTAAAACAGCACACTTCACTGTGCCACATTAAATACAATGCACTTTAAAGCAGTAAATTTCACTATGCTAGAATTAAAACTAACACACCTCACTGTGCCATGTTAAATACAATGCACTTTAAAGCAGTAAATTTCACTATGCTACAATTAAAACTACCACGCCTCACTGTGCCATGTTAAATACAATGCACTTTAAAGCAGTAAATTTCACCATGCTACAATTAAAACTACCACACCTCACTGTGGCATGTTAAATACAGTGCACTTTAAAGCAGTAAATTTCACTATGCTACAATTAAAACTACCACACCTCACTGTGCCATGTTAAATACAATGCACGTTAAAGCAGTAAATTTCACTATGCTACAATTAAAACTAACACACCTCACTGTGCCATGTTAAATACAATGCACTTTAAAGCAGTAAATTTCACTATGCTACAATTAAAACTAACACACCTCACTGTGCCATGTTAAATACAATGCACTTTAAAGCAGTAAATTTCACTATGCTGCAATTAAAACTACCACACCTCACTGTGCCATGTTAAATACAATGCACTTTAAAGCAGTAAATTTCACTATGCTACAATTAAAACTACCACACCTCACTGTGCCATGTTAAATACAATGCACTTTAAAGCAGTAAATTTCACTATGCTACAATTAAAACTAACACACCTTACTGTGCCATGTTAAATACAATGCACTTTAAAGCAGTAAATTTCACTATGCTACAATTTAAACTACCACACCTCACTGTGCCATGTTAAATACAATGCACTTTAAAGCAGTAAATTTCACTATGCTGCAATTAAAACTACCACACCTCACTGTGCCATGTTAAATACAATGCACTTTAAAGCAGTAAATTTCACCATGCTACAATTAAAACTACCACACCTCACTGTGCCATGTTAAATACAATGCACTTTAAAGCAGTAAATTTCACTATGCTACAATTAAAACTACCACACCTCACTGTGCCATGTTAAATACAATGCACTTTAAAGCAGTAAATTTCACTATGCTACAATTAAAACTACCACACCTCACTGTGCCATGTTAAATACAATGCACTTTAAAGCAGTAAATTTCACTATGCTACAATTAAAACTACCACACCTCACTGTGCCATGTTAAATACAATGCACTTTAAAGCAGTAAATTTCACTATGCTACAATTAAAACTACCACACCTCACTGTGCCATGTTAAATACAATGCACTTTAAAGCAGTAAATTTCACTATGCTACAATTAAAACTAACACACCTCATTGTGCCATGTTAAATACAATGCACTTTAAAGCAGTAAATTTCACTATGCTACAATTAAAACTAACACACCTCACTGTGCCATGTTAAATACAATGCACTTTAAAGCAGTAAATTTCACTATGCTACAATTAAAACTAACACACCTCACTGTGCCATGTTAAATACAATGCACTTTAAAGCAGTAAATTTCACCATGCTACAATTAAAACTAACACACCTCACTGTGCCATGTTAAATACAATGCACTTTAAAGCAGTAAATTTCACTATGCTACAATTAAAACTACCACACCTCACTGTGCCATGTTAAATACAATGCACTTTAAAGCAGTAAATTTCACTATGCTACAATTAAAACTAACACACCTCACTGTGCCATGTTAAAAAAACAGTACACTTCAATACACCACAATACAAAAAAAAGAACATTAACTTTCATTGTGGCACAATTATTTTAAGAACACTACACAATAGATAATTTTACTTCAAATTCATCAAACATTCAAGATATATTAAAGAAGGATGCTTTTGAACGGCATGAAATAATGTTCTCATGCAGCATCACAAAAATTGAGCATATTTGGGTGAGGAGATATTTCATTGAATGGGGTAAGTCAGCATACCAAGTTTGATACATACTGTAACAACAGTTTCAGAGGAATGCATTTCAATTAAAAACAGGTTCATATAGCTGGGGGGAATGGTCATCCTG
This sequence comes from Bathymodiolus brooksi, assembly GCA_963680875.1. Lineage (NCBI taxonomy): Eukaryota > Metazoa > Mollusca > Bivalvia > Mytilida > Modiolidae > Bathymodiolus > Bathymodiolus brooksi. The sequence goes on along the minus strand of OY804576.1, from coordinate 69,625,860 downwards.
GATAGAGAAAAAAGGAGAAATCTCTGCCAAGTTATATAGAGTTGAAAAAGCCAAATGTGAAGAATATAATTACACTACACTAACAAGAAAAACAAGTCAGTACCAAGTCATAGTCTACTTTTTCAAATAGTGACAAAATTTACTTGAAAACAGGAAAAAAAACTTTATTACACCAAGCAACGAAACAAAGAAGTGCTACTTCTACAGCAGAGGACATCTCCCCACATCAGTTAATATTTTTTAAACTCTCAATCTGGCCAGTATTTGGGGTTTTTTTCCTTCCTTTATCCTTACATGCTAAGCTTAGCAGAGAAGGTGGCATGTACCAATTTTACAAAATCTTTTATTTGACAGGACCAGGGATCAAATCCTGAACTCTCAGACCCGGCCAGATTGAAAATGTTTCTATAGAGCAAAATTAACAATCAAAATCAAGCCAGTCTGCGTTCCAACAAACAATGTTATTAAATATTCTCTTCAGATTTTTTTTTTTTCTAAATGGTAAATTAGTCAGATTTTTCTATTTTAAATGATTTTTTCTTTAATATTCATCTACAAAATTTCCATATTTAGCCTTCATAAATATTCAATTTACTTTGTCAACAGCTCATTTTTTTTAATAATTGAAAAAAACTTTTGGTTGTAACTGATGTTTTTGTACCGTTTTCCAAAATTTGGCAAACATATACCAGCACATGTATAATTGGAACAGGTACTTTTCATGCAGCAGCGTTCGTGTACTTAAACATAGCAAAAATGACAACTTACTAAAAGAAGAAGAGTAAATACAAAGGGTTATTGTCTAGGATTTTAAAATTCAATTGCTATGGAATATTGCAAAAATATTGTTTACAATGCTACAGATCCATTGATATAGTATTGTTTAAGATGCCAAGTAATGTTGCAAACTATTGTTTATAATGCTAAAGATCTACTGATCTTAAGATGCTTTAGCAATATTGCAAAAGATTGTTTACAATGCTAAGATCCATTCATATTTGCAAATTTTTTTTAAATATACACACAATTTCTATCATTTTATTTTTATTGATTCAGCTGTCATTTTATTAGATGCAAAAAAAAAGTTGTTGATTTGGAAAGCATAGAACCACTGAAAACCAAAAAACCCCTGGTCTGTCATAGTGGCATCATCTAAACACTGAAGGATGAACATGTTTATGAAGACAAATATGTCCTCCATTATTTCTTGTTTAGGTTAGCAATCCTCCATTCTCAACAAAAAAATAAATGATGATAAGAAATGGGTTTACCTGAGCCATCACTGCACATCGCTGGATAATTAGAAATAAGGTCCACTGTGATCATCCAACACCTGATCGCCTTATAAGCGTTTGTTTATACAACAGCTGTCCTCGTCCTCGACACCATCTACATTGTGTGAATGTAATGTCTAATTACACGCCAGATTTTCCTTCAATTTATGATTATGCAGGGATCTTCTAATCACGGTCGCAGATGCAGCATTTAAATAAAGAAACAAACTGAAAATAAATGTCTCCTATATAAAACCATATTTGATATGAAAACTATATCCTTCCATTTCTAGATTCTTTGATTATGACGACATAAAAGTATATATAGAGCATCTCCCCAGAAAGATCACAATTCTTTGCGTCAGACTTGGTATTGATTTTTTTCCTAGCTCGTCTACCTTCAGCTTGTCTCAGCCAACATATAACAGCTCTTTCAGCCCAGGTATTTGAATGTTGGTTGATTGATTTGGCCCAAATCTATACCCTGATATCTAAACAATATTGATCATATATAGCCTTATATAAAACATCTATAAATAGACTTTCTCTTAGATGTGTATGCTTAACTGGCATTTAATCATTATATTAATTTATGAGCATATAGCAAATTTCAAATCCAATATTTCTATTTATGCATTCACTCTTTTTGTACAGCAATATGATAAGGAATCGTGTAGCGATGAGGTTAACACTGTAGGGTTGCATTTCTTTTTCATTTAAATACATTTGTATACATATATCAGAATAAATCATGAATAATATTTAATTTATTCTTTATTTTATAATTGTAATTTTTTTTTCATAATTTTTAAAATACAAATTAATAATTGCTAATTTTCAATAAAATTCTTTTTTTCAACGTACAAGTTTGATATGATATTGACTTTTGCTTCATTTAATTATTCTTTAGAAATTGACTTTAAATGTAATATAATGCTGATTGTATAGTATTTGAGATACAAAGATAGCCTGGAGGTAAAAGTATTTAGTTCAAATTAATTTGTCACCAAAAATTACATTTAAATATCTAATTAAATCAAATTACAAAATTCTTTTCACAAATGATCTATAAACAAGAGTGTTTTTAAATGTCAATGGCACATTAAATATTTAGAATGAGATAAAAGTAAACAAAAATAAAATTCTTTCAAATTGTTTCCATTCTTTCATAAATTGTAGAGAATTACACTTAAATATGTTTAAAAAATGTCAAAGCTATATTTTCAATAAGATTTTAATAGTTAAGTATTAAAAACTATCAACATATACATGTAGTAGAAAATTTTGAGTCGTAATTGGTCATGAATAGTACATCACATGTTCCAAAAAATTATTTAAAAAAAAATGAGCATATAATACCCCTTTTCCCACTTTATGATAATTATATCACACTACTTTCAAATGCAACAAAAACCTGTCTAAACAGAAAGCAGAATAAACCAGAAAACTGTTTAAATAAAAAAAAATCATAAAATATAATTCTATTGTCTGATATCATGGCAAATTTACCTGTCTAATGAGAACACCTGTTTATTCCAAACAAAAATATGGGTTCCAAATGTGTTCAATGTTTCACTGTAATAAAAAAATTACCTCCTGCCTCTAGTTAATCACAGTAAATCTGACATCATGACAAATTCATCTCTCTAATAAGAACACCTGTTTATTCCAAACAAAAAAAGTTGGTTCCAAAGGTGTTCTGTGTTTCACTCTAATAAAAAAATAATTTCTGCCTCTAGTTAATCACAGTAAATCTGATATCATGACAAATTTACCTGTCTAATGAGAACATCTGTTTATTCCAAAAAAAAAGGTGGGTTCCAAATGTGTCCAATGTTTCAACCGTAATTAAAAAATGACCTCCTGCCTCTAATTAATCACAGTAAACAAAGCATCTGTCAGCAGCATCCATTCAAATTATGATTCTAGAAATAAAAATAATAAGAGTGATAAATGCATTCCCCTACAATCAGATTATACTTAATCTACAAGTCTACTAACACAAATTTTGGCCACACTTGACCAGTGGTAATTGACTTAGATTACAATGATGTTTGTCCTTGGGATTAAGTACTGATTTTACATGAAGATTAGGTATAAAACAAATAAAATACATGTACATTACTTACACCGTTAGTAGATGAAATCAGATGGTCAATATGGAAGAAATAAAGCTCTTCAAGATATATAAATTTGTGCTTTCTCCACTAGACAAAGTTAAATGCAAAAGTTTGTAGTGGAACGTAGAATGTGAATTCAGAATTCAGTCAAATCAAAGCATGCCTGAGGCTAACACAAGCTTAATAGTAACCTAGAAAGACAGTTCTAAAAAATAAACACCATCCCTTTTCTTCAATATGCTGTACAATTTAAACTTTAGATGCTAAAGGTATAGAACAAAAGTAAGGACTGCATACACCTAAGGTCTTTTATTTTTTTCTACCACAATCATACTTCTTGCTAATTACCATAATAGGTTATGTGTAGTACACAGTTATACATCATATGCACAATCTTTTGACTTTTAAATTTCTGAATGTGTGTGTATAATACTCATCCAGACTTGACAACATTTTGAGTGTGAAAAAAGTGTTGCATTGTACACAAATAACTCAGTATTACTGCATTTCCATGGTTAATTCCTTGGGTATTAATAATGATATCCCCATTTTCTAATATCTTATTAAACTTAGAACATTAAAGGCTTCAAATAAAACTGCTTTAAGAATTTAAATTTTTTTGTAATGGTGGACATCTTGGATAGAGTCTTGATCTGTCAGATATAATTTGAAATGGGACATCCAAGGACTTTTCCTACCAAGTTAAAATTGGCTGAGTGGTTTCAGAGAAGATTTTTTAATGATTATTTATAAGCCTTATATCTGTAAATGGCAAAAGCACAGATTTGACAAAAGCCCTAGAATATCTGCTAAAGAGCTCTTTATTATGCCTCTAAATTAAAATTTGAGCAGATTCTGGCTTCAAGTCAAGCTGCTTTAGCCCATTTAATAATTTTCTATTCTTAGTAATGGCAGCCATCTTGGATAAAGTTTGGACCCTTCAGATATAATTTAGGATGGGGACCAGAACTTAGAAAGGCCAATCCTGTCAAGTTTGGTTCATATTGGTCCTGTGGGTTTTGAGTAGAATATAAAAATGTAAAAAGTTAATGACAGACAAAGGATGGCAAAAGCTCTCCCTTACTTTGGGCTAAAAATGAAAGAATGTGTACATAGGTGGAGTAAGCTTCCAGTTAAAGTAAACATGACATAACAATGGAACAAAAGGAATATTAACCAAATTCTAGAGTGTTCTGTGTATTATAGTCATAGCATTGTTTGATAAATTTCAAATGATGTGCAATAAAACAATCATGACCTCATGAAGAAAAGATAAACAATCATGGATGCTGAGGTAAGCACGCACACATTCCTGACAATGATTTTTGTGGAATCCGTCTGTTTCGTGTCGTGTGAACCAATTTTTTTTTTGCAATTATTCTTATGTGGTACACACGGAATATATAATGGCGAGGACGATAAACATGCACACGGATTTGCAGATTTCTAGTTGTTGGGAACATATTTCGACTTGAAACATGCATGAATAGCTTAGTAAAGGTACCGCCGTATTCCAAATTTAATTTTCAGGGGAAAATTTTCTTCACCCAAAACTGGTGTAATATGACTTTAAGTAATTGAGTGGAAATCAAAATGTTTATATTTTGGCAAATTAAGATGCATACATGTAACTCCAAATGTGAAAAAGTGGTAAAGTTCAAAATCGACTTGACTGCTTCTTATGGTTCCTGAACTTCTGTATACTTTAAATTTGGAAAGCTACCTGTGGCCTAAATGGGAGACAATTATTGATTCTGTAAAGTGTTTTCTTTTCTCCCATTCTACCTAAACATATGGAGGCGGACAACTCCAAAATTATTCATCCTTTGATTGATTGATTGATTGATTGATTGATTGATTGATTGATTGATTGATTGATTGATTGATTGATTGATTGATTGATTGATTGATTGATTGATTGATTGATTGATTGATTGATTGATTGATTGATTGATTGATTGATTGATTGATTGATTCTTAATGCCAACTTTAGCAGTATTTCAGCTATATCGTGGCATTTCATCCTTTGAACACGTCTGATGTATTTATATATGCAATGTACATGTATATATTATCAATTAATATAATAAGTTTATGCAAACTCAATAATAACAATAAAAAAAATTGTCAATAACAACAACAAAAATCATTGAACATCCTGTTGTCTATAATCCCTTTTCAAATATGATATTATTGTATGAGAAATTAACATCAGTTGTAATGATAACACATGATGCATGCAGGTATATAACAAAAATCACCAATGTCTACCACAAGCTGATTAGTAGTCTAAAGGTGTCATCAAACTGAAATCAATATAATGTATTGGTGACAAAGCTGTTACATGCATTATGTAATAATAACAACCAAGGACATTCAACGTACTGGTATTTTCAGTTCAAAGGAACCAGTATTCCCATTTTATCGACAAATTGGACATTTTGCCTTTGATGTGTGCTACTGAAAAAGTCTGGATAACTGAACTGACCTTGATCCACAAAAATATTAGGTCAGTTCGTAACTCGCATGTGCAAGAACTGACTCTAATATTGACAATTATTGGTCAGTGTGATGTCAAACACAATTGTCGTCACTGATAAAAAAAAAACCATCAGTTTTGAAGTTCTCGACATACATTAACACTAGTATCGCAGCTCTTCCTTTCGGACTTGCTACGATACTAGCGTTTATTTCTGTCTCTGCCTTCAAAACTGCCGTTATTCTATATGTATCCTATGTTAAATTATAAAGGTACTCAATGACCATTTAACTATTTGTTTCAATCTTCTCATGACATCACAAAAATAATTCAAAGCTTGGTTCCATTTGGTTTCACAGTTCCCCATCAAACAAATACCACTGACTGATGCTATATGGAACTATAAATGCATAGATTTAAATTACAATATATTTAAATTAATTTATATTAACATAAATATTATATTCAGTTTAATTTGTTTGGCCTGAAGACTATAAACTGTTGACGGCAGATGGCAACAGTTTGATTTTCTGTTTCAACAAAATGGCTACTGCATGAAAACTTCATCAACCTTGATTCGCTATTCATCATAGCACAGATTTTGAGAGTGTGCATGCCTAAATAAAACGTATGACCAAATGACAACATTTAAACAGACCACGATTGGTGTTCAACAGTTAAAGATAATGATCAACAGATATACAGAAGTAATTTAGAATTGGGATTAGGATTAAGAGTTAAAAATACCACTTTTAACTTTGGTGTGTGGGTATACCCTGAGACAAGCACAAACTTTCTGCAAATAACTGACAAACTGTTTCACACAAGATAAACCTTAACATTGGTGACAATTTCCCTCCATGCACAATGGCAAAATGTAAGGCACACAACTTTGATATGTATGCAAACATTCTATAAAGTTTTAGGTAATCTGGGTAGAAAACTGACGAGTTAACTAATAAACATTGAAAATAAACCTGAAAACTTATTACAGTAGTTTCAAAACCTGAAAAAAATTCTTAAATGTTTATATAATGTGAAGTGGACAATTTCAATTTTTATGAAAATGTTCTGTAAAATTTTAGGGATCTGAGTTGATTACACAAAATATATATCTATTTTCTTTACCTGGCTGCCATTCGCCATACTTCAACCATTATTTGCACTTCCTAATATTCAGAAAACTATTAAAGCATGTTGATCTCTCAGCTGATCTGCCACTTCTATCTAGACGATAGATCCCTTACAAAAAGTCTCAGCTGATCTGCCACTTCTATCTAGACGATAGATCCCTTACAAAAAGTCTCAGCTGATCTGCCACTTCTATCTAGACGATAGATCCCTTACAAAAAGTCTCAGCTGATCTGCCACTTCTATCTAGATGATAGATCCCTTACAAAAAGTCTCAGCTGATCTGCCACTTCTATCTAGATGATAGATCCCTTACAAAAAGTCTCAGCTGATCTGCCACTTCTATCTAGATGATAGATCCCTTACAAAAAGAAACTGATATATTATCACAAATTTTAAAACCGTTGATTCAAACTGTGTATGAAAGCTTCATGGATTTTCTGGTTCTGAAGACAGGAGCAGAAGATTTTAAATAAATAAAAAAGAGCTGTTATTTTGTTTGAGAAACTTAATTTTAGTATGGAAACATTTTTTTTAGGTGTTTTAAAATAAAGTAAAACACTTACCACTTTTACCTGATATTACATACCTTTGGTATCTTAACTAATATTGTAGCTTTTACTAACATTTTACATTAACAACACAAATAAATATGTTTTGAGAACAAGATACAGTCTCTCAAAGCAAATTGCAGTCTGTTATAAATGATTAAAATTGCACCTACGAATAAAAAATGATCATGGCTTAATATCACGGTGACATTGCAAATTTCATTGACAATACAAATGTCTGAAAATTTCATTAAATATAAGTTTAAATGTTTTATTTTGTGCAGACATATTCAATAGCTATCATAATACATCACAGTATTTCCAAAAAAAATTTATAATCAATTTACAATAAACAAGCTGTTACCATTAACATGGATTTATTGTTGCTCAAGTACACAGACTGTGATTTATGTATATTAAAAACTGCATTTAATATGAATATGAATATGAATGTGAATAAAACAAGGGCAATGCAAAGCGTGGCATATTCCCTCGCTTAAAAATTTGACCCGGTGACCTTGACATTTGACCTTGAAAATCAATAGGGTTCCAGATTCTCTTAAGGACTTAGTATGTACCAAGTTTGGTCAAAATCCATTGAAGGATGTTGATTCTAGAGTGTTCACAAGGATGTTATGCAGTACAAATTTGACCTGGTGACCTTGACCTTTGACCTATGATCTTGAAAATCACCAGGGTTCCAGATTCTCTTAAGGACTAAATATGTACCAAGTTTGGTCAAAATCCATTGAAGGATGTTGATTCTAGAGTGTTTACAAGGATGTTATGTGGTAAACATTTGACCCGGTGATCTTGACCTTTGACCTCTGACCTTGAAAATCAATAGGGTTCCAGATGTTCTGAAGGACTAAGTATGTACCAAGTTTGGTCAAAATCCATTGAAGGATGTTGATTCTAGAGTGTTCACAAGGATGTTACGGACGAATGGAAGGACGGAAACATGGTTGAAAAGTCATAAAATAGTTGAAAAAATACATCCGTAGTCTCCTTAATTTTGTTTACCTACTTGCCCAAAAGCCAAATTTAGAAAAAAATTCTATTTATTCAAACAAATTCTTTCATAATTTTCACTTGCCCGAATCCAGTTTTACTTATCCCGGCTTCCGGCAAGTGGGTTAGCGCGAAGACTGAGTCATCAAAAACTGACCTTTCACATACATGTATCTGTCAATGCCAATTTTTTTTAAGTTGACATTTCATATTTCCTTATTTCATCAGAGAACATATAATAATTAAAGTAGGAAAATAATTATTCCAATGCTTTTTCACAAAATATTTGAAAAGACACAAAACAAAAAAATCTCCTAATGATTTTTGAAAATTATTACAAAAAATATATTTAAAGAACACAACAATAATTATACTATATCAGTTGATGGGTTTTTATTAAAGACTATGCTTATTTATTCTAAAATGATAAGGGGGCAAGGTCACAGTAATCTTGAAAATGCAATTAAAGTTATAAAATCATTGATATTTACATGAAAATAAAGGAGATTTTAAGTAATTGAAATAGAACACTTATTTCTTATCAAATTAACATTTTCTAAAGAAATTTAATCTTTCAAATAAAAAATGTTAAAAGTTGCACTGTTGACATTTTAAGCTAAAAGAATGACATATTGTAGTGTTTTGGCCAACCTTTGACCTTTCATTAGTCAAAATGACCTTGACATACATATCTTTTTATGACAATTTACACGTATACATACCTTTATATAATTCAATGTTGAACCAAAAAACAACACTGACAGAGAACCTTAATGGCTATACAATTGGCACCAAACACCACTAAAGTTGTGTGCTTGTCTTCCACCCATAGTGAGGTGTACTCGATATACAACTTTAAATTAGGGACTCGTGGAAGGTCTGTGGCCTCCATAGCCAAAACTGACTGCCAGGCTATATAGGTAACTGAAATTATAATGTTGAAAGTTACACTAAACATACATAACCATTATTAACAAAACTGTTATTAGAAATTACAAATAATTAGTCAGGAGAATTTGAAGCCAAAAAACTGTGTAGCCAAATAATACCATGTGTCATTTAGTTAAAAAAGTTTCATATAATTTCTATGAATTTTAATTTCCCCATAAATTAATGTGTCTAGGAATTGAGCAAGAATGCATAAACATTATACTTCTTAGTCACAATTTTAATTGATTTGTCAACATCAGCAAAGGTGTGAAAATCTCATTCCTAGCTATAGTCTTACCGGTATATCAAAATTCAGCAAAGTCAGCATTTGTTATAAATCCACATCTTCTAGAAAAACACTGAGAAAACTTTAATAAGCAACGACTATGTACCGATAATGCAGTCCTTGAAATGAAAATTTGAATTTACTGATCCAAATCAAATTCTTGAATTCATTTTATATGTATATATCTACCATAAATAAAAAAAAAAATTAAAAATGTACTGGTCCAAACAAAGTTTTACTGATCTTGGGTAGCAGGACCGGTGGTCATCGTAAGGACTGGTAATGGTCCCTTAACGAAAAAACAAATGATTGTGTACATTTTTACAAATTAGCATTACCTTCTAAAGGATTAGAATTAAACATCTTACCAACATACTCTTTTGGATGTCTTTCTTTCCAGTTTTGAATATTCACTATAAATAAACAAATCATAAATAGTCAGGTGAAAAAACTATTTTTATTTTTGCAAGGTATTTTGTTTTCTTTTCTAAAAGTCAGAGAAAAAGAAAATCAAGCAATTTTCATTTCAAGACAAAGGGTTGATTAATTGATTGATTGGTGTTTAACACCAACTTTAGCAGTATTTCAGCTATATCGTGGCATGAACTAATTTTAGTATTACCTTTCTAGACAAAGGGCACTAATCCTGAGAAATAAAATGGTACATTTGTATACTATAGTATTCAATTACAATTAAATTTTGCAAATATTTTCCAGCCAGCAAAAAAATTGCCTATGGTGGCCATGTTTGTTAACAGATCGAGACGAAATGAGCATCTTTATAGAGGACCTTCCATAGATGCTTCCTACCAAGCTTTGGTTCATTTGGCCAAGCGGTTTCAGAGGAGAAGATTTTTTAGACATCGACCAATCAGAAATAAGAATTGCCGGTGGCAGCCATGTTTGTTAACGGATCAAGACAAAACAAGCAATCTTTATAGAGGACCTTTCAATAATGCTTCCTACCATGTTTCGTTTCATTTGGCCATGCGGTTACAGAGGAGAACATTTTTAGAAATCGACCAATCAGAAACAAGAATTGCCTGTGACGGCCATGTTTGTTAAAGAAACAGAACGATATGTGCAATATTTATAGAGGACCTTCCATAAATGCTTCCTACCAAGTTTCAGTTCATTTGGCCAAGCGGTTTCAGAGGAGAAGATTTTTTCAAATCGACCAATCAGAAACAAGAATTGCCTGTGGTGGCCATGTTTGTTAACGGATCAGGACGAAATGTACAATCTTTATAGAGGACCTTCCATAAATGCTTCCTACCAAGTTTCTGTTCATTTGGCCAAGCGGTTTCAGAGTATAAGATTTTTTAGAAATCAACCAATCAGAAATAAGAATTGCCTGTGGCGGCTATGTTTATTAACGGATCGGGACAAAATGTGCAATCTTTATACAGGACCTTTCATAGATGCTTCCTACTAAGTTTCGGTTCATTTGGTCAAGCGGTTTCAGAGGAGAAGATTTTATTAAATCGACCAATCAGAAACAAGAATTTCCTGTGGCAGCCATGTTTGTTAACGGATCCAGATGAAATGTGCAATCTTTATAAAGGACTTTGCATAGATGCTTCCTATCAAGTTTCGGTTCATTTGGCCAAGCGGTTTCAGAGGAGAAGATTTTTTTAAATCGACCAATCAAAAACAAGAATTGCCTGTGGCGGCCATGTTTGTTAATGGATCAGGACCAAATGTGGAATCTTTACAGAGGACCTTCCATAGATGCTTCCTACCAAGTTTCAGTTCATTTGGCTAAGTGGTTTTAGAGAAGATTAAAATGTGAAAAATTAACAGACGATGGACGACAGATGACGGATGTCAAGTGATGGCAAAAGCTCACATTGCCTTTGGCAAGGTGAACTAAAAAGAATATCAAAATGTGAATAGCTACTTGTAATGTATAGAATAAATATGTTACACTATATCAGCACCAGTTAATTTCTAAGGGAGATAATAGCAAGAGTTATCTTTCTTTTAACAGAGAAGACTTTTTAGAAATCAACCAATCAGAAACAAGAATTGCCTGTGGCAGCCATGTTTGTTAACGAATCAGGAATAAATGAGCACTTTTGATAGAGGACCTTCCATAGATGCTTCCTACCAAGTTTCAGTTCATTTGGCTAAGTGGTTTTAGAGGAAAAGATTAAAATGTGAAAAGTTAAGACGATGGACAACAGATGACGGATGACGGACGACGGATGTAAGTGATGGCAAAAGCTCACATTGCCTTTGGCAAGGTGAACTAAAAGAATATTAAAATGTGAATACCTACTTGTAATGTATAGAATAAACATGTTACACTATATCAGCATTAGTTAATTTCTAAGGGAAATAATAGCAAGTTATCTTTCTTTTAACAGTTTAATGCAAGAGTTATCTTCCTTTTAACAGAGGAGAAGATTTTTTAGAAATCAACCAATCAGAAACAAGAATTGCCTGTGGCGGCCATGTTTGCTAACCGATCGGGACGAGATGAGCAATCTTTATAGAGGACCTTCCATAGATGCTTCCTACCAAGTTTCGATTCATTTGGCCAAGCGGTTTCAGAGGAGAAGATTTTTAAAAATCGGCCAATCAGAAACAAGAATTGCCTGTGGCAGCCATGTTTGTTAATGGATCAGGACCAAATGTGCATTCTTTAGAGAGAACCTTCTATAGATGCTTCCTACCAAGTTTCAGTTCATTTGGTTGAGGGGTTTCAGAGGAGAAGATTAAAATGTGGAAAGTTAACGAACGACAGATGACGGACGACGGACAACGGTCGACAGACGCCAAGTGATGGCAAAAGCTCACATTGCCTTTGGCAAGGTGAGCTAAAAAGCACAATGTTGGCATAGGACAATGTATAGTTTGGGTTCAACCATTTCAATTGTTTCTCTGTATGATTCTAATAAACTATATTTCCTGGTGGCCATCTTGGATTTCATACAGATACAAAGCATATTAAAGGTCATTTTTGAAACAAAACCAAACCAAATTCCCCCCCCCCCCCCCCCCACCAATCCTACCCCAATTTGTCTATGGAATATTTTGAAAAAAGGACAAAAACTGCCTCAAAAATGGTACAATCAAAATGTTGTTACAATATGCAAGCATACAAAGTTTTGAGCTATTCACATTTCAAACTGTAGGCAGTCTTTTATGCATACAAACTTTTGTGATAGACGGACTGACAATTGGACAGGACAGGACAAATTCAATGCCTCCCTCCCACCTTAAAGATGGGGGAGACATAACAATATTTGTTGATAACCATCCAAAGAACATTCGTCCCACCAGGGTCTTTAAATCAATTTGGAATTAAAAGGCAGTTTTAGTAGTTACCGGTAAGTATGAATTATAAGTTGTAGGATGGTGACCATCTTGGAATTTTCAATCATTATGAATAATACATCCTATTAAAATGGAAATTACTATCAAATATTTTGGGAGTTTCCAAGAAGATTGTGATTGATTGATTGAATGGTGTTTAATGCCAACTTTAGCACTAAGTAGAAAAAGGAAGATTATGATAGTGTTATAAAAAGTACTGGCAATGATGTACATGATGACTAGGAATGTGAATCAATAACAATAACCTGCATGCCCCTTGCACCAATTGAGCTGACAAAATTTATTATATTAATAGCAAATCTTTTACAGCATGACGAATAGGAAGGCCTCAATATTTACCAGAAAACAAACATTTGTATAAACATATTCATTATTGGTCTAGCTGCATGTATTGGGTTTTTCTTCAAAATTCACCCAAAACATTACAGATATTTAATGTATAAACTACATCATGCTATAACAAAACAATAAACTATGAACATTGATTGGTTAATTCAGACACCATATTGACCACATCAGGTCAGAATGATAGGTAATCAATTATATTATCAATATTTGTCACACTACAAATAGACAACAATACTCCTTAAATAGTCACAGAGAATAATTTATTTTATCCCAGGTATAATAATTAGTCTGTTTATTACCTGGCTACACATAATCATTTAGACAACAAAATGCATATAAAGATCTGATAACAAACTATATCATATAAATATAGTAAAAGGCATCATGTAAAAGAAAAAAAGTAAACAACTGAGTACTAGAGTGAAACCTGTCTATCCTGAAACTCTTTGGAATCAGGTTTTGTGTTTGGTATAAACAGGTGTTTGGTTTATACAGGTTAAATTAACAAAGATTCCCTACATTGTGACTTTATTTAAAGTTTGGTTAATTATTGTTTATTCAGGGTTCGGTTTAAGCAGGTTGCACTGTAGTATTGTGAAAAGAGTTGGATGACCATTTCAGACAAAATTGTGATTTGCAACCTACGAGAAATAATGTTCTGAAAATAGGGACTGTGAGTAAGCAGTCAGAAATGAATAATTTTGATGAATAATATGTTTTCTCTTCCATTATGGCAGATTTCCGACATTCTGAAACCACAGGCACTTGTTTCTGGTAAAAAAAATATACCTAGATACTATATATACCATTGTATCTAGGTATATTTTTTTACCAGAAACAAGTGCCTGTGTCTGAAACACATGGATAGTCAACCTTCCCACTGATAGACCTTTTGTGAAGTGGTGTTACACTCGATTACTGCATGATTTTCCCTTACACCCTCTCATTTCGCCATTTCACTTTCTCTTTCAAACATTTGTCACGCGACTTCAAGAAAACTACGATTACTGCAATGTATCATGGGAGATGATTTGCATATATGATCTTACCTTGTCCAAAATGTAACACATGCTCTTTCCGAAGCCCGTTGGTAACACTGCCATTGAATCTTTTCTTTCCAACACATTTTGTATTATTTCCTTCTGTTCTGATTTGAGCTGTAGATGGAACTGTTTGTCCTGCAGAATATGCTTTTTAAATATCGTCTTCCATGTGATTTGTATGCTGTTTACGTATGCAAATAATTTGGCGTGCTGCATTAAGTAGCTCCCATCATGCAATGCATTGCTGTCATCATTCAGTTAGTATCGCAAGATCACGTTTGTAGGTTCGAAAGTGAAAGTGAAAGTGCAAGGGAAAATCATGCAGTAATCGAGTGTAACACCACTTTCTGAGGGTAAGATGGTTATGAATGAATAGAAAAATGATTGGTTTAAGCGATTTATATAAGGGTTTCGGATAGAAAATAAAATCTGATAGCCACGAAACGTGGAAATGTGCTGACCCGGAGTTGGAGCGGCAAATCCACTGTTTTCCTTATGGAGAGTGCTCTGACGTCCCACGGCTCCAGCAAGTCGAACAAAAAGCCATAGGACGTCAGAGGAATCTCTGTCTATTTTTGATCTTACTCCTTAATGCTGTGTGCTAAGCATAGAAGCAGCAAATACAAATTTTATAGCCTATGGGAGGTTTTTTTGTCACCACAGATGTTATGCTTTGACTGATGTACACGGAGCTTGAGCACAGGTACATGGGGTTATGACCTACATTACACCCCCCCCCCCCTTTTTTCTTGGCAATTTTTTTTCCATACACTTCTCAACATAATTTTGGTATCAAATAATCATAAATCTACTATTTCTTTCTCTCTTATATGACTCTATATTAATAGTAAATCGTAAAAATAGCTTGATAGTGAAATGGCACAGATTGGTAAAGAAATCAATAGAGAAAAAGAGATAGTAGATTCATGATTATTTGATACCAAAATTATGTTGAGAAGTTTATGGAAAAAAAATTGCCTAAAAAAAAATGGGGGGTGGGTGGGGGGGGGTAATGTAGGTCATGACCCCATGTACCTGTGAGCTTGAGGTGAAAACGATAAGAAATCCTCGGGTTTTATCATCAACTTCCATTATCAAAATAAAATTTTCAATGTAAATTTATTTAAACTTCAAAACATTTATAACTAAAATTCCCAAATTATGTTCATTGTATACTAATAATATACAAGAATGTGTCAAAATAAAATTATACGACTCAGTTGAATATTTATTTTTATATAAATTTTAATTTGCTTCAATGAAAAATCCAGAGGATTACATATGCTTTCACCTCTTGCAATTTGTTTATCAATTAAGATAATGTTTTCTGGTTGGTCAGTACTCTGTATCATGCTTGCAAAACCTTCCTACACTCTTTGGTTTGACAAGACCGAGGCTCGAATCAGTGACAGTGCAGTGGAGATTAGTTCGAGATTCCTCTGCCATCCGACGGCTTTTTGTTGAACTTGCTGGAGCCGTGGGACGTCAGAGAGCTCTTCATAAGAAAACAGCGGATTTGACGCTCCAACTCCTGTTCGGCACATTTCCACGTTTCGTAGCTATCGGATTTTATTTTCTACCCGAAACCCTTATATAAATCGCTCCACCAATCATTTTACTATTCATTCACAACTATCTTACCCTCAGAAAGTGGTGTTACACTCGATTACAGCACGATCTTCCCTTAGACCCTATTATTTCGCCAATAGCCGACAAACCAAAGAAAAATGGGTTTACCTATAAAGCAAGTCAAGAGGTTGATAACATTACACCTATTATTACTTGATATCATAGGACAATCGATTCGGGCTCAAATTATACAATTTTTTAGGTTATTTCACGGCTGGTAATCGGCACAAGCAGAACAGTTGGTTCTGCAAAGAAATTCGTGAGGATAACTTCCGGTTTTGGTGGAGGAGAGTTCACGAAGACGCTTCGCAAGGTATGTACATGTCAAAAATTGAAATTTTCTTTTTTACTGCTCGAATATTGCAAAATCAGAGAATACTATGCTGTGGCGAATGCTTTCACGATTAGAAACATGTATAGTTTATTCTTGTATATGAAGTGTAACTCTCGAAAAATCAATCGTCCCACGAAAAACATGACGAAAATTGTGACACTCTTACATTTCTAAGTTGTTCTTGACAAAGATGCAAGTTAAATTTTCAATATTTTTTCATCATGGGAGTCTAAATGTAATCGGGGATAAATTCCGATTCGTCAGAAGTAAATTGAAGTCTAGATAAATCTACAAACTGTCAATTTTCTCGTTTTCCTGCTTGAGGAGATCGGTTCTGATAGAGCACATTGCGAATGCATGAGGAGATTTGCTAGTTTTGGTAGGACACATGTAATCCACTGTATAATCACAAATGTTGCATGTCTGTCTGGTAATAAATTCACGAACTGATGCCCTTCTTCCCGTCGGGTTTTTAAAAGTATAAAAGTAATATTTCATTGTTCATGGGCTGTCCACCTAGAAAGAAACATTTCATTTAAGGAATCAATTCATAATTGTAACTGCGGTTTCCCATGATTTAACTTGTCATTATTGATCATTTGTTGTTTGTGACAACTTCCATTGTGTATTGGATACACAAGATTAACTTCCCTTACATTGGAAAAAATTGAAAATGCACTAAGATAATTTTATAATCAAGAATATTTAAGCTTAATGTGAATCATATCTTTATAATTTCTAATACAAATGATACACTCTAAATTAAATATCATACAGTTGAGAATAATATTAATTTGTGGTAAAGGAGTGGGTATGATAAGGGTAGATTTTGGCCCAATCTCAGAAACTGTTTATATAGATATAATATTAAACACAATCATTGAAAGGTAAGAAAAATATTTTTTTTTATGATTTCACTTTGTCCTTTGTTGCTTAGCGTAAATGGAGGAGGGTCCAAATAATCATTGGAAATTCAAATATGGTGGTTTTATTTTACATATTTTGCATAGTCTTTTCGACAAAATGTTATGTTCTGTGTATGTACACTCTAAAAATAATATTCCAATTCTCTCTGGTAGCATATAGTATTTTTGTGTAGTTTTGTCACCCTAGCAACGGTTTTGTAAACATTAAATTAGCCAATATCAAGTCAAAAGATCGTAGTGGTCAAAATTCAACCATTACATTTTTGTCAAGCTATACACACTACAAATGTCATTTCATATTTCAAAAATACATTTTGATATTTGTATTCATAGTTATGCCCCGTCCATAGCAACAGGTTTCCCTATGCACAGTATTTTCCTGTAGATCTTCATTGACCTTTTATTTAATCAAGAAAAAAAATTCTACAACAGCACCTTAGCAGATCTAGAGACATCTTAGCATTTACTAACCAGTATATATTATAAGAATTCCTTAAACCTTACAATGTCCCTAGTAACCAAATATTATCCCTAGCAACCGCAGAAACTCGTCAATGCTGAGCTCTGTAAATTGCTTTTTTTAAATCTTTTTATAACCGAATGTTGATGTTTTTATTTTTTAAATCATGAGAGGAAATTATTCTCAGTAATTAGAATGTCAAAGGAACCAAGTCAACTGCATAACATGGTAAAGCAGCGCTACAGCGGCAAGAGAGGATGTAATCCATGTTGAATAATTAAGAAATAAATCATGGAAGCCAGAATGTGTTGGGAGTTTTAACATGGATTGGCGGATATTATACGTTATTAGTCTCGAGATGTTATATATCCCTTTAAAACGGGATATATAACATCTAGAGACTGATAACATTTTTATCTGAATGTTCCAACATTAATAAGTATGTCCTTATTATAGGAAAAACATAAATACGTGTATCTTTGGACAAAGATCACAGAGAGCGATTATTGATTTTCTGTCATCTTGTGAAATGTGTGTCGTCTGCTGTGCACAATATAAATGGACAGCACATAGGTGAGAGCGATTATTGATTTTCTGTCACCGCACGGCTTCCCTGAAGTTTTAAAAGTACCCTTTTAGCCAATCAAAATTCTACTTGCAACGAGCACATCAGAGAATAGTATTTTATCCCGAGCCAGAAGCGAGGGATACAATTTAGTAATATCCGCCAATCCATGTTAAAACTCAAAACACATTCTGGCTTCCATGATTTATTTCGATTCTGATATGTCTAAGAGTACAACTACGGTGGTATACTTTGATTGGAAGACGGTAATTTATATTTACGGTATCTTCAAACTTTTTTTGCTGAGAAAAGTAAAACGTGATTGATTATATAAATAGAATGCTTGGTAATACTGTATTATCGGTCATGGCCCATTAAAGTAAAATCATACCACTAAAATTCCAAGTAATACTACACATTTAGCACTGACTCATAAACGATAGACTATATCAATGACATTCTTAGTAAGGATAACAAAAGGACCATTGTAATCAAAACACCGAATATGTAAATCATACCTGACATCCGTGTACTATGTTAAAACATGCACGTTATATCGTTATATGTACTGTATTAGATGAATTATGAATTATCAAATATATTGTTTGTTTTTCCATACTTTATTGAAATAAGTAAGAATAAAATATTGATCTCACGATGTTGTTATCGGCAGTCATGTGTGCTAAACAATTACGCCACCGCAACGTTAATATTAAGTTTTATTAATTAACTTTGATTTATTAGCCTTTATATGATCAAATCTGTCAATACAATATAAAAACTTTCATTATGCCAATACGGCAAAAACCAGTCCAATACGGATATTTTCCGTATTGGCCCAATTCCAGTCAGTCCAATAACAACTAGATCGGAATCCGCTAGACATTTCGACAATTGCAAGGAAAAATCCCGAGAGATATTGGACTGGTTAATTAATAAAGGTATCATTACATGATGTTTTTCATATTGGCCTAGTCAAAGGTCCTCGGTCTGCTGTATTGGCATTCGGCTGCGCCTCAGGCCAATACAGCAGGCCTCGGACCTATAACTAGGCCAATGTGAAAAACATCACGTAATAATACTATAATATATAAATCAAATTTACGTTAATACAATTATTCATCGGGAATTCACTTTGCGAAAGAGCCAAATAAAATATATTTGTTAAAGAAAAGAAAATAATAATAAAAAGTAAAGGGGCTACTAAAAATAGAAAGTTCGATGTGTTTGCATGTCCAATGAATTAATTTCTAAGATAATCTGACGTACTAATTTTCTTTTTGGTTGCTTGTTTTGTTTTCTGTACTTTCTTGTGAATTGTGGGGATAATAGTAAAGTATACTTTAGTATAGTAACACATGAAATTCCACTGAGGGTTAGAAAAAAAACACGTCGGACTCAATGCACAATCAGGTCGGCAGTAAATCACCTCCAAAATTTATTTAACGTCAAAACTGTTTCATGAAAACTGTTCAAGTTTTACTCCCGTAGCAAAACAACTACGATAACCAACTTTATTTTGGATGAGATCAAAAGGTCGATTTCTATTTCTGTTTATTACGGATGAAAACGGTCAATAAAAAATGGCCGCTGACGAGAAATCGACCTTAAAATTATTTTTTTATTGCAGATTTCATACTCTCCACACTCGGGTACCAACACAAAAATTAAATGAGATATGTGTTTATGTATATTAAACATCATACTAAAATATGCCGTTGGTACCTGCTTGTGGTTATACTGAAAATTGACATTAAATACACATTTCTTGTTAGATTTCATATATTTTCACGAAACGATAGACTTTTCATTGACTAGTGTGACGTCATCGCACGTGCAAATATGGAAAATTGTTACCAAAATAGTAGTTGGGGTAAAGGTCTTATAAAATCAAGAAACAACGAAAGCTATACGTTTCATTTAAAATTTGTCTATTTTTTAGGCCAATTTCTGCCCTTATCATACCTACTCCTTTGACGACAGTGGTCAAATCAGTACTAAAATTTATGATAAACGGGACGACTTCAATTTTAAGATCATAAATTTTCCAAATATGTGCAGCAAAATAACAGCTTCTCCTGCATATGGTGTTTACATCTCGCAATTGATTCGTTATGCAAGGGCCAGTAGCAATTATTCTGATTTCCTGAAACGTCATCTTCATCTGAGAAACAGGCTACTGGACCAGGGCTATAAAAAGATTCGCCTTATTCGATCTCTTAAAAAGTTTATATTCCGATACCAAGATCTTTTCGAAATATATTCCGTCTCTGCAGAAAAGATTATAAACGATGGATTTTCATATAGTGAAAATGTATAAAGATAAGGTTTCAACAAAAATGTCAAAAATATTTTTTTTATCAATGTGTGACGTAAAAGTGTTTTTGACATTTGGCGCTGATTTGACAACTGTTTTACCTGTTTTGTTCAAGTATTGTTGTAAATACTGTTATAGTGACAGCCGGAAACTTTGAGCCGTAATGAAAGGGGGAGGCTTGGCGCTTTAAAATCTGATTCAACCCACCATTTCTTTAGAAATGCCTGTACCAAGTCAGGGTCATTACGGTTTTCACAGTTTTCCGGTTGTTGACTGATTTTGTCTGTTTATATACTTATGAGTTTTGACTTTCCCTTTGTTAGATTGTTCGGAGTTCGGTAATTTTGTTATTACCCTTATTTTCTATTATGTAGTGTGTTATGTGTACACACTTGTAAATAAAAAAATATCTCTGTTAGTAGTGGTTACAAGATGTAAAGCGCTTTACCGATTTTAAGGATATGTCCACAGTTTAATTGACATCTTGTGTTTAATTTATTCATGACTACTAGCACTAAATGAATGTTTATTTACGTTAGACCTATGTATGTGCTGAAATCATGTAATATTATAACTTGTGTAGATCTGCGGTGAAGTTTCCGTCGTCTTTAGTAAAAAGGTTGCGCCGAAGAGATGTGTAAACCCGTTTGAAAGGATATCAATATTTTGAAATTGAAAGAGATTTTTTTAAATAAATTTGGTGTCCTGATTGATGGGGATTTTAAATTTGGTGTACTGCTACTTGTTTTTGTTCGTTTCCTTGGCGGTGATACAGGCAATCTATATCGAAATGGGTTTTTGTAAAGAGTCAATGTCAGTCCCCTTTTCCTCTTTCCCTTGAATCCTGGCATCTCCTGAAAGTGGACAGAGAATAGTTTATTTTGATTAGAGTATTTATCAGTTTTGTGCTTAAAAGTGTCAATTTAACAATTTTGCAGAAAACAATTAAAAAAACTAACAAATCTCCTCATGCATTCGCAATGTACTCTATCAGAACCGATCTCCTCAAGCAGGAAAACGAGAAAATTGACAGCTTGTAGATTTATCTAGACTTCAATTTACTTCTGACGAATCGGAATTTATCTCCGATTACATTTAGACTCCCATGATGAAAAAATAATGAAAATTTAACTTGCATCTTTGTCAAGAACAACTTAGAAATGTAAGAGTGTCACAATTTTCGTCATGTTTTTCGTGGGACGATTGATTTTTCGAGAGTTACACTTCATATACAAGAATAAACTATACATGTTTCTAATCGTGAAAGCATTCGCCACAGCATAGCATTCTCTGATTTTGCAATATTCGATCAGTAAAAAAGAAAATTTCAATTTTTGATATGTACATACCTTGCGAAGAGTCTTCGTGAACTCTCCTCCACCGAAACCGGAAGTTATCCTCACGAATTTCTTTGCAGAACCAACTGTTCTGCTTGTGCCGATTACCAGCCGTGATTTGCATCATTTTTAATAACAGCTTAATATACATAAATGAGAAAGAAAATATTCCTTTTGGCATCGTCCCTTGATGCTCGCTGCTGGTTATCCAAAAGCTCTGATCCCTTTCCATGTTCCAAACAATATTACATGTTTGGGTGTCTCCCCCCTTTCCTTCCACATCGAAATTCTTCTATATCAACATGGCCGGTCTGCACTAGACACAAGTAGGACTTTATTCCTTTTAGGATCGACTCAATGTGTCTCTTGCAGATTGGTGTTGAATCACCTGATATATGTATATGTTCTCTCTCTCAACCCCCCCCCCCCCCCCCTCTCCTCATATGTATGTGAGTAAGTGTGTGTACGTTTATGTGCATATATCTCTTTTCCTGCCCGAGTGTGCCTGCACCACAATTATTGATATTTCACCGCGAATATTTAGTTTGATGTCTTGTTGTTGTGTATCAATCATAATTGTTATTTGTATATGCCCTCCTGGGGCCCTGATTTAGTTAATAAACTTATTTCTATTTCTATTTCATAAACGTAGACTATTTTTAGCATTACACCAGTTGGTGATAGAGATGAAACTACCATGTAAACTTCACCGAAACAAGGACATATATATTATAAATTGTATCTGGAGGATATGCTGCTCAACACACTATCCCTATCCAAAATAGGCTGTACAATTGGATCAATAAATGTTAACGCAGTGGCGTGTACTGACTTTGTGGCATTGGTAAGCGATAATCCCTACGATTTACAAATACATTTGTACTTCTCAATACTGCGGTACTTTATAGCCAAAATCACCACTACACTCTCCAACCTCAGAAGAGCGTAATTATTCCTGTAAACGAAAAATTGGCTAAATCAAACAAACCAACGCATACCTTTAGAATAAATGGAGAAGAAATGCCAAATGTTGACAAATCATCCCATCTCGGTATAATTAGATCCACGAAAAGATTAAAAACAGAGAATGAAACTATATATCAAAACATCACTAAAGCAAGACGAGCCTCGTACAGCTTAATGTCAGCTGGTCTTCATGGGGATAATGGTCTGGATCCTGTCACATCAATATCTATAATGAAAACTTATATCTTACCAATCTTGATCTATAGTTTAGAAGTACTACAACCTAGAAACTCTAATATACATAAATTGGAACAGTTTCAGAAACCTCTTATAAAAAGAATACTCTCTTTACCAAAGAATGCTCCAGAGCCTGTTTTATATATTATATCCGGTATACTACCCATTGAGGCACAGATGAAATCAAACGTGTGACATTATTTAATAATATAGCTCGACAGCCAGAAGATGCCATAGAGAATTTATTAGCAAAAAGACAACTAAATATAAAAGAAAACAACAGTACTATAGCTGGTTAGTCACCATTAAGAAGAAATTATATAAATATGACTTACCAAACCCACTTTCACTACTAGATTCTCCCTTAAAGAAAAACGAATGGAAAAATATAGTGAAGAAAGTTGTAGAAAAGCATTGGAAAACAGTAATTTTAGAAAATTGCATCATGTATAATTCTTTCAACTATCTGCACTGCGATGTATTTCAACCAAATCAAATCCATCATTTGATACAGATTGATAACACTTCTGATCCATCAGTAGAGGCAGTACGCATTGCGGTTAAGCTACATTTAGTCACCGGCACTTATAATCTACAAGTGAGAGCTGTAAAATTTAGATCAGCGAATACAAGGATATGTGAAATATGCAATGAAGAAGACGAAGATATTGAGCATTTTTTACTAGGATGTAAAATCTTACAATGTGTCAGAGCACCATTTTAAAATGAATTAGCGGATATACTGCAGGGAACATATTCTAAACAACTATTGGATTTGCCATCCGTCGTTTGTCTGTAACTTATTTTAGACTGTACAAAAATATATAATCATGAAAATCATAGTTGGTTCATATATAATAAAGATGTGGAAAGAGCCATTGAACATATCTCAAGAAAAATGTGTTATGCACTACAGTGTTCGCATCAGATCACTCAAGAAAAGAAAATGAAAAAGACAGTATAACGAGACATTATTGTTGATAGCAATTGAAATAATAGTGGTGATGTTTGACTTTACAATATTAAGATAGTGAATAAGTAGGGTTGGTGTGGGATATTCCACGCTTGACCAGAATGTACAATAATTATGTAACTAGTTTTAAATACGTTACGGTGATGGTCTCTGCTATTTTACATTTTACTTTTTATAATGTACATATAATTAACAGTTGAATTGAACTGCAACCATTTTAATGAATAAGATTTTAAAATTTTAATACTGTCATCCGTCAAGAGCTGCTTTTAATATCAGCCTGAATTCCGAATAGATAATTAAGTTATAATTAGAATGGTGGAGGGAAACACTCCGATCGGAGGTTGTCCTTATGGACGGGAAAAGATTTAGCCAAGTATACTAGTACTATACGTCCTTGACCGAAATAAGTAAATCAAGTACAAATCATAGTCGAAGGTTGTCCTTGTATTTGTCGACAAAGTTTCTGTGTCTGTCTCCAGATGCATTGAGTGTAGTGGAAGAACCTCAGCAGCACATGTTGTTCCATTGATAATCAGTCCCAGATATATTTAAAACTATATACTTTTGACTTTTCGGGTCAACTTTGTATATTTTTGGCATATTGCTGAATTTAGTGTTGCACGTATATTTATTTCTAGCTTATAGTCCAGTCAATAGACCCGTAGACCCAAAACAAATTGCAACAGAAATTATAAATACGCCAGCATTTTCACTTTAAGCCATAGAGTAACCAATACAAAATCGCCATGAAAATTTTATGTATTAAAGACAGAAATTAAGATAAAAAATGAGTACTTTTTACTTCTATCGTTTTGTCACTACGGATCCTCCATAGCCGAATCAGAGATTTTCCGGAAAATACAACTCAGACGGAAAGCAATGAAAATATCCATATCTAGGTAAGCGTAATAATAATATAATATATTTCTATGAAGTTACTACAACAAGTATGTTCAATTTTACCAAAACACCCATGAAAAGTGAACAAACAGGTCAATATCTATGACATTCAAATTGAGCAGACGTAATTCCCATAATGCACCATTCTCAACCCAAAAAGAGCTTTGTAAAGCCTTTTTAAATTACTTTCTGCTAAATTTTGTGTAAAAATGTGTTATTATATATTAGACAGAGATATTTATTCAAGTGTTTGATCGAATTAGCACTTAAATTCGCGGATTTCCATAATAGGTAGATGCGGACGAAAAAACAATCTATGGAACGCCAGTTTACCTTACCTTACCTCTGTATCTTTACCCCCTTCAAAGGAGAACCATACTGTGTCGTATGTTAAACGTGTGTTGGGTGGCGGTACGCTTATTCACACGGGATATACAAGTTTATCAAATCAAGTTAAAACAATCCACAACGATTGTCCCGACATTACGTATAAAATATGCATGTTGCATGTATTGGAAAAATTTAAGAAGACGCATCACTGTTTAAAATCTAAAAGTCTCTGTTCGTATGGTTAAAATCTAAAATCTAATTGTTACGGTTTGGTTCGAGGTTTAAAAAGTAATTGTCACATCCTAAAATCTAAAACGAATCGTATCTGCAGTTTAAGATCTAAAACGTCATCTTTCAAAGTCTAAAATCTAAAACAATTATCACAGTTTATTGTAATGGATTCTTGGGCAATCCCCGGACGGATCTCCCCTCCCCCTTTTCGCAATGTTAGTTCCGTTTCTTCATTGTTGTCTGTATTTTGTCTCTATCACTCTCCAGAAGCTTCGTTCTCTTAATATGCAATTTGAACATTAATCTCCTTGATAGACCTTCGAGTCTGGCTACGTTGGCTGAGTTTTTCTTGGTAGGTTTCACCTTGATTGTATTGTCCATTAGCAGTTGTAGTTGGTCAACTTCGCTCAAGTCCGTAAAATTTTCATTATTTTGGAACTCTTTTTGCCATATAGCGTTGATTTCGGACTGTAAAGCTACTCTCTCCGACTGTAGTTTTTCACATTGGAGAATGAAGTGTAGTACATTCTCTTCAGCTGCTCCGCATAGCAGGCATGTTGGGTCAGTTTCATTTCTGTAGTACT
Organism: Bathymodiolus brooksi; assembly: GCA_963680875.1. Lineage (NCBI taxonomy): Eukaryota > Metazoa > Mollusca > Bivalvia > Mytilida > Modiolidae > Bathymodiolus > Bathymodiolus brooksi. The sequence goes on along the minus strand of OY804576.1, from coordinate 69,599,553 downwards.
TAATGCGTCAGTTAATATTATGTATGCTTCTTCGACAGGTAGAGCAGCATTCATGGGGGACGATTCTTTCGTAAACCCTCTTTGCGTTGGATTTTGCATATTATGGATCAATGGTTGTATTATATATCTGATCACTGCTTCGAAGATCTTACTAATTACAGGCAGAACTGTTATTCCTCGATAGTTGATGGCATCGTTTTTGCTTCCGACGTCAAACGCTGCACACTTTCATATTTTGCGAGTGTTTCATCAAGTGAAACAATGGATCGGTGAGGCTGACAATATGGAAGCAAAAGATTGGGGATGGTCTATTGGACACAACATGTGCGTGTCAATCAGATCGAGTTTGCCACCCGCTCCAGATGAACTTCTAAAAACGATATATTGCAGATGTAAGACAAACTGCGATTCAAAACGCTGTAACTGTAGAAAACATGGTCTGGAATGTTCTGTCGCTTGCACTGAATGCCGAGGGAATACATGTAGCAATATGTCTGCATGCGAAGATCAGGACTCTGATTCAGACGAATAGTTGATGCCTAATGTTGATATTTGAAAGATACATGTATTGCTAACTTATACGATATCAGAATTTTCATTTAATTTTTTTGGTGGGGATTTTTGGTGAATTTTGAAATTTTCGATTTTCGTTCATCTATGTATTTATGTATGTATGTTTATGGTGCTTAGCCCCACTTTCAACAATATTTCAGTTATATAGTCGCTGTCAGTTTTATTGTTGGAGGAAACCGGAGAAAACCACCGACCTGTCACAAGTCGCTGACAAACTTTATCACATAATGTCGTTAATTTAGGGAAGGAAAATAAGATGTTTCTATTTTTTTTCATTAAACAAACACCAACTGATTGTTAACAATTGACATTTAATTATATTTCAAAACATTCTTTATTAATCTGTACCGAAACAGTCATGATTTAATTTATTCTGCCACGGAAAATATAATTTTTTTTAAATTTCAGTTTTCAGCATTTTCTTTTTTTTTAATGAAATTTTACCAAAAAAATAGCCACCTGAGGAGAATATGGATAGATTTTTTTTATTTTGTTTGAAAGAATATTCAATAATAACAAGATATTTTTAGAGAAATTGGTAATATTCTGCAAAGTAGAGTGAACATGTGAAATTTCCAGTTTTCAGCGATTTTTCTTCAAAATCCCTTGTTTTTACCCAAAAAATTGCAAGAAGGCAACTTGGGATTTTCGGCGACTTTTAATATGTTAATGAGGACACTCCCAGCTTCAAGATGAGCCCAAGAAACCTTCTGTTGCAATTTGTTCTAGGTCACGCCTTTTCTGGCGTATATAGACTGGACTATTATTAAACTAGTACAATGTACATGTCTTTGGCCTTTTCAAGACATATCATTCCAATCTAAAACGCAAATATCGTGTATAGAAACTTGTATTTTCAGCCAAATAGTGGCACTCTTATCAAATAACTCCTTAATTTTTTACTCAAATATTGGTATTACTCTGTTCAGCAATTTCTGGGGGGAAATGTAAAAATAAACGTTTTAAAATTAACCTTTTGATTAAATTATGATTTAAAATAATTGAAACGATTTAACTGGAATCTTACATTAATGTTGAGTCCGGGTCAAAAGTCCAGTTATTTCGATTTTTTCTTGGTAAGGGAGGTAATTGACACATTTTTCCTTTTGACCAATCAAATTATGAAGAGCCATTTTTAAAGACGAAGATGGCAGAACAGTGTTGACAAAATCAAGGGAGGTCGTAGCCGTGTATTCCGATGAATTATCGATCTGTTCTCAAATGATTCCAAACCATGAGGCATATTAGCTGCGTAGAAAATATAGACAATCTAAGAGCATTGATCAAACAGGATTTACGTGAATTTGGCATCAAAATTCCGAAAGGCAAAAAGTTGAAAAAGCAGGCGCAATACACAAAAAATCAACAATCACAACAGGTTAATAATTTATAAACATACTAAATACAGTGTTGTAGGTTGAAATGGGAGGCTCAATTTGAAAAGTACAAATCATCAACTGGGTACAAATTACAATATTCATGTAGGGCGGTGAGAGAGTCGGTCGTTTTTCCTCGGCTCTTGAACAAGCACTTGTTTATATCATTATTACAAATGTCGGACAATTGACAATAGTAAATAGTACTAGTCAATAGCTAGCGCTAGCAGGGGTCAACTACCCATGACCATCATAAGAGAAAATGGCTTTCCATTTTAATTGCCTATACTTCAAATGCATTAGGCCTAAAAGAAAAAGTGTGTATCAGGTTTCCAGTTCAACCTTATTATTTTTCAAAGGGCAGTCAACATCATCACACTAAATGACCCTAATTCCTGTCAGGGCAATTCGAATGAAGAAGTAGCCTTGAGAAAGACTTTTCTTTCTCATTGGTCGGAAATCCATCGCCGTGTACATGTCTGTTTTTATTAAAGTCATACTACACTACAGATGTGTGACTTTAAAATGTATTCAATAAAGTGTTCTATATAGATCTATTCCAAGGCCAAGGGAAAATAACATGGAGGCCACAAGTGTATGATAATTTTCTGCAAGTATCAATCAATGATGATATCATAAAGAAATTTAAAACTAACACTTGCATTTCTATATTTCATTTATTTCACCACTTAAAATAGTTTAAACTTCACGAAATGTGTACAGCAATACAGAATAACAGGTGGAATACTGAAAGGGAAGAATAAAATGAATATACCTACCTACCCTATATTTTTTAGACAATTTAAACCTAAACAGACATTTTTTTTGTCTAATCATTGTCCATTCAGGCATGCCAAATACATGTACAGAAAACATCTTTGTGTCTTGATATTTAATGTTTATCAAGCAAACTATATAATGCTTAGATCCTTAGACCTACTAGGCATACACATGTACAATGTTTAAAAAGCAGTCCTCGACTTTAGCAGTGGTCCGGTCGCCCACGGCCAGTGAAAATTGATTCGGACCAGTGACTTTTTTCAATAGAATCTATATAGATATTCTAATTTTGAAGTTTTCGGACCAGTAAATTCGAAAATCTAATTTCGAAGAATGAACAAGTAATACATAATAAAATGCACCTAATAATCATATAGACATTGACTTGGATGGGATAATAAAGAAAATAGTTGTTAGTTTTTAATTTTCATCATTTATAGTCAAATTTGTAATGCTTTTTTTTTAATAGGAAAACACTGAGGGTATTGGAGTCTTTGAAAATGTTCTTGCCCAAGTTGCATGCGTCCATATACCTAACTGTGGATATGTACCTAGGTGAGTTTTTTAAAGTTTGATTAAGATAGCTAAATACAATAAACCATTTTGCAAAAGATTTTTCTTTAAATGTTAATTATGTAGTAGCTTAATTAGTTTTTTGCAATATTCATGTAGGATGAAAAGGAGTACATAATTTATTTCCTAAATTTTAAAGGATTCTAAAAAGAACAAGGATTGTTTGTAAAAATATTTTATTGGTGTTTCCAAAATCTTTTGATTTTGTTTTGTTTCAATTCAATAGCCAAAGATGTACATGTATACTCGTATGTCAAATAACATTATTTAGGCCAAAAAAAAAAATATATATATATATATATGTCTGTTTAAGGTTACGTTTTCCAAAAAAATAGGGTAGGTAGGTTGTTTTTTCATTTTCTTTTTTTCTTTCGAGTATATATGTATATTTTTTGCAGAAATGTGATTGTTGTATAAATTGAATAAAGATAAATGTGATTTCTGTTAATATGTTTATGTTTTTAAATGAATAAAGATCAAAGACTGCATGTTTTTTCTTGACTGTCTTGTGTTTGGTCACCGGCCAGGTCAAACCAAACACTTTATAATGGTTAGTAGATCCCTTTCATTCAGCAAAGTACACAGTATTGAGGAGAATATGCAACAACTGGTTGGCCTGAAGTCAGATCAAATATGATATTTAATTATTACTATGCATTCTTTATGTGTTTCTGGATTAACCTTCATCAAATTTGACCCATATTGGGCCATAACACAAAACACTGAAGCTAAAACTGACAGTTTGTGTCTGCAAAATGTCCTGAAACTCAGATGGAATGTGATACAAACTTAACTATAAAACCTTCATAGAACATTTCTGTCAAGTTTGGTTTAATTCTGTCCAGTGGTTCTCAAGAAGAACATTAATTGTCAAAAGTTATGGACAACGGAAGGCAAGTGAATATGCACACTGGAGAGTTACGCTTTCTTTCTGGATCATTATATACATGTACTCTGGAGGTTGGGTTGCTGATCAACTTTGGTCCTTCCGCCTGCCATTAGTATTTGAAATGCGTCTATGGTTTTTGTTGTTGCAGCTTCTGCTGCCGAGGTCAATAGGTTGATTTATATTAGAGCCAGTTTCACTTTCCATGCACCGAAAGTTCACATGTTTAAAATTAAAGTTTCCTTTCACTTCTCCGACTGCTGAAGTACATTTTGTACCTTCGCATTGGAGAGCGAGGCTTCTTGTAGTTAAAAAACGATGTCGGAACACTACTTGGTTAAATATTGCTTTCCGTTAAAACGTTCTGACAACCGTGATGATTTTTCACTTTTGATTTACCGATAAAAATGAACTAGGGTCGCAGCTGAAAATAGGGTTGGTCGGGTAACTGTAAACAGACATGTATTTTTTGTTGGACTTACTGAGAACAACTAGGATATACCCGCAATATATGACAAAAACATGAATGTATGTCTCTGACTGTACTGTAAAGCTGATTTGCCATATTTGAACTGAAATTTTAATTGATGGTTATTGATTTTATGATTGATTGATTGATTTTTGGTGTTTAATGCCACTTTCAGCAATATTTCAGCTATATCATGGCGACCAATTTTAGTGGTGGAAGAAGCCAGAGTACCCGGAGAGAACCACCGACCATGGGCAAGCAACTGGTAAACTCTATCACTTGTGGCTGCGAGTCAAGTACACCTTTTTTTGTAATTTACAAAGCCGGGCGCGAACCCACACCGTATTGGTGATAGGCTTGTATGAGTTGTTTGGTAATCCAACGACATATCTCATTGAGCCACCCGGGCCCTTTGATATATTCTGACATGTATTAATGTCTACCATAGAGATAGTGGGAATTTTTATAGGTCAAACATTAGATAAGGAGTTTGAAACTATTAGCTATATATAGGCTGAATGAATTAAAATTTGAAATGCTGCAATTCTACAGAGCGAATGGAATAATTCTCCGTGCATTATGTGTTAAACCTGGTGACCAATTGCATACTCCATTGAGGTTCATATTTTTAACAGACAGTGTTGATATAATTTTGTGTTTATTTTCAGATTTCTTGTTGATGCTGCCGACATTATTGTTAAGAACATTCACCAAGAAGGTTTATTTAGGAAATCAGGAGCTGTAAGCAGAATCAAAGATTTGAAAGTAAGTATATCCTACATAAATAATTAAATTATCCTGTTTAATTGACAACTTGCAGTTGTGACCCAGGTGTCAGTATTATACTTTGCCATGTTTTCTGGACAGCCTTCTATAAGGTTTATGTTTATTAGTTTTGTAATAACAGAGAGCTTTAGGCAGATTTTACAGTCTTGTGCATTTGTAACTACTGTTGACTACGATTGAAAGTTTTTTAATTGAAAAAAAAAGGCGATAAAGTGGCGAACGTCTTTAGAAGGACAGAATATTTTAAGACGATTTTTAGATAGTAAAATTAATATCCGACCATCTTTGAAGAGTCGTTGTCCATTTTTCACACAGAGTTGTTTCTTGTCGTTTTGATTAAAACAGTACCTCCACTTACAGGAGAGCTATCAGCATATAACATGTGTTGCTCACGTGACAGTATGTCAGACAGAAAGGGAAATCCGTACCATTCGCAAAACATCGCACGACCAATACGATCACTTCTTACGTTCCGCATTACACCTAAAACACCAAAATTAACCACGATTGGTCAACGGACGGTCATAGCGTAGACAGAGATTAAAATAACTTCAATGGACAGCTCAGAACCCAAAAATAAATTTGTGAACATGATAAGCCACAACAGACAGATTATCCATAACGTTATCAGCATTATCTAAAAGAACATATTTTTCAGGTTTTTTCGTATTATATTGAAAAGTAATGATTGTTAAAGGAAACAAGAACACTATCAATTGAAATATAAATCAATTCCATCAAATACAACAACTGAATTATAGCAAAACTTTCCAATCTACACAGAGCTGTATTATGCAAAGTAGTTGACAAAATCTGAAATGTCCAACAATGCAAATTATAAACCATCTGAAATCATTAATGAACTAACACAAACTAGTATTTTTTATATTTATTTATTCAATAATACAAAAATTTTAAAGTAACAAATATATTGGATCATAATTTCATCTGTTAAACATCTGCATCTGATTTTTCTGGCAGTGGACATGTAACATTAGCAAAATGTCTATTATTGTACAGTTACTGTTTTTGGTTATAAGTTAAGGGTTTATCTATAGTTATCAATCATTTAATTTTAATAATAATTATCTCTAAGAAATGACAACAACGCTTATCATTGCAGCATATTTATACTTTATTCCGGTTGACATTTTTAGTCGCTTACTGTGGCATCATCAGAACAAATTACATTAGAAATATATAGCTGAAGTATACAAATTGCATTTGTTAGTCTCTACAGTGTATTTGTGTTTGACAAAATTAAAGTCAATTTCGTTGTCAAATGAAAGGTACTTTATAGAGGCACATTCAATAGCAGAAAATCATTGTCAGGTGTAAAATTGCAAACTTTGACATTGTAGGGAATCTATTAACAGAGGTCAGATCAACTAATTCATTTGTATATAGAAATTGCTGTCTTTTTAACCAAATGACCTAATGCTAAAGATAACAGTTTTCTTTAAAATTGTTAATACAATGTACTTTGAATTTCCAAATTGAAAAATAAATTACGTATGCAGGATTAATCATATTTAGTTGTATTAGTGAAAAAAGGTATATTGAGATTATAATTTAACTTTTGTTTGTTTTTGACTTTATGATATATCTTCTTATTTTTCATTACTAGGAAAAGATAGAAAATGGACAAAATTTGGGAAATGCTAACATTGTGGATGTTACCGTTCTTATTAAACAATTCTTTAAATGCCTACCAGAACCTTTATTTACCAGTACCTATCACGATGCCTTCGTCAGGTGCATACAACTCCCAGACAAGGAGGAAGCTAAGCATGCTGTGTTATTACTGTGTCTACTCCTTCCTGGTGAACATTTAAGTACAATTAAGTATATGATGAATTTACTAAAAAATATCGCAAAAAATTCTGATAAGAATAAAATGGATGCTACAAACTTATCAGTGGTTTTGGCTCCAAATTTCCTATATTTAAACAGTAAGAGCGAAAAGATGAATTCTGTGGAGGAAAAACTTCTTCAGTTTCAGACTTTGGTGGTAGAAGTGCTAATTCGTAATGCTGAAGACATAGGTTTTGTATCAGACAGTTTGTATGAGCGAACACTGTTGATGACAGAATGTTTTGGAACTGATGATGAGTTAGATGCAAGCAGTGAAGCATTAGAGGAATCTAGAGATTGTAAGAAAAAAGAGAAGAAAAGAAAAAGAAGTGGATCTTTTACAGGCAAGGGAAATCGTACATTTTCTTTGCACAAGAAAGGTTTGAAGTTACATCCTGATCTAAAACTTGCATAGCATGGATGATGCAATGGCACAACATTGATGGCTTGGTTAATGAGTATACTTTTCTAAAAAAAACAAAAAAACAAGTGTCACCGGCATAGCCTGACTGATAATATTGGGATCACTTTCTCCTTTCACTACAAAGTCTAGAGATTCTGAATAGACCAGTTTTTGTGCTAGAAATTCTGAAAATTACTCAAAATTTTGAAAAGATTTTGAACATTGCTGAAAATTCTGAACATTGCTGAAAATTCTGTACAGATTCTGAAAATTGCTGAAAATTCTGAACAGATTCTGAACATTACTGAAAATTCTGAACAGATTCTGAACATTGCCGAAAATTCTGAACAGATTCTGAACATTATCTTTCTTCTTAAATCAATATATTTTACTTCATTTTCATTAGATTTTAACTAAATATAGAATGTTATACAGCACGCACAGTGCGTTTTAGCAAGAAATCACCTTGGTCGGTGTTTTTTCGCGGTGAAATGTCGGTGATATGTCATAAAATCACCGTAAAATGTCGGTGAAATCAGGGTGAAACTTTCACCGCGAAAATTAACAAATTAGGACCTAAATGTCGGTGAAATATTTTAATTGCCGGTGACAACACCGCGGCGAAAATCATGTGTATACACGTACATGTAACTGTACTTCATGTGTTCTTTTGTTGCTTAGTTTTGTTTTTTTACTATTTCGTACTTTATATTTCAATTTGATACCGGTTTTTTTTTCAGGGATGCCAGCATGGCATACATTTTATTTATAGGATTTATGAGGCTGAGCACACATCTTGTTTTGCATATATTATCTAATCCAGGGATATATATAGTAGTCCTACTATATAAATCCTTGTCTAATCCCAACATTTCGATTGGTTTATATTGGTGTTATTTTTTTTAATCACCTGTGTTTTATCAATGTACGGATGTGTCTATTTTTATGTAGTGCACACATTGAACTCGGTCACTAAAAGGTCAAATACACAGTTACCTGAGGCTGCGGGATTGATTTAAAAACACACTGAGAATGATTGAAAAAAAAAATTGATGTAATTTTTTATCTAAAGCAAACGTGCTTTTTCGTATTTGTATGTCGTTAATCCCCTTGCAAGCCACGTGTTATTTTACCTTTAATAAAAGTTCCATTTCTGATTTGTACACATATTTTTCACGTGAATGAGAATCTAGAAAGGTTTCCACATGCTATTGATCAAAGCGTGCTTTTGGGGATCTAGAAACTTTTGTAACAGGTGAACTTAAGTCACGTGCCAAGTCGACATTAATTGAACGCCCGAAAGCAAATTAACTCGGGATACCAAGCTTGCATTCAAAAGATCAAGTTTATTTTAATTAACAAAATAATACAACACAAGCTTATAAATGGTAATGATCACATAATACTAAACGTTTGTACCGCATTGTTTTCTTAACATAATAGATTAAAACAAAAGCAAATATCAGAATTAAAGAACGAAAAATGATCACATAGCTTGCACACCTGAAAAAGAAAATAAGTATTTGCTATGAATCATTCATATTATCAAAAATGACAGTCTCAAGAACATACAAATGTACAAATAAAGGTTAATATCCCATTTCTTTATTTCGCGGCGTTTAATCGTCAATGTCGGTGTTTTATAGTAAATCACCGTGTTCGATTTTTCTCGGACATTTCGCGGTGTCAACACCGACTTTTTTTTTAATTTCTCCGACATTTTCTTCATTTCACCGACGTCGGACCCGAGTGATTTCTTGCTAAATCGTGCTGTATTTCATTAATTAATTATTTAAAAAAAAATTAGAAGAGCTATATTATTTCATTTCTCATTAAATTTGACATTTTCTTTATTTCAATCTTTCTTCTTAAATCAATATATTTTATTTCATTTTCGTTAGATTTTAACTAATTATGGAAAGGGATCAGAGAAAGGATATTTTACTAATTAATTTTTTTAAATTAAATTACAACAACTATATTATTTCATTTCTTATTAGATTGGTCATTTTCTTTATTTCAAATTTTTCTTCTTAGATCAATATATTTTACTTCATTTTCATTAGACTTTTACTAAATATAGCATGTGATATTTCACTAATTAATTATTTAAGAAAAATTTAATTTAAGCGACTATATTATTTCATTTTTTATTAAATTTGTCATTTTTATATCAATTTTTTTCTTCTTAATTCAATGTATTTTACTTCATTTTTAAAAATTAATTAAAAACTTTGAAGTGGCCCCAACTTAAGTGCTAAAACAACAATCTACACTATAAGTATGTAAGTAAGAGCAAAACAATTTTTTTGACCTGTATATCATAAAACAGTATGGTATCAATTACCAATTGATAAACCTGTATCCAGTTTAAATATATTAGAGAGGTGTCATATCCCTGCATGGATTCTGCTGAAAATGTATGGTATCAATTACCAATTGATAAACCTGTATCCAGTTTAAATATATTAGAGAGGTGTCATATCCCTGCATGGATTCTGCTGAAAATTCTGAACAGAGTATGAACATTTTAACTAAATATATCATGTAATATTTCACTGGATGCAGGTTTTATCAATTGGCAATTGATGCCATACTGTTTTTATGATATACAGGTCAATAAAATGATTTTGCTCTCACAAACATACTTACTTATAGTGAGTGTAGATTGTTGTTTTAGCACTTAAGTTGGGGACACTTAAAGGTTTTTAATCAATTTTTTAAAATGAAGTAAAACATATTGATTTAAGAAGAAAAAATTGATATGAAAAATACAAAATTTAATCAAAAATGAAATAATATTGTTGTTGTAATTTAATCTTTTAAAAATAATTAATTAGTGAAATATAATGTAGTAAATCTAAATATGTAGTAAAAATCTAATGAAAATGAAGTAAAATATATTGATTTAAGAAGAAAAATTTGAAATAAAGAAAATGACAAATTTAATAAGAAATCAAATAATATAGCTATTGTAATCTAATTTTAAAAAATAATTAGTGAAATATCCCTTTCTATATTTAGTTAAGATCTAATGAAAATGAAATAATGAAAATGTAAAATTTAATGAGAAATCAAATAATATATTTGTTGTAATTTAATTTTAAAATGTAATTAATCAGTGAAATATTACATGATATATTTAGTTAAAATGTTCATAATCTGTTCAGAATTTTCAGCAGAATTCATGCAGGGATATGACACCTCTCTAATATATTTAAACTGGATACAAGTTTATCAATTGGCAATTGATACCATACTGTTTTATGATATACAGGTCAAAAAAATTGTTTTGCTCTTACTTACATACTTATAGTGTAGATTGTTGTTTTAGCACTTAAGTTGGGGCCACTTCAAAGTTTTTAATTAATTTTTAAAAATGAAGTAAAATACATTGAATTAAGAAGAAAAAAATTGATATAAAAATGACAAATTTAATAAAAAATGAAATAATATAGTTGCTTAAATTTAATTTTTCTTAAATAATTAATTAGTGAAATATCACATACTATATTAAGTAAAAATCTAATGAAAATGAAGTAAAATATATTGATTTAAGAAGAAAAATTTGAAATAAAGAAAATGACCAATCTAATAAGAAATGAAATAATATAGTTGTTGTAATTTAATTTAAAAAAATTAATTAGTAAAATATCCTTTCTCTGATCCCTTTCCATAATTAGTTAAAATCTAACGAAAATGAAATAAAATATATTGATTTAAGAAGAAAGATTGAAATAAAGAAAATGTCAAATTTAATGAGAAATGAAATAATATAGCTGTTCTAATTTTTTTTAAAATAATTAATTAATGAAATATCACATTCTATATTTAGTTAAAATCTAATGAAAATGAAGTAAAGTATATTGATTTAAGAAGAAAGATAATGTTTAGAATCTGTTCAGAATTTTCAGCAATTTTCAGAATTTTCAGCAATGTTCAGCAATTTTCAGAATTTTCAGTAATTTTCAGAATTTTCAGACACTTTTCAGAATTTCTAGCACAAAAACTGGTCTATTCAGAATCTCTTGACTTTGTAGTTAAGTGTTTGTTATATCTAGGTTTTGTCCACTTCAGACATAGCATATTTATTCAAATCAGATTCAATGTAGCTCTCTGACTCTCATTCTGCATACTTGATTGCCACTATATATAAATGACTATTATATCTACACATGTATAATTATGTGTATATCCATAACTCTGTTATAAAATTAACAGAGTTATGGGCCTTTTTCAACTTTGTATGGAAAACTTATGGATCAGGATGACAGATTCTACAGTTTAATGAGATAACTTTCTCATATGCTTGAATGCTACAACAAACAGATGCAAATTTCTACATTTTTTTACTAATTGAAATTTTCTCCAAAGTTGTTAAAAAAACAAAAAAACAACAACATGAAATTCAGCAGCTGTAATGGTACCATGAGCAATGTGGTGATTTTTAAAAATCTCATTATAGCTACCAGTTCTACAGAATGTTCCATGCATGACATAGATAAAACCTAATCTGGTATGCTCTCATGACACTAGCGACAACTATTCAAATTCTATGACAGTGACACAAGTACATTGTACCGTAAGATAACAGTTTACATGTCTGTGAAGTTTAGTTAGTAGACAATCTAAAGTTGGTGCTTTTTCTGATAGAATTTTGAAATGGAACACGCCTACCTATAACATCAAAAGTTCACAGTGTTCATTCATTGAATGAAAGCTGATGTTTTTATCAATTTTCTCTTGGTTGTGTGCAGTGTTTTGTATGTGACATAACTTACAAGAACAAACTTTCCATCATGACATAAATTTTTTTGCTATGCTTATAAACATCATCTTTTCATTAAATTTAAATAATCAAATAAGAAATTGTAATTATTTAGCTTCTAGTAGCTAGAGTTTGATTGATGGGAAAATCAGGGGCAGTACAACAACAGGCTAGTTGAATATTTTAGTATATTTCTTTATGCACATGTAATCCAAAAGCATTCAAAATATGATTTTTAAATTATTATTCAGGATCATTCTAAAATAAATTAATTTTAGAGTCACATGTCATTTTATATGTGTTTTGATTGGTTTAAAAAGTTGAGGTTATTTGTGTATGTACTGAATATAAAAATAAATGTCGTTGTCATCGGGTGATTTTCTTTAAATGAGGCACCTTTGGGGTTATTTAAATTTATTTCCGATTATTTGCCTTATTTTGAAAAAATAACTATATTTTTCAATATCATAACAAAAAAAGTTTGAATTAATTTATAAGGATTGATCGAAATTATTTGTTCGGTTCATTCGAAATAACCTCAATCATGTTATACACACCCTTGCGTAACCCGCTACACGGTGTGTACCTGATTGAGGTTATTTCTTCATGAACCGAACAAAAATTACGATCAATCTTTAATTGTACAAATAATTATTGGGAGGAAAAATTGAGAATTATAAGAAAGATACATAATTTTGTTATTATTATTTTTTTGTTCTGTAGGTATAGTGAATACAATAGCCCAGAGTATTACCAAATGGAGGAGAAGCACAGATGGTAAAACAGGAAACGTCAGTAACTTAAGTCAGGCCAGTAACATAAGTGACATCAGTACAAAATGTAATAAAAGTACTGTCATCAACGAAGTGTCAGTAGATCTTACTGCAGCTACACCAGTGGTGATGAGGAAACGTAAAGCTTCTGAAGATGTAGTGGCATTTTCTACTTCAAAAAAGTAAGATTTCTAGAACAAATATTTATTATTACAGTACATAGTATAGTAGTATAACATCATATCACAAAAGGTTGTTGAAATGACCTTTGAATTATATTTCTGAAAAAGAAAAAAAACTGATTACAGATATAACATTTAAAATGATGTCTTAACGGTAAAGACCCATGTAAAGCCTATGTTTTTTTCATACAAAGAGTTCATCATACCTGAAAATTCTTTTCCAGTTGCATTAGTGAGGCCCATTTTTACCCTCTGGATGGGTGCTGATCTGGCCTCCTTTTTATGATAATTTGGAGATGAAACATTCCATAAGTCCTCTTCTGATTCCCATAATTCAATCAGCTTTTCCAAGTCTTTGTTTGAGAATGCAGCAATTTTCACCAAAATATTCACTTATAAAACCATGTGGTCTTGTTTTGATGCTGAGACTGACATATGACCTAGGGAAATTCTCTAATCTCATTGGCTAACCCCAGGAGGTCAGCTAAGATTTGCAATAAGAAATAGAGCAGTGCTCTATCCTTATTACAATCTTATATGATTTTAAAAACCTTATATTACAGCGTAATAAGCATGTACACACAGTAAGATTAAGCTTATATTACAAATCTTATAAGATTAATCTTGATGTGTGTACCGGGCTTAAAGCAGAAGGAAGTATTCATGCACAGAAACAGTAAATACAAAAGTGATGTTTGAGAAATTCTTTCCAGTCCACAAGATTTGTTTAGTTTAAAGGCATTCTCAGGGATATTTTCTGTATTGAAAAGCATTTCTACTTGTGTTTTTTTTAAGTATTTGTTTAATAGAAGATATATTTAAAACATTGGCATGATCCATATAGTCAGAGACAGACATGACCAAATAAATGATGTTTTTGATACCAAGCTTAGACTTAAGTATTATCTTTTTTATTTTATTTTTTAGAAAAGCCATTTTACAGAATTTACCACAAGGATCAGCTTTGGGCAGCACACCATTTACACCTGGTACAGGATTAAGGAATTTAGGTAAAAAAAACCACCTGGGTGATGTAATGGTTATCATGCATAGTCGCCATAATTTATAAGAATATGCTTTGCATTTCCGTCCTGATACAAACCATAGACTCTAAAAAATTGGTAATTGCTGCATCTCTGCTAAGTATACAGAATTGAAGAATAAGAGCTAAGAATGATTGGTTCTTGATAATGTTCTAAATGGAATGACATGTCTACATGAATATTTTTTTGTCTCTGTGAACTAGCACTTTTACAATCTAGTTCAGTGTGTTGGTATAGTACAAAAAGTTTCAAGACGGCAAGTGGGTAATCAGAAGCGGTAAATCGAAGATGGACAGGCAATACAATGGCCAAAATAAAAGACAAAAAGACAAACAATGATCTACAGAACACTCCACAGAAAACTAAAGTAGTAAAGATTGAACAACACAAACCCCACAAAAGAAGGGACATAATCACCATGATATAGCTATCAAAAAAATTGTTGACCCAGCTTTAAGCAACACTCACTCTATCAATTTATATGTATTTATTACATGAAATTTGCATTAAATAAAACAAAAATGAGATAGATTGATTAAGATCTATCAATTGATAATGTTGATACATGTATATGTTATGAAGACATAAAGGATAGAGTTATGTATTTCAATAGATTTAAAGAAAGGAAACCGGGACACTCCAAGTATTGCATTTAGTAACAGAGGACAGGTTGCCTTTAATGCAACACCTTGTGCAAATGGAAAAGGAACACGCAAGAGATTAAACTTGTTCAGTCCAGGAAGTATGAGAAAGAGTAAAAAGTAAGATATTGGTTAAGGTCATTTAAGCGATGGTTGTAGAGTGATATTGGTTAAAATCATTCAAAGGATGGTTGCAGGGTGATATTGGTTATGATCATTTAAAGGATGGTTGCAGAGTGATATTTGTTATGATCATTAAAAGGATGGTTGCAGGGTGATATTGGTTATGATCATTAAAAGGATGGTTGCATTGTGATATTGGTTAAGATCATTTAAAGGATGGTTGGAGGGTGATATTGGTTAAGATCAACGATGGTTGCAGGGCTTAAGAATGATATTTTAACATTAAATAAATGTCATGTCATGTTTTCCTTCAATCTCATGATAATTAGTTTGTGTAAAAGTCTATATGAAAGAAAATGTAGCATTAATTTTCCGGAGATAGTTCTCAGTACAGTTTGTGTAGATTGGAATCTAAAATAGTCTCTTTTAAAAGACATATATTAACATAGGACCCTTATGGCGATAATTATTTTAGAATTCTTTCTGAAAATACTGAAAGTATTAAACGCAAACAGGATATGATCTTGTGCGTGTATAAATGTTTGATTTTTATGCTTGGAAATTTAAAGGTGGCCACTACATAACCAGGGGTTTCAAAGTTTTTAATAATAGGAGGTACTTCTTAAATTTTAGGAGGTACCTAAAAAATTAGGCTGAGGGCCGTAAGGGGTCCAGGGGGCAGAAGCTCCTGAAATCTAGTATTTTGTGGACCAAAAAATGTACTTCAGAGACTGCAAAACATTAGTGTTTTTGAAAGAAAAAATCCCATTCACTTTAGAGTTCAGATTTCACCAAGAATGAACCTTACAAGTTGTTTCGGCCTTATGACAGATGCGGCCTTACGCAAATCCGGCCTTATATAAAATTGATGTTCCGGCCTTATCATATATTTATGCGGCCTACGGCAAATCCAGCCTTATATCAAATGGAAAAGAATAATTAAAAAATAAAAGTTCTATTTAAATTTAAAATATTATTTAAATATTCATGGATATGATGAATAAAATATTGGAACTTGTAGTGTTTTCACAAGATTTACTCGTAACTCAATATGAAAAGCCATAATAAATCGTTATTATTTTAACAATTTTTTAATTAGTAATTTTTGGTAATAATGACGGAAATCATTTCCATTGAAGTTGATGATTAGAAAAACAATTCAGGTTGATATACCAAGCTGTCAACAAGCGAAATTCCTTAGATGTTCTCTTGCAATTAATTATCATTTGCTTAATAGTCGTATAATTGCACTGGCAGTATGATTATAAGGGCTACCAAAAAGTAAAAGGAAGCCATACTATAAATTACTCAAAAAGTACTCCAATTCTTTTGATGAAACCGCACTAATATATGCATATTTTGGTGATGGTCCTACTATTTTCAAAACTATCAACTATGTCGTTTCCTTGTATTGTGTGTGAGCAGAACGTCCGTCCAAAGCAGCATGCTTTAGAGTGTGACAGTTGTTTCCAGTGGCAACACAGACTATGTAATAGTAGGACCATCACTTAATTATTTACTCAAATCATCACAATGTGTCGTTTTATTGTATGTATCATATATATCCATAGATATACATCATTCTTAACGGAGGCTGCATTAATTAACCAAGGCCGTATCAACTAAGGCCGCATTTGTTTAAGGCCGGATTTGCATAAGGCCGAATAGTTTTCAGGCCGGATCAACTCGAAAGCAGAATGAAGACCATGCATAATGCCTGGATTTCCCCCCCCCCCCCCCCAATTTCTTTATTGAATATTTCAGTTTACAGACTTCAGCCAAGATTATTCATAGATAGTCTGCCATATCTTAAAAAAAGACCATAAAGAGCTACGGTTCCGCAGCTAGGCTTGACCAAGCCATTGTTATCAAAGCTGAAACTTCTCAAAATTCTTTTGTTGGCTTTGTCCTTCTCTTTTTCACAATACCTTGGCTTGTGTGTTTTTTTTACTTTATTACCAGTAATTAAACTCATCAAAGACCATTGGCACGGATCAAGACCATATAAGTGTCATAATTAATGAAACCAAGGACGTATATAGAATACGTCCTTGATGAAACATATAAATTTAATTTGCAATCATCAATCTTTAATAAAATTTATAATTTTAATAGATCAATACAAATATAATTAAACAAAAACAATATATATTGTTACTTTCACGACTTATGTGCAAAAAAAATGTTCGAACAAAAACGATTCGCGGGAAGATATTTATTAACATTTGAATCACAAAAGTTAAATTATTTTGGGAAAAAAGTGGGGGCCGGCGTTTTGACATTACGATGTAATTCGTATTTGAGCCATGTCCGGTCCTTTTTCAAGATTTCTAGTAATTTTCTATCCCTTATCTCCTCGTACCCCCTTTTAAAAAAATGTTTTTCAGCACACTTTCATTTCTGTGAACAACCGCAGTAGGGCCCCGTCAAAATATGTAAATAAATTAGCCATAGGTTTTTATTTTTTTATACCGGAAGTTAAACAATATGGACGGAGTTAAGCAACAAGACAGTTCGCCCCAGAATGATTCGACCCTGGGTTTTAAATGGATAATAAAAATCGCACAACATATTGTGCAGTCATATATTCATAATACATTATGATCATACTTATATTACTGGAGATTACACTAAATTGTGTTTGAACATAATTTGTAATCGGTCATTTTTTTATTTTGAAATGATGTCAGCTTTGTTCCGGTCCGAGTTTTACACAGGGATGAAAAAATATTGGGACGAAAACATATCTATTTACCGCATGCGCAAACTGCTATTTACGATTCTAAGGTAAAGTTATTTTTAAAACAGGGAATATCCCATCAACTTGGTCGTGACTCAGTTGTTCGATTTGAATGCGAGAATTCAGCAATTGACGTGATCATTAATTTTTTATGAAAAATATTCCACAAGCCTATCGACCATCGTACTTGTGGTTTTGACCACCGCTAATTTTGGGGGGGTTCAGTAATTTCTGCCGGTACTATACACGATCGCAAGCGGGTAAAAGTACCGGGTACCGGCCCACTTTGAAACCCCTGCATAACTTGGTTTTAATATAACACTCTTGAACCATTTACAAACAAATGAGTATTATTTGCCAGTAAAAAATGTTTTTATATATATTTTTACTTTCAGTGACAGAATGATAAGGGGATAACAGTGTTCACATGACCAATTATGGAATAAATTGAATATTTAATTGTCTGTTTTTAATTTAAGCATGTTTTATTCAATAATATGACATGTTAATACAATACAATATGTAATATACGACAAGGATTCGGAAACAAGCTGAACTTATATAAATCCGTCTCCTTATGTCTGTTTTTCATTTTGATAAAGAATTACAAACTTGTTATCATTGTTTCCCCCCATATTAAACCATCAATATTTATACATACAAATGCTAATGATTTATTATTATTACCAAATAGGATGGAGGCTTTAACATATATACCTATAGATCTATATACTCAGATACTTATTGTATATTAATAAGCTACTAACATACAACATTAACTGTTTATTGCAGAAATGCTTCTGGTTCAAATATATCTGCTCAAGATCTTACTAAGAAAATCAAACCCGGTGGGAAAGGTTTATTCCGTAGGCTAAGTGGTGGAAAAGGAGATAAGGTATATATAACCTTTGTACTAATGCTATCCAGATATAATCTGCTTGTAACCCACATATGCTTTATACAGTGAAACCTGTCTAAACCAAACCATGTTAGGACAAACTTTTGTTCGGAATAGAATGTTTTCTTTATACAGGTTAAAATGTTCAGTTTTATTGTACGATATAGTTCTTTTTTTTTACCATGTTGAACGATTAGAGTTATTTTAATTAGATAACACGCTATATAAATATTGTAAATTAGAATAATAATTAATTTAGCAAAAAAAATGTCTACATTTGAACTTGATTTAAAGTTCAGTGACAGGTTTCACTGTATTACACTTTAAGAATAGGAGGAGATTGTGGTATTGTTGTATGTTAACTATTCTGTTGATATCTTATCCATTTGACAACAAATCACTCACTCACTCCATTCAACATGTTTCAATCTTCTTTTGCAGACATAATAGATTTAGTTTTACATTACAAAAGATGCTACCATTTCAGAGATGTTTCCTTTGAGAATGTGGATAATGAATTGTTTTTTCACAGAATCAAAATTTTTTTTATGACCAACGAGACATTTTTATCTAACACTAACATGAGTTTTTCATACATGATTGACCATCTTGATTATCTAGCTTGTATAAATAGTGCATAAAATCATATATGGCAATCACATTAATATCCAAAAGTCACAAATAACAAGAGTTAGGTCTTGACCAGTCTGTAACAACTACAGTTCAGTCCATTTACAATGAAATTGGCTATATTAAACAAATTACTGGTATTTATTCAATGAGTATAGTCCGTTTGGCCAGCCTAAAACAGGACTAAAAAATTAATTAAAAATCAACAGTTCAACTTATTGATTTTTTTCTTCACACATTTACCTGTATATCATCTACCTACCCCGACAAATAATTTCAGAATTTTGACACTATTTTCCAAAAGTTGCCCATTAGGTCTCTATGTTAAATATTTGTACCAAATGTGGATATGTGCAGAGGGAGTTAGTATGCTTGTTGTTACCAACTTCCAGTGTAAACAATAACAGCACCTGTGGTTTTATTTACATTTCACTGTCATGTGATTACCTAATTTGAATATGTCACCAGAACCCAAGCATGCATGAGATGTTCATTTCACTTTCACCAAGTGACAATTTTGATTCGGCTTCAAAATAATTAAACACTTTTAGTATTAAATCCTGTTTTTCATCTGAAGTTTTGAGAGGCATGACTATCCTTTCTATATAAGTTTTGGTAGAGTTCTAAATAAGGGCAGATCATTTTTAATTTGTAAATATTAATTTATGAAAAGACAAAAAAAAAATGGTTTTTTTTTCTACCTTTATTTTATATTTTTTCTTTTATATTTAAATATATTAATTACTTGGGATTTTTTTATTATGCTTAAATAACATACATAAAACTTGTATTCATTTTCTAAAAGTATACATAAAGCATGGGCTATTTACATGGTATATCTGGTCAATACACATAGGCTTACTTTATAACCATGTTCTTCGAGTTCAAATACTGGGCTTTAGAAAACACCAAAACAAAAGTGATTTTATTTAGAATTTAAAGAAAAAGATTTAAAATTCAAAGGCTTGCATTTATACTTTTTACTTTTGAATTTCTAAAATAATTTCCAATAAAATGTAAAAAGTTAAACTTTGGGTGAAAATCTTTGGGTTTGTTTATAGAATAACCTATTGTCACTTGAAAGTGAAATGAACATCTCATGCATGCTTAGGTTCAAATTAGGTAATCACATGACAGTGAAATGTAAATAAAACCACATGTGTTGTTGTCATTGTTTACACTGGAAGTTGGTAACAACAAGCATACTAACTCCCCCCTCTGCACATATCCACATTTGGTACAAATATTTAACATAGAGACCTAATGGGCAACTTTTTGGAAAATAGTGTCAAAATTCTGAAATTATTTGTCGGAGTAGGTAGATGATATACAAGTAAATGTGTGAAGAAAAAAATAAATAAGTTGAACTGTTGATTTTTAATTAATTTTTTAGGCTGGCCAAATGGACTAATACATATTAGGTCTAGTTATATAGCAGTTTGGTTAGGGCTATTCCATTTAAATATACCT
Organism: Bathymodiolus brooksi; assembly: GCA_963680875.1. Taxonomy (NCBI): domain Eukaryota; kingdom Metazoa; phylum Mollusca; class Bivalvia; order Mytilida; family Modiolidae; genus Bathymodiolus; species Bathymodiolus brooksi. Next base: position 69,578,585 of record OY804576.1, on the reverse strand, counting down.
GGAAGGGGGGAATGCCACTTATTTCAGACCTCCACCAATAGAAGAAGAAAAAAAGATTCCACCCACCACCACCAGAATTTACTTCTGAAAGTACCGCACTACCACCTGAAAAAAAATCATAAAAATATTTTCCTTTATAGAAACACCCAGAGCTTCACACTAATGATATACCAATATACGGCGTGTAAATCTTTCCCTTAAACTTTGCATATAAATATGCCTCTTGCATTTTACTATAGATAGCTAAAATTTTAATTTCAAATGTAGGAGATAATGACTGAAGACCTATTTTTTTTCAGCCACACGGCAACAGAAACTGAGGTTGCCATCTTTAAGGGTAGATAACTCACTACTGTTTTGGAGCAAATTCTGGCAAAATGGCGCGATCTCTTAAGACAACAAAACGGATATATCTTTTTATTTCTGTGAAAAGCCAGTGAGTTTAAGGCAAAGGGAAGTCAAGATAAATACCCCCCCTCCTCATCCACTGAATTTTCTAGTCATTGGATCCCCCCCCAACAGAATTTATTTTCAAGAGACCCCCCCACCCAACATAAAAAAATATGGTTTCACCCCCACAACCAACAGAAAAATAAACAAATGGCATTCCCCCCTCCCAGGTAGACTTAAATGGAATAGCCCTTATAATATAAATATTTCATGTCCCCCTAAAATATCATTATAAGTGGACCTTTATTAATATTGCTTGTATTTGAAGCATTATTAATTAACTTTGATTTATTAGCCTTTATATGATCAAATCTGTCAATACAATATAAAAACTTTCATTGGGCCAATACGGCAAAAACCAGTCCAATATAGATATTTTCCGTATTGGCCCAATTCCAGTCAGTCCAATAACAACTAGATCGGAATCCGCTAGACATTTCGACAATTGCAAGAAAAAATCCCGAGAGATATTGGACTGGTTAATTAATAAAGGTACCATTACGTGATGTTTTTCATATTGGCCTAGTTATAGGTCCTCGGTCTGCTGTATTGGCATTCAGCTGCGCCTCAGGACAATACAGCAGGCCTCGGACCTATAACTAGGCCAATATGAAAAACATCACGTAATAATACTATATTATTGTGATATGAAGATTTTAAATTTATAGATACAAATAAAGATTTCAGGCTAAATGGGGTCTGACCCTTGGTCCACAACACCCTCTGTTGTTGTATAAGTTCATTATATTGAGATGACCGCAAGGATTATGGCCAGTAATCTTTAAGATAAAAACCTTTAGTCTTGATTGGCACTACTGGTACTTATGATTACAAATCCATGGATGCAACATCCTTGCAAGTTTAAGAAAACAAGAACAGTGAATGTAGAAGTTTTTGCAGAAATATGCTCAACATTCCAAAAGCAAAACATTGGTTTTGTTTTCCAGCAAATCAATCATATTTGATTTAATTTTCATGCTGTTTCAGTGTTTGTGTTGCTGCTGGCAACACTTTATATTTTTAAATTGAAATTTGAATTTAAAATGTATTGTTAAATATGAATTAAAAGAGTAGATCATGATCTTTATATATATATATATATTTTTGCAGTCACAGTCAGAGCTTAACCAGTCTGAACAAACTCAACAGGTTGGACTTCGTTTAGCCAGTCCAACATGTACACCAAAACCTTCAGAAGATTCTGATGAACAAATTGAACAAGGATCTCCATTACCTGTTATTTTAAACCAATCAAATTCGTCGGTTGCAGCTGTAGAACAGTCTATGGTATCTGTCTGTGACGATCGTAACTCTCTCAATGAAGGATTTATTAATTATGAAGATTTGGATATATCTGAAATGTCTCATGTACAGAGGGATGAGCCAAGGCATTGTTTGTCTGATACAGCTATTATGTATGGAAATGATTCTACCTACAACAACTCATTGTCACGATCAATGTCACTTGAGGCACAGAAAAATCGATTAAGGAGAGGTCAGCCTAATTCTGTTAAAACTGGCCTGCTACATGGTGAAAGAGAAAATGTTCAAAAATTAAGAAGAAGTTTTGGTCTTGACAAATCGGAAATTGGTGAACCAGTGGCATTATTTATCCCAGACTTGCCTCAGATTCAAAATGCTAAAGACATTCTATCTAATACAGAAACTCTGAATCATAGACACGCTAATATTGATAAGAACCATCAGGAATCACATCGGATGGAATACACTTCACAGTGTAAAACCAGTAAAATAGAGTCAGTATCTGTCTCAAAACAATTGGAGCAACAGAAAAGTACAAATTATATTTCAGTTGAATCTGAGGCAGGTTTTTCTACAGTATCTGGCAATACTGTTATATTTGTACAAGAGAATGGTGCTCCTAAATCTGCAGATGAAAAGATTCAAATTCACAATAAATGTACAGAGAATGATAATGAGACCAAACGATTTCAGTCAAGCACTAGTACAGATAGTTTATTAAGTGGTCAAGAAAATGTTTTTGTTAATGAGGAAAAGAAAACTATAGCACGGTCGCTATCACAGGATAGTGGGAAGGGGTCCATGTTAGACCTTTCGGGAGAAAATGAAAATGTAGCAATTAATAGTCCTGGTAGTATTAGTCAGAATAAGGTGAACGTGGATGAGACTACCAATAACGGAAGTAATTCTGCCCTAAATTTAAACCGTGCAGGAGATGAGGGAAATGTAGCAAATATTACTTCTGGTAGTGAAGGTCAAAATGAAATGAACAAGGACTTGAATACTGAAAAGAGATATAATTCTGCACATGATTTAAAACAAACTTTCAGTAAAAGTGTTAGTAGATCACAAAGTTTGTGTGAACCACCAAGAAAGAGTACACCTAATATTACACCTAATCTACAGATTTCATCAGACACTCATAAGTTGTTATCCAGGGCAGGCTATCTGGCATCAAAATCAACAGCAGCCGCATCAGAAGATGTGGTTGTCATGGGACCCCCTCCCCCTAAAATCAAACAAGTAGAAGTGGTCATACCTAAACATGAAAGTATTATGGAACTACAGACAAAACAAAGAGGTAGAGTGGCTACCACTGCTAGACATTTTGATTGTGATGTTTCTGAAAGACATTCATCTCCTTACAGATTTCCTAATTCAACAAGAAAACGTGGCATGTCACCTATTAGAATACCAACAATTTTCACCAAGAGCAATGAGGAAGCCGTTAAAATGAAAGAACTAGTCACTGTTAATCAAAAACTTGGAAAAGGACAAGCCAAGTTACCAATATCTACCCAATTGTTGAAGCCAACCGAAGATGTTACTACTATTAACAGTAGCTGTTCAGCTGCTGCACCTCATGGTACAAAGTTGAAAAGAAAACCTAGTATATATTACACAGCTGATCATAATAGACTGAATGAGTCATCTATCTTGTTAGAAAAAGTATCCGAGGAAGAAAGCATGGAGGTGGATATATCTGACCCTGTAATTCAGTCAGATAAGGAAAACAAGACTAAAAGACAGAGTTTTTATGACGAAGATCAATTGAATGAATCGTTACAAGCAACAGTTAATGACATTTGTACGCCAATGAGTGAAAAAATAGATAAAGATTATCTTGAAGACAAAGAAAGTGAAAATATCACCCCTTCAAGCACACCTAAAATTCCTACTATTAAGATGCCATTATCAACTCCACTAACAGAAATGGTTGTACTAAGAACTGCTGCTGGAATGACACCTAGACAAGTCATCAAAAGATCCAGATCTCCCGTTAAACCTGTCAAAAGACTTAGATCTCCTGGCTCACCATGTCGTAACTCGCAAAGGAAACACTCTCCCTCCAGGGCAAATAAACATCGTCTTAGTTCAATTCCATGTCATTTACAGGAAGAGATGAGTCCGCTGTGAATGAATCCATATAGATAATTGACTTGGCGTGCTAATATTTTATCTTTGTGTGGCAATTTAGGTATTGCCAAAGATTTTTTCTTCTCTGGCTGACGCTCTTTCATGTTTAATGGTGCTATTGAGTTTTGGAATATAATCTTGTCATTTTTATATATTTTAATTGTCATACCACTTTTTAGCTTTTTAACACTTGTAATTTATCAATAGTTAAGGGAAAATTCTTAGTTTTATCATGTATTAATATGGACAATTTTTTGTATAAATTTTTAAACTGTTGCATTGTTATAATTATTGTGTACAGTTATTATTTTTTTAGCAGACAGGTTTCAATGAATTGAACTGTTCTTTTTTTTTTTTTAAATAAACAAATGTGATATTTTCTGCTTGAAGTAGATATCAACATCAGAAGCTTAATTTTGTAGGTACGTTATCTTATCAACTTGTCAATCGTCAAAGAATAAATTTCTTCTCTGTCCAAATTTTGTTCAGTCTAATTAGAATTAGATATTTGTTGGATCTTCTTTTTTTTGCTGATACACAAACATCTGATAACATCTCATTTGAGGTCAGTATTCGGGTAACCTTTCATTCACATGTCACTGTCCAATCAAATGGGGGCTGTTGTGGTCGTGATCGTATGGTAGTTGGATTAATAACTACCTATGCAATCAGTGCCTATCACCTTTATCGTTGTGAGATCGAACCCCACTCAGGCAAGGTGTACTCGATTTAACATTATGTGATAAAGTTTGTCAGTGACTTCTGACAGGTCAGTGATTTTCTCCAGGTACTCCGGTTTCCTCCACTAAAAAAAGTAACCACCACGATATTAAGTGATTAACAATGTTTTTTAAAACAAGAGGACTTTTCTCAGTCATCTCTCATTGAAGGACGAAACCCTGAGATGTTCTCAGACAGCAAGATCAAAGGAAAATAGTGATGAAGCTGAGATATTGTTGAAAGTGGCATTAAACACCATAAATCCAATCAAATGAAATAAAGTTAGAATATATTGACTAATCAGACAACAGCTTTCAGTTTATGCTCAGTTAATTTTTAAACAAAGTTTAATCTGTAATAGTAATCTGTCAGATTATGTGACATGGATATTTAGGTACAAATTAACCATTCTATCCAGTTTTACACCAAAATTTCCTGTCTTGGAAACGGAGCACAAACTTATATATTTTATTTTTAAATTTTATATATCTTATCAACGTTAAGATAAAAGGTTCTTGCAAAACTTTTTTCCAAGGCATTGGGAATATTTCTGCAATAACGTACATTTGGAGGTGATTTATGGTTAATAAAATGGCAATTCTTAGTAGTTTTATCTCTTATGACTGCTTGCTATGTGTTGTTGAATGCAAGGCAGTAGGCATTTTATTCAAATGTGGATGTATAAATGAGTATGGGTTTAAAGTTTCTCATGATCAGGGAATCATTTGATACAAGGGCAATAAGCTTGATCCATGTTTGTTGTTGCAGATCAAATACAATCTGAGTGATTTATATTACAGCTGGCTGTTTTATCCAAGCGTACCTTGTTTACATTCTTAAATTGAGTTTACAAGTTTTTTGGTCTATGATACATTATAGCACATCTTTATTAGGGTATTTTGGGGGCTGTTGTCGTGATTGTATGATTGTTGGATTTACATCTAATGATACTAATTTACAGAAATCTGAATTTCATTTGCCCCCATGATGGGATATACTCTACACAACTTTATGCGATTAATTTTGTCAGTTGCTTTTGGCAGGTCAATAGTTTTGTCCGGTTTAGTTAATACAGGATTCCTTTTTATTCAGGGTTCGGTTTAGAAGGTTTCAGTGTATTTGCGAAATGGACGTCTCTATATGAGAATTGTGCTAAAATATGTTGGGTTTTTTCTGTGCATGCTAAATTTGTAATGGGATATATTTTTTTTTTATTTTTACAGAAAAAAACACTAAGAATTGTACTTTTCAAGTATAGGGCAGATAACTTTTGTAAAAGAGTATGTATATTACCAGTACATAATGTTGATTTCACTTGTACACAAATACATTAGCATTAAAATAATATGTATGTTAAAAAAATATAAATAAGTCATCTTGACATTAACATTCAGATTAGCTATAGTAACAAGATCTTCACCACTCTGATGGTATGGATTTTTTGTTGCTGCGGAACCATAACTATTGTGGTCTTTTTTTGTGTGACCATAATATAATGTCTAATCTTTTTTTTAAGATACTGGGTATATATTTTTCAATAGTGTAAAATACTTAAAAGACAATAGTTTTGTCATTGTTAGAACATTTGTGATATTAATGATAGTTAGATAACCAACAAACAGACCATGTACTGTTATATCTTAGATATTTTTGTATTGACTAAAAAAAACCCAACATATAGGGATTACTATGTTATCACCATTATTGTTACTCTATTGATAACAGTGGGGGGGGATTGCAAATTTTGAAGGGGGCCGAGTTATAACAAGGGACAAAATGGATGTTCCAGTCTTATTATTGTCGATTTTTATGCGATTTTAAAACAATTTCCATAGAAAAGGGGATCTGCCACTGGATGAAACTCCTTGCACACTGGATGGAATTAAACCAAACTTTTAACAAATTCTCCCTTTTTATGTTGAAATTGATTTTATATATTTCCTTATTTCAGTTGAGACAGTTTAACAATGTGTCAATGAGGGACAGGTGACATACCTCTTGTCCAAGAAATCCATACTTTATTTGTATACCTTCCATCATAGTCTTTCAGTAGATACAGGTCAGACTTATTATAACAGCATTAGAAACGTTTTAGTTTCCAGTTCCCTCTTATGGTAAAGTAGGTCAGCATGAGTTTGACATGACCTATTAAATAGGAGTGTGAATGTGATATATTATGACACAAAGTAGAATTGCAGACTTTATTAAGAGGATCATTTTAACCTTTAGTTTCTGACTTGTAAACTTAGAACTTGCTGTCATTATTGACAATCCTTGATTATTATAGATAAGGAGATTCCTGTATTCTCAGAGGTTACACTGATTAATTTGATTTTTTTTTTTTTTTTATCATTTAATTGTATTAAAATACCTTATTTAACCTTTATTGCATAATATTATAATTAGAAAATTATAACTGCTTGAATTCATTTGATCTGGGCACCTCGTGATCCATCATATCTGAAAGTAATGAACTCATAAACAGAATTATTAAAGGATTGATTAAACATAATTTTTATAGTCGGCTGGATAATATTTTGAATGGAAAAAATAAAATTTACATAGAGTGTAATTGACAATATAGTTTACCAGAATGAAATTATTGTAATAGTAGTTAAGTACCACAAAAATTATTGTAATAGTAATACCACAAAAATTATTAGTCAAGTCAAATGGACATGAGGTTGTTATCTATATGTGATTTGGACTTCTTGTTTAATAGTGATTATCAGAAGTATGTTACTAATTTAAATAATTACATGTACTTGGTTGTATTTTTTTCTATCATGCATGTGTGAATTTCAATTATTTTTTCCCCTGATGAATATCAATAATATATTTAATTGATAATGCAATTTTCAAGTGATAGACGCCATCTTATTTAGGGATTTTTAAAGTTGAATATTTATTGAATTCGGAATATAACAAATATGCATAATCATATTAATCTAATTTGTATATTAAAAAAAAAAATATTCAGCTATGGTGTTGTTTTATCTTACTTGTCCACAAATGTCACTTTACTTCATATTTCAGTCTTTTACACTGAAATCACTTCAGCAAAAATAATCAAACTTGACAGAAATGTTACTTTGGGGTTCCTCAACATTTTATTTTATTTTGGTTTCTTTTAGAAATTAAAAATGGCTGTTGGGATAGTTGTCTGATTGGCTGTTGTTTCAAAAATATTCTCGGAAATGGTGGGTGATGGAATTGTTACATGGAAGTAATATTATATATCACCATTTAAATGTTTTTTTTTATTCTGTTTGGTTTTGGTTGCTAGAAAATCCTACATACTATAGCTGCCATGACTGGTTTTAACATGGCACCCTTTTTGGAAAATATTTTAAAATTATTCTTACCAGTATGTTAAACCACTGAACACAAACTTGACAGTAAAATAATTGTTCTTTGAGAGTTAGTGGTTATTGTTACAGCCAAATGAGCAATTTTTCAGGTATATCATGGCAAGTACAAGTTAGTCAATGAGATGATCATATCTGCTTTCAGTCGCTTTGTACCAGACCAACAAGCTTAGTTGGATTTTTATAGTGCTAGCTCACTAAAATGGGTTGAGTACCCAGAGAAAACCATCAACCTGTCACAAGTCACTGACAAACTATCACATAATGTTGTATCGAGTACACCTCGCCACAAACGGGGTTAGAATTCGCAACTTTAGTGGCGATGGGCACTGATTGCACAGGTAGTTGTAAATCCAACTACCACAACAGCCCCTTGCTTTGTACTAGACCAACAACTTGGATTGAATATTTATAATGCAGGCTTGCTGAACACTGGTACACATGGATACATTATCTTGACTCTTGACCAACATATATTTGTTCTTGCTCTTTAATGCTGCCATCTTAGAATGGAAGCAGCAAATACCAATTTAAGTGTTGTTGGTTAGACATGATTGTAGACCAAACCAATCATCTGCTGCAATTAAGGAACTTAAAAAGAATCCAGAATTAATTTTTATTTGTTTAGAGAAAATCCATTTTAGCAGATGGTGTAAATGTGATGACGATTTTGTTTTTGTTGACAATTAACATATCTAACTTACAGCCAATAATGTGATGGAGTGATTGTTGTTTTTAACGGCAATGAGCAATCTTTCATCTATATCATGGGAAGAACAATTTACATTTCAATGAAATGATGATGTCCACTTTACACTACACCATCATGTTTAGATGGATTTTTACAGTGCAAGCTCACAATCTACAGGTAGACATGTCTTCACTATGACACATTATCCTGATTCAGAGCCAAACAGTCTTTGCTCTTGCTCCTGAATGTTATGAGATTAGTGAAGAAGTAGCAAATACCAGTTTTATAGTATGGTTTGACCAGGGCTCAAACCCATTATCTACTACAGTTGATGCAAGCACACTAACCATTGCACCACTGTGCTTTCACTTGAGAAGAAAGAGCATTAATGTGGCTTGAAATAACAACAAACTGCATCTATACATATTTATCTAGAACATGGACATTGCACATTCCCATTATAAAGGGTTCAGTATTGTATCAACCTCTAGATTAATATTCTTGTTAGAAACATTATAAAGGTACATGTACTAATATAAATTTAAAGTAGTCTATCTCATTGTTCCAATCTTAAATAAATACAAACATGTAATGGCTTCATATAGAAACATTTTATTCCCAGTCATCCTCATCAGCCAATAGAAATTGGTGGTTATGGTGTTTAATGCCAATTTCAACAATATTTCAGTTTTATCGTGGAGGAAACCAGAGAACACCACAGACCTGTTGCAAGTCGCTGACAAACTTTATGCCATAATGTTGCATCGAGTATACCTTGCCTGAGTGGGGTTCGAACACATAACTTTAGTTGTGATAGGCCCTGATTGCATAGGTAGTTGTAAATCCAACTACCATACGACCAGTACGGCCCCCAATAGAAATTGGTATTTTGTTGGCGATAAATTATATTATGAAAAAGCAAAAGATTTTTGACTAGGTTATGAATTTCCTTACAAAATGCCGAATATTCAGGTGGAATGTATGGTATTATATTACACAATATAATAATGATGTAAAAAAATGAAAAAAGAATATTGTATATTATTAATGATATACACAATCTACAAATATATTTTTTCCCTCACTTTTTCTGATATAGTGAAACATGAATCAATTGGAATCCTGTTTAACTGCCTAGTATATTCGGCTCCAATGTCTGAAATTAATTATCTTTTTTAACTTCTATAATTCCAAAAATAACATATAAAAGGTCTGGAATTAACCTATTGTGAAAAACATAAATTCAGCTTTTACAAATCAATGTTTTATCATTAAGTAAAAGAATAAGTAAATACTTTTGATTCTGTATGTACTTAATGTCTATCAGACACTTCATTTTATGTACATGTACCATAAGTGGTCATGTATAGTATACACTGATGAATAATACACATCCTGTCTGACTTAACAAAACAATAGTAAATAAACTTTCTGAGTTTTTATATATGTCACACTAACACAGGCTAGCAAAACATTTCCATATAAATGTACTTAAAAGTGAGTATCACACATAACTGATAAGAACAATGATATATCTTAGACAAAAGCTGGTTCCTTTACTTTACAAAATGTTAATAAATGTCTAAATATACATACATTTGTACTTCACAACTCGTTCCCTAAATGCAGCCATGTTTAATTGATATACAAGCGTACACATTTATCAATGAAAACAAATAACCTTGAGTCAAATCGACATGTATTAAGAAGAATGACACCAAATATTAATTCTAAAACAACAGATCAATCTATATAGTGTATAATACTATTCTAATGATGATAACATAAGAAGTTGTTTAAGAACTTTAGTCTGACTTGTCTCCCTTATTTCTCCTGCTAAAAACATCTCATCTACCACACTGTATACCTACAATATATAGAAGTCAAATTAACAAGTTATTACATGTTTATATATTAAATGTATATACAATCAAACCTATCTTATGTGACCTTCCAAGGAAACATTAAAATAGGGAGGGCCAGGGTGGCTCAATGAGTTAGGTAGTTGGATTATCTAATAACTCATACAAGCCTATCACCAATACGGTGTGGGTTCATGCCCAGCTTTGTAAATTACAAAAAAAGGGTGCACTCGACTCGCAACTGCAAGTGATAAAGTTTACCAGTTGCTTGCCCATGTTCGGTGGTTCTCTGGCTTCTTCCACCACTAAACCTGGTCGCCATGTTATAGCTGAAAGTGGCATTAAACACCAAAAATTAAAAAAAATCAAATTAAAATAGGGTCACATAAGACAGGTTTAATTAATAAGAAAAATAACATTGTCTACCCTAAGCGTTTTGTGTATAGTAACTTAGTACATAATTGTGTGCGATACACACCCCTTCTATTGTCATTTGTAACAGAAATATATGACCATTCTGATATTCATGTGTATAATATTGCATCCGATTTCAATTGGTCAAATAATTTTCCTAGCAAAAAAATGTGTATTGTACACATTTGAAAACAGTACTTAAAGTTTCAGCCTCATTCCTTAAAGAATCAAACCTCCATGTATTCTCCAATTGGATGACATATTCTCAAGAACTTGTATACGTATATATATATAGATGTTACTACCGTTTAACACAAATAGAAGAACAGTGATAACATTTACATGTAAGTATCCAAATATGGTTTTCATGTACTGGATAGAAAATATTTTCAAATACAATCATTATTTCCAGTAAATTACATACATTTCTTTTGTTAAAAGAGTTATTTACTAAACTGCAAACATAAATTAAGACTTGAGAAACATAATGCAATTTCTTGCATACAAATTTGTTAACAAAATTAACGTTACGTATTCTCACCACATGTTGGTAGTATCTATTTTGAACCTCTCACCACATGTTGGTGATATCTATTTTTAACCAAAATAACTTAATAAAAAACCTAGCAGTACCAATTGGTAAGGGTTCACCGACCAATTTTGTTATAACTGTACAGACATGTCCTCCATCAAGTCTGGTAGTCACAATATAGCTGAAAGTAACAATATATAAACTCCAATAACCCTAAACCTTAATAAAAATATAATTTACACAAGAGTTATTAATATAATTTTGCAAAATATTTAGAAATTATTCAATAATTCTATACACCATTTTACCTTATAGAAATTGAACACAAGATCTAATTCACAGACATTATGGAAATATTCATTGAGGACTTCTACAAAGTTGTGTATGGCTTCTAAGTAGGCTAAATTGTTGTCATTTACATCTACGCAGATACAAAAGTATAACCCAGCATATCTTCTGTATACAATCTTAAAATTCCTGAACTACAATAGACAAATGATATAAGAATATAATACAAAAGCAAATGTACATGTAGAATTTTTATCTTTATGTGTTTTTCCTGATATTCTAAAGTCATGTATATCTTTGTGTTTTTCCTGATATTCTAAAGTCATGTATATATTTATATGTTTTTCCTGATATTCTAAAGTCATGTATATCTTTATATGTTTTTCCTGATATTCTAAAGTCATGTATATCTTTATGTCTTTTCCCTGATATTCTGAAGTCATGTATAAATTTATGTTTTTTCTGATATTCTAAAGTCATGTACCGGTATACCTTTGTGTTTTTCCTGATATTCTAAGGTAATGTGTATCTTTAAGTATTTTCCCTGATACTCTACAGGAATGCATATCTTTTTTGTTTTTCCTGACATTTTAAAGTCATGTATATCGTCACATGTTTTCCTGATATTCTCAAGTGTTAAAAATATATTAGGTGATAACAGCAAATGTGCACTGTTGCCAATCCCCTCTCCTGCTATTTGATCAACAACAACAACAACAAAATAATTGTTGGTTAAGAAAAAATTATTGGCCAGGGATTATTCCCCTCCATGTCACTAGTAATATATTTGATCAATAAACATCCATGTGCACACTCCAAGTAATTTGAATCATTACTCAAAATTACAATTAATTCCAGAATTATTAACTTAACATCAAGTTGTCAACCTTCGAGAAGTTGTTTTCTCTCTGGCTTGGGAAAACAAACACCCTCTGGTTAACAACTTTCGATGTTCTTCTCATCTAAAGGCAATAATTGTATAATATTTTTAATACCTCTACAACAATGACCCATAGTTTCATACCTCTACAAAATTTGTATGTTTGGCATCCCGAACAGTGACAACAGCATGTACTTCTTCTATCAATTTCTGTTTTTCATCATCGTCAAAGTGCATATACCATTTTGCCAATCTAGTCTTCCCTGCCCTGTTCTGTATCAGAATAAATCGGATCTGCAAATAAAAAAAACTTTCTTTTTACCATGGAGTTTAATTCAGTCACATAGTTCCTAAGCTGCAATAAGATTAATCTCTTTTACAACTAAATTCAAATTAGTAGTTTTCAAATATTTATACAACCAAAATATAAACAATAATTAATTCACATTATAATCAAATGGGAGACCGGTGTAAATTGACCAAACAAGAAAATTTGTCCGTAGAGTTTTTTAATTGACTTCATTTTGAGTATTTCAGCTACATTGTATATTCATGAGATCAAGTTTATAAACAATAATACATTACATGTAGGTAAAAATGTGGCACTGGGATGGTTAGATATTGCCAATGGCACAGGAAAACCATGATAAAATGAACAGACTTGCAAAGGGCAACTCATGTCATTATGATCATTCCCAAAAAGCAACTGCTCATTATGAGCTGCTGAAAGTTGTCTTTAATGTGCAAGAAGAATTACATTCTCAATACTAAAGGCATTCATTTACATCTTATGGATAAGTTTTGTATTAAATTTGCACCACACAACCAGTGAATGCTCGTTTCTGGTAGGTCATATTTCTACACATTGGGTTCCCTCAAGGATTCTTTCCAGCAACACTAGAGGCAAGCTATTTTATTCTGATATGCTATCCTTATGGAGTATGGTGGAACACTTTTTGAATGACAACCTATTTGTTATGCTTGGTGGACTTGTTTTTCAACAGAAATTTGGCACTCCTATAAGTCCTAACTGTACTCTTCTTGCCAACTTGTTCACTTATTCGTATAAAGCAGAATCCATGCAGAGACTTCTCAAGAAAAACGAAAAGAAGCCAGCATATATAAATATATGATACCCTTTCACTAAATAATTCAAAGTTTGTGACTATATTGATCACATCTATCATGTCTATCCCACTGACATTGAAATCATGAATACCACAGATGCATCTATATCTGGTTCATACTTTGACCTAAACATAGAAAAATTTTCAATTCATACATTTGTATACAATCTATACAGTACTAAAAAAGTAGTTCTCACAGCCCTGCCTTTCTTTCCTCATTCATGACACTTATCATTGGATTTTTAACATGAGGGTGCCACTAATGGTACAGGAACTGCTTACTCTTCTGTAACACTGATGAAACCCTAGAACAGACACCACAACTTGGAAGCTCCTCAGTACCATCTATCGACCAACTCAATATAACAGAGAACGGAGTTTGCACATTATTGAAGAAACTAGATCCTACAAAGGCAAACGGACCAGACCAGATACCAACAAGGATACTAAAAGAAGCATGTAATGAGATAGCACCCTTCTTGACCATCATACTTAGACAATCACTCACCACTGGAGAGGTACCAGAGGATTGGCAACAGGCAAATATAACAGCTATATACAAGAAAGGAGACCGGAGCCAGGCAGTGAACTATATAGACCTGTGTCATTGACCTCCATTTGCTGCAAGACAATGGAACATATAATAGTATATCGACATATCATTGAACATCTAGATAACCACCAAATTTTGTCAGATAACTAATATGATTTTAGAAAACACTTCCTGTGAAACCCAACTAGTCAATACTATCGAGACAGTTGCAAGATCACTAGATAAGAAGGAACAAGTTGATATTGGACTTTTCCAAGGCGTTTGACACCGTGCCACATCAGCGTCTGATCAACAAGATGGAGCATTATGGAATAAAAGGCAACATACATAGATGGGTTTCTTCATGGCTAACTCAACGACATCAGAGAGTTTGTGTTGATGGGGAGGAGAGCAGTAACAAGCCTGTAAGATTTGGCATTCCTCAAGGAACAGTTTTGGGACCCCTCTGCTTCCTGATCTACATTAACGACATGGAGAAATCTATGTTACATCCTAAGAGTAACCAGAAAGAAAAATCCAATCATCACCAATTATGAAATGCTGGGGCAACAACTGGAAACAGTACATCAATATCCTTATCTAGGAGTAGAACTATCAGAAGACCTAGGATGGGAGCCACATATCAACAAGGTCATCTCAAAAGCCAACAGAACATTAGGATTCTTGAGACGGAACATCTACAAATGTCCTCAAGATATTAAAGCCCAAGCCTACATATCCCTAGTGCGTCCGCACCTTGAATATGCTTCATCCGTTTGGGACCCATTTAGAAAATGCCACATGAGTGCATTAGAAATGGTACAAAGGAAAGCTGCCAGATTTGCCACGTCCAACTACACCAGAGAGCCAGGAACTGTAACTACCATCCTACAAAACCTTGGCTGGCAGACACTGGAAAACAGGAGAAAAATGGCTAGACTCACTCTTTTCTATCAATCCATCAATGGAGAAGCAGCCGTAAACATTCCAACTTACTTGACCAAACCGACCACTCGAACCAGACAATACCACTCTCAGCGATTCTCTAGACTAAGCACCTCTACCGATACCTACAAATACAGCTTCATCCCGAGAACTATCAGTGACTGGAACAACCTATCCCCTGAAGTCATCCTATCACCATCAGTGGACAGCTTCAGAGAGGGACTGCAGAAACAGATGTACAATGTAAACTTCAACACCAGTTTTTACCGTCTTTTATTTCACATTTGTAAGTCGATTTTTTATCAACGTATTTGATGCGTGTTTTTATTGTTTATTGATGTTTTCCTTTTGTTTATTTTAGTATTGAACCAACTGCATCCCATTTCAATATATATTGTTTACATTTGTCTTATTAGTAGTGTTTCATATGATGAATGAAGGATAAAAACTGTATTTATAATTTATTCATAATCATTCATAATCATAACAATGAAGACAGAATGTTCTGAACAATAAAGTCATAGAGCACTAAAATTAAAAAGTCACTTTGCTGCTGGTACGTTGGGTGATACTGATAGCATACGTTTCAGCATTTTTGTGGTTTATCAATTCCATCCTGGAACTTAGTCCTTAAATAATACTTTGATCGGCTTTGGTCCCAAACAAGCCATAACAACTCAATCCGAGATGAATTCATTGCACGTTTGATCGAAATAAGAAGTTTTCCTCTGCATCAAAGGTTGTCCGACTCCTGTTTGCACAACGGTTTATAACTATTTTTAATTGCCGCTATCACACTTCTAATCATCTAAGGGTGTGCCACAAACCCACTTCCTTATCCCCAATTAACTGTCAATCAGTGGATAATTGTTGTATAATCATCAACACCTTAATTAATCACCATGACCCAATTTACCTGTAAAGGTGTCAAACAGATCAATAACCGGATATCATTAAATATGACATTCACCTTTACCATTCATATCTCTCGGCGTTTTTCTTCAGCGCGGGAGTTCCAAATGGGGAATTTCCAGAAATATTGATCGCAAAATGTACAGGTAGGTCAAGATTTTATTGTACTTGATTTTTTTCACTGGCGGAAGATTTTGAAAGTTGATGGGAGGGACCCTCAAAATTGGGAGAAAAATGCTCCCGCCGGAAGGTTCACATGTATGCGAGCACCCAGGTTGATGTTTGCACAGCAGTATCTGCGTAATGGTTTCCAGTTGCAGATCAACAGTATAGATGTAGATGTAGAACATTCGAGTCCATCCCCTGTTTTATGGGGTTCTCTTCTTCTTCTTCTGGTATACATCAAAACATCATTTACTGAAGATTACTTGATGTTTGTGTTGCTGAATCATTATTATTATGTGTATTGCTTTGTATACTATTGTTTATCTTTTGTCCTTTTTCTCCTGACCATTGTGATGTCTACCTTTCTTCGACTTATGGCTTCTGATTGCCCCTTTGGCATCTTCAAACTTTTCTTGTTGAAAAGGCGACACCTCCTTTCAAATTTGCATAAATTCAATAGATTGGCGATATTTGATTAATTTTATGAAGTATTTTGGTTAAATATAAATCACAATAATGATAAAATAGGGAAAATGTTCATTGTACTACAAAGGCTAAAGAAAAAACCATCTTAATTGCACTTTTTACCATTTTCAATATTATTCTGTGAAAACCGGAAGTTATAGTCCTAGTCCTCCCACTGTCAGTATCACTTTGATGTTTGACAAGTGAAATTATTTTACTTTATATAAAGCGCACACTTGACGTGTTCCTTTGACCAATATAAACACATGTGAAAAGCAAAAGTTATCAAAATTGTGAAAACAATTTTAACTTAATGGTGCCTGTCAACGATGACGAATATAATTGATGACGTGAGAAGAAAAGTAACTCTACGCGAACACGGTGTTGAAAATGTAAGACTGAAAGCATAGTTAAAACTGATTTAAATTGAAAGGGTGCATGTCATTACCACTGGCACAGCCTCCACAGGGTACCGGGTCGTTTCGCCCCGATTACCTGTTCGCCCCGGAAAGTGAGTCGATTCGCCCCACTTAATTGCTATTGTATAATAATAATAGATGAAGTCTTTTTCGACAATTTTTTGGTAATTATTTATTTATTAGTTGTCTACTACCCCCTTTTTTCAAAATATGCATAATCATTCCTTTTTCTTCATTTGACAATATCAGCAGACGTCATACATCATGAATAATACGTGTATTCCATATGCCCCCTCCTCTTCCTTACTTCAAGGTAAACATCTACCCTTTCCCCCTTCCACACTTCACCTCTATATTTTTCGCTTATTTGTGATCCTTTCGCTGACCCAATTATATCGTTACACTCCCGAGATATTTCTCTTTTCGACTGCCACATTTAAATATACCTACCAGGCCCCCCTCAGACAAATTGGATAATTAATATTATACATATGTCGATGATATGACATCTTCTGTGACACCAAAATTAAGTTTATTAGGTCTAAAGTAATCCATGTTCTTAAAGATGAGACTTTGCAACACTTTTTTCAGAGGGTTGCTCAATGATAGTAAACAAATTTAATGTCCAGTATAATAATTTATTGTTTATCCACATACAGGTGTGAAACAAGATTTGTTATGAATGTACACATAGCATATACTCAAGTATCAACAATGTCTACAACTAGCTTTTTCAGAAAAATGTCTCCAACTGACCATTCAGGGTTTAATTTTCGTAACTATATCTTATCCAATCCATTTGACTTATCTCCACACTGTTCAAAAGATCTATAATTCTTCTACAAAATGAACCAAACATATGAACACAAAAATTATACATTGTTTCTATTATATCTAACACCAGAGATCCTTGCAACTCACCTAGATGAGTCCTGGACTCGCCATTTTCAGTTGCCAGTTGCTACTCACCAAAGTTTACAGATATTAGATTTTTACAATGATGGGACTTGCCAAAATTTGCAGACATTTCTTCTGAACTCATCAAAATAAATTGCTACAAATATACCATTTGTTTTCAGAATACTGATGGTACACAGAAAATGGCAATACAATGTTAAGATATTAGCTGGTTTACTATATATTCTTATTTTTTCAGACACATAGTTCTGATTTTCCTGGAAACTATGAAAGCTACGATGATTCTTGGAGTAAAAAACAGTTTGAAAAGGTGATATTTATACCCATAGTCTTACTTCTAATATTTCTAGTTTTCAGAATACAACACTAAATTTAGAAATTTGTCCCACCAGAGTTAAGATGTTTATATATATTTTACAATTACAAACCCGGAAGGCACTGACAAATTATTTGTTAACTTTCATATTTGTAATATGCTTGTGTAAAAATGCCCAGAACATACTATATAATATGGTCAATAATTTTAGACCTTTATTATAATTCATTGAAAGGTCTTTGATATCTATGTACATGTATGCAACTTTTATCTCCTTATTGCAAATTGATTTTTTAAGATTTCTACATTAAGGTTCAGTTATTGAAATTTGTTTATGGTGATATCGGTTGATTTAAATATTTACATTATTTTACAAAATGTAGTACAGACAAAATAAATTAACCATTTGAATAAGAAATTTAACCAAAACAATAAATACACATGTAAAGTATATGGTGCTAATAACATGAAGATGAAATAGACCATTTCCACATTTCTGACCTGGTTCTAAAATTATGTTTTTACATGTTTATATATGAGTTATCCCTTTAAAGTGGGCAAAAGGGTCCCTTTTCATGCAAAGTTCAATGAAAATAAAACATATTTTCCCCCTTAATCTGTACAAAATTTAAAAAATTGTTATAATTTGTGAATTTTACAAATATTCAAATTATGCTCAAATTATTGTTCTTTCCATTACTTTTTGCTAGAACAGGTACCATTTTGCCTGTCATAAGGGAAATAATTCCTGTAAAAATTTATAAAAACATATAATTTTAGATTCAAATAGGGAATGTCGCAAAAGCTCTATTGATGTATTTTAATCCATTTGTAACATTTTGAAAATTAACAAGGCTATTTTTATTCTTCAGAATTTTAAAATTGATATGATAAAAATGAGCCATGATGAACTAGAATTTGACATGGTTGGAGTTGATGCATCTATTGCTAATGCATTTAGAAGAATTTTACTTTCAGAGGTAAGAAATGTTGTCTAATGATTTTTGAGAAAAATATTGAAATGACAAATGCAAAGTGAGGACAAAACCAGTGGTACAGGTGACCTAACAAGGGATATAATAAACACAAAGTTCTCTATTTTTCTGTTAAAATATATATTCATTTGGATAATAATATATCTTGCCTTTTTCATACTTCTATGAATATCATTGGTTTATAGTGAACACGTGGAAACCTTGGATATTCAATACACGGTCAGTAGCTTTCTTGTATTTTTGATATACAGTTAGTAGTAGAGTTACTTCCCTTTTATAAACAAAGATTGTGACAAGCAAATGTATCACTTTAACAACACTTATGTCATATCTATGATTTTAAGTACAATTACATCTAAATCCCTAATGATTAGGTATTCGCTACACAGATCGCTAGTGACCCAATTTGATATACAGTAGAGTTCGTTTATAACAAAGTCCAGGGGACTCTTGATCTTATTTTGTTATAGACATCGTTCTTTATAAGAGAAATAATGTAGAATTACCTCCCCTTTTGAAAAATGATGTATTTCAAAAAAAATATTTCAAGTGATGTGTAACTGTTTTGCTTGCTTTGTTTTGTTATTTTCTGACAGATAATAATGTTTTTACTTCGATGATTGTGTTGTAATAAAATACTTTCAGCGGATTTTGCTTTGTGAGTCTTTGTTTTTTTTGTAACACCATTCATAATGCAAGCTATGTTGAGGAATAAATTAAATACACTGTTAAAATATGACATCGTTATTCTGAATAGAGAAAAACAAAAACGAGAATTGTTGAATAAAATTTATTAATTCAGCAGTTGAAATGAAACATTTCTTTAAAATTAAATATTGTAACAATATCTATTGCTCTTCATACTGACTATTGAATGATCACCACGAGGATGTGTTACCATATTTATGACAATGTTCGGCTTGCAGTGTGAAAAACAACGGTAGAATTAAAATTTAAAAGCCGCTTTGTTGTTTAATTAAAGAGTCTATCATCAAAGAAAAAATAAACAATAGCGTATGCATTAATCTCACACATGACTTTGTTTTTAATTTCTTTAGCTTGTGCATCCATTCATTAAAATTTAGAATTCGTTTGATTAATTTTTAATGCAATAAATTAGCGTGTGTGTTATTAATTGACAACTTGTTAATCGCATCATTAATACCCATTTTATTGTTTGAATATTTTAAAGAAAAGTCTTGATTGACATCATTAACAACATCACAGGTGGGATTATTGATTTTTTCAATTACCGATAACGGAAATGTCAAGTGCCATTCTAATATGTGATGGTCCGTGCATAATGGAAGACAGATAAACAATTTGTTTGTTCAGCAATTTTCTTGGTTATATCAGGTCAATTTTGAGTAATAAAAACTTTGTTTGGGTTTAAAATTCTCTTCGTTATAAGCCTGATTTTTGTTATAAAAAATTTGTATAGGCCTTCAAAAATACATTGTTTAAATAGCGATTGGACTGGGGATTTATCTTTACTTCGTTATAAGCCTGATTTCGTTACAAGCCTGTTCACTATAAACGAACTCTACTGTATACAGGTCAGTAAATTGCATATGGGACTCGAGCTTCGCTCTCGCTCCATATTTCACTCTCGCCCAATGTCGCATAAATATAGAGGAAATTTCTTAATTTCAAATGTCTTTTCTTCTTTTTTTTTTTTTGCAAAGGTACCGACAATGGCAATAGAGAAAGTTTTTATCTACAATAACACATCCATTATACAAGATGAGGTGCTGGCACATAGGCTAGGGTTGATACCAATAAAAGCTGATCCAAGACTATTTGAATATCGACAGGAGGGTAAATATGAAAAAAATAATGAAGAAACCAATACATTAAATAGGCAGGGTCATTTCAACTTGTTGAAAGTGGCGTTAAACGCCATACCCCTCCCCCAATTTCAATTTGAGAATACATACAACATGTATATAATTACAGAGTGAGCATGCTGAACATTTTTGAAGAATGTACTCAGACTGAAATTATTTGGGAATCTTCTTTGTGAACAGGAAATTGATTACAGTGTAACCTGTTTAAACTGAACCTTCTTGGGACCATCTTTTCTGTTTGGAATAGACAGGTGTTCGGTTTATACAGGTTGAATTAACTAATATTTCCTACATTTAGATTTTATTTAAAGATCAGTTTATTCAGCGTTCAGTGTTGACAGGTTTCATTGTATTTGCTACGTTTCAAATGAAATTAATATGCCAGTTGTATTAAATTAATATGCCAGTTGTATTGAATTAATATGCCAGTTGTATTAAATTAATATGTCAGTTGTATTAAATTAATATGCCAGTTGTATTAAATTAATATGCCAGTTGTATTAAATTAATATGCCAGTTGTATTAAATTAATATGTCAGTTGTATTAAATTAATATGTCAGTTGTATTAAAGTAATATGCCAGTTGTATTAAAGTAATATGCCAGTTGTATTAAATTAATATGCCAGTTGTATTCAGGGTTGGTTGGGTTTAGTGATTGATGTTTTTTAATCACTTTGAGCTATTTTTCAACTAAATTGTGAATGTAAGTACCAGATTTATTGAGGAGGCGGCAAGATGGTAGGGAGAGAAAGTCAGACAGATATACAGTACTGACCTGTGAAACCCTAGGCTTTTGATGGGTGTCTGTAAACCTTAATGCTTGAAGTTTGAATTGATGATTGAACCTATGTCACTGATGTTTGAATTTTAGTCAATAATCAACTATCTTAAAAATTCTCCTGTCAAGACCCCTTTGGTTGTATTTATAGACCAGATCTATTGAGTATTTGTAGTAAAGAACTCTTGTACTATATACATGTGGAGTCTAGAAAGTATGATTGTATACTTGTTATCTAAGTTAGACAACATAAGTATACAATCATACCTTCTAGAATTTATATGTATATAGACAGTCTAACTAGTCAAGCTTGCCTTAATGTGCACTTCTATATAATTTTAACCTGTATATAAAGGGCAAATGCTAATAAAGGGTACATTTTCAGGTTCCCTTGATTGCCCTTGGCTTTATATACAGTATTGGATACAACTTACATGGTCTGTTTTTTGCAGATATTCTGAATTACAAATGAGTTTTCAAATAATTTAAAGAAGGAATTTACAATATATTGTCATAAAGCATGCTTTATAAAAGAATTGCTTACTGCTTTGTCAGAAATATACTGCATGGCATATGCACAATTTGTTTTACTTACCATATAAGTAAAATACTAGGTACAATAAGGGCCATATTTGGATTTCAATTCGACAGTATATGGTTTTAGTTTCAAAAGTTAGTTCAGAACCAATCTTAAGAGATCTAAAAATAATTAAAACAGGTTCTTTATTAAAATTTCACATCACACATGCTTTAATGATTTGACGAGAAAAATTTCAAATTGTGGTAAATTTATGCAGGTTTTTCAATCCTGAAATATTGTGTGCAAAAATGCCTATGTTACATTTGGAAAATAAATATTGAAATTGGTCTACATTATGTTCTTATATTGTCATTTTATATATAACATTTCTATTATAGGAATGTGACATGCAAGTACAAATACAACTAGACCGAATAATCTGTCTATTGTGTGTTTATATTTTTCATTATATATTTCATTTTTATTATTTTGACATTTATTTATTTTATTTTATTTTTTCTGAAAAATAAATAAAATAAATAAATGTCGAAATAATAAAAAGGAAATATATAATGACAATATAAACACACAAGAGACAGATTATTCGGTCTAAAATACAACTTAATTTAACAAGGAGATCTATTTTTGTTATTAGGTGACAATGAAGGAACTGCAGGAGATACTTTAGAATTCCAGTTGAAGGTCAGATGTACTAAATGTTTAAAGGTTACAGACACTACAGATCCAGATGATTTGTATAAAGACCACAAAGGTACAGGAACTGTCACATAGAATTGATAAATGTCCAAGATATAGAAATATTTCTGTGATGTAATTTATTGCTTATTTGAAGTTAACACAAATATGGAACATTCCTACCAGTTTGTGGAAAATTATACCAAGACAAAATGTTTGTCTGACAGTTAAAATAGGAAAAATAACTTGTATATTAATAAATTTTAAAAAATGACAAATTCTTGCAATGGTAATTCTACAGGAAAAAACTGTGTTTCAAATTATTTTTATGATCTATGCATTATTGATCTTTATGAGATACAAAAATGTACATGTAGAATTGATAACAACTTCAATTGTGTTTCAAAACAATGACAGAAGATGAATGACATTTATTACTCAATGTCCTTCTTGCAATTTTTCCTTGTGTAATGATTAATATTTTCTTTGTTTTAGTTACAACCAAACATTTAAAATGGATACCAATAGATAAACAAGCAGAAATTGTAAGTATTTAACTCTCATCTGGTCAACCGAAAGGTTTTACCCCAACTTAAATTCTACTGGTCCTATTTTAACCTAAGGTGGCTGTTAGAGATAGCCATTAGGTGTTTCCTTTACCTGAATACCATCTAAGAAGACTGTCATTTCAAAATAGAAATTGCTTTGACTGACCAAATTTCCTTGTTTTTTGTGTCATCTGAGGAATATGGCCAACACATGGTTCACTTGGTCCATATGTACATTAATCTTTGCCCTTGTGATCACATTAAATTCCATGACACTGACTTGACCACTTTGATTGTCAACACATGGAGTATGCATATAAAAAGTATCTCCAGTCATGTGATTTATTCCACTTTGCAGCACGGTTAGTCTTATAACAGGGACACTATATAGGAACCTTGTTGCTGCTACTCCTACATAACCAGATTGTGCTCTCCATTACCATGCTTGAGTGATATCACATTGAGATGCATAATATATAAGATGTTATAGACAGCTGGTAGTCACTTGTTAAATCCTCTATTTTTTTTATATACAGAAGAGAACTTGGTGTATAAAATGTATGTATAAGTGATTAATATTTCAACTTGTAACATGCTTTGAATAAAATTTTATGACAAATGCTTCAGCTTGTTATGAAAAGAAAGTTTAAAAAATGATGGTAAAAAAATTCTACTGATATCAACAAAATGAACATCAAGTCATTAAATACAAAAAAGACCATGACATATGCTCATGGAAATTCAGGTACAGACACAAAATTGTGGTGGGTTGCTTAGAAGAAAACTTTTCATTTTTCATAGTAAATGAGTCAGAGTTATGGTTCTTTGTTTGTATTTTTCTATATTTTTATTTCAGTTTAAGGAAGGTGAAATAAGACCTGTGCATGATGATATTTTAATAGCAAAGTTACGACCAGGACAGGTAAAGTTAATGTACAATGTAACTTGTGACTTATCATTATACAGTCAACATACTTTTTGATGTGAAAGACTGTATATTGAAACTTTATTTTTAGACATGATAATATGGTATTAATAGACTTGAAAAAATAGGTATTGACCAGAGATCCTTGTATGATAAAATTTTGACGAGTCCCAACCAAAAAGTCGTGAGTCCCCCTAGTGCATTCTTTGGGGGTTTTTTTGTTGGAAAAATTGGTGAGTCACAAAATCAAGTGATGATTGCAGGATTCAGTTTAAGGAGTTGCAAGTATCTCTGATTGACTGTGTTTCATTCGACATTTTATTCATAGCAATACACGATGACAATATTTTTTATTGTTAAGAACCAACAATGAAGCAGATACTAGTGGCTATAAGATTCCTTAAAAGTAAAAAAATAATATACAGTAGTCCCCCTCTTATAAGGTCACACTCATCAAAGGTCACTTCTCTAATCAATCCAGAATACAGATGCACCGAGAAAGTAAAATACTACTAGATTCCCCCCTCTAATAAGCCCCCTTTATCATTGAAGAAGGAGTGACCTTATAAAAGGGAGACTACTGTTTCTTCTTTTCAAAATTATGTTAAATTATGCTCCCCAAATTAAAGGGAAAATGTCCACATCACTAATATACACCCATCTTAGAAGATGTTAGTTGTATAATTGTAACACAACAAGGAAGTATTCCTGTAGGTGGATTGTATCCCGAAAATCAGAGGAGAAAATAGATACTATCACTTGATGACAGGTTTACCTTGAGGATTATTATTTTATATAAATTATTCCTTAAAGGTGTTTATAAACTAATGGATTATTGGTAAATCAAATACAATCCATGAAAATTTATACCAAATGATCAATAATGGTTTGATATCTGGAATTTGGGAATGCAACAAAGAATAGAGATATTTACACAGCCATTCTTTTTTCTTTTGGCAATTAAATTATATTGTCATGGTTACAATTACATGTAATTAGATTATCTTCTACCTATTCAGTAGTAAGTGTCATCACTCAAGTTGTGTTTCAGTGACTTGTGGCTGGTCTTCTACCTATTCAGTAGTAAGTGTCATCACTCAAGTTGTGTTTCAGTGACTTGTGGCTGGTCTTCTACCTATTCAGTAGTAAGTGTCATCACTCAAGTTGTGTTTCAGTGACTTGTGGCTGGTCTTCTACCTATTCAGTAGTAAGTGTCATCACTCAAGTTGTGTTTCAGTGACTTGTGGCTGGTCTACCTATTCAGTAGTAAGTGTCATCACTCAAGTTGTGTTTCAGTGACTTGTGGCTGGTCTGCGGTATTCTCTTAGTACTAGTGTTCTCCACTGATAAAACTAATTGCAATGATATGATTGAAATATTGTTTAAAAAAAAGCTCTTACTCTATTCACTATAGTACTTGTTCCATCAAATTAAGAATACAGTCAAACCTGTCCATGTACCGTAGTCACCTTTTTCTTGCCCTGTCATAGAAAGTTTCATATGAATTGAACCTCTTTTAAGAGGTCACCTGTCTTAAAAGACCACTTTGTCTTTGTTCCTAAGGTGACCTCTTAATACAGTTTTGACTGTATATATGTTTTAGATTTAAAACCAATTTCATACTAATTATGCATGTATCTTGTCATCTTTTCGACATAATATTAAAAAATATATAAGTTATTTTTATAAGAGTTTCATGTTTCGCTGATATTGTGATCATTTGTTGGCCTTATTATTCACAGCTTTTTGAAGTTAGTTATTTGTGCAACAACTATCAAAAGGAGACGTGTGAATATATGAAATATTTTAGTTCAAACAAATGAAATTCTAGCAATTGTTAATTTTTATAACAATATTTAATCTCTTTTTATGATATTTAAGATTATTTTTTATGTGAATTATTAACATAATTTGAAACCTTAGGTTAAATATTGCAAGTTGATGGTATTTGTTTGTTAAAAGCTTCCAGTTTTATGTGTCTGTATGTGTTGTTTTTGATGTGATTTAGATTTCAGGTCTGAAAGGTAATATTTTACATATTAACTACCTTATTTAATAACAAAAATTGCCCCTACCCAAATATTTTATACAGGTAGCTGTATTTTTAATTACAGGCAAATTTAATGATATTCTTTTTACACTTTTTTTCTAATTCAAAAAATGTTGTGAAGTGGATGATGAAAAAATAAAATGAAACTGTCCTAGCAATTATTGAATTTAAGCCTCTGCATATTTTTTGCCTCTCATTATTTTTTCAAGGTAGATTATCAGTAATCATCTAAGATGGCCACCACTACAAGCCAAAGATTAAAATAGTTTTAACATAGCACTGCTGACCATCAAAATATCATTTGAAATGCTTTATATTATAACAGCCAGCCAATATGTGATACATTTTGGCAATTAATGGAGTTTAAAGGGAGATAATTTACATGTAGATATGTATGACAAATCTTAAATCTTTTACAGGAGTTAGACATTAGAATGCATTGTGTAAAAGGCTTAGGAAATGATCATGCTAAATTTTCACCTGTTGGTAAGTGTACATCTGCTCTACCTTGTGGAGAATTTTATAATTTTATTTTGATAGTAGGTAGGTTCCTGGACCATCTTTTCATATCTCTATGTGTACTTTTGAACAAAAAACCCATATTGACCAGATACACAATAAGTTGAGTTGCGACAGCCTATGTTTTGATAAAAGACTGGTGGGTATATGTATCCTATTCATGTGTGTTCTCTTAGCAACTGCAATCTTTGACAGATTTTCACCAAATTTATACAAAGTCTTTGTTTCAAGAATACCTCAGTCAAGTTCAAAAATGAGTGATATTGGAATACTTTTGTGTGGTAAAATACTGAACAATTGTGAATGTTGAGAATTGTTGCCTGTGTGTGCACTAGCAAGTTCTTTTTAGCTAACATTTAGAGAAAAGAATAACTATTAAAAGATTTTTTATATTTATCAAACTTTCAAAAATCATCTGTTGATTTATTTGTGATTTGATTAACCTTTAATAACCTGTTTAACCGGAGCATACTCAATCTTGTTATTTTCAGAAAACAAAGTTACAAAGAGATCAAATAACTTTGATTACAAATAAATACAACTCAATTCGTAATAGCCAAGCCGATCCAGATTTATACATTATGTACATTGTTATCTTAATTATTATCCTAATTACAAACCATTAAATCACATAAAACAAATTATGTTCTGTTTTATTTCATTCATAATTTGATTAAATTGCCTAGATACTTACAATCACTATACGGTATACCCTTGAAGTTTATTGCAGTTAAAACAAAAAACACCTTGCCCACAACACCTGTAAAAATGTTATTTGACACTAATTCAATAGTAAATTATATAATTCTTTACAAGATTTTACAGTTAAAATACAGGTAAAAATATAACTACATTTCAGAAACCTGTAATTAAAAGTGGGCAACCCAGGATGACACCATTGAAATATCTTCATATCTAGCCAAATCTATTTACCTACAATCAAATACAATTAAAACACCTGATATCAATTGAATATGCTAATTTTGCAGATATTTCACACAAGTAACATGTTACAACTTTATCAGACAGAATATCTAAACACACTGGCTGTTCCATCAAAAAAACGCACAACAAACATAGCCGTCGGCTTGACAAAATCATATCTAGCCTCTTAATAATTGTTTCCGCGAATATGTATTGGTTTTTTAGCTCACCTGACCATAGGCCATGTGAGCTTTTGTCATGGGTAAGCGTCTGTCGTCCGTCCGTTAGCTTTTCACATTTAAATCTTCTTCTCTGAAACCGCTGAACAGAAATCAGCCAAACTTGCCAGAAATGTTCACTGGATGGTCCTTTACCTGATTTGTGTTTTTGGTGCTGATTTGAAATCCAACATGGCTGCCAGGGTCCATAATGTGTTCTCATTGGCTGAAATTTTAAAAATCTTCTTGTCAGAAACCACTAAGTCAATTGAATTGTGACTTTGCAGGAATGATCATTGGGTGGTCCTGTACTAAAATTGTGAATCGTTTGCCGATCGGAAATTCAAGATGGCCACCATGACTCGACTTAGTTTAACATAGGACCCTATGGGAATTTCACATTTCATCTTTTTTTCTGAAACCACAAAACAGATTTGAATCAAACTTGGCAGAAATGTTCATTGGATGGTCATATACAAGATTTTTGTTTTTGGCGCTGATCGGAAATCCAACATGGCTGCCAGGCCCCATAATGTGTTCTGATTGGTTGAAATTTTAAAAATCTTCTTGTTAGAAACCACTAAGCCAATTGAATTGTGATTTTGCAGGAATGATCATTGGGTGGTCCTGTACTAAACTTGTGAATCGTTTGCTGATCGGAAATTCAAGATGGCCACCATGACTCGACTTAGTTTAGCATTGGACCCTATGGGAATTTCACATTTTCATCTTTTTTTCTGAAACCACAAAACAGATTTGAATCAAACTTGGCAGAAATGTTCATTGGATGGTCATATACAAGATTTTTGTTTTTGGCACTGATCGGAAATCCAACATGGCTGCCAGGGCCCATAATGTGATCTGATTGGTCGAAATTTTAAAAATCTTCTTGTTAGAAACCACTAAGCCAATTGAATTGTGACTTTGCAGGAATGATCATTGGGTGGTCCTGTACTAAACTTGTGAATCGTTTGCCAATCGGAAATTCAAGATGGCCACCATGACTCGACTTAGTTTAACATTGGACCCTATGGGAATTTCACATTTTCATCTTTTTTTCTGAAACCACAAAACAGATTTGAACCAAACTTGGCAGAAATGTTCATTGGGTGGTCATATACAAGATTTGTGTTTTTGGTGCTGATCGGAAATCCAACATGACTGCCAGGGCCTATAATGTGTTCTGATTGGTCGAAATTTTAAAAATCTTCTTGTTAGAAACCACTAAGCCAATTGAATTGTGGCTTTGCAGGAAGGATCATTGGGTGGTCCTGTACTAAACTTGTGAATCGTTTGCTGATTGGAAATTCAAGATGGCCACCATGACTCGACTTAATTTTAACATAGGACCCTATGGAAAAAATGTTTTAAAAGTCTTCTCCTCTGAAACCAGTAAGTCAGTTTAAAGCAAACATGGGATGAATGGTCCTTAGGTGGTCAACTTTCAAAATTATGTCCTGTGACCCCGACCTCCATCCAAGATGGCAACCATCAGCGAACATAGTTTTAACATAGGACCCTATGGGAAATATATTTAAAAATCTTCTTCTCTGAAACCAGTAAGCCAATTTAAAGCAAACATGGCATGGATGGTCCTTAAGTGGTCAATTTTCAAAATTGTGTCCAGTGACCCTGACCTCCATCCAAGATGGCCACCTTCAGCAGATATACTGTAGTTTTAACATAGGACCCTATGGGAAAAAATGTTTTAAAATCTTCTCCTCTGAAACTAGTAAGCCAATATAGCAAACATGTCATCGATGGTCTTTAGGTGGTCAACTTCCAAAATTGTGTTCAGTGATCCCGATCTCGGTTCAAAATGGCCGCCGTCAGCAGACATAGTTTTAACATAGGACCCTATGGGAAAATTGTTTAAAAGTCTTCTCTTCTGAAACCAGTCAGCCAATTTAAAGCAAACATGGCATGGATGGTCCTTGGGTAGTATACTTTCAAAATTGTGTCCGGTGACCACGACCTCCATCCAAGATGGCTGCCATGAGCAGACATAGTTTTAACATAGAACCTATGGCAGTATTGGATTTGAATAGTAACTTAGATGTATTCAGCATGCAGACATTCTTAAGAGGACTTATTTATGTCAGGTGAGCGATACAGGCTCACCTGAGCCTCTAGTATTGGAATAGTTAATGGTCACCTTGTTATGTAATCATTCAGGAAAGTTCAGAGAAAATTTTTTAGGTACTGAAAAATATGATTCCCAGATTGGTCAAAAATTGAGAGAGAAAAAATAATAACACCATATGAAATAAAGATGTGTATTAATATGTGTATTTGTTTAGAGGGGGTACGATCAGTTATATCGTAGGGGTCAGTTTTATTGGTGGGGGAAACAGGAGAAAAGCACTGACCTGTCGCAAGTCACTGAAAAACTTTAGCACATAATGTTGTATCGAGTACACCTCACCATGAGCAGGAATCAAACTCCCAACTTTTAGTGGTGATAGGCACTGATTACACAGGTAGTTGTAAATCCATGACCACGACAGCCCTTGCTGTGTTTTAAATAAATCAGAAATATGTAACCCTTAACCTAAATCATTTGTTATTGTTTATATATATATTTGTATCTTTAAATTATGTTTTGATTTTTATTTTAGCTACAGCTTCATACAGACTTTTACCAGAAATCACTTTATTAGGACCAGTAGAAGGAGTTTTGGCTGAAAAATTACAGAAATGTTTCTCCCCTGGTGTAATAGAAATAGAGAAAGTAAAAGGTAAATTGTAAAGTTAGGTAAATTGTAAAGTTAGGTATATTGTAAAGTTAGGTAAATTGTATTGGGTAAATTGTAAAGTTAGGGTCAAATAAACTGACAAACAAATTAAAACACGCAGAAAAGTATTTGCACTCTCTCAGTACAAAAATAGTTTCCAACTCGTCATTCTTTCACAGCACATGTAAAATGAAGTAGTCACCATCTCTTATGCAATGAAAAAGTTGTTTTATACAAGAGGTAGCCTCTATTGAGGGGACAATTTAATAGTATTTTACTATCTCGGTGCATCTGAAATCTAACATGATAAAAGAGATGGTCTTATAAGATGGGGACTACTGTATTTCTAATATTTCTGCTGATATATTTATTTTTAATTGGTCATTTTCACTAAATTATGTGAAAGTTTGAATATGTGCATTTGAAATAATGCAAGACCTATCACATAAGGATATACAGTCAAGCCTGCCCTTGTGATCACCTCTATTAAGCAGGCACCTGTATTGAAAGGTCACCTTTCTCTTGTCCTGTCGTAGGAAATTTCATATGAAATGAACCTCTTTTAAGAGGTCACTTGTCTTATAAGACCACTTTTTCTTTGTCCTAAAGGTGACCTCTAAATACAGGTTTTACTTTATTTTCGACCCACCTCTTGCATTCTTAGATGTAGCAATCCACCATTATTTTTTATTCTACTTTCTGTCTTTTATAGGAAAGAAAAGGGCACGGATTGTGAATGCTAGAAAAGATACTTGTAGTAGAGA
The DNA here is from genome assembly GCA_963680875.1 of Bathymodiolus brooksi. Taxonomy (NCBI): domain Eukaryota; kingdom Metazoa; phylum Mollusca; class Bivalvia; order Mytilida; family Modiolidae; genus Bathymodiolus; species Bathymodiolus brooksi. The sequence continues at coordinate 69,546,662 of OY804576.1, read as the reverse complement.
AGTTTTCCGTCACGAAGATCTGAAAGAATTAGTCAAGTTGGAGAGAATAAGAGATCACTTTATATGTAAGATTCATATTAGTAATAAACTTGACATGAACTCAACCATATCAAGTTATAATAAAATCAACATTACCTTGATTCTCAATACCATACTAATATATGTTGTGGCCAAACAGGAATAGGGGCAGTGGTAGTCGGGATCGTATGGTAGTTGGATTTCAAACTACCTGTGCAATCAGTGCCTATCACCACTAATGGTGTGAGTTCGAACCCTGCTCAGGCGAGGTATGCTCGATACAACATTATGTGATAAAATTTGTAAGTGACTTGCGACAGGTCGGTAGTTTTCATCAGGTACTCCAGTTTCCTCCACCAATAATACTGACCGCCATGTTGTAACTGAAATATTGTTGATTTGATTTGATTGATTGATTTTTGGTGTTTTAAAGCCACTTTCAGCAATATTTCAGCTATATCATGGCGACCAGTTTTAGTGGTGGTAGAAGCCAGAGAGAACCACCGACCATGGGCAAGCAACTGGTAAACTTTATCACTTTCGGCTGCGAGTCGAGTGCACCTTTTTTGTAATTTACAAAGCCGGGTGCAAACCCACGCCATATTGGTGATAGGCTTATATGAGTTGTTAGGTAATCCAACTACTTAACTCATTGAGCCAATGGTCCCGAAATATTGTTGAAAGTGGCGTTAAACACCATAAACCAGACCAAACCAAATTTATTGTTTTTGTTTCTTGATTGTAATGATTGTCACAATCTTATTGTAACGAGGTGTTGTTTGTTATTTTATTCGTTATTTTACATCTAGCAACATCAGCGAGGAACTTTCCAAATCTTAAGGTATTAAAGCCGATCACATGCTAATTGTTGTCTGATTTGTCAATATATTAACTGTCTTGTATATATCAGTGATGATTTTTTTTCACTATTTGGCTATTTGGCTCGGTCCGGTGGTTTTGTAAAACATGTAATTTTGGGTTATAGGTAGAAAACCATGTAAAAATCAGTAAAGAAGCAATGTTTTCAGCAAAAAGGATAGTTTCACTGGTTCAGACACCAAAAGTAGATTCCGATGTGATGATAGGAAAGCAGATTTCTTATTGACTGAGATAAAAAAAAAAAAAATTGGCCAAAGAATGTTAATTTTACTTGTGTGCTTTGGTAACAGTGAGAAGGAAAGTATTTTTTAGAATTATAATTAGGTACCTGGAAATTACTAGAATGCAGGATTTAAACCATTTTTCCAGACCCCCGGCTTCAAAAGAATGTCTCTAGGTGAGGTGCCTGGACTTGCTTCTTGAGTCCATTCATTTCTCAATATTTTTTCTGTTATTTTTTTTCAAAATCATCACTGATATATGATTGGATGGTTAAAGATGAAAGAGTGGTTATCGGACATGACCCCATATGGGAAGTTATTAGATGAAAATATTCCCCCCCCCCCCCCCCAAATGCCAAAAACATCTTAATTTGATTGTGAATGTCACAGAGTGTGAGACATAGATATTGCTTAAAGATTGGATCATCATCAGCAATATCAGGTGTCTGTTGTTACATCTGATTCTTGGTAGCACTGCACCTTAATTTAATGCTTTTTTTTTTGCTTTTTTTTTTCAATAGTTAGGAATTTACATAGGAAAACCATGCATTACCACCTGACATGGATGTACAAGGGTTTACAACACACAAATATACAAATAATATTTGACTATTTCATATGCGAATTCAAGAACAAAATATCATATTTGACACAAATAAATCAAGAAACACTTTCATTCTTTCAATTCTAGGTAAAATATACAATAATGATTTTCCTTTTCAGTTTCTGTGGAATCTACAGGTGTCTTGACACCAGATGTGTTAGTATGTGAAGCCATTCAAGTTTTAATGAAGAAATGTAAAACTTTTCTGACAGAACTGAAGGAGAATACAGAAAATACTTAAATAATAAATCATTGTTAATGAAATTGTTACAAAAGTTTGTCATTCAGTCAGCCTGTCAAAGGGTTGGTATTCAGTCAGCCTGTCAGAGGGTTGGTCATTCAGTGAGCCTGTCAAATGGTTGCTTATTCAATCAGCTTGTCAAAGGGTTGGTCATTCAGTCAGCTTGTCAGGTTTGTCTTTCAGTCAGCTTGTCACAGGGATTTGTCATTCAGTCAGCCTGTCACAGGGATTTGTCATTCAGTCAGCATGTTAGGGATTTGTCATTCAGTCAGCTTGTCAAAGGATTGGTCATTCAGTCAGCTTGTCAGAAGGTTTGTAATTCAGTCGGCCTGTCACAGGGATAACAATTTTGTCATTCAGTCAGCCTGTCAAAGGGTTGGTCATTCAGTCAGCTTGTGACAAATGTTTGTCATTCAGTCAGCTTGTGACAAATGTTTGTCATTCAGTCAGCTTGTCAGGTTTGTCTTTGTCAGCTTGTCACAGGGATTTGTCATTCAGTCAGCCTGTCACAGAGATTTGTCATTCAGTCAGCCTGTTAGGGATTTGTCATTCAGTCAGCTTGTCAAAGGATTGGTCATTCAGTCAGCTTGTCAGAAGGTTTATAATTCAGTCGGCCTGTCACAGGGATAACAATTTTGTCATTCAGTCAGCCTGTCAAAGGGCTGGTCATTCATTCAGCTTGTGACAAATGTTTGTCATTCAGTCAGCTTGTGACAAATGTTTGTCATTCAGTCAGCTTGTGACAAAGATTTGTCATTCAGTCAGCTTGTGACAAAGATTTGTCATTCATTCAGCTTGTGACAAAGGTTTGTCATTCAGTCAGCCTGTCACAGGGATTTGTCATTCAGTCAATCTGTGACAAAGATGTGTCATTCAGTCAGCTTGTGACATAAATTTGTCATTCAGTCAGCCTGTCAGAGGGATTTGACATTCAGTCAGTCTGTGACAGATTTGTCATTCAGTCAGCTTGTGACAAAGATTTGTCATTCAGTCAGCCTGCCACAGGGATTTGTCATTCAGTCAGCCTGTTGCAGGGATTTGTCATTCAGTCAGTCTGTGACAAAGATTTGTCATTCAGTCAGCTTGTGACAAAGATTTGTCATTCAGTCAGCCTGTCACAGGGATTTGTCATTCGGTCAGCCTGTCACAGGTATTTGTCATTCAGTCAGCTTGTGACAGATTTGTCATTCAGTCAGCCCATTGCAGGGATTTGTCATTCAGTCAGTCTGTGACAGATTTGTCATTTAGTCAGCTTGTGACAAAGATTTGTCATTCAGTCAGCCTGTCACAGGGATTTGTCATTCAGTCAGCCTGTTGCAATACAGGGATTTGTCATTTAGTCAGTCTGTGACAAAGATTTGTCATTCAGTCAGCCTGTCACAGGAATTTGTCATTCAGTCAGCCTGTCACAGGGATTTGTCATTCAGTCAGCTTGTCACAGGGATTTGTCATTCAGTCAGTCTGTGACAAAGATTTGTCATTCAGTCAGCTTGTGACAAAGATTTATCATTCAGACAGCCTGTTGTAAGGGTTTGCCATTCAGACAACCTATCACAAGGATTTTTCCTGCAATCAGCCTGTTACTAGTGTTTGCCATTCAGACAGCCTGTCATAAAGGTTTGTCATTCAGTCAGCCTGTCAATAGGGTTTGCCATTCCATCAATATGTCAATAGGGTTTGCCATTCCATCAACATGTCAATAAGGTTTGCCATTCCATCAACATGTCAATAGGGTTTGCCATTCCATCAACATGTCAATAGGGTTTGCCATTCCATCAACATGTCAATAGGGTTTACCATTCCATCAACATGTCAATAGGGTTTACCATTCCATCAACATGTCAATAGGGTCTACCATTCCATCAACATGTCAATAGGGTTTGCCATTCCATCAACATGTCAATAGGGTTTACCATTTGGTCATCCTGTAATAGAGCAAGCATTATGACAAGATGTGTTTGCCATTTGATCATTTACATATCATAAGGAATGTAGATGATTCGTAAAAAGGCCAAAACTGTTAATAAACCCTGACCATAACCACAGAGATCTGCAATATTGTTGCATATAATGAAATAATTGTCCAGTTCCTTCCATGAAAAAATATTAAACAGTACAACAAATGATATACCCCAATTAAATATAAGTATTACATGAGTAGTAATTGTCTTAAACTGAATGGCCTTGGTAAGATGTATGGACATTATCTTTTTTTATTGCCAAAAGGTGCATGTTTTGATTACTTGTTGAATGGTATGTTATAATATTTTCAAGCTTTTTGGTGAAAAATATCTCAATACAAACAATATCTTCCCCATTTGCTAGCTTTCCTCAAAAAACTGCATCGGTGGTGTAATGGGTTAGTGTGCTCACCTCAAGTGCGGTTGATTGTTGGTTCGAGCCCTGATCAGGTCAAACCAAAGACTATAACATTGGTATTTGTTGCATCTCCTCTAAGCACACGGCATTAAGGAGAAAGAACAAAGACTGGTTGTCTCGGAATTAAGATGATGTGTCCGAATGGGGCTACATGTTTACCCGTGACGGTTGTTTCAGTGAGCTAGCACTAAGAAAATCCAACTAAGCGTGTTAGTCTAGTACAAAGCGGACCTCATCATCATCTCATTGAAAATCAGCTTGTTCTCACCATGATATAGCTGAAAAATTGCTGAGTTGGCGTTTTCATGTGAGTTTTTGTGATAGCTTTGCATCTGTCATGGTTGTCTGTCGTCATCATCTTCCGTTATCTTTCAATCTTCTCGGAAACCACTGAGTCAATTTAAACCAAACATGATAGAAATGACAATTGTATGGTCCTCTCAAAGGATTTTATTTTATATTGTGTTGTGATTGGAAATCCAAGATGGCCATCATCACTGACAGAAGAAGCCCAAAGGTAAAAAAAATGGTATTTTCTGTTTTTTGTTTGTAGAGCAATCAATTTTCAACCGATTTTGTTGATATTTTTTTTCATAATGTAATCAGACCAGTTCATACCAAACTTTGCAAATGGTTAATTGATATTCCTTTTTCAAATTATACAGACAGCTTCAAAATCAATCTGAGATAACTCCTGCTTCTAAAAATTTACTGTAATAAGCTGAGATTCAATCCAAGTACATGTACCTGTAACTAGACCTAGGTTTTTCTGTGTGAAAAAAAAGTAATTTCAAACAATTGAATAATGCAAATGCCTACTTTTACAAATATACAGACAATACATGCTGCTCTAAGACCAATGAGACTATTTAACCAAACGTAACATATATGGTTCTTGTGTTTTGCCTATAAGGCTATTAAAGATTTGTATTAAAAATACCCATCGTCAGTTTAATAATGCCATAATAACTAATTATTCCAATTTCTCCAATAAAACTTATAAAAAAATATGCAATGGATTGAAACTTTTGAATGCAGATACCTGTTCACATAATGATGATGAATTGTTTGGAGAGAAAAAAAACAGAATTTTCATGAAATTTTGTGTGCCAATGATACAAATTAAACTGTTTTTGTCAAATAAGAATAATCATAAGAAAATCTTCACCTGTAATCAAACATGACAGGTATGGATCGTGTGGTTGTGTTCAAATTTTATTCAAACATATAAGCCCTTCAAGAAATATCTGTACCATCATAAATGAAATAACAATTTTCACGCTATTGGGAGCCTTTAATGGTGGCACATCAATTATATAAAATATGGTTTCAAGTGCATGTTAGGTATTGTGTATTCAGTGTAATAATATATAACATAATAGTTTATTTAGCAAGCTGTCTTATTGATTTTGTAAGCTAACAAAAGAGATTATTACAATTAATTTATTTACTCAACTGTAAATTACATGCTTTTAATTAACAAAAAATATGGCCGTTCACACATTAAGAGAAATAAATGTGAATTTCGAGTGTTGTTTTCCAAAAATCGTTTTATAAACATTGACATCATGTGTTGAGATAATTATATATGATTTTGCAGATTTCAAACAGAAAATAATTAAGTGAAAATTATTTGTAAGATAATTATTATCAATTGTACAATTTTTTATGGCTATGCAAAAGATAAATAAATTACAAAAAAAACTAGAAGAAAAAAAGAATACTGAAATTTAGACAATTTGATATACATAATGATTTTCCCTTCCACTGTGCCTTTTAATTAATTCTAAGTGGAAAATATGAAAAAAGAGTAATAAAGAATTGACTTGTTGCAAAATATATACATACATATAGGTATTCATGTTGATTTACTGAAAACTTGGCATATATATCATCTTTGCTAAGGCTTATAACCTGCCCTGATTCGTCTCTTCAAGAGCGGATTATATGTAGGCTTTTCTAGCAAAATTTAACATTTTGTTTTGTATATATATATGTGTCGTGTACATGTTGCAATTTTGTACAAGTTATAACATGTACAAGAAAACTGTACATGTTATAACTTGAACAATCCAAAAATACAGGTTATAACATGTACAAAAGTAGCTTGTACATGTTATAACATGTACAAAATATTGCTTAAAAATGACTTTAACTTGTACAATATTTGAAAATAAAGAACAAAAGATACGCTTCCATTATCACAACAACATTTCATTAACATGGGGTCTTATTATCATCAATTTTATATTTTTTTTATTAATTTTTGTTTTAGTTTTTGCTCTTTTTTTTTTATCTTTTTGATACAGTTAATGATAAGTTGAGCAGTTTTTATAATTACTTAATACTTTTAAAACACACCTGTAGTCAATGAATATTATTTAGTATTCTCACCTGGTGAATAATAATTGTGAGTTTCTACTCAGAAGGCAATATATTTGCATTCATAGTAGTAAAGAGTTAAGATGCAAGTGGATACCCAAGACAGATTTTACAATGAAATTCTTGATTTGTCGACGAAAAATTCCTCTGCAAACAATACCCTGTTTTCAAAGGAGAGGAACATTGTTCATGGCAGACCACGTCACCCACAAAGCAAGGGTTCCGTGGAAAGGGCGAATGTTGATATAAAAGAAATGCTTGCAACATGGCTCAGTGAGAATTATTCTACACAATGGTCTGAAGGATTAAGATTTATCCAATTTCAGAAAAATAGATCATATCATCGTGTGATAGGATTGAGCTCATCGTCAGTTCCCAGAGATCTTCTTCCAGATATTCAAACAGAAGAAGACTTACAAGCAATATTTGAAGCAAATTCTGTATCCACTGACAATACTGACACTGACACCGCTATTTCCGAGACAGAACATAGTACTGACACTGAGACTGAAACTGACGCTACAATGTCCGAGACGCATAATATTACTGACACAAACACTGACACTGATGGTCAGGTGATTGCACATAATTCAACAGACAACAATGAACCCACCATAGAATTAGAAACAGAAACCATGGTCATTGAATGAAGCTGGTATCGCCATGGCACCTTCTTGCATAAATCCTCGTAAGAGGGCACTTTCTGGGAGTTATTTTCCTCCTGTTGATTCCAGTGAGAGTTTTTCTGAAATTGCAAATATTGATATCAAACGGGCACGAAAGAGGGCTCTATCTGGCCAACAGGTGCAAGCCGATTCCTTGACAAAGAACACAAAAACAAAATTAACTGTTCTCTCCAAGGGTGACAATGTTATCATTCCAATTCCGTCTGTTGATAGGGGCCTGCCGACGAGAGAAACATAAAAGGTGTAGTGATGAATGTAAATGAACATGGTGGCTATAAGATTGGTACTAAAGTTGGACAAATAAAAGGATATATGTGTAGAAATCAGGTTCAATTTGTTGCAAATGCCACTTTAGATGTGTCTGAAGTCCCAGTGAGTGATATGAGTGTGAGAGAGATAGTGAGTAAGATATCGTTGAGTGGAGGGCAAGGTTTTGTGAATTGTCAATGTAAGAAAGGAAATTGTAAATCTGGTAGGTGTAAATGTCGAAGGTTGAAAGTTATGTGCAACTCTAGGTGTCATATGTCTTTGTCATGTAGCAACAAGTAAGCACAGCTGGTTTCTGGAATGGTAAAGTACAAAATGTAGTAATGTATGCATGCTGTATATTATGTTTCTTTAGCTTTTGATTATTGTTCTTCATTACTTCAGATTTAAGATTATTTTCATATATTGTACAAGTTAAAGCCATTTTCAAGCAATATTTTGTACATGTTATAACATGTACGACCTAATTTTGTACATGTTATAACTTGTATTTTTGCATTGTTCAAGTTATAACATGTACAATTATTTTGTGCATGTTATAACATGTACACAATCACAACTTGTACACGACATATATATATCTTTACAATCCAACAGGGAACCACACCCCAAAAAAAAGGATCTATTGCTAAGGCCACACCAGTTCGATTTGTAGTTTTTTTAATTTTTGGAAAACAAGAAAGGAGCAAGTGAGCAACATTTTATTACTTCATTTTTCTCCCCTTAAAAAACATTTTTGTTGGAGCTTGTGGCAAATATGATGTGGGATTCATGTTTTTAATAAAAAAAATTCCCTTTTTACTTTAAAAAAATCTTTAATTTATACTTAATTATTGGAACGAGCTGCAATTTTTTTTGTGGTTGGGGGGGGGGGGGGGGGGGGGGGGAATTCTAATGTTAGTTAAACATAAGACATTAAAACACTGAATACAGATTACCATAGATCTTCAAATCAAATTGGTGTGATCTGTCTTTTAGAATTACAACCATATACAAGATGATATAATAACTATGAATAATATGTCTTTATGACAATGATACGAGTACTGTATGAAACCTTAACAAAACTTTTGTCTTTCTTGTTGATGTATTGAAATATTTCTTTGTTTGGTTCACATAACTTATTTAAACAAGGGCAACGCAAAGCATGGTGTATCCCCTCGCCTAAAAAATTGACCCGGTGACCTTGACCTATGGCCTTGAAAATCAATAGGGTTCCAGACTCTCCTAAGGACTAAGTATGTACCAAGTTTGGTCAAAATCCATTGAAGGATGTTGATTCTAGAGTGTTCACAAGGATGTTACGCGGTAAAAATTTGACCCGGTGACATTGACCTTTGACCTTGAAAATCAACAGGGTTCCAGACTCTCCTAAGGACTAAGTATGTACCAAGTGTGGTCAAAAGCCATTGAAGAGTGTTGATTCTAGAGTGGTCACAAGGATGTTACGAAAGGACGGACGGACGGTAGCGTTACTATATCCCTTCGCAACTTCGTTGGCGAGGGGATAATAAGCAGAGTCTAATATATTTAGATAATTTGAGAGTATTGGGGTATTCCTGACTGGCTGAAAAAACTTTACTTTACACTTTTTCTCCATTTAGCCCATTAATTTTCTAAGAATCGTCCCATTGCTCGCTCCTTCGTACATTCACCAGTTAATTGTGTACTCTCTATAAAATAATATTGCAAGCTAAAGCAGATACAGGATGTGGCTGAGAGTGATTCCTTACTTTGAATGAGGTGCATGCATCATTATTATGACCCCATCTTCTTTTTTTGTTTTTTCAGCGGATCGTCCCCAAAGCAAATCACTTGTACTTCATACACAAGATCAGGAACTATAAAAGGCAGGTCAAGTTGGATTGTGAACAAACTCTTTTTTCTGTTCTGAAGTTCTTGTTTTATAGGCAAATTCCAATATCTCCACTTTAGCTAAAAATTACGTTACCATGACAAGACCATGGTGTGTCGTAAAATATATATTGACAAAGTTATCCGAAATAATAGTATTATGACAAATAATTTTGATTGGGATTTGAGAAATACTGAAGCTTGCTAAAAGTAGGCCACTATGATTTGCTTGTCACCCAATTGCTCTTAAAGTATACTATGGTATCATTTCTCTTAACCTGGCCTTGTTTCATATCTAAGTGTTGTTGAGACGTATTTTTAACATGATTGTGATATTAATTTATAAAAAAAGCATTAAGTAGAATTGAAGGTACTAATAGATAGACAACTATATCCTGACCTAGTTTTCGACTAGATAGATAAACTCTTTGAAGTTGGGGGAAATGCAATCGTCTGGACAGGTCTGGCCAAATAGAATCATTTTTTTATGGATAACACCCCGAGTTTCAAAGAAAAACATATCTTGTTAGCTAAGGAGCAAAAAAGTAAGACATATGACCCGACACCATTAAATATTGGAATATCAATATATGGAATATAAACCCACAGTAAACCTATAGGTTACGAGATATTGTAAACTCATTACTTAAAAATCTTTGACATTGACACAGAAGTTAATATTTCTTGTCAAATATGATCAGATCTTAGAGCATGACTTTGTTATTAAGAGAACTGTAATTTCTTCTTTTTTATTGGAATAATATGATGTGAAAAATTAATAACTTTTATCGAATTGAAGAAAACAATCGACAAAAAGGATGGTTTAAGTCGCCAAACTGTCGAAGAACGGCATTTTTTTACAACAATCGTCAAAATTAAAATAAAACTTCTGCCAAAGAATGCAAACACGAGTTTTAAATTGGTAATAGCAGTTTCCTATTAAATCACAACGTGTGTTGTTTTGATTGTTATTTCTGGGTTTCAGTTATTTTGCAGACCTACAGACAATTTATTAGTTTTCAACTATTACATAACACGAGTCCTGTCTGTAGTCAATGGATGGGGGGTCTTATTCATTGTTTAATATCACATAACCTTTGATTACATGTTACCCAATTATCACAAACGATTAAATTATGTATTTATCTTATAACTTCTATGTAGATGTCTTTGATACAGACTGACTCATAAGTTGCTAGCTCTCCCATATATCTATGCCCGAATCTTTCATAATGTTATCAAAAACACACACGTTTTCATTATGATATCTTCCTACTAATGTGTATTTAAACGGAAAATGACAAAAAAAAGGTTATCCACCCATCATTGTTATCTGTTAATCAATTTACAAATGTTTTTCTTACTGTAATGGCCTACATTCCATTGCTAATATCTTACACAAGAAACATTTTTCTTTCTTTGTGCTGTTTTAGAAGGTTAACCCGACACAATAGAAACCGCGACCTCTATATCAAAGGTATATAAATTGGTCAGTCTAAAAAAGTAATTAAAATCGACATCACTTGTCTAGAATTTGTACATTGATGTATTTCTATGATTACGTACTGTGTAATAAAGGACTATGTAAAGTCGTAATACAAGATTATTAGACTTTCCTCTACTCTTCCTTTCTTCTAATACTTTTTTCTTCACGATACTACTAATGAAAATTTAAAAATCGGAGCTTACAAAAGAGTGTAAAGATACCAAAGGGGTAATCAGAATCCGTAAATCGAAGATGGACAGGCAACACAATGACAAAAAGAAAAAGGACAAAAGGACAAACAACGATCTACAAAACATTGCACATAAAACTAAAGATCGAGTAACACGAACACCACTAAAAACCGGGAGTCGCAGGTGCTCCGGAAGGGTAAGCCGTTCTTGCTTCACTAGTGGCACCTGTCGTGTTATTCTAGTTATAAACCCGGTGATAAAGAGAAGGGAAATGAGGAAAGAACCGGATAGTTTTTACAACAAGTGGAACATATATATCCGTAGTAATTTGTGACACGGATGCTCCTTAACGGTTAACCAAGTCATGGTGGCGACCGTAACACTTTCGAAGTGATGATTTCAACTTTAACCAATAGCAACCCTTAGTCCAATAGATTCTCTGTTGGTAGCAACCCTCTATCAAGGAATTGCTGATAGGAAACACAAGCTCTGGAATATCGGATCAACTGAGAGATGTATATTCCATATGCAGGCTCTGCTGGAATGTTGCTACATATCAATGGAGAGTTCACAGTGGGAAGATTGAAATAATCTCTTTTGTTGTAAAGTTTCGTTCTTAATCGCCCCTCATTGTCAATGTCGAGGTGTAGGTCAAGGTATGGAGTAGACTTATCTATTCGTCCTTTCTTCTAATACTTTTCTTCACGATACTACTAATGGAAATTCAATTGTCTTTCCTAAATACGGTATTAATTATATCTTTAAATTTGATAGATAAGAGGATAGGTGTTACTAAAACTGGGGTTGATAATTTACAAAACATGAACTATACATATATTGACAAGTGAAATAAACGTTTATCATGCAAAAGAGAAATTAAATTAAAAATATCACATGAAAACAAACGCATTTAGAAACTTTTTGAAATGGTCCCCCATTTGCATGTACAAAAGTTGTTGTATATTGTAACACATATCCTCTTATCTATCAAATTTAAAGATGTATTTAATATCATGCTTAGGTATGTCTAGATGCTGATAATAAGCCACAGTTGTGTTCCAAGATTATTATAAACATGCTTACTTTGATTTTCCGGTAGTTAATGTTCCTTTCTTGGACAGCAACATTGCTGTATCTACTGCTTTCGTGTGTTTTATCTCGATTGATACGGTATTCCATGACCTGTTGTCCTTATGGATATGTTTTTAACAGAGGCTACTGTTGTTGACCAAATTACCCAATAGTGGTTATCAGAAACCCAAGCTTGTCATCTTCAGTTGGCTTATCTACATGTATGTTGAATTTCCACATGTCTTAACTATATTTGCAGACATGATTTCAAAATAATCTTGGGATCGATTTATAATTCCTTTACTAGCTTTAGGAAGTAAGACTTCAAGGCGGATACCATTAGTGGGGACAGGAGATTCTTAGTATACACTTCGAAAGTGTTACGGTTGCAATCGCAACTTTAATAACTGTTACCAAATATCTGTGTCACCGATGACCACTGACATATTCCGTTTGTCCGTAGTCATACTCCCGTCTTCATTTCCTCCTTGATGACGTATCATCGGGTTTTTAACAAGGGTAACACGATAGGTGCCACTATAAGAGCATGAACTGCTTACCCTCCCGGAGTACATGAGTTCAACCCCGGTTTTTAATAGGGTTCATGTTGTTGATGTCGACCAGTTACATCTTCACGGTTTTGGTTTTTGTGTTGTGTCCGTTTCGATTTCCCCGTTTAAGCTAAATTTGTGTTCGTCTTTATTTCCATTTGTTTTACAGACTGTATATATTTAATTACGTGTAATGGTGTCCAACGCGATTTCCATATCACATGATGTTCGTGTCTTATAACAAACACGACCGGTGTCACTAGAGGAGCAAGAATTACTTACCCTTCCCGAACACATGAGCTCACCGCCATTGTGTTGTCTCTCCTTCTTCGATTTACGACTTTTGATACTCCTTTGTTATCTCCTAGCTCATTGGCAGGTACATTCGTGTGGAATTCGTATTGTCATGTATGCTAGAAGTGTGTTGTTGTGTGTTAGTATGTCCATTGCGATTTCCGCCTAGATACGATGTTCGATGGAACTATTTTATTAAGAAAGGAAATGTTTGTTCCTGGGTGTTTCGTCGGCAATCCTTTTACCTAAAACAAATAAATGAAAGTACATTATATATGTATAGTCATAGTGTATAGAACTGGTAACAAGGAATTCAACATAACCAATGCAAGAATTTGGAGCTACAACAAATACAATATGATTCCTAAAACATTTATTTAAAATATCATTAGACTACATAATTAAACTCTACAGTGTACATGTATATTCGAAACCAGAACAAGTCTTCATCTGTGACACACGGGTAATTGCGGTCCGGATAGGGAACAAGTCTACAAACAAACAAACAAACAAAAACATGTAACATGTGAATCTTTGGATGATTTCAGTCAAAATACTCGTATTTGTAAAGTTTCAATATCATTCACATGCTTATTGGAAATTGTTTTTGCAAAAGTCTCCCAATATTTTCGCGAATAAGTTCGAAAATTTGTACATGTTGTCGCATTATAAACCCTTGGGAACTAAGAAACCGTCAGGGTGAAGCCTATATAATTCTTGTGGTCAGCAAAAATAATCCCCACAGATACGTACAATTGTACTGGGTTACGGTGTCTGTAATTGTAACCGACAATCTTGATAGTAGTAAGGATCATTAATTATTACGACAGTCTCATATAAAACATTTTTTTTGGGGATAAATTGCATGAAAAATGGTAAGAAATCTACTTGTACAACCATGTCATCGTCCCTGTCATCAAAACCGTCTGTGGTCTGTATCGCATATGATCAGTATCGTTGTTTTTTAAACTCACATTAAAACATTTTTTTAAATTGAATCTACAAAAAAAATGGTTCATTAAAAACAGGCCGGTGTACAATCATTCATCGTCATGTTGTGATCTATAAACATAGGTTAAATCCTTTGCTGTGTGATGAATGATTACCCCTGATAATTGCTTCGTAGACGAATCAGTGGATAACATGTGTTTATTTTTACTAAATTTAATAAGCAATGATATGGTTCATTCCTCACAGGAAGATAATATATATTTTTATAATGATAACCGATACCCAAATTTTTAAGCTAAGAGAAAAATCACATGCTGTTTAAACTTATTTCTCCTATGTTAGAAAAACAAAAACCGGACTGAGTGACAGTAGCTATCTCACAAATCTTCGATTTTTATGGATAGTGTCAAATGATATGATACAACACAATCTGTCCATGTCTGTGAACTCAAGTGGACTTATCATCGGAATCAGATGACGAGGGCGAACAAGAATCAATTGACCATATTCGCGTGTAATTTCATAGAATTTCGTATTTCTGCTCTGTTGGCTCGAATTTCCTTTATGTATGGAAAGTCGTACAACTTGTGAACAGTTGGCGTGTTTGTGTGCCCTCAACACAACTTAACAAGACATTTTACATTAAATGTTGTGCTCGTTTCGCTCTCGGGCTTCAAGAACTTAAATGTTTTGGTATGGAAAATGATATAACTGGTTAGGCATATACAGTTATACTTGTCATAATAAAATCCATATGATCCTTCTCTTCTAGCAATGCCGGAATTACCTATTGGCTTGGCAGGCTGAAGCATAGGACCTAAAATGTAGGGGGGGGGGGGGGCTCCGGCCAAGGTGTATACTATTTTTGACACTGTCATTGGACTTTCATATACAAATGTATTTGCTGTTAACGCACCGTACTCTCTAAACAACCTTTCAGTAATTTTCTTTGCACAGTCGCACTCCATTTCAGCATATTGCAGAATTTCATACACCCGTCATCATTCTCGCTTTTATTCAAATTGATTAAACATTCTTCCATCTTCCTCTAGTCGTGAAGGTGGAGGATTGGGATGGGCCTACCGAAATATCATAGGGCCTCTTCCTCTCAATCAGACACTGTCTTCTAGAATAAAAGAAATATCAAATCGGTATGAATAAATGTATATCTTATGAAGGGGTGTCAATATGGGAATGATCTAAAATACTTTGACACGTTTTATTTCGTTTTCAGGCGACTTAACCCAAACTAGATTCCCTTATCAGACTTGTCGTCTGATGATTCCCCCTTAGAAAAACATGAAAAGCTTTTTCAGAAAGCAAAGGCACAGTTTTAACCCGCAAAAAATCTAGCATTTCGGTACGCCAATTAATTTATGCATACAATGTACTGTGATGATACTACCTCAAACCAAAAACTGATTACACAAGGCGCTGATATATATAACAATTACTTTGTTTAATATACAAACTCTGCTAATATCATTACTGAATGTGTTTTCTTTGGCGAGTGTCTTCAACGCTAGCTATCACTTTTCAAGCAAATTGGTATAATTTGTTCTAGTAAGATCGCAACGGATCAAATCAAACTCAAGGATGAAAAATGTCGAAGTGACGTGACGGACTGATTTTGATTGGACCATAATCTGATTTAGTTGGAGGCATTACAAAGTGCACTTAAACATATACTCTGTGCTATTAATATTTAAAGCATGAGTTAGAAAGATTATCAAAAATTGAAATGAGCATGCATGGAGATCGATAACTATGAAATGCGCGGGTGTCTATGGGATAACTATATGGTGTACCTGTATGGAGATCTATGTGGGTCTAAACGATATCTAAGTATTGTAAGGAGGTCTATAACTGTATGGAGGGTTATACAGTAAAAACCTGATGTATGGGGGTCGATAAATATATAATGCATGATACGATAACTTGGTTGTGTATAGACTTATATGCGACAACTACGTTATGCGTGGACTTCTATACAATAAATACGTTAGGTGTAGAATTATATACGATAACTGAGTTATGTGTGGACTTCTACACAATAACTACGTTATGTGTAGACTTCTATATGATAACTACGTAATGCGTAAACTTCTATACAATAACTACGTTATGTGTAGACTTCTATATGATAACTACGTTATGTGTAGACTTCTTATACAATAACTACGTTATGTGTGGACTTTTATACAATAACTACGCTATGCATAGACTTTTATACGATAAAGTTCTACGTTATGCTTAGACTTCTATACGACAACTACCTAATGCATTGAAGTCACAATCAGTTGGACGGTAACTCGAGCTTGCTTTCATCAAATTCACGAGGTTTTTACTCAACCATAGGACTGATGAAAGTACACTAAAAACCATAGCCTCTAAAATAACGATCTTTAAAGTTGCCAAAACTTCCACTTTAGTTGGATTTAGCTGCAATTTAAAAACCCACAACTGATGTCTATCAAATATTAAGGTTTTATTTCTATAAATTTCCCCCGATTTTTGACTATTATGAAAATTAGAGCTATTTGACCAAAAATTATTTTCATTTAAACCACTTATAATTTTGTTGTTGTAATTTTTATGTAGAATTTCTCCAATCGAGCAAAATGGAAGCAACTGATAACTTTACTGTGTGGTGAGCCATTACAGGCTACATGGTTGTTTGATGGTGTTTAGCGCCACTTTCAACAACATTTCAGTTATATCGTGGCGGTCAGTGTTAATGGTGGAGGAGACTGAAGGACCAGGAGAAAACCACCGACCTGTCGCAAGTCACTGACAAACTTTATAGCATAATGTTGTACACCTCGCCCTGATCGAGGAGATTCGAACTCACAACATCAGTGGTGATAGGCACTGATGGCATAGGTAGTTGTAAATCCAACTACCATGTAAATCCAACTACCATGCGATCACGTCCCCGACGGCCCCCTCCTTTTGGTATAATAAACAGTGCTCGAATTGGTTGTAGTATAATTAACTTTGTGAGGACGTGCAATGCGTTAAAGTCATCTTTTTTTAGTATAGCTTCTGTGATGGATGAATTCTGGATTTCGAAAGTGATTCAAATTGCAGATTTGTTTTGAGTAACATTTCTACAAGACAGATTATCAGTTGATCAAGTTACACTAACATAATATCGACGTGGTAATGTACATCTTATGTTGCCAGATAAATACAAATGACGTTAAGAAGGTTAATGTACTGTTAAGGTATGTCCAGCGGCTTTGTTGCTGCTTTAAAGTCTTTGTCCAAATCTTATATTGAAACACACGGGTTATGGAATATGGGAACTCACTTCTTTATTATTCAACATATTGTTAAGATTGACGGCATCGTTTCCTTTAATGAAAAATTAAGATGAAGACAACAATTTGTGATAACAATACCGTCCGAACTGGTTTAAAAAGTCGAAATTTGGCCGCATCGCAAATGATACTACTAACCCACTTATATTACTGAGTAAACCCATTAGTGCAAGCATATATGGTTTTTGAAGTGCGAAATCGCGGAGCGATTTAAGCATTCTGTCTCTACGGGAAAAGAGTGTGGTGCGAATCTAATGAATGCTGGAAAAGAGATCCAACAAAGGTCCCACTAAATGAGAATGGCTTAGTTTTTATTTTTGGAGGATGGTACTTTCTCCTACCATGACAGTGATTGATACGTTGGTTTGTGTTAAATAATTTCATTACATTCCCATCACTATTTTCAGGGCTATTAATGTTACCAACTCCCTTAATATTCATATTAAAACCACAAGACATTGCAGTACACACTACTCTATTACAGTGATATATAAGGCCACAGA
Source organism: Bathymodiolus brooksi (assembly GCA_963680875.1). NCBI lineage: Eukaryota > Metazoa > Mollusca > Bivalvia > Mytilida > Modiolidae > Bathymodiolus > Bathymodiolus brooksi. The sequence goes on along the minus strand of OY804576.1, from coordinate 69,528,761 downwards.
AAGTACACTAAATCCCATAAATGACATTTTCAGTGGTACAATTCAAGTGTTCTATACTTTGCCTATAGTATGTTTTACCTATTAAATTACTAGATAATTCGGGGATGTAATTAAAATACCACAAGTTTCACATTGTGCTCCACTTTTTCCTTTACTATTTTGGGCATGCATGGTGGTATAGATGCACATGTTGCCAAAGTAGCAGGAGTATTAACAAAATCTAAAAGTTCGACTTTACATGGTTTAAGAGATTTAACGGAGTCCGCATTTTTGCAGTAAAAGGTACCCTCTGATTGTATGTATGATAGAGAAGTTAAATCGCATGATGTTCCGGGGGGAACACTCAAACCTAAAGCTACAAGTGTTCAGTGTAGCAGATGACCTTGTTAACCCGGGCGACATGCTAGCCGGTATCGAGTCTGTATTGTTTTCTATCAGGCTTAAAGCTACTATGATAGCCGAGATGTCCGCGGGCTGATTTTACCCGAGAAAATAGAAATTGACTCTTCAGTTCACATATTATATAAATTGATGTAAAAATAAATAATTAATCGTCAACTGCAGTCCAACAATTTGTCAACTAGAAACAGTTACTACTTGTGATTTTCACCGATGTAAATTAAAAACATACAATTTGCAAGAATGTACTTTATGAAATGCATTTACAGTTATATTATATAATCACGGATAGCAAAAACAAATATTGGTTAGAAGTTACGACTATCACTCATCTGCAATCTGTCTCTTAGTCATTTTGTGGTACGATTTATGCTCAGTGATTGGAGACTACAATACGAGATGAAAACTAATGACTATAAAACGTTGTTTCATAAATTTTACCTTTTATGAAATCATCTTTGCAAAAGGAAACACGAGATTAGGCTTGGAATCCCACAGGAACAGGACCGTAAAATATGTATGTTTTGGAGGCCCCTACGATTTTGCGTAAATGATTTTCAACTGTTTCAGATTGGTTGGTTGGTGTTTACTGTTTTAGATGTCGAATGTAAAAAAAAAAAAATCAATTATGTACTTGATTGCTGTAAATAATTAAAAGGACTCGCAAGCTTTGGACCCTGGACTTTGGTCCATATTGACCCATACATAAATCCGACCCTGCACAGGAAACTTGGCTTCACATGTAATTATAGACTCAAATTCGCATTTGCACTAGGAAATACGAGTTTATAATTATAAATTTAAATTCGCATTTACAGATGAAATACGAGTTAAGTGTAATTATTTACTAAAATTCGCATTTGCATTTGTAGATCAAGAAACCCATAGTTATCTGCCAAATAAACTCGTAATATCATAGATAAAGTTGAGCTTCCAGAGTTCTGGTTACTTTCGTGTTCCATGCATTGCTTCATATCGTCGCTAATTCATGGCTGATCAATCTCTGAGTGGAGAGTATCGGAGCATGACCGGATTACCGACATGATGAACAAGTGAAAGTATCGGGTGAGCTTCCGACGACGGATGAGTGTAGAGTATCAGAGTGTGATCGACCGTGGGTTACCGACATGATGAGTGGAGACTATCAGAGCATGCTCAGTCGTGGATGTCAGACAATGAATGAGTGAAGAGTATCGGAGCGTGATCAGTCGCTGGTTTCCGACGATGGTTGAGTGGAGAATATCGGAGCGTGATCAGCCATTGGTTATCGACGATGGTTGAGTGGAGAGTATCGGAGCGTGATCAGCAATGGATTATCGACATGATGAACCTGGAAAAGTATCGGGGCGTGATTAGAGGTGAGTTTCCGACGACGGATGAGTGAAAAGTATCGAAGCGTGATCAGCCGTGGATTACCCACATGATGAGGGAGACTATCAGAGCATGGTCAGTCGTGGATGTCAGACCATGAATGAGTGGAGAGTATCGGAACGTGATCAGTCGTAGGTTTCCGACGATGGTTGGGTGGAGAGTATCGGAGCGTAGCCAGTCGTTGGTTACCGATGATGATTGTTCCATAACGTTTGATTTTTACCTGAACTTCAATTGATTTTCTTTCACACCCATTTACATGTAAACATTCTTGTTACAAGTAACAGTATATTAAACTTGTATGCTGGGTACCTGTGCAATCAGTGCCTATCTCCACTAACATTGTGAGTTCGAACCCAGTTCATGGCGAGGTGTACTCGACACGACATTATGTGATAAAGTTTGTCAGTGACTTGTGGCAGGTCGGCTGTTTTCACCGGGTACTCCGGTTTCTCCCACCAATAAAACTGACCGCCACGATATAACTGAAATATTGTTGAAAGTGGCGTTAAACACTGTAAACCTAAACCTAACCCTGTATGCTGGGTATCATTTTATTTCCTGACATTCTTTATTACATTCACCCACAGCCAGCACAGTAAATAAATCTATAAGATTATGTCTGTCACCATATTTTGTCATCTGCTAAAGTACTTCTGTAGTTATTATGCAAAGTAAAACATTGTTTTAATATCAATAGCATAACCATTTAAGTAAATATTTTTCGATTAATTTGATATCATGATCCAATGTTTCTCGATTTAATCATCTTTCAATATTAATTCACAAGATTTATAAACGTGTTCAATTCGTTTTATTGGGATCTCGACTTGAAAATCAGTTGGCGGTCAGGTTACAGAATATTTACTATGTGTAAATGAGTTGATATTCTGTTGTGTTTTGCACGGACATATTTGGTATTGAATAAAACACCTGAAAGGTAAAAAAATACTTGGCACTGTGAGGTTATTCTAGATGTATTAAAACATTGTGTAGAGGCAGATGTCCGTTAAAAAATGAAAATTAAAAGAATTAGTTTCCTATTAAACAGCAAGCACATGTAATCGGACACCCACCTTTTTGCACAAACACAGACTGACATCTATGAAGATAAACTTTAAAAGCATAGAAGATGCAGTTATTGGTTTTAGTTTATAATTATTTTATTTGATCAATGATACAAAGAGGATCAGACACAAGTTTTACCGTTAACTTATGGAGTCTTCTCAGTTATTGGTAAGAAGAGTGTTATGGAGTCATCTTCAATCAGATGTTGTTGCACACTTTTAAATTGACCAATCAATACTCATCATGCATCCATTCATTAATTACGACAACTGGGCGACGATGAACACCAATAAAAGCGGTTGTTCCAAAAACACCCGATTTAACATGAGTTTCAAATGTAATTTCTGTCTTGTTCTTTTAAACATAAATGTATGATCTCCTTTGGTAAATATAAAACTCCTAACTTTTTGTCATCATTTTTCGTATATATTTTGTAGTGTAAACTGATCATTTTCAGTATCAAATATCTTATATTTAGAAATATGATATAGAAATGATTCTTACTACAAAAATATGGAAGATTTAAAAACGAAAGTTGAAACAAAAAAGTGTTTGGTAAAATATTTTTTTGGTGCAAATGAATATGTGCATATTCCTACCCGCATTACAATGGAGTAAGTGAATGTTGTTTAACCCCAAAAAGAACAGATGTATGTGATGGTAATTTTTAAATGAGAAGATGATAATATCCATTTTGTACTGAGACCAAATCGATGAATTGGATTTGTATAGTGCTAGCGTACTTAGACAGTATTCCACAAGTAACGATGTCCTTCCACTAGGACATGTTATCCTGACTAGAGCAAACCAGCTATTATTCTTGCTCCTTATAGTCATTGGTTTGACCCTACAGGCACATGAACCTTTACATAACCTAGACATTTTCAATCATACATGTGAGACGAACTGAGAACAGCAAACATAGAAATCTGTTCAAAATGGCCCCACTGTCTAACATTTTGTAGGAATGCATGGTTTTGTGGTGACTTTACGTCCTGTTTTTTCTATTGATTATGCAAATTTAATATGTAATAACAAGTTTTCAATTTATTGGTTGAAACCATAGTCAGCTTAGATTTAGTAGATACGGAATGTATGCTCAAACAATGGGTTTCAATGCAAACTGACAAATTAAATAGAACATTAGCAAAAACACAATCCACCCGGATCTAAACAAAACACAGTTCAAAAAAGAGGAACTGCACAACATAATTTACAGCTTAGTAATATTTTCAGAGTTCTGTCATTGTATAGTTCGCTGGATAGCGAACTTGATATACCAGAAGAATTGAAACAGATTCTAAACATTATACAAAATTACCACACTTGCCAGAGGACATATTGTATATATATACGTGTACTCTAGGTTCTAACTTCTAGTTTACTGGAAGTTCCCAGAAGCTCAGTATAGACTAATTGACCTTGTTTCTGGTAAATTTTACTTTTGAACGGATGTTGTTCAGCCACTTGTCACGTTGATAACGCTGTCTTTATAGGCTTTTTATATTAAATAATCCTGGTGGCAAGCATTTGACGGAAAGAAAATTGTTCTCTGCCTTGTACTTCCGATGAATAAAACGTACGTCACAGCTAATGGGTTGTTTAAATGTGTTTCCCAATACTTTATAGCAGTATTTTCTCTGTAATGAAGTGATGACTTATAATGTTAAGACTCAATCAGGACAATTTGATAGTATTCTTTGACTTTACATCACATATAGTAGTATTATGTGCCTTTTAAATCACATTTAAGACCAATATAGACATGCTGGGATTTTAACTACGCCATTTAACGTCCCTTAACGAAAATACTTTAAATATCTAAATGCTGACCTTTATCGATTTCAAATTTATTTCATTTGTATGGGTATAATAATAGTTAACTTGTCGGATATTAAATAAATCTGATCTAATCCTACATACCATTGCCAATACCGACTAATTTTTGCTTAGCGTCGGATACTAGTAATATAAAACCTACGTGCAGAGTGAGTAAGTGGTTGGCGAGCCATTGTTGTTTAACCCAACGTTAGCAGTTCGTTTCAGTTATGGCATGGTAAGAACAAACTCGTTTTTGATAGAATTATGATGTTGATGCCTACTTAGTGCTAGGCCAACACGCTCAGCTTGATTTTATAGTGCTGGCTCAATGACATGTCACTCCACTTGGACATATTACCATGACACACAATCCACGGTCTATTACCATTGGTCAGTAATACCACGTAAACCACGCCTGTTGCTTTGTATGTTCTCATTGATCAATAATCATCAAAAGTGCATATAAATGCAAATCAATTATGCTATGCACGAAATGTGTGTTAGGGCCCGGGTGGCTCAATGAGTTAGGTAGTTGGATTACCTAACAACTCATACAAGCCTGCCCGGGTGGCTCAATGAGTTAGGTAGTTGGATTACCTAACAACTCATACATGCCTATCACCAATACGGCGTGGGTTCGCGCCCGGCTTTGTATATTACAAAAAGGGTGCACTCGACTCACAACCGCAAGTAGTTCTAATAATAAAACCCTAAATGCTCGCTTACTCGCAAGGGCTATAACGGGATGCCATTACACGTAATGGAGCAGCAGCCGAGATTTTTTGCGCTCGCTTACAGAGGTTCTGACGCCTGCATTTATCAATAATAAGACATAACCTTTCCTTTTGTCCATTATTATAACAAGTTTTTATCACCTACCAGTATTTTAGAATGTAATTCCCACAAAATAAAAATCTTCTCTCTGAACATTTTGAATTTCGTCATTTCCGGCCTCACTATTTGGATGTCGATACCATATTTGGCGATTTAGGCGTGAATGTTTACATCAGCGTGTAGTAAGAAATACCATATTTAGAAAAGCTCCGCCTTTCGTAGTTTCCGGTTATGGAAAACGATCGATAAATTTGAACAAGGTTGTTGCTACCTTTGAAAAGCATATATTTCTCAGCCAAACCGATTTAACAAGGACTGGGATCATCAGTAATAGTTATAATGAAATGTTTGAAGCGTAAATAGTGAGTTTTTATGTTTCAACTGCAACTTTTTTTTTGCTCCATTGTGACGAATGGGACCGCGTTGTAGCTCTGCCGAGACACAAGTTTGTCACAGGAGCTACATTATTGCAGCTAAGCCGCAAGTGATTAAGCTTACCAGTTGCTTGCCCATGGTCGGTGGTTCTCGCCGGGTACTCTAGCTTCTTCCACCACTAAAACTGGTCGTCATGATAGAGCTGAAATATTTCTGAAAGTGGCGTTAAACACCAAAAATCAAATCGAAGTGTTTCTGCAATAGCAAGAACTCGGTAACCATTGACTACAACATTGTTACATACCGAGAATATCACGATTTAGTAATTCGTTATCTCGATTTCGACCACAGATACAACTAGGTCTGCTTCATACCTTGACCTACACCTCGAAATTGACAGTGACAGTTAAAAACGAAACATTACGACAAAAGAGATGATTTCACTTTCCCCATTGTGAACTTTCCATTTATATGTAGCAACATTCCATTAACACCTGCATATGGAGTATACAATGTATATATCTCAGTTGATCTGATATTCCAGAGCTTGTGGTTTCTATCATGATTTTATTTGATAGATGGCTGCTGCTAACAAGGAAGCTACTGAACCAAGAGTTCATAGTGGTTAAATTGAAGTCTTCACTTCGACAGTTTTACGGCTACCGCCATGACTTGGTTAACTGGTACGAAACATCTGTGTAACAAATGACCACGGATATGTTCCGTTTGTCGTAATCACAAGCCGGACCTTTCCTCAATCATGGCTTATCACAGGGACAAGAGTAACACGACAGGAGCTGCTTACCCTTCAGGAACACCACCTGGCAGAGTTCACCCCGTTTTAGTGGAGTTCGTGTTGCTCGATCTTTTATTTTATGTGTAGTGTTTAGTAGATCATTGTTTGTCCCTTTGTCATTTTTCTTTTACCAATTGCATTGTCAGTTTTTCTTCGATTTAAGGCGTCTGGTCACCCCTTTGGTATCTTCAAACTTCTTTGAGCTTTTAGTGACGATAAAAAAAAAGATTGCCTTGATCTGAATCGAAAATGGCCACCAACACAGTACTTTTTTTGTTTTGTAAAAAGTATTGAATACGACACTATAGGAAAATAAATTTACACGCTTTTTCATAAGAACTACAAGCATGCTTGAACTCAAACTATTCATGAATTGCATATGTTCATTAGATGATCCCTTATAAAGTAGGAATTTTCATAGGGATCGGAAATCCAAGATGGTCGCCACTGCAGAATTTAAGAAATAAATCATGGAAGCCAGAATGTGTTTTGAGTTTTAACATGGGTTGGCGGATATTAGTAAAAACTCAAAACACATTCTGGCTTCCATGAATTATTTCGATTCTGATAGGTCTAATAGTACAAATACGATAGTATGCTATGATTGGAAGACCGAAATCTATATTTACGTTTGCGGACAATGTCGCACACAATTTATGTTGCCAATGGAAAAGTCAGTCACATTCACCGGCGCATGTGCTAATGAGATTATACCGAATGGATAACTCGCTCGTTTGTTAACAAAGCGAAAGAAGGAGGATTGTTAGAATTACGAATTACTTTCAATTAAAACTATAATTAAATGTGCTACTTAGATGAAATAGTTGAAAGAAATATATAAATAGAATTACCTTTATCTTGATGGCTGAAATTTGATACTAGCTCTTAGTTTCGTACCCAATATAAAATATTGACAAATTATCAAAGACTTGAATATTTATACCTGTTTATACGTCATAAGATGTCCTTTGAAGTCGGAGAACAATTACATTGTCGGTTTTTTTTAAATTTATCCAATCGGCAAACCTCGGGTGAGTCCGCTTCTCTCCTTCAATACCTCGGCTGTAATACGGTATTTGATATGCGTCTACGCGTCACATTTCTTCGCCGGAAGACCGTATCACTTCAATCAAACATTGCGCACCGCGAATAAGTTCTAAAATGGCGACAATAGATGAGTTTGCTTTGACAAATATTGGTCTTTGATGAAGGTACGGAATCAGCCGACATTGCGACGAATGAAAATATATTATCATTGGACGAATATTCGAAAGTGAAATTATTTTAATACCTCCTTCATTGAAGATTTCCGAAAGTAGTTCCAATGGTAGCTATCGTAATACGGACGAGGTATGATGAAGGTACGGAATCAGCCGAAGTTGCGACGAGTGTAAATTTATCAACACCTTCTTGAAAAGTATTCTGTCAAATGTGCACAGATGATGGAAGATGGTATTTGTTTAAACAATAGTTAAAACATCATACATAATACATCAGGGAATGTGAGTGAGTGATTGTTGCTTAACGCCAACTCAGTGATTGTTCAGCTATATCATGGCGAGAAAAAAATAATGTTCAATGAGATGATGATGAGGTTCGCTTTGTACTAGACCAACACGCTTAGCTTGCTTTTTATTGTGCTAACTCACTGAAATACCAGTCCGAGGATAGACATGTTTCCCCACTGGTCACATTATCTTGATTCCGAGCCAACTAGGCTTTGCTCTTTCTCCTTAATGCTGCGTGCTTAGCAGAGAAGCAACAAATACATTTTTTTTAGTCTTTGGTTTGACCCGTTTGTGGCTCGAAGCCACGATCTACCATACTCAAGGCGAGTACGCTAACTTGCACCACCGATGCGGTTCATTAGAGAATGTGGAATCAGAGGCAAGCTGAAAGCTTATGTTAATCCGTCTCCAAAGATGGCGTTGAAAAGAAGATTCTTTCATGAAAAAAAATTTCTATACAAATGGCTACAGATATTGAAAGAAAACACCTAAAAGATAAATGATCGTCCCTGAAGCAGTTATTTTTTGTTCCATAAGCTTAAGCAATTCAAGCATAATATTAGCCAGATAGAAAAAGATTTTGCTTTTTAACATCGACTAAATCAGACGGATGTCACTAGTGAAGTAGGAACTGACTACCCTTCCGGAGCAACTGAGTTCACCCCCGGTTTTAGTGGGGTTCGTGTTACTCGATCTTTATATCTTTATATGTATGTTTTATGTCCTTTTTCTTTTGGCCATTGTATTATCTGTTCTTCTTCGACATACGGATTCTGATTACCCCTTTGGTTTCTTCAAACTCTTCAGAACAGACAAGGATGCATTGGGCAAATAACAATTTTCATAATAATTCAACATCTAATCATGGTGGTTGTTAGTCTAATATGACGTCCGTCATTAGTTATATTAGCAGTACAATGCCATGATAAATTCCCCATATAATTTACGCCGCACATGCGTATTACCGGTCAAGTAATGGACATAATTCCTAAGTGATTTCATGTATATATACAGGACAGTGGTGTAAAGAAGCATAAATATGTATTCAATTTTGTTCGGAAAATAATCTATAGATAACCAGTAGACGATAATTCATCAACATGTACATTTATGACCGGAAAGTCAGTCACACGAACCGGTGAATCATTCTCTATCCAGAGTTGTCGTTTCCGCTACGCTGGAGCTTAGCGGGAACGACAACTCTGGATAGAGAATGCCGGTACATGTGTTAATGAGATTATACCCAATCGATAAATCGCTCGGTTTTTTTTACAAAGCGGAAGAAGGATGTCATGTTAGAATTTTTAATATTCCCTCTTTGCGGAAAATGGAGTTATCGTTCGTAATTTGAATTATCGTCCTTGGCAGTGGGTATATAGCATTTCCGGTTGCCAAAGTTTTCCTGGCGGGTTTTAATAAATTGATTGAATAAATAATTAAGTGCGAACAAATATTAAATTAATTGACGTAGATTCCAAGGCAACACTTGAAGACTTCCTAACTTTAAAAAAAGACTGAACTTTCTACGGAAATGTAATGAAAAAATCAGTGGTAACAAGAATGAGCTTGCGCTCCGACAGATGTAGAGACGTATCTTTTAAAAAGCCGGTCAGATGACAATGAAAAAATGAGCTGCTATAGACAGTTCATTAGAGGCTTTAACTTTTATAAAGAAAATTATATACACGACATTCCCTTTTTTTAAACTTCTATAAAAAAAAGTTATTTACTTATTTAACATATTTTTCTCTGGATTTGTAACATTTTTGTACAAATAACTCCAAATCTGTATGTTCATACCACTGAACATGTCACATAATTAACTTTCTGAAATGTTTTGGATGATTGTCACCAGATTTTTCTGCAAAACGGAAATACTGCGCGATTTTCCTTGTACACTGAAAGCGGAAATATTTTCTTTAAAAGAGGTTTTCTCTCCTTTCATTAAAAAGCGTATTTGATTTAGAATAGAATAGATAATAGAATCTGTTGTTTCTTCACCATTTGTAAAAGCAGAAGCAGATTCGGTAGAATATTTTGTGCTGTGTTTGAAACGGTATGTGCGTCTTCATTAGCCATGTGCGCTTATCAGATAGGTGAACACCTGCATCTAACATTTGCCGACCATCTCGACTTGTACAGTCAACAAGCAAATCCAAATTTTCGGTTTCCGTCAGAGCAGATCCCACTTTTTTCTGAATGAATAATGTCCCTCGTCTGGAATATTTTGAATAGGAAATAAAACGATCACGAACGCGGCTTTTTTCTGTTTTTAATATATCAAGAACAAGCAATCGGTCTATCGTTTGAAAAACAATGGTGTATTTGGGGATCGCACCTCTGTCCATTGAAACTTATCTGTCATATTAAAGATGTATGTTTAGACATATGCACTTCTCGATCGCTACCCATGATTTCGGATACCGTCTAAGTACTGACGACAAATAGGTTATTTTGCAATAAATGTATTTAGTCTCATAATCTTACAGCCAAAAATGCCGTTCTGAAGGTAAGCTTAACAATGTAGACAAACAAACAAAAGGACTGATGGGATTCGAACCACCTTCTAAAACTATCCATTCCATCACAAGGCAGCGCCAATACGATCATGACTACTGTGCTCCCGCATTTAGTCAAGTAAATCTATTACTTAGAGTAGTGATGGGGTAAAATGCGAATTAGTATACATAGCAGACGATTTGATTTCTCAACTGCAGATTTAAGAAAATAACTACCAAGCACAAAACAAAATATAAAAAAGGCTCTGATGGTTTGCTTCCGATTAGAACGACATGTGCTAAATTGCTTTATTTTTAGTGATTATGACAGCTTACGTGATGTTCGAAAAAAAAAACCCAAACAAACAAAAACGACAGAATAGTTAATATTGATAAAGAAAAATATGAAATTAACAGCTTGCATGTATATTCGTGTTATGATTTCATATGTAAGGAAATATTCGTTGTGCGGCTTTCGAAAAATCAATACAAATCTACTGTACACTCACAATTCTTATAATATGTAAAAAAAAAAAAAAAACAAAAAATTAATATAAATATAGCCTCCATTTTTATCACTTTAACCGAAATTAATAATGAAACACATTATGTTGCTAATAAAATAAAAAACAAAAAACAAACCCCCCCCCCCCAAAAAAAACCCCAAGCCAAAACCGCTCCGATAGGATTCGCACTCTTAGTGTAAATATGTAGGGGTCGCGAAGCAGCGACTATACGATCACGTCTATGGTACAATGATCAAATTTGTAAGTTTTGTTTTCTTTTTTTGTGGTATATAAGGTGTACCTGATGTAAACTGGTGCAACTCTATAATAAAGCAGACGATGCCTATATTTCATAAAATCATATTTAAGCATATTTTCCATAAAAGGAAAATTCTTTATATGTTACCAAAGGGAAAATGTATATGCATGTTAAAAAGGAAGTTTTGTGTTGCAAGTTTTTGATTTTTAACAATTGTAATTTTGTTTGTTTTCGTGTTTTTCTCCTTTACACCAGCATTGAAAGCACTTGTATCTGCAAAAGTTTCCATTTTTTCCCCTTAAGATCAGAGTCAAATCTTCATTTTCCCCATCCAGCTTTTGGAAGGAGCGGATGCCGGCTGTCTAACTCTACAGTCATATTTCTACCCGACGTCTCTGACGTTTGGAGATGGCCAAATCCGGTAAAAACCCTAAATGTTCCTTTTTTATTACAAAATCCGCAGTGGAACCAAAGAATGAATAGTCATGAACCATGTATATAACTAAAGGTAAAATATTCAATTTCTTTATCCTGAATGGAGCCTGTTGGAATTTTTATGGGAATCTGCATTGATCTCTTGAAAAAAATAAAATAAAACTAAATATCATGAAAAAATAGACATCTTTTTAATAGACTCCGAGCAGATAAAATATCTTGAACATTTCAAGATTAAGATAATCCCCTGTAAAAGAAAATAAAACAAATGATTCCACTGCGAAAATCGGAATGAATTTTGCATACATCGCTATTAACGTCCGTAATTTTAACAGCAAAGCCGATTTTCGAGAAAATGCTACATCTTTGAATATAAAACACTGAATTTATTAATTATTACGGTCATGCAGGATATGAAATAAAAATAGAATCCACCGATATCGGGCGATATAAAAAGCTAAATAAAATAATTCCAATAAATCGGATTTTATTTGAATAAGAATACATAGTTTTTTCAATTTTTTAAACGTTATGTGACGTTCCTAAGTTATGTAACCGGAAGTGTACATACCCTCTGTCAGGAAAAGATAATTCGATTCAAGAACGATAACTCTAGTTATCGCAAATCGGGAATAGCACCCAATGGGAAAATGAATGAAATTTGCTCTTAGAAACCAGAAATAATAATGATAATCACGTGAGCGGTACATGCTCTGTGAGCTTCTGGTATTATTATATCGCTGGTTTCCCTCATAAATATTTTGGTGAAATCTTACATTTCAGCAAAAATCAAGAAGTTTGGAACTCTATTTCAAGGCTTCAACATCGGGTGATTCTTATCACAGATTTCCCCAATCTCATTGTTTTGATTAATATCTAATTATATTTCATATATCTATCAGTACTAAATAATTGCTATTTTGGTAAACAGCTAACATTATTATTAATGTAAAAAATTATGAGAAGTTGAGAAATATCTTTAATATCTGATATAAACTTTAATAGATTAAAAACTTGGGTGAAATTGAATATCCAATTTTTTCACACAAAAATATGCGAGTTTCAGAATTTCATGCTAAAATTTGAATATTTGGTAAATTTCTTTAAAGGCTGTTAACGGAATCAGCTCGTACTTAATTACATCTTACTAAAAAATGATTGTTTTATTTGAAACCTTGTTTATATATACCATATAATGTTTTGAAGAAAACAATAAGGAAAAAGAAAAAAGGTACAATGTATAATTATTCCGTAAGCAAGGGAGGTAACTGTAGATCTCTTCAACTTTCTTCTCGTCGTTGTCGGATTAATCCACATCAGCTGTGGGGAAAAGACTAATCCCCGACGATGCCTTCTCGTGCGATATGTCAATTTGTGAACATATCTGAAAAAATTCATTTGTATATGTGTGTATACTATAGAGAACTAAGAAATAATTAGGACAGAAAAACATGCATCAAATCATCGGTAATCGCTGGGTTCTGTTGGTGCTTGACAATGGAAGTCGACAACTCGATGTTCATCATATTATGGTATGTACATACCATAATTTGAGCATTTCAATGTAATTCGTATTATTGGGCATTCCTTATGACAACCTCTTGACGAAGAGATTTATGCTTTTTTTCGTGAAATTATGGAGTTGTTTGAACGAAACATTGACAGGAAGTATGTTACGGGTAAGATTTCCCCTTTGTTAAGTTTGACCCAACATTAAGACAAAATAACTCAAATTATACATGATTTTATAAGATCAATATTCAACAAATAAAGTATATACACAAAAAAATTATCTTGTAAGTATCCAAATACTAGCCCGATAAATATGACATGATTGACCGTTAGAGAATTTCTGTTTCACAAATAACCACGGATGTGTTCCGTTTGTCGCCATCACAACCCCGTCCTTTCTTCATTCATGACTTATCACCCGATTTGTAACGAGAGTAACATGACGGGTGCCACTAGTGAAGCAGGAACTGTGTACCCTTCCTCAACACCGGTATTTAGTTGGGTTCGTGTTGCTTAATCTTTAGGTTTCTGTATAGTGTCTTGTAGATTATTGTTTGTCCTTATGTTTTTTTATGGCCATTGCATAGTCTGTCCTTCGACTTACCGCATCTGGATTTCCCTTTGGTATCTTCTAATTTTTCGTCAAGTCGTCCGAAAATGTCACTGCTGCCTTTCTTTCTTTGTTTAGAATTTTCACTTATTATTATTGGTACGAAATTCCAAAAGTTTAGTTTACACTAGTCTATGTCAGTGTCAACAAATATTCTGGAAAACAATGTTGTCTTCTGATAAATACATTGTATCTAAGAATTGAACAATGTAACTTGTGAAGGTCACCGAATAACGACACACACTAACAAGGTACACAATCAAAAAAGTTTGTTACATATTATCTTCAAGCCATGAATTTTGCTTTGAAAGGTCATTGAAGATCGTGTTCATGTGGTCCAGCATTGGGTGTTATCAACTGTTTTTGGTTGGTGGAATATGAAAAAAAAATTCCGCGAAATCTGTCTACCCATTTTAACCAAAACTTTTTAGTATGAATAATTGTGGACGATCCTTACTGACGACGAGTTTCTGATTTTGCTCTGATGTGTCGTAAGGGACCGACCATTTAACTTGCAGGGGGGGTGGTTTTTTGTTTCGTTCAGAATTTTTTTTCGGGCAACACGAGAGTTAGAATATTTAATTTTTTTGTCCAGAACTTAACATTAGGTTATATGACAATAACTCTAAATCAGATTATTTTTTTTTCCTCCACCAAAATCAGAATATTTTTTTCAGCAACATTGGGAATCAGAATCTTTTTTTAGAAAAAAAACCCCATAACCCCCCCATGTCATATGTCCCAGAAATCAGCTTCTTTTTCAACCATTTCAACAGCAAAAATGTTCTTTAAATGGTCATAAAATGTCACCATTTCTTTCTGATCCATGTTCAATATTACGGTAATGATGCAAAATAGTCTGATTGGCTGAAAAGAAAAGTCGAACGGAATCGCTGCATCATTTGAACCGAAACATTGCACAGATTGTCTAATGGGTGATTCTCAGAAAAGTGTCTCCATTCGTTTAGACCAACTTCGTTGGTAACTACGCTGGTCACGCTACGATACATTTACATTTCCATGAGATAACGATGATTACGAGTTATGCCAGATTCACACGCTTAATTTGAATTTGTTAGCTCGTTGAAATAACGGTCCGCGAGTAGTTGGCCATAATTATTTCACCAAGATGGCGCAATTAAAATCAATTATTGAAACATCCCATTTCGCTTTCATAATACAATTAACTGTCATTAAAGGTGAAATGCAAAGGTCATAACTTTTTTTTTTCAGATTTACACATTTTTTTTATAGTGATTTTAGTACCTTCATAGAAAATAATAATAATTTTAAATTTTCTCAGGCCGTTTGTGCGAAATCGTCCAGGTAAACTTACCTGTTTAAAACCGCGGGAAATACCGATCCTGCTTATTCCCCTTTAAAAGTTTCCGATCGTGACCGTCGGAGCACCCAAGACTATGTTCTAGGCACTTTGATTTTGACCAGTTTTTGATAGATCCAAGGATCGCATCCTCTGTCAAATTCACACCAAAACAGAGAAGATTGAAGCGCGACGCCATCCCAACTTTCGACAGTGCATAATTGCGGGGTCAAAGGTCAAAAATAAGCCAAAAACCGACAGGAACATACGCTCAGTGAAAGTGAACAGGAGAGAAACTTTGAGAGATTTGACAAACATTGTAAATGAAAGACTGCCACGGCCTGTTTCTACTAGAACCGTTCGGAGGAGATTGAAATTCCATGGCTACACGAGGTACCGAGTTCGGAAGACTTAGTTTAACAGTGTCATTAAAAAACCGAAAAAAAAAATCGCATTATCGCCATATATATATGCAGAGGTAAGCTTGCCATGTCAGTTCAGTTATATTGGAAACGTGTAATATTCTCGGATGAACACAAGTAGTTGTTGGTCAGGACAGGCGAGTGTATGTTTGGAGAAAGGCTGACGAAATTTGGCGACCAGAATTTGTTGGTTTGAGGGGTGATCCCCGTGTAGCAGTGATGTTTTGGGGATGCATTACTTATGATGGAGTTGGTAAATTGACTGAAATTGAGGGAACTATGAACACTACAAAATATTTAGAAACTCTTGATCACCATTGATGATAATGTATGGCCAGTAAAGTAATCGCTAACAATTTTTCGAACGGTGGGTCTATCTTTCAGAATGATATTGCACCTAGCTGCGGGATCGTAGCTCTTATGGTCCTTGTTTAATTTTTTTTCCACAAGAAAAAAATAGCCAGTACAAATTTTTTCCACTAGCTAAATTAAATTACTACTAGCTAAAATTTTGAAATCAAAATTTAATGGTTATTGCACATTACAACATTGATTTTACAAGTCGGGCAAGAATATATTAGAATTTAGGCATGGAATTAGATCTCAAGAGCATCATAAATAAAATATTTCCATCCTAATATGTTTTTTACTTCATTTTTTATTTTGAGCCTGTTTTTTTGGGGTAAAATTGTCCCATATTAAAATGAAATGGTTGTTGTTCCCTTATTTATTATACTAAAGGACATTTCACTGGCTTTTGAATTTTTATTTGCTTCAGCTGCACAAATTCACGTTTAAGTTGAGCCACAGATAATTTATTTTTATATCATCAATGTGCTTCCTGCTTAAAACTTCAAATTAAAACGTAAATCTTCCAAAAAAGACATTTATATTTATTATAATATGCAAATCGTCTTTGGTTATATGTTTATTTTTAACATCACAGGCATCCAATCGGTATATACAGAAAGGTCAACCGGGTGTCAAATTGTAACACCCTTTTCCAATTTTTTTTGGTACAGTTTTCAAAGACACCGTAACACTTACACATTTATTGTTATTATTGGAGTCTTTAATGTCTGTAATTTCATCATTTGTCTTCTCTTTTTTGTTGTTTACACTGAAGAAATCGATAATTTGGTGCATGGTTTCACTTTGACACATGCATAATTAATGGAGGTTAAGAAAGCGTAATGCAGTTGAATGTCATACAAACTCTTTAACTGCATGGATAAAACATTAAAGCGCCTATCAGACGTAATTTTAACAGTCGCAGTCACTAAAATGTTTTTGACAACTTAGGACTACGATTTTATACACAAAACTGAAAGTAGGAAAATTTAACACACTCGCAAATTTTTTCGAGTTCTCTTTGGCTTTTACTCGCTAAATTTAATTTTTACTCGCATTTAGCGAGTATTTCCCATTAAGTTCGATCCCTGAGGTATGCAAAATAAATTTTAAGAACATATTTCCTATTTTTCCCTGTCGCATATATTCCCAGATTCACGAGATGGCGGTCATCTTGGTGAAATAATTATGGCCAACTACTGACACACACTATCATGATACCGAGCCAACCCGATTATTGTCCCTACTTCTTCCAAATTTCACGATACTTCACGATATGTTAATAGCGGTTTTTCCTTAATGCATATGTTGTTTCTCTCTCTAAAGGTGGATATTTACATAATCCCCTCAATTCAATTATCAAAATACCTACCAAAGAAAGATAATTCATACAAAATATGAAAAAGGAGATGATATTTTTACTCTCTGGAATAACTGGGAATGGATTCATTGGATTGTAAAAAATATTGTCGAGAAAAATATCATTAACCGTATTTTCATGTCACACGCAGCTATGCTTCTTGCATTAAGTTTAACCCATGTCCGTCTGTACAAACTGGATTTGGTATTCAATCTGTAACTCAAGTTTCGTTAAGCAAATCATTTGAAAATTATACACAAGGTCTAGGACCATAAAATGTAGGCCAAGTTCGATTTTAGACTACAATGTTCTACGATCTGAAGCTATGCCCCTTGATTTTGCTGAAAACTACCATTGTTGTATATTTTCGTTTTAGTTAGGGACTCACTAGTAAGTTGTAAAAACTTGTTCCCAATCCAATTGTACGTGTATATATATTGACAATAAAAGCATTATAAAGTTAAGTTTCGTTCCAAAAACCTGAATTCCCCTCAATGTTCTTAAAATCATCACAAACCTATGATTTCTGACCAACAACCTAGTACTGCTGACATGGGTTCCGTTCCCGATATCCACTTCAAGGTTTCTAGCCTATGGTTATTGCTGAAAGTGACGATAAACACCATAAATCCACCTAACCGAAATGATAAATCAGAGAGAAAAAACAAAGAAGACAAAACTCTAAACCATCAGTACTGCACAGTGCTTTGAAAGGAGATAACGTAGGCGTGGTCTAAATTCTATCATTCTGACAAAAACATTTTGATTGGACCTTGATGTGAAAAAATAATGTAAACAAAAGCACATGGCAGGCGTAAATTCCCAGTTTGTTATGATATGTTATGTCATTATTATTCATTAAAAACTGAAAATACTTCAAAAGAAGAAATGTATCGAAGGGTGAAAGACTTATTTTAAAGACTGTATTAATCGTCTATTTATTTTGCGCTGTTGTTTTTGATTTTCTGATCTCCTTTGTGCCGACGGACTCCAGGCCAAGCGTGCGATATATATGAAATTGATTTTTATCAGATTTAAAAGTCAAATTGTTATTTAGTGGCAGTGAATAAAGTAATAATACGACTTCTACGCAGTCTGTGTAATAACTTATGTCATTTAAATGGCAATTTTATGAATATCTCCGCCTTTTCTTTGGATTATTTTTCCGCGAATGCGCAGCTGCTGAAATTTGCGTTGTGAGTCGGTCGATCAGAGGCTGAGATAACAATTTTTTGACAGTTATCAAGTTGTGTAAGGTGTGAATAGAGCATTAAGTTTTGTGATGTGTTTAACTTTATAGAACATTTTATTAGCAATGGATTATAAATTTCGTAAAAGGACATGTTGTGCAATTTTGTGTATTTTTGGTAAGTTTAACAAACTTTGGGTACCCAATTTTATTGTATATTAATACGAGCCCTTTATTACTAGGATAACAGGGATAACATTTTTATTTAGTTTTCATACCTAATTATTATTTTTGTTAATTCTGATAAAACGAATATAATAGAAATATTATTTAAACACTTCAAATAATTTTGTAACCCTCAAAAGTGTCAAAATTTTGTACTTTTTGATTGCTATTAAATTTCCCTAATCATAATGTGATTTGGATTTGTCCTTCAAAAAAGTGTGAAATATCTCTTAATTTTAACAGAGTGTGTTAATTATGATTTCCTTACGCGGTCATTATTAGGTTGCCTGAGGATAATGCTAAGAATTTGTATGTGTCACTTAAGTATCTACGGAGTGACACTCCAGGAAATTTTGCACTTCCTAGATTTTAATACCCTGACATCCATACAAGATTTGACACCTCTCTGAGCTGTCTAAAACATTACTATTAAAATTCAGACACGGCTTTAATCTGTTACATATTCACACTATTTTATTTCTATCAATTTGTTTGATTTATGTATGTAAATCAATTGTAATAGTTCAAACAGTAAATTGGATTGCATATTAAAAAAAAAAAAACATTTAGGTACAAATGTTGAAAGATACAAATCTGTATGTTGCAATTTAGATACACTGACAATGATTGCATATCTACACTGGATTGCACCACCAGTATAGTGATGAAGAATGCATATATAATGCTTTGCTATAGGTGTAGCTAAAATTTCTCATGTTTAATTGCTACAATGTAATTATGAAGTTCATTATTGTAAAAAATAAAAATTATAAATAAATAAAAACTAATGAGAATATACATGTAAGGTTATGTAAGAAAGATGTTTATTGTGTCTCAAATTTATTTTTGGTACTTAACTAATATTAAGATGACTTTTAGTAGTTACTTTGCAATTCAAATTTTCACCATAAAACATCATCTTAACTACATATTCCTCTATGTCGTCATTATAATGGTGTTCAAATGTGACTTGGTATGATTTAAAATCAACTAATTTGGAGAACTAGAAATATTTGATACATTATATAGGTTTTAGCAGTACATTTTGTACCTTGTTGACTAAATGTAGTTCAGTATAATAATAATAATAAAAATGCCAGGTATTTATACTTAATCCACTGACTTAATCTTTATATAAAAAATGGTAGGAAAACAGTTTAATGTGACTCATCTTTATACTTTGGCATCTGGAAGTATTTTTTATCAAGCAGTTTGAATGAGAATGTTTTTTTTTACAATTGAATTGTCTGACAGGTATTGCACACCTGCCATTTTTTTTAGGGGGGGGAGGGATTAATTTATTATAATAAAACTAATGGAGAGATATAGTATATGCTTTGCCAACAAATAATATGTGTAGTAATAAAAATGTAGATATCAAATATAGTGTTTCTGGAATAACTCTCAATATCTAAATATTGGAAAGACAAATAAATTAAAAGTGTTTGGAAGCAGGATAGCCAAACTCAGCTAAGGTCACCTACATTGTATGTCTGAGGGAGGAGAGAGAAATCAGGAATGGGGCCCAACAAGACACCATGAAATCCTATTCATGGTTACGGGCAGATAATTTCCAAATAGAAACAAATTTATTATTGTTAATTTTACTTGATGCTGTAACTAAAATAAAGTATATTTGTTGTAATTTTTGGAATAAAGTTTTTGTTTAAATGTCTTTCAGATAGTAGGAGATTACAATGTATCACTTACAAAATCTGTGTTTATTTTGTCCATTTTTAAAGTTTTTTTTCCTGCCTTTACATCTGTTATTAAACTGACTACAAAAAGTGCATGCACCTGCTATCTGCACAGATATTTTAAAGGGGAAAATTTTGTTCCATATATAAGTACAAAAATGTAACTAGCAGCATAGTTTGATATTGTTTCTGTTTGTTCCAAGCGTGTGGAATCTGAACATCTAGAAGTATTTCATGTTTATGTGGTTTTTTTATGGAGTTTTTGTAATGGATTTGTTCTGTTTGTTGCATTGTAAAATATTTATTGTTTCCTTGTTTATATACACTATTATACCTACATGCTAAAGTGTTCACTGGTGGAAAATAATGATTAGAAATTTAGATATTTACACATGAATTGTGCATATACATTTTTGTATTAAAGAAATTATGGTATTTAATAATTATTATGTTATTTATGATAAATGTGTATATAGATACATGTATTTGCAACAATTTTGACATAAAAAGCCAAAATATAATATACAAAAAATGTGTATACAATTCCTATTAATATCAAATTAAAAGTTTATTTTCTTTACATTCTATTTTGAGGGTTATGGTGCTTGACGCCACGTTCAACAATATTTCAGTTATATCGTGGCGGTATTCCATTTTGAGTGAATTCTTTAAAAACGTTTATCTATTAAAACAAAGAAAGCAGAAATGACAGAGGGACCAGTCACAAATATATAATATTACTTAATTCATTCTATTTTGAGTGAATTGAATAATATTATATATTTGTGACTGATCCCTCTGTCATTTCTTTTTCTTTTTTTCCCTTTGTTTTAATTAATTAATAAAGATTAAGGTCTTCCACTGTCAGCTTATCATTCCTAAAGACCCGTGAAACTATTACAAAAGTATAAAAACAACAGGAGTATGATAGTTACATGTAATGTGAGTTGATGTAATTTCTTGTATCTATACATCAGTAATGTCAGAACATACCTAGTTACACCAGACAAAGTAATAAACTGTCGAGAATATGATGGACAAATGATACTTGATGTGAAGAGGGTGTTAGGTATGAAGAGTTTGATTATTTGTCCGTCAAGCTGCTCTTACTGACAGGGCAAGTTATTACAGAGTAAAATACTGATAAACTTTGTAAACATCATGATCAGTGTCACACACACAACAACATGGACTGAAACGATAGGGATTATAAATCCTTGTGACTTTGTAAACATTCCCTATCACACTGGACAAACTTTAATATCTAGTATGAAAATAGATAACAGAATGCTGTACGTCTCTGTGTGTGAGGCTGGATTATTATTTTAAAACTTGTGTCCTTTAGTTTCCATTACAGGGGCTAGATGCGTCCGAAAAAAGAAAAAAAACCCCAAAAAACTATATAATACTACTATATAGTATTTTTTTTCTTTTTACAAAAGTGGTTTCCATGGTTTAGTTTAAGCACTTATTATTGTACTATAATCATAAATGAATTTTCTGATAAAATTGTTGAAACCCAAATATTGCAGTTCTAAGCAATTATAGGCATTCAGGATTGGGTTGTACATACCTCAATTAAAGTTAAGTCTCAATTAAACCTTATAAGTGTAAATTAATTTCATGTATATTTCGAGTAATTTTTAAGTGTCAATTAAGTTTTAATTGACATTTAAATTTAAATAAGGTTTGTGCACCCCAATCTTTAGTGAGTAATATTTCACCAAAGGTTACCTGGTAGTGACTTTGGCTGGAAAATAAAAAATTTGTACATACATCACTTTTTTTGCAATTTGAGTCAAATGAACCAGAATCTGGTACCCTTTGTTTCTTAGAATAATTGTAGACAAGGAACCATGTATGAACTGATTATTGTAGTTGAAGTGTATAGAAAGCACCCTGATAAAGAGCCAATGGGGGAAGTTTATGTATAATCAATAATGGTGGTAAATGATTTTGAGAAAAGACACAAATGTTGTTATAAAAGGTAGCATAAATCATTAGACAGGCTATGAATATGAAATAAAAAAAAACAAAATAGATTTGATTCATTATAATTTAGTGGGGAAATGAGAATTGGGGGGAAGGGATATTGTAGCCCTCCCCACCTCATAGAACAGTTAGAATCCCCATATTGTCTACATTTAAATGAACTACATGGTCTGTTTTGTTTGTTTATGGTTATCGCTATAGTAATATATGGATAACTATTTATACAAGTGACAAACACCCATATTGAACATTCTTTATGGTTTGCATTCTATCTTCTTTGAAAGGTATATGAGGAAATGTTATCAGAGTAATGAGAATTTGATTTCATACATATTTTTTTACTCTCTTCTAATGGCCGCTTGTCTTTGATCATATATACTTCCTATCCACAATTTGTTTGAATGGAGATTAAAAGACCACAGAGAGTTAAACTGGATCACTTTTACCATCATTGAAATTACAGAAATATATTTCTCAAATGCCTGATGATTTTATATTTCTAATAAATTCAATTTTGTTAGAATAATAGACTTGCTGTAACAAGTTTCATGATCCCTTGATGGTTTATTTAGCCAAAGGCCAGGGTGAGGTTTTGTTATCATGCATCGTCTGTCCTCTGTCTGTCAGTAACTTTCACTGTCATGTTTTAATCATTTAATCTGAAACCACCAAGCATATATATAAACCAACTTGGCAAGTCTTAGTTGGTCCTCTTTAAATTACATCTGACAGCAATACCCAAAATGGTTGCAATTGTCTTTCATAAAAGAAAATTTCCAAATGGACAATTATACTTTTTATAAACAGGAAGGGTTAAAATTTGAACAGTAAATAAATGAAAATGTTTATATGTTCTAGTTTTTAGTCAATTTTGATAAATTTTAGTAATATAAACGGGTAGGCTTATTTTAACCTAAGTTTATATAAAAATCATCTAGTCTGAAATTACATGGACAGTAATATTAAATCAAACTTAAATGGGATAGTAAAATAGAAATAGAAATAAGTTTATTAACCAAATCAGGGCCCCAGGAGGGTATATACAAATAACAATTATGATTGATACACAACAACAATACAAATAACAATTATGATTGATACACAACAACAATACAAATAACAATTATGATTGATACACAACAACAATATATCAACTTAAATATTCGTGGTGAAATATGGTCAAGATGTCTACATGCTATGCTTGAATAGTATTAAATTTAGATTCTGCTTTGTGCTATACCATTGCATACTGGAGTTTTGTATGGGTGTACTAAAATTACATTATTGTATATAAAAGACACTATAGGAACAAAATGATAGAAGGATGAATATCATGCATTATCAACAAAATTAAATTTACAAGAAAACTGTCAGTTAAACATATAAGCTATCAAATCTCTTAGTTCTTGGAATTGTTTTTCTTCAATTAATACATTTTACCATCTCAGTATGTACTAAAGACTATACATGTACCATCATATATTTTTCAGGAATAGTATGTTATGGACAAGATACTTTTTACTTTAGTCAAAAACCTCAAGACAAATCAGTCGTAGAAGGTACAGAGACGATACTTTTGTGTGATGTTAATAGTCGTAGACATATTGTGTTTGACTGGATTCAGTCTGGTAAGCCTGTGACAAATACCAGTAGACGATTCCAGGAAGGAAGTTATCTGCGTATTTTACGTGTAACAAGAGAGGATGATACTGGACCATTTCAGTGCATTGCTACAAATGTTACCTCTGGATTCTCCCTCCAGAGTGGAGAGGCATCATTAAATATTCAATGTAAGTACCATGATTGTTCACATTATATTCTGTATGTGTGTGGTAATATTTATAACTGACAACCAAGAAGGAAATTTCATTGTAATGGTCCACATGTACAAAAAAAATGTAATATTAAACTGAATTTTTGTCCATATTTTCATCCTTGAGTTCCAATTGT
The DNA here is from genome assembly GCA_963680875.1 of Bathymodiolus brooksi. Lineage (NCBI taxonomy): Eukaryota > Metazoa > Mollusca > Bivalvia > Mytilida > Modiolidae > Bathymodiolus > Bathymodiolus brooksi. The sequence goes on along the minus strand of OY804576.1, from coordinate 69,504,262 downwards.
CTTTTGGAAGTTGCATGTATATATTTGATTTAATGTTTCTCTTGTCTTTAAATTCAGAGAATAAAAATCACATTTTTCTGTGTGTATGTATTATGCATATTTTTATGAATTACTTCAGCTTGCAGTTATAATTATCTGTCTGAACTACAAATGTAGTACAAAATAAATGGTACAAAGGGAGATAATTATTTCTTTTAAAAAGGGGGAGATAATACATGTATAAAGGCAACACTCTCTATAGCTTATGGCAGTCCAACACATATTTAACTTCTCACATATCCACTGCTGTTGTCCACTGCATTCAGTTTGAAGTAGCTATAGGGAAGACCAAGATCTAGGTTTAATTTTGTGATGAATAGTACATTTACAAAGTAGGCTGAAATTTTAAGGTACTCAGAGGATGGTGACATATGTTGATAAAGTTATATACATGTACATGTATACCACCCATGGTCACCAAACTTCTTTGTAGTTTTATAAGCATTTAGATTATATTTCCTTCATTATAAGGATTTACATTTTTTTCTGAATTCTTGATTCATTTCATAAGTTGGTATTTAGATGCATGGCATTTAAAATTAAGTGAGAATTCAAGATGTCGATTACAAAAAATTAGGATTAATGGGCTTATTTAAAAGGAGCATATGGGTGGATGAATAAAAAATATATAAATCATTTAAAGTGTATTAATTACTGACATGTTCTTTGTCGAGGAAGTATTTTACAAGAAATTTATCATTACTTGTTGCTGGTATTCATTCATTTGTTGCTCAATATATACATGAACATGTGCAGCTGCATGCAACCTTTGTACATGATCATGTATTGCCCAATATTGTAGTACAGATTTATCATCAGGCCAGTTATGAACAAATTCTCTTTTCTCATAATCTGTGCAACATTTAATTTTTTAATTTACCTTATTGAGAAAATGAAATTGGCAGTTTCCATCAAATACAAGGACAAGGACTATATAATTTTTCTATTGTTTCTTTTTGGAGATAGATTACAAGTTGAGCAATGTTAAATGACCTTAAAAATGGAATTGGAAAAATTGGAAGAAAACAGTCTTCTGTCCAAACTATAGACTTGCCATAACCATTGAATTGAAAAAAATCTAATTACCAGTATGGTACAAATGATAGAACTCCTTGTATCCCATGCATAATGTCATGTAACATCTTTAATTTGATTTTCAAATTGAAATTGAAATTCAGATTTAATTTGTTAATCTGAATCAGTCTACATCATGGTTTAACATGAGAATTTAATGAATATTTCAAAGTATGAATTGTACAAAATTGTATATATCCAAAAAAATCGGTTGATGTGATTGTTGTAATTAATTTTTAGTTCCAATTCCGAAACAAATTGAATGACAACATTTGTAAATAGGGGTATATAATTGGTGAAAAGAATAGACAAAAACATAATGAGATATACAAATATGCTAATATTTGTCACATACACAGGCATGTCAACAATATACTTACATGTACATGTACCGGTATATGTTACTACATGTACATGTATATACACAGGCCTCAAAGGGACATAACTATTATTACACAGATAAGACCTTTAGGTATATTACCACTGTGTGTTCTTATGTAAATAAACATGTTACATTGTTTTCACTTGTATATGTTACTACATGTACAATGTACAGTATATACACAGGCCTCAAAGGGACATAACTATTATTACACAGATAAGACCTTTAGGTATATTACTGTGTGTTCTTATGTAAATAAACATGTTACATTGTTTTCACTTGCAGACAAAGTGTATAATTGTCTGGATGAAAGTAGATTTTATGTTTGTTTTTACTGATGTAAGATTTCCTGTTGTGTTGCTATAAACAGTAGATAATCTCTTATCTCTGTTAATTTACTAGGGCTGTGGGGATTACTCCATAGAATGTACAATTCAAACAAACACAATTGATCTTCTAGAGCTATTTCTCTATCCAGATAATTATTGTTTCAGTGATATTTGGTTTTCATATTATTTTTGAGCTGAAATAATAGTTTAATCTTTGAGTAATATCTTGTGAAAATGTAAAAATAGATGTCTGTCTTAATGTACAACATAGGAGTTCTGAATAATGCTTTTGTTATCTTATTTTATGTTTTTAAAGAAATGAATGAGTTCAGGTTGATAGCAGTTACTACTTGACAAAAATAACTGGTTTTGATATTAAAAGGCAGAATTGAAGCATACAACCCATTAAAATAATGTTTTGTTTTTATTTATTGTTCAATAACACCTACAATTTCCTCAGTTTTAGATGTTTCAATCTCTACACAGGACAGTCATCACAATGAGTGCCAGTCCTCCGGCCCAAGACCTGTAAAACTTTGTTTGGTCCAGAAAATTTTCAGTTTTTATTTAGAACTTTATAAAAATTAATTCAGACCAGTAAATTCTAATTTTCATGTTGAGGACGGTACACAGGAGACTTAATGGGTTGACCATAGGCCTATCTTAGAGATCATGTTACTTCATAAATGGGCTTTAAGGCACCATTTGCTTTTTTTTGTAATGCTTTAACACTTTACCTCCAAATTATAGGAACAAAGGTTACATTTTATCTTGCAATCAGTACATTTGCTGTACAAATATGCTATACGAATAAATTTTTGCTTTATTCGTACTATACGAATAAACTTTTCAACCTACGAATAAACTTCCCCGGTACCCTGTAGCTATGTACAGCGGAGAGCGCAGACAAGTATGAAACTGGTACTAATGTAACTTGGACCACGAAGAAGACACCCTTGACAACATTTATGAAAGGTGAGGAATGACGCTTGTTTCTGTCCTTTTTGTTTGAATCTGACAAGTTTTCCGACATTGCAGGATAAACACAATACTCGCTACGAAACAGGCCTGAAAAGCTTGCCAGAGGCTCGCTATGCTGCCTGTTTCTAAAGCTCGTACAAATAAATTTTACATTTACCAACAATGTACGTATATTGTATATTTACATGCTTGAAACAGAATAAATACATGTGAAAACCTAAAGGTTAAAGAAAGAAGAAATATACACAATGGTGGAATGGACCATTTAATAAATAATATCTAGATGTATTCTGATTTATTACTTGATTATATCACACATTTCCTGTTTCACATATTACATTGAAATCCTGGGTAAAATATAAAGATTTTCAATCAAATATTAATAATTTTATAGTCGGGGGGAGGAAAGATTACAGTTTTTAAGTTCTTGAATGTCATAGAATATTTTTTCAGCTGCTGATTATTTATTTTTTAAATTCTTTAATTGGAAAAAAAAGTATTTTAGCATGGCAAATATTTTTTTCTTGAACTTGACACTCCGTATCTAAGATTTACCATAGGGACTTGTAGTTGTTTTTATGTAATATAAAAAACTTGATACATAATGTAGTAGGGGAGTCATTTTTTGTGGATTTTTTTTATATTACATAAAAACAAGTCCCTATGTGTATAACATCCAATCTCTACTATATATAAGGGATAGTAGTGAGTACTGTGAATATATGACTTATCAGAAATTGGGGAAATAGATCATTTTCTCACATCAATGGCTCTCATTTTGATAAGAGATAATGGGAACTGATGGTCATTTTGACCTTTATGGCCTGGAGGTCAGACAATGATTGATGTGCCTAATTTAGCCACTGGTTTTCAACAATAGGCCAAAAATTCATCATTTAATGTAAAGTAAAGAATTTGGCAGGTGCTCCTTTTCAAGTTTAAACCATGGTGGTAGTTTCATAAATAAATTTTAAATTAGTTACAGCTTCTTCTGTCAGCAGTAGTTGAAAAGGTTAATCAGAGAATTTGATAGATGGAAAATCATTTGTGGATTTAAAAAACAAACTTTGTTTATGTACGAAGGGGTAGATACCAATGACAAAATGACAAATATTGTATTAACCAATCAAGGGCCCTCGAGGGGCAACAAGTTAAACTACAAATACACATATAAAGGGGAAAGAGTTGTTTGATTGATAGACATAACAATACAATAGTAAAGTAATAGGTATGATCATACACAAATATATAAAATGTATATTAAAATATTAAGACATGGTAAAAGAAAAAAAAGAAAAATATATTAAATTTGTTAACAGTAATTTAAGGCATGTTTTCATATAGAAACCTACCAATAGATTGTAGGATTTCTTTATCTTCGTAGGTTAGGATATAATATAATTTCTGATTATTAGATAATTTGGTGAAATTTTTCACTTCTGTTTTGATGTTGTAATAGGTCTAAAAGGTGACTGTATCAGTGTATTTAAATAAAGAAGACCACTCCTAAAATTGTACTATTTAACCTGGTGTTTACAGTGGATAAATTTGGAATCTTTGAAACTGCTTTACATATCTCAAACTTTAGGGGGACCGTCGTGGTCGTGATCTTATGGAAGTTGGATTTACAACTACTTGTGCAATCAGTGCCTATCACTGCTAAAATTGTGAGTTTGAACACCGTTCATGGCGAGGTATACATAACACAACTTTATGTGATAAAGTTTGCGAGTGACTTGCGACAGGTTGGTGGTTTTCTCCGGGTACTGCGGTTTCCTCCACCAATAAAACTGACCACCACGATATAACTGAAATATTGTTGAAAGTGGTGTTAAACACCATAAACCATCAAACTTTAGATATTTATCTTAATATGAAGATTCGCATCTTTTTGAAATAAAAGCATTTCAAATAGATATATGGACACAACACCTTGAGACAACATGGCTGCCAATATACTGGTACAATTGTTTAAGTCTTGTGTGGAGTTAGCATTGTAACTCAGACCTGGCTTGACATGTAATAAATTGTGATGAAATTTATTTGGCTTCTCAACTTTTTGAAATTCAACTATTTCTGCTATACAGAAGGTAAAAAAAACATCACATGTGGAGCAGTATGTCAGGAGGCATTAGACATATAAATCTCCATCAAATTGAAGGATTATTTTTTTGTAATGAGAAGTATTGAGATTACAACTTTTTGAAACTCTACCATTTGAAATATGGCACTTAACTGCCAATATTAGTGCTAAAGAAATTGTGCAATATGTATCTTAGACAATGTTTAACTTATCTCAATGAAACTTTTAAGGTTAATTTCTTATAATAAAATGGTAAGAGTGCTATTTTTTTTTTTTAAATCCTTTTGTTATTACGTCAATTAGAGATACCCTGTACTTGCCATTGGTCTAGGTGAGTCCTGGACTGACCACTTGTGTTTGGGACACAACAAAAATAACAAAGAACGCACTTAACTGGGACTGGTGACAATTTGGTTGGGACTCATAACATTTTTATTCTACAAGGATCTGTGATTAACTATGTATTGTTCTTTTTATGTAGATTTATCACTATTTTGAACATCCAAGGCAAAAAAAAAAAACCCAGAAAACTTTCAATGATGGAGCATTTTTTGTTCATTTTCAACTTCTTCTGTTTTCATTTACATGTATGTCTTTCAGTTACAAGTATTGATGACCCTAATTTGAACTTAAATGCATTTGAATCCATTATTACAAATAATTTAGAAACATTTTGTCTAAAACCACTAATTGAAAAATCTGGTTTACAATTCAGTAAACCAATTGTTTTCATCCAGAGATAATTAAATGTTGTTAACTTGATAACATTGTCTGACATTGAAAATCTGTTGACCTCAAAAGTTATCAGTGATATTTTTGGGTGGGCTTTTGTTGTTTGTACTTATTTTAGCCTTAATGTTTAAATAATTTATGGTTATTTGGGAACGAGGGTTTTGCCCATAATCTCTTTTCTACTCAATGGTGACTTATCCTTGCAATGTTGTTATACAATAGCTGAACATTTAAAGAACATTTGTGTTCTGTTGTGATTTTCTGTGTGTAAAAATGTTAGCTGATGAAATAGAAATATACTGGAAATATTTTTTCTTTTCCATTTTTGAGTAGGAAATATATAATGATGCATTTTTCATTACATATATTAGAAATGTTCTAAGGGCAAGAAAATATTAATAAATTTCAAAATACATTGTATTGATGCATGGATATATGAAATGGTGAAGCATGCATGATTTTTATGATGATAAAGTGTACATGTGGGGGAGGGGGGCAAAATAAATGAAAAAAAGATTACATTTTAAAGTTCAAAATTAATTATCGTAAAAATTTGTACCTCTTTTCAGCTTTTATGCATCAGTTTTAAAACCAATAAGGGTATGTAATATTTGATGTCAGGATTTAGATTTGATAATAGAGGCACCCAACCAGGAAAATTATCAGCTTGATAAGATCGGGGATGGCCTCTGACCCAACTCTCATTACACACAATATAGTCTAGTGATTATATAGCAGTATAATCCTATATGAAAGCCACCCTTTATTGTCACATCACATCATTCAATCAAAAAGCTGAATGTTTCTTTTTCTTATCTTTTGATTTTTACATGAAAGTATCCCATCATTCCTTTGCATATTTTTGATCAAGTTTTTATTCAAGTGACAATTCTAATTTATTAGTATCAGTTGGATATTAAATTTTGCACAAGCAAATCAAAATGAAACTTCTCGGTTTTATTTTTATTTTTTCCTTTTCATACATTGTAGGATACATTTCTTAACATTTTGTAGATCTTAATTTAAACTGATAATGAATTTTGAAAGCATAGAAAAAAAGAATAGGGTTCATATTTCAGAAATAGGTATCGCCCAAGATGTGATCTTACAGATGATTAAGATTTAAAATTTATACCCAACAAATTTGAAACTTAGACAAATTGTTGGACGATAAAAAGTGACAGGGGCACACATGAGACATTTTATGGTTAATTTGTGGGTTCACAGAGTTTTCACCTGTAGGATACCTGACCAAACTACCATCTGATTTATGGCAGGACAAATTTTATGAGCAATTACTATATGTAAACATTGAACATTATTGTTGTACACATATTATTTCTTTTGAGTGGAAAATCATGACAACAGCCTTCAGTTTTTTTTTGTTATTTAGTTTTCATAATTAGTAAGTCAAGAACCAGATTATTTGTGAAGATCTTTGATTGAAGAGAACATTGTCCTGTAAAAACACAATGTGACCTTTTTAATTTTTGACCATACCCAATGGTATACGAGTGACTGAAATAATCCTCTATACAGTCAAACCTGTACTATAAGGTCACATTTGAGACAAAGAAAAAGTGACCTTAAAAGAGGTTCAATTCATATGAAATTTTGTATGACAAGACAAGAAAAAGGTGACCTTCTAATACAGGTGACTGCTACTGCTTAATAGAGGAGACCGATTTATGTTATTGATATATTGTGGTGGTCACTTTTATTGGTGGAGGAAATGGTGTACAAAAAAAACCAAAATAATACCATAAATCGCTAACGTTATCGCAGATTTGAATGAAGTGCACTTTGCATCAGTCACGAATCCAACTCACAACTTTAGCAGTAATAACCACTGATTGCATAGGTAGATGTTTATCTAACTACCATACAATCATGGCCACCTCCTAATTTAGGTGGTACATTGTATTATATGATTATACAGCATAACCGCTCTAATACCATTTATTGAAATGAAGAACAGCAATAAAAGCACTGGGCACTCAAGTTTCCAAAAGTCTTCACTTCCAGATCCTTTCTTTTTTTAGCATGATGTGCCAACATTTTTGTTCAGTATAGACACTTACATTAAATTTAACATTCGGTTCACATTTGTTATTGTTTTATTCAGGGTTAAGACACCTTCAACTGGATTTTTCTGCTTTTTTTGAATGACAAAAAGATAAATTGAAAATTATCTTAGTATTGACATCAGTCAGCACTGTTGGCTATTTTTAAAATTAAAAATGAATGTGAATGGACTTTATACAGAATATCTATTTACCAGCTTTTGATTGGCCTTTACCATTTACTGGTGAGAAAGGAAATAGATCGTCAAAATAAGATCAAAATGAATAAATTACATTTGCATTCAAAATGTTCCCCGATGGGTAGATTGTAATAACAACTATAAAGAAAGTGTTCAACTTGACATACTTGGAATAATATGAAAATGATACAATTCTTGGTTGGCCAGAGGCTTGTCTGGAGTGGAATTCATGGAGAAAGAAGATACTGTTAGGTTAAATAACTATCTAATGCAATCTTCAATTAATGGAGAAGCCTGTTTTAAAGGAAGTTATAAATTTAGACTCAATTTTTCTTTTTCTTTGTCCTTATAAACAGAAGATTGGATATTGCTGTTATATGGGAAAAAATTAAAGACACATTTTATATTAAGGGAGAAGTGGAAATAGACATTGGCACTTGTTATGTGATTTGGTTTGCAATACCACTACGACATGGAAATTTTATAGAAAATAGAATAATTTTGATAAACTTCCAATTTTCCCATAACACGTTAAATGGCAATGGTATTGCTAAATCTTTTTAATTTCGAGCACGTTTTATTTAAAAAAATTATATATATTTTTTTAATATATCATAAAGTGAAGTCCTCTCCAAATATCATATTAAAAACTTATCATATTTATAAAATAATTATATTTTTGATGCATACTAGTTTATAGACATGACAACAGGTGCCGGATAGATTGCTAAACAGTCTCATATTTTATTTCCTGTTTGATGGACAATAAAATAAGATTATTACCCAATATTATAAATCTTTGATTGGTATTTATGTGAATTTAATGTTTTACTTGCATGAAATAAGGATCGCTGATATAGCTTCTAACTACAACGTTTCCATGGTGCAACTCTGCGTTTCACTGAAGAACGCTATGATTGTCATCATTTTACTGTTGATCTGATGATATTTTGCATATTATTTCAAATTAATAGAACTGCCTAAATGCATTTTAACATAGTGTAAATGGTATATTTCACACGAATTCAACGAGTGAATAAATAAACAAATTTAAAAGATCAATAAGCGTAACTTTTTAAAGATATGTTTATTTTTTTTTAACTAAGACATAAAATAATGTTTTATTATGTCATAAAATATATTTTGAAATGTTATAGATACAAATTTATATGTGAAAATTGGAAGCAGTTATTTCGCAGTAAAATCTTTATATGTATTCATTTAATAAGAAATAACGAAAGTGTAAGTTAAACGTGAAAAAGTGTTCTTATTATTGTTCTTCATCTGAAAGTGATTATTTCTTCAATGTTGAAAAAAACCAGTAACTCACTTTTCAATAAGTTTTACATCTTAACTGTAAACTGATAAACACTAGTTTGATCTTTTTAGCTACAGATGTTCGGGGCATGTCATCAGTGGGCAAGACATCACAACAGCTGCCCTCCCTCCCCCCTTCCCAAGAAAAAAGCAAAATACAACCATAAAACAACCACAATTCCCCCCATGAAGAAACATTGTATTTGTAAAGATAAATTAAATTAACTGGTTATAAAAACTTAAGCTAAAAGAACATTATTTCTGAAACATAAATATTAATGGAGCACAGATAACAGCTAAACCCACTTGAACACTGCAGAGTTGATAAACGCTAAACTTCAATTTAACGAAAATATATAATTTTTTTCACACAAAGAAATACATATTTAAATTTGTAAGAGCTTTACCTTTAATTTTATATGCTTCTCTATCAGAAAAATACAGGAAGACTGGTGCAAAATGATAATAATAATTTTATATGCTTCTCTATCAGAAAAATACAGGAAGATTGGTGCAAAATGATAATAATAATTTTATATGCTTCTCTATCAGAAAAATACAGGAAGACTGGTGCAAAATGATAATAATAATTTTATTTTTAGAGGATGACAGGAGTGGAATTACATCTAAACTGGCGTTGGGTGGTTTTTTTTAAACTTCACTATATTATTTTGAATGACAAGACATACCTTGTGGGAAACATTAGGAACCAATCATTTTCTTATCAGGGGGACTGTGTTTTCTTGCTTGGAAAGAATATTTTTGGGGTTCTCGGAGTTGGCACATAAATGTTTGTTCTTCAAAATAAACAAAAGGCATGATAAGAAAATCGTTGGTGCCTTAAACAACTAGTATTTTGCATATGGTTACCTCCCCCTGTTGTTCCATCCACGTAAGTTTACTGCATTAGGAAATAGGGATGAACGAAATATCTAGATAAAAATATCTAGATAAAAACGACTTGTGGTTTACCAGTACTCATGCATCTGCAGGGGTGATAAAATACAAGTTTGTGTATACCATATACTGTAAATTAATGAAATTTGAGTTTTATCTTCTATGACCTTAAACGTGATCAACTTAAATCATAAAAGTGTCACCCCCTTTTATGTTTTTAGTGTATTTAAGATTGTAAATCACCATATGAAAGTTTTACACAAATAGAGAGTTTAAGTTACTAATAGTGTGTTGACAAATTGAAGTACAGGATATGCCACAATTCTATTCTTAACTTGCGTCAATATGGGACTTTCAAGTACACCTTAGACTTTATTAAAAACATAAACATTTCAGCTCTGTCACTTCAAAAACTTTCAAACTGATTGAACAGTCTTTTGAAGTGAAGCTGTAGCACTTTGGACCACAGTGTCAGGTTTACATAGTTTTTTTTTGCACTGTAGAAATCTGTTGGGAAAAGGCTTCCTATGTTTATCCACAGCTTTAGAAAAATTTTCAGATGAAGATCAAATGTAGTGTGTAATATATACCATAAAGAGACATTGTTTGAACAAAATGTTTCAAATATTTGATATTAAAAAAAAAAATATTACAATGGTGTGATGTGATCTCATAAAATGCTTTTATTTATCAAATTTATGGACAATGGCGTGATGTGATTTCATAAAATGCTTTTATTTATCAAATTTATGGGACAAATTTTCAATTTACAAAGGAAAACATAATCCTTATTTTTAAAGCAAACTAGTATGCATTGCATTTATTTGTAAGTTCTGAAATACCTTGGAAATACATCAAAGATTGTGGAGTGTTAATTTGATTTTAATAAGCTAATTTTAGCTTGTTTCCGAATCCTGTTATACAGTCATCGACTTTAGCAGTGGTCCGGTGGCCCACAGTCAGTGAAAATTGATTCGGACCAGTGACTTTTGCCAATTTTTTTCAATAGAATCTATATAAATATTCTAATTTTGAAGTTTTCTGGCCAGTAAATTCGAAAGTCTAATTTCGAAGACTGGTTATATTTAATAGGGGTTAGGGTTATGGTGATTAATGCCACTTTCAACAATATTTCAGTTATATCGTGGCAGTCAGTTTTATTGTTGGAGAAAACCATAATACATTGTACCTTGAGAAAACCATCGACCTGTCGCAAGTCACTGACAAACTTTATCACATAATGCTGTATCAAGTACAACCTCGCTATTGGCGGGATTCGAACTCGCAACTTTAGTGGTGATAGACACTGATTGCACAGGTACATGTAGTTGTAAATCCAACAACCATACGATCATGACCACAACGACCCCTATATTTAATATCTTGTATGAATTGTAGCATAGCTATGCTTTATTTTCAATAAAAATTTGTTTAAGCTAATATGATATAGACTAAAACCAGATAAAATGTGCTTACTGGTACAAAACAAACCTGTGTCTACCGGTAATTAGATCATTGGGATTTGTTACCAGTTTATATACATTTTGTAATTATGTTAAATTATTAAGAAGTAAAGATACAATTCTTCTAGAAGTAATATTAAAATATTCATTACTGGTAGACTTTTAACGAGTCATTTGGGGGGAGTAAACAGGTATAATAAAGCAATCCAGCTATTATATGTACAATTGACCTTTTAGAGGGAATATTGTAATAGTACTGCATGTGTATTCCTTAATTACCATAATTGGATGTATGTATATATTATAATACGCACCCCTTCCATGGTCCTAAATAGCTATCAATAAGTAGTTGCTATATACAGTCTAACTTGCCCATGAGGTCACTTCTATTAAGCAGTCACCTGTATTGAAAGGTCATTTTCACAAGAAAATCTCATATGAATTAAACCTTTTTTTGACAGGTCACCTGTCTTATAAGGCCACTTTTTCTTTATCACTAAGGTGACGTCTGAATACAGGTTCAACTGTACATGTAAATATACATGTTTATGTTTAACATTGATTTCTTATGTATAAAGCTCCTACAGACTGATCAAATTTTATTTTAGCAATTCAAAAAAGTGTATACTGTAAACAACCGATTACGGTAGATATGTACATGTATTTTTTAAGTAGATACATTTTGTATGTAGAAAAAAAAACCTGGGAAAGAAGAGTTTTTTTATGATGATTTACTTGTTTAAAGTACTTGATGCTTTGTTTATTACTATTATGCTGGTGTTTGAAGTATTTATCCAGACCTCCATTTATCTTTGAATTTCAATTGAGTATAAAAGTTATCCATGTGTGTTGATCATTGTCTAACAGATTCCAATGGGATCAGTGAAAATCAACATCAAATCAAATTAAACTTAGTAACCCAGCAACAACAGATATCTAAATTGTTATTCTGAGACATGTATAAGCTCTACTTTGATCTATCTAAAATCCAATGAAATCTTTTAAAAAAGGTTAACTTTTAAAATTAGTTACGACAAAAAGGGGATCTTGTATGGTGATCTATATCCTATTCGATGGAATTTAAACTGTTGTAGGTAAATTGGTTTAAAAATGATAACAAAAATAATGAGGTTTTTACAATTTTTAGACCAAATGTTCACAAACCAAAAGTAAGGCTGTTGCAAAGAATGTTTTAAGCAAAGTGTTTTTGGGTAAGTTCAAAAATCTGTGATGTCCAGAATCTGGGAATGGTCATGTTTTTACATTGTTGCATACATGACAAAATTATAAAGGGGTATTAAAAGTTTTTCACAGGGTTTGCATGATGAAGCAAAAGTAGGGGGGGGGGGGGGAGGGGGAGTTATAGTATTTAATGCAACAATATTTCAGTTTTATTGGTGGAGGAAACCGGAGTACCGGATAAAATCACCAACCTGCCCGCAAGTCACTGCCAAACTTTATCACATAATATTGTATCGGGTACACCTTGCCTGAGCGGGATTTGAACTCACAACGTGAAACAAAAAATTGTTTATACATTGTATACACAGGGGCTAGGTGCGTCCGAAAAAAAAAAAATACTATATAGTAGTATTATATAGTATTTTTTTTTTTTTCGGACGCACCTAGCCCCTGTGATTGTATATACCTCTGGTGTGAATTTCACCTTTCTGAACTTAAAATGAATGCAAATATTTAAAAGAGTGTGTTTATTGATCTTGAATATATAAAAAACATGAGATTTGAAAAGATTTATCACATGTACGTGAACAAAAAGACTGAAATGTTTATATTTGTGTTATGATCCTCTTAAACATGTTGCTTGATTTACAAAATGCAGAAGATGGATTGTTTATGCCATTGAGAAAGATAAGGAACTGTTTCTATGTATGCAAGGCTTCAAGATTGAAAAATGAGAGTTACACTTGACTCTGACAAGGCTGTTAATTCTTACAGGTTTTAATGAGGCTTGGGTTGTGATGATCCTGGTCACAAGAATGCTTACCAATGTTCCACGGTAGTCATAACTCATTTAAACTGACAGAATAACCATGGAAGACATTTGTTTTTTCTTTCAACCATGAAAGTGTAGAAACAAGAAAGAACTTCTATTAGGGTTGAAAATGCAATACTGACAACACAGAAAAATCAACATTGACTATCTGTTTAAAACAAATAACCAAGATGATTAAAGTAACTTTCAATGGTTTATTTATCAAAGAAACATGTGTAACTATACAAGATGTAATAGTGAGATTGGATTGTATGGAAATAATTAAAAAATCATTTATTCTATTGAGATACAGTTCATTGTTTGTGTTCATTATCAAGTGATACATTGTAGTTGTATCTATTTACCTATTTTTTTTACCAGTGTTGTTAACAAATTACTTTCTTTCTGTAGTTTTTTTTCTCGAGTATTCTGGTTTCCTCCACCAATAAAATTGACCGGGATCGCAATCCTCTCTTGATAATGTAATCTCCAACGACAATACAGATATCTACCGGTATATATAATAATATGTATATATATACCTGTATATACATGTACAACCTGCATGTACGTCTGATATATATATAAAATCCTATATTTTTCCTGGATTTTCAAACTTGGTCTAGATGTCAAGATGCCTTAACTGTATTGATGCATGCATGTTTGAACCAAGCTCCATTTTGCAAAACATTTCTCTTTTTTTATTAACATTAATGTAAGGTCTAAAGAGGTAAGTTTGAGTCTGACATTCATTTGAATATCTCTTTCTTATTTCTCTGCACACTTCAGTGAGGTCACAAGTCTGACCTCTAATGATGTGGGTTGAGGCAGGCACCTCTGCAAATCATACCTCTCTCTCAACAGTTATGGTCTCTAATGAAGCAGTTTATGCTTGACACCATTGCAAATCACTCTACACTTCTGCTACATATGTCATGTATGTAGACCTGTCTGTCATTTCAATCTTATAATCCACATTGTTACATAGTAACAGTAGAGAATTAAAAATGTGTTTATACGAAACCTGTCATCCTCCCAATGGAGTTCCTCAAGGTTGTGTTTGTGGCCTGTATTCAATTACTGGGAAGCTATAGAAGTACTTTTTAGTATCTGAATTTTTATGTACAATACACAGCCAGAAAAAAATGGGTATTATACATTTACACAACTACGGTAATGACAGTAGATTTTCATAGTGCTATCTCACTGAAACAACAATCTGCATATAGACATGTCACCCCACTCGTACACATTATCCTGATTCCCAGCCAACTACTCTTTGTTCTTTTTCCCTAATGCTGCGTGCTTAGTGGAGAAGCAACAAATACCAATTTTATAATCTTTGTTTGGTTTGACGAATCGGGGCTTGAACCCATGATCTTCTGCACTCGAGGTTTAGTTTATGTGTGGAAAGACTTCTTAAGTTGGTATATTAAAACTACCTGTATGTCTGATTATTTTTTATATATACAAATGTACATGTATAATGTGTTTTATTAGGGGAAAAGAAATTTATAATGTAAATTAAATAAGATTTATGGGTTCAATAACATTTCAAAGAGCACATTTAAAAACTATATATACATTTAATTACAAAAATCTGATTTTAACTTTTTAAAGATTTTATTTAATTAGTGTAAATTTACAGGGATAATGTGTTTCTTAACATTTAAAAGACATTAGATATTACATAAGTTCAGTAACTTGTAGAAATTCATAGCAGATGGTCCTACATTTTATACTAACAATCCTCAACTGTAACAGGAATAAAATTACTGTGCTTCATTCAATCTTTTTTTTATAGCCACCGATTATAACACTCAATTGTGACGAAAAAATCAATCAGAAATAAAAAATAATTCTAATTTTATGGTGATTTCAATATGAAAAAGTTGTGTTTTTATTACTCTAATTGGGAAAATATCTGTCAGTGTGTCCTACGATGACAAAAGAATTATTATATTATCATGTGGTGTGAAATGATTAGTCCATGGATATGCATTAATTAAATTGTTTTGTACCCAAAAATCTCCTGCTGTTTTCCCCCTCATGCTGTAACCTATGGCTGGCTGACCAATTATGTTACAATTCCTTAAGGACCATAGATTTTATTAGGTGTTCAAAGGAACCAATCGCAAAATATAGATTATGTTTACATTTTGACAAACTAATGGTGTTTGCAGAATGCCTTTTATTTAACAAATTCATTTGATAGTTCTACCTTGAAGATGTGATGTTATGATATAGTGTATGATGCTATTAGTCAGAAATAGGAAGCTTAAAAACATTTTATGGCCGACATTTCCACCCAATCACAATAAACACGAATTCAGGACCAACACAAACAGTAAAAGATGATTGTTTAGCATTTGGGATTAGCATGAAAATGTAACAGGGTTTTAATAATGGTCATACATTGTGTGTGCACTGCACGCAAGGCCCAGGTCAAGCGGACCTCATCATCATCTCATTGAAAATTAACTTGTTCTTGCCATGATATAGCTGAAAAATTGCTGAACAACAATCACTCGCTCACTCCAAAGTTTTTATTTGTCATCTGGGGTTATCATGACCAAAGACTTTAGCAAAATAATTTTGTTTGTCCATCGTATATCCTGTTGTTTTCTTGTGTTTTTTGTTTTAACATTAGTAAGGATGATACAAAAGACAATGTGATGTTGTTTTTATTTGTAATTTGGGGTTATCAGTATACCAAATTACCGGTAGTCTTTAGCAAAATCATTTTATTTGTCCATCATGTTTACACAGCAGGTACAATATACACAATTTCTGCATATATGTAAGGTTCGGCGTTTTACGTTTGGGAGAAACAACAATACATTTGGGCGAAAAAAAGTATACGTTTGGGCAAAGAAAAAATATACGTTTGGGCGAAGAAAAATTCATACATTTGGGAGAAAGAAAGATAGTTCCAGGTAATATTTCATATTGGTATTTGTAACATTTATTTACTATTTTTAATTGCACCTCTTCCGTTCGCCAGACAATAGTCTGCCCCCTGCTCACCACGGGGAGGTGGAAGTAGGATTTCGAGCAGGATATGTCTATATAAGTTCTTTGATTGTTCTAACATAAAAAGCACTGTAAAAACCAATAACAATGGTCAAATACTAAAACTATGTACATCAAACTTATGGAATGTCTGTTCTTGCCCTAAAACTATGTACATCAAACTTATGGAATGTCTGTTCTTGCCCTAAAACGGTAACTGACTGATTTGACGAAATTGAATCTTGTACAATTCCCGGATTGTTTTCGGTTGAACATGTCAATCAGAAAATCTATTTTCTGCATTTCCTTTCTGTTGACAATTGCTACGTTGTCAATAGCTCTGTTCTTGATGTAAGATGATGCTTGAATTTTTGTAAGTACATCAATGAATATGAAAATTGTCGGATGATGGATATAGAACTGTTCATTGAAGTGGGCATGAAAAGATTCAGCACCGTTATTTGTTCCTTTGGTCTCCGAAGTTTCCTCTGCCCAAACAGTTGGTGGAAAACGTGTATCTGTAATGTATGTATTCAGTACCTAATCTGCAAATTGTTCATATCTGGAATCTTGAGGTGCTTCGCTAAATAGATCCTCTACAAAACAATCCTCAATCTCGTCTGGTTTCAAGAATGGTAGCCCGAAGAAGTTTGTGAGCCATTTACCAATGTCACTTTCAGCATTACAATACTCACTACGCAATCCCAGACTCTGTATTTTCCGCCACCACGCCTGGCCTATATGAAATCTGCAACACTTTACTACACAGTCTAGAAAATATTCCTTGATGACTTTGTGAACAGAAAATTCAAAATTTACATGAAAATTCTTACAAGATATAACTTTTCCTGATTTAGAACAAATTTCAATGATATGAGACCACATAACTCGGTACACAATATATCAGTGGTACATAGTTTCCATTTTTGAAGCCATGTAAAGTATAGAGTTGTTCAAAGTATTTGGGGCAGCATTTGAAGGTACCATCCATGAAAATATCAGATATGTCACTGCATACATGTAAAAATTTCAAATTGGTCATAGACGTAAAAATTACAATTCCATAATCAGAGTCAATAACGTGCAGTAAGTTCTTACCTTTTCTAGACTTTACACTTAGACCTCTCAAGGCTTCAAACACATCATTTTGACTTTTGGGATTACTTGGATGTCTTTTGCGCCTTTCTCTGTACATGGCTTGGCTTGTACTTCTGAGATCCTTTGGTTGCAGATGGTCTTCCTGAATATCACAGAGTACACTTCTGATGACCTTTGACAGGCGTTGTGATATATCCTCGGTTGCTTTTTGCTTTGCTGCCACTCTTAATATTCTCTTGAAATATAAAAAAAGGCACTTTTATTCATATAATTAAATATATGGCAAAATCGTAAAACGATACCGGATTAAGTTCCAATATCTGAAGCAAGACAAGGGAGGTCATATTGTTAAAAACTTCAGATGCAAAATATTAGTAGTTACCTCTCATTTTTCTCTGGCTATGCTCATGGTTATGCTCTAAGTTTCCAGATAACACTGTTTGGTTATCATCTTTGGTTTTTATTGCACTTGTAGTTAGTGCACCTCCAAGAGACGTCACCATTCTTTAGGTAGCAGCTTATACGAAAAGAAAAACCATCGACTACATGTATGATGCATTTTTTCCCTTTGTTGGTGTCCGTTCTTGTTATGTCTATCCCGTCCATGTTTAAGACATTATTTGACAATATTTGGTGAACACTCTTAAGTAACATAGAAAACTACGGAGGACTAAATGTGCAATAATCAAGTACCTTACCTATATTTACCTGGATTTACAGGTAAGGGGAGCACAGGTAGCAAAAATTTCTTTCGCCCAAAAGTAACTTTTTTCTTCGCCCAAATGTATACATGGTTATGAATGCGATTTCGCCCAAACGTAATATGCCTGTAAGGTCACACATCCTGAGATTAAATGTTAAAATATATACCTGTAGTTTCATAATCACTGCTGCTTTTTTCTTCTTAAAATGAAATAATAATAGGAATAAGAAAAGCAGATATGTAGGTGTCCAAGATTAGTTTAATTTGAGAAATTTAAAGTGTTTTTGTCCATCTTTTGTATTGCTTGGCTGTTAATATACTTGCAATGTGCATGTTTGTTCCTGTCCTACATGTATGCATTGCCAGGACCTAGATTCTGTCATGGTCATATCTGTGTTTGAAAAATTGAGGTTTGCCAGTAGAGTGGTTTTTGTTGTCAAACATTATACCATTTAATTTTTTGCTTTTAAGGATTTCAGTACATTTTCCCCTGCAATATAAAAATCATTTTGATTGACACCTTGCATACCTGTTAATAAGTCGGCCTTTGATCTCATGGTTAAACAAACTTGATTTTTTACAGCAGATCTTTGACTATAGATTAAAATATTTGTCATTTATTACCAATGTGGAGGAAAGGGTTTGGAATGTCAATACATGTTGTATCCATGGTAAAAAGGGGAGGAAGGAACTATACAAAATCTCTGATTCGTAATTAAACACACAAGCGGATATAATTCAAAGGCAATATTATCAATAACACATCAAGAAGTAGAGAGCTATGCTTAAGAAATATACTGAATACTTAGATAACAGGCTTACTAACTAAATATTAAATCTTCAAAATCTTAACTGTCACTGGGTTTAACACAACAGATGATGGTCATATAGGACCTGACCTGATATAACCTTCACATGTTTACTATGTGTGGCAGTCACCATAAAGTTTTATGAGAATTGTCAAGCTGGGCAATAAAATTGGTCGTAAAATGGGCAATTGAATGTATAATTCTATGTAGAAATGATCACCTCTGACAGTAAATGTTGCTTGATATACCCGGGACCTTACCTTACCTACTGTTAGCAGTGTATATAATTAGTGTTCTGAATTTGTAATTGGTATTTAGAAGTTGTGATCTAATTACTTACATATTGTTAACTTTACCCAGGTGGATATTGGAATCTCTGCTACTAAAATCAAGGTTTATTATATGTTTTGTCAAGCTTTTATGGCTTTTAAGGAAGAAAACTGTCTGGAAAAAAAGAAGAAATTAGCTAAATTCAATGCTATGAACCTGCAGTACTCAACAGGTTATATTGGTCTGTAGGTCTACAATTTCAGATAGATATGTTCCTCAATTTACTTAATTTTCTTCAGTCCATTTTTCAATTACTTGTTTCTAATGACAGCAGCTGTCTGTTGTTATTACAATTGTTTTTTCGTGGATCAGACTTTTGGAAAATATTTAGCATTTTTATGGAGTTGAAATATTTTGACATGACAAAATTGGACTACGTTTCAATGTCACCTCACCATTTGACAGTACTTTCATTTGTTGCATGCAGATCTCAGTATTATATTTAGCTCACCTGACTGAAGTAAGGGTTAGCTTTTGCTATTAGGTGGAGTCTGTCATCCGACATCTGTTAACTTTTCTCATTTTAATCTTCTCCTCTGAATTTCAGAAACCAGTGGACCAATATCCAAGATGGCTGCCATTACTAAAAATGGAAAATTACTAGAATAGCCTAGAATCTTCTTATTTATTAACCGTAAGAGCATAATGAGGACCTGGTCCTCTGTCAAAAACCAGAATAAAATGTACAATTGCCATCTTTAGATAAAGACTTGTTCAGCTGAACAATTCAGGCCCAGATAATCCTCTTGTTAACCAACTAAATGTAACAGTTACAATTATGATTAACAGTGTGTTGTACTATAGACCATTCCTTCATCCTCTCTAAAAAAATACTATTTTTAAATGGTCAAAAGTTCTATAAATTTCAAGATAAAATTGACCGAAATGTAATCTGTTAAACAATCTTCTCTCACTGTTTGTTGTTGTTGATTTTTACTCAATATGCAGTGTGAAACATTTGTTATTATTATCAGTTAAACAATTTCTTGTTTATTTTTACTCAAAATGCAAATTAATGCCAAAATATATTTTGTATTATGTATAGTAATAATATGGCAAGCAGTTTTGAATTGACACTACTGGGTAAAGTTACTTCAGAATGATTCACAAGGAAAGGACTATAGACTCCATGGAACCTATTTAGTTATAAATGGAATGTGACAGATTCAATTGAAGGTCAAAGAGTTTCAGACTGTGCCATGCCACTAGGCATATTTAATAATAATAATAATAATAATAATAATAATAATAATACTTTATTTTATGAGGGTAAACTAAGTTAGCTACACTAATCTTCCCTATTTGGCTTGCACTGTATACATGTCTAAAAGTTAGGTTTGTCTGATCCTTTTGAAATTTTAAATACAATTTTCTTTGGCATAGAGGAAGAGTTCGGATGGATTTATGGGATTCAAGACAAACAAGAGGCCCAAAGGAGACAAAAATGATTGACTTGTTGCAGTCTCGTTAAGCTGCCTCCTGGCTGTAGTATCCCATTATTTTGTTTTAAATAGCAAGCAAACTTGTTTTGATTATCATAATGGATATAATTTTATAAATTTTCATTTTTTTTTTAACTATTCCTTACAAATGTAGATCTAATAATAAATTAATAAAAAGTCAGATTTTTAGTTAGGAGGGTTTCTACCATTGGTGTTAAACATTCATATTTTGCATCATGAGCTTGCAGGACCGGGTCCCATAGCAGCATATCTACTATCAAAATGCACTCAATATGAGAGAGATGGGGGGAGTAAATCTTGAAATAATTGTCACAGGATAAAAATGTTACTTATTTGTTAATTCAACATTAATTTTGATCCATTTATATGCATTGTCTTTAAAATAATGCATAAAAATGACATTTATATGCCACATCTTCAAATAAGGTATACAATAACAATGCCACCGGCTTTAAAAATTAAAAAAATTAGGACTGTAGTTATTTTCACTTACAGGAGAAATACACAATCCCTAAGGTCATTTAACATGATTGTAATTTTTTTAAGAAATTGATATATGTATACACAAAGAATAAAGTTAAGCACCTCCTGATATATTAAAACATAATAAGTTACATTAAGTTTAGATTCTAGTATTTATATTGATTATAGCAAGAACAAAGTTCCATTAAAAAGATGTGCTCACACAGGTGTGACCATTATGTCTAATATCGACTAGTCATGCACGTGAACCATGCCTCCCACGCATTACTCAAAATTCAGTATGTTCATTCTTCAAATTTGGGTATTTAAGTTCGGTGTTTTAAAAATGTTACTGACATTCTCAGTAAGCATGGTACGAAGGCAAAAATCAGAAGCACAGAGATGGCAAATAATCGGCATGCATACAACAGGGATGTCCTTCAAAGCTATTGGACGTCAGATGGGCTACCACTATACTGTAGTCAGCCGACTGGTGAGAAAACACACACAAACCAACAATGTGAAAGACATGCCAAGATCCGGCAGACCACGGGTAACATCTGATCATGATGTCAGGGCATCGCAGCGTTTGGTTAGACGGATGCCATTCGCAACCAGTCCCGTACTCAAACAACACTGACTGCCCAATAGACGTCTGTCAACAAGAACAGTTAGAAACCGTCTGAATTCAGTGGGACTTAAGTCAAGGAGAGTCATTAAACCTCCACTGTTGGCAGACCGACATCGACGATCACGTTTGGCATGGTGTTTAGCACGACGTGGTTGGAATTTAAGGACATGGCTCAAGATCCATTGGTCCGACGAGAGCCAGTTTCTGCTTCATGTAACCGACGGCCGGATGAGGGTTTGGAGACACAAAAATACAACATATACCCCAAGGAACATCCAGCCAACTGTCCCTTACAGTGGAGGCTCAGTAATGGTTTGGGGGTGTATCTCTCATGACTGCAAGCTGGATTTAGTCACCATACAAGGCAACCTAACTGGTGATCAATACATCAGAGACGTCTTGCAACCAGTTGTCCCCCATTTCGACAACCACCCACTAGCTACAAGGCCTGTGTATATGGATGACAACGCCAGGCCTCATCGTTCAAGAGCAGTAACCGCCTACCTCCAAAGCGAAGCCGTGACTTCTGTTCCTTGGCCAGCCATGAGCCCGGATTTGAATCCCATAGAGCATATTTGGGACATGTTAGGCCATCATATACATGCTCGGGAACCTCCTGTGCAAAACATTCGTCAGTTGGAAGCAGCATTGCATCGGGAATGGCAGCAGCCATCACAACAGGACATCCGACGTCTAACTGGAGGGATGAGACGCAAGGTTGAGGCCGTCATCCAAGCACGTGGGGGTTACACCCGGTACTGAACTTTGAACAATAGATGTCGTCAAGTGATTCATCAGTGACGTTTTGAAAGTGAAATGACAATCTTATCGTGCTTTTTGAACTGTGAAGGTCAATACATAAAATGGACATGTTTTACTGCAAAAACTGGCCTTGTAATATTGTGATTAAATATTCATTAAATTAACATTTTTCTTGATTTTTTTTTTGTGGTTTCTTACAGCCAATGTAATGTCCTAACAGGTCACCATTGGGTTCTTGAGATTATGTGGTCAGTAATCTCGTGATACTCGTCGTATCATTTGTCATTTCAAAAAAACATGGGGGTGCTTAACTTTATTCTTTGTGTATATATAGACTGAATGGAGATTCTTGTGACAATCGTACACATAGGAGAGGTAGACAAACATAGAAAACAGTGTTCTGTACACATATTATAGATTAACCATCAAGATAAATCAGAAATAAAGTTTTTATTGAGGTGAATAGCTTAATCTCTTGATCTTTAAAACATCACTTTTTGACCCTTTAAATGTTGAATGCACACCTGTAATTAGATTTGTGACTACCTGGGATCATGTCACTTTGAAGTCACTCCCAGGTGCAATCAACCTTCTGTCACAGCCAGATTGATTTTATTTGGAGAAGTTAATTGTATTTTCTTTTAAAATTCCCTAAAGTAGTAAGCTTGTCAGTTAGGTTAATGGAATTCTGGGAAAGTGAGCACATAAAAGCATAATGTCTTTTTGATGCCAGAGCTAAAAACAGTTGCTATTGTTATATAAATGGCTTCAATGCTATTGACTGCATGCATTTGTTGTCGTTTTTTTCTCTCCCATATTTCTCTCTGCTAAATTGCAAATTATGTCATTATCTCATAACAGCTTGAACCTTGGTAGGTGAGATGGAAAACAGACAAATTGTTCTCACTTCTAATTGATAAGCCATCAAGATATAGCTGAAATATTTGTTGAAAGTGGCGTTAAACACCATAATCTTAGCCTATTTGATAAATACATTTTTCAAAAGTACATTTGTTTCCTCAACATGAGGATGGGAATGGGGTATCATGTCGAACGAATTACAATAAATTTTTGCTCAAAATAAAGGTTCTTTCAATTTGACATTAATGATAAGCTCGAAAAATTGTAAAATGAATCACAATAATAATTTCAGGTCTATATTATGTTAACAGTAGTCCAAAAAAGGATGTTTTATGCCTGACAGTACAATATGCATTATTACGCATGTAATTAATATTCATGAAAAATGAAAATGTATTCTATTACTGCATTCTCATGCAGTTATTGTCAGAAAAACAGATTTATCAGACTAAAGTGTTGATGCACATTTTATAAGACCAACTTTAATTTCAAAGTGAATTACCATACTAATAGCAGCTGCACTAACCACAGAAGTAGTTGTATTCAAAATTCATCCTGATAAATATAACCTGATAAATAGGACACCTTCTACAAATAAATTATCTGAAAAAAGAAGCCTCCCTGTTTATAGATGTAACATCATAATTTGCTATAAGAAGAGTATAACCTGGATTGACATTTACCAAATAAATCAATTTAAGTTAAAGAGTACGTACTGATCTTTGACACCCTTTTATACTAATGAGAAATAATTAAAATAACATAAAACAGCAATTTTTAGACTAGACAGTAATCGTTTAATATCTAAAGGTGTCGTAATACTTAAAAAGATATTATTGATATGTTAAAATTTTAAAAAGAAATTTTCCAATAGAAATCTGTGAATTGAAATACACCAATTTGACACTGAGTACTATAAAAGGATGAAATGCTAAAGTTATCCTTTTAAAAGCTTATTGACTAATGTTTAGCATGTTTTATAAAGATATATTGAATTAAGAGAACCCTTAAACTCATGATAATTAATTTTTAAACTCGATAATTGTATAGAATTTGTTTAGATAATTGTATAGAATTTGTTTACGTAGCATATTTCATAAAATTATTTCTTTAACCCAGCACCTGTTAAATTTGTGTTTCAAAAGCATCAAATTATGTTTAAAGCAAAATTTGTCCACATTAAATGTCGATCAAAGGGTTCTTCAAAAACATGTTAAATGAGGAACTAATTTATTGACAATTATCTCCCTTTAATAGTGTAAAAGCACTTCAGTATTGGGGGGATCTGACATCATTTTGTAGATCATGTGACAATGAAAATTCACTTGAATAAAAATTCAATAGTAAAGGAATAATTCTTTTCATTGTTGACCGGAAACTGCTGCTTTTCAATGTACAAATGAAATAATTTAAACACACAACTTCCGATTACAATATGTGTGTCATTGAGTAAATAGTAGAAAATGAGAATGGTTTGTTTGATCTATATAATAAATATTTATTGTGGTTTCTTACTGTAATATTTGTTTGTTTATACACACAGATATAATTGATTTTCCATGTATATATGATTGTGTAAAATAGAAGTACAGTGTATACCAGTATACACATGTCTATGCCGCTTTGATATACTTGAAAACTAGAAAATCTGCTTAAAAATAAACTCTTAAATTTTATTTTCTATGCAATAATAAATACATAAAATTCTAAATATTTGTATCAAATACATAAATATAAGTACATATAAAAAAAAGTAGGCCAACTATTTTATTAACAAAGTTATGATTTGTATAAAATCAATAAATATATGATAATTCTAACAAATCATGATATGGATTAAAATTAGGTCACCATAACTTAACCTTGACCTAAATTTCTCTCTAATAGTAGGTTTCAACAATTTATGTCCTAAAAGGAGTTCTTATATGTGTGTCATTTTGAACAGAATTTGGATCTCTGTTGTAGCATGCTAAAAATAGATCACTGTGACCTGTTTGTATGAAACTTTTGTTC
Source organism: Bathymodiolus brooksi (assembly GCA_963680875.1). NCBI lineage: Eukaryota > Metazoa > Mollusca > Bivalvia > Mytilida > Modiolidae > Bathymodiolus > Bathymodiolus brooksi. The sequence goes on along the minus strand of OY804576.1, from coordinate 69,478,565 downwards.
CAAAAATAGGTTCTGAATTAGTTCTCTGAACTTTTGAATGTGAATAATTTAAAGTTATGCGAGTGCTTTTGACATATGTTAATTTTGTCCACATGTAGATATGTCAATATATTTTCAAACAGGACCTGATATAGAATTACATGTACATAACAATGAAACCTGTCTAAACCGAACGTCCTTGGGGCCAACTTATTGTGTTCAGAATAAACAGGTGTTTGGTTTATACATAACAGTGAAACCTGTCTAAACTGAACGTCCTTGGGGCCAACTTATTGTGTTCAGAATAAACAGGTGTTCGGTTTATACAGTTTAATTTGACCAAAATTGAGACTTTATTTAAAGTTTGGTTTATACAGGTTACTGGTATTTTCAGGATTTGGTTTATACAGGTTACTGGTCTTTTCAGGGTTTGGTTTATACGGGTTACTGGTCTTTTCAGGGTTTGGTTTATACAGGTTACTGGTCTTTTCAGGGTTTGGTTTATACGGGTTACTGGTCTTTTCAGGGTTTGGTTTATACGGGTTACTGGTCTTTTCAGGGTTTGGTTTATACAGGTTACTGGTCTTTTCAGGGTTTGGTTTATACAGGTTACTGGTATTTTCAGGATTTGGTTTATACGGGTTACTGGTCTTTTCAGGGTTTGGTTTATACAGGTTACTGGTCTTTTCAGGGTTTGGTTTGTACAGGTTACTGGTATTTTCAGGATTTGGTTTATACGGGTTACTGGTATTTTCAGGATTTGGTTTATACAGGTTACTGGTATTTTCAGGATTTGGTTTATACGGGTTACTGGTATTTTCAGGATTTGGTTTATACGGGTTACTGGTATTTTCAGGATTTGGTTTATACAGGTTACTGGTCTTTTCAGGGTTTGGTTTATACGGGTTACTGGTCTTTTCAGGGTTTGGTTTATACAGGTTACTGGTCTTTTCAGGGTTTGGTTTATACAGGTTACTGGTATTTTCAGGATTTGGTTTATACGGGTTACTGGTCTTTTCAGGGTTTGGTTTGTACAGGTTACTGGTATTTTCAGGATTTGGTTTATACGGGTTACTGGTATTTTCAGGATTTGGTTTATACAGGTTACTGGTATTTTCAGGATTTGGTTTATACGGGTTACTGGTCTTTTCAGGGTTTGGTTTATACAGGTTACTGGTCTTTTCAGGGTTTGGTTTATACAGGTTACTGGTATTTTCAGGGTTTGGTTTATACAGGTTACTGGTATTTTCAGGATTTGGTTTATACAGGTTTCACTTTATGTAGAATTACAGGGTCATGCATTGTGTGACCTGACATGATCTCATTTTGTTGTCAGTGTATGCTTTCCATTACATTCTGACATGAAATGGGTTTTTATTTTAAATAAACTTAATCATTTATACTTTTTTTTCCTGAAATTCTGGAGTTAATGATCACAATCTGGACATGACACCATCAGACAGCTTTGAAAAAAAAAGAAAAAAAGAAAAAGAATAATAAATAAACATTGAAAAAAAGATGGAGAAATGAGATGGGGAAAAAAAAACTTGTGAAAGAAATTTTTAATATCAGGAAAATCACAGTAATAAGACAGAACATGTGCAACTCTTTCATTGTAATGCCATCAAACATACCGTGATTTATACCACAATATGTGATCTTGACAATGATTTAATATAGACAGTTCTACTCTGATCTTCCTTTTCTTGGTGAATCTGCTTTTGTCTTCTGTACATCTCCATCCATCTTTCATTCAAGATCTGTATTAAGATAATAAGAAAAAATTATTGTAAAAATCTAATGCAAGTAATGCTATGGCCGGAAGTGTTGAAAATCTGTGGTTTTACCTGGTAGCTATATATTTGTCCAATACCTTTGTTTTATGTCTTACATATGTGTAAATGATGCCAATTTCTGATTTAATTTCAGTGATATTTTCTGATAAGGCCATTTATTCCTCATAAAGATTCACCTTCCTACTATTTTTTTCCTGATTTTATGGCATTTTGTCTGTTTACTTGCAAAACCTTGGTTGATTATTAAAGATTTCAGGAAAATGGCTGACATTTAATAGTCTACTGGAAGCCATTTTTGTAAGGCATTTGCTGATTTAGTGTTTGTATGTTATTCAAATTTTCTAGATTAATGACTGAATTCAGTGAAGGATCCAAATGGCAGAAGATTTAGGTTTTAAGTTTTATGGTGCTTAACCCCACTTTCAACAATATTTCAGTTATATCGTGGCGGTCAGTTTTATTGGTGGAGGAAGCCTGAGTACCCAGAGAAAACCACCAACCTGCCACAAGTCACTGACAAACTTTATCACTTAGATATGTTGTACACCTCGCCCTGAGCGTGATTCGAACCAACAACATCAGTAGTAATAGACAGTTAACCAAATAAGGCTTAAGACAAATTAGACAAGAGACAACATTTGTGAAGATTTAAGGATTATATACAAATGTACTTGTCTCTGGTTTGCACTAGATATTCCCTAATCAATAAATCCCAAATTGACCACAAATTGTTGATTTTCTAGTCATATTGCAAACAAACATCACTGTATGACATCACAGATGAGATAAAACTCTTATAGAGAGCACCTGTTTCTGATTAAATGAACCCTGGAGATTAGTATTGTTTAAAAAAATTGATACTTACTAAGTCCTATTTCATGTCCTGTCAAAATTAGGGGTCAAATTATGACCCTTTATCATACTTACAGTAGTCCCTTCTTGATATGACTTATTCAAGCTCAAGTTTATACCACTTTAAAAATTCTATGCTCTTTCATGATTACTGCAGCCTATTTATAGGAGTTGTGCAGTAACCATTTTCCATGTGCAATAATTAAGTTCTCCGTAATTGTTATGGTTATGGTGTTTAATGCCACTTTCAACAATATTTCAGTTATATCATGGCGGTCATTTTGTTGGTGGAGGAAACCAGAGTACCCGGAGAAAACCATCGACCTGCCACAAAGTCACTGATAAACTTTATCACATAATGTTGTATCGAGTACACCTCGCCTGAACAGGATTCAAACTCACAACATTGGTGGTGATAGGCACTGATTGCATATGGAGTTGTAAATCCAACTGCCATACCATCACGACCACGATGGCTCCTTCTGCACTTATGACCATCTGTTGATTAAAAAAAAAAAACAGAATCTGTTAGGGTATCCAATACTCACTTCATCGATCACATTGGTTGCAATCAAAATCCAGTATTAAAATTGACTTTCGAAGAATGCAGAATGAGTTCTATTTTGAATCTATGATACATGTATTGATGTACTTGGTCTTTAGAAAGCATTTACTTAAAGTAATTGATTAATTAAGGACATGTCAATCAGAAATACTTTTGTGACAGTATATCAATATTTTATGTTGAGAAAGTTTGTCTTCATGATATTGTATTTACATTGTGTATCTATTTTTGACAATTCTACAAATATATCCCAATTTTTCTATTGCCAAACCTTTTAGAATTAAAATGTCATAATTTTCCCAATCAGTGAATTTCAATTCAGTAAATAATGTAAAATGTCATAATTCACCCAATTAGTGTATTTCGATTTAGTAAATGCATTTTATTGAATAAATGTTGGAATATAATTAACAGAGATAAATTGAATTTTAACTGTGTTGCTATGTTACAAAGACGAAAAAAAATATTTTCTGTTCAAATTGTTTGCAGAAAGTGTTGACATGTGGGAATGTATAATGATCGCTTATTGTTTATAAAAAAAAAATATTGATGTAAATTATCATTATGTAAGAATTGAGTTAGCAGTGTTTGTGATATTAAAAAAAGAGCAAGAGTACAAATGTAGTTATGCAACTAATATCGGAATAATACATTTATCTGAGGAATTCGTACTGTTGATTAGATTCTTTAAAGTTTTTTCGTACCATGTTACATGACGCAAACGATCATGTTAGGTATTGTCATCACTTAGCATCTGTCATTGTTTCTTTTTGATTAATTTTTACTTTAAGATTTTTATGAATTAAATAAAGTTTAACATAGGATCCTATGTGAAAAATAATAAAATAATTTTTCTCAAAAACTAGACTTGATTGAAGACAAACTGTGAATGAATAACCAAATGAACGATACAGGCTCAGGTGAACCTCTTGGTTATGTCTCATTCAGAATCAGGTTCAAGTATTTTGAACTGCCTCGTTAGCGTGATGGTTAGTATGCGTGCCTCAAGTGGGTATGTGGTAGACTGTGTTTGATGCTTTGTCGCTTTGTCGGGTAAAACCTAAAAAATTAGTATATACTGCTTCTTCACTAAGAACACAGCTTTAGATGTAAGGGTAAAGAATGGTTGCCTCCAAGTCATGTGTTTGAGTAAAGTGACATATTTTTTCAGCGACCTAGCACTATAAAATGATATGTGAACAAAGAAAAGAGAATCCTTTTATTAAACCAGTACAGTGGAACTAGTTCAATCCGACACCCAAGTTTCCGACATTCTGAGATGTGCGACAAAAATTTATGGTCCAAAATATTTCTGTTAACTAAAATAAAATCTGAATATTCCGACTTCCTGTACAATCAAACACATTTCCCTGGTCCCATGGTGATTCTGATTAGACAGGTTCCACTGTACATGTACAGTCAAACCTGTATTAAGAGGTCACCTTTGGGACAAAGGAAAGGTGTCCTCATAAGACAGGTGACCTCTTAAAAGAGGTTCAATTCATATGAAATTTTCTATGATAGGACAAGAAAAAGGTGACCTTTTAATACAGGTGACTGCATGGGCAGGTTTGACTGTATTTAGAAACATCTTTTTCCGAGAAATTTTAGGAGCACGGATAATTAGAATTAAATTGATGTGGCTCATTTGAAATCTTATTTATAATAAGATTAAAATGCATGACAATTAAATATTTAGGATTTCATGAAAATCTGTATTACAAATCTGACAACAAATTTGTAAAGATCAGGATCACAGAAACATAATTCCCTGCAACTCTATAAGAACATCAAGCCGTTTGGAAGAATTTATCAGTGTGAAAATCTATATGTTGCTTGTTCTTTTCTATAATAGTTGGATAGTGTTAAAGATATGGACAGTTAATTAATTTAAATTGAACATTAATAAAATCATTGGTGTCAAAAATACTGCTTCTGACATTTTGTACAGAGATTTTATTCTCAGGAGAAAATCTTCCCCAGCACAAAGTCAAGGACATGATATTAATGCAGTCCACAACAAAGTGTATAGAAATAACATTGCTTGTAGCAGAATTCATTAAGGTTTTGTTGGCAAATGTAATATGATAGTAAACCTAGGAACAAAATCTTCAGAAGGAAATTCTCAATTTTTCAACAGGTAATTATTATTTCACAGATCTTGTGAAAAAAGTAGACAGGTGGACTATCAATAAGTCTGATGGTTGTCCTGTACCATTGTATTTACTCCTATGCTCAAGGCAAATGTCTGAATATATATGCTGTTGCATCGTGGGAACTAAAATAAGTTGAGAAGTATGTTGGGTTTTTTTATAGAAGACAATTGCATATTGAACAGAAAACTTTGAGATCCTTTTAGGAAACAAATGCCACTTAAATCTGATGAACTTGACATGACTGAGGGCCACCTGTGGGTGGAGTTTACACCTGGATCTCTAAGATTGTTAACTGTACAATGTCACTCCCTTAATCAATGTCTTTTAAGGGTAAAATCCACACCTCATTTACAATGTTATTTAATTCCAGAAATACATTGATTGACATCGCTCGGGCACTTTAAAATTTATGAAAAAATTATTAACTAAGCAGGGGAGGAAGTGTTACTATAACAAAAGTTAATTGAATTTAATGGATTTTATAAATTTATTATAATATAACATTGTTCAAAAAACGGTTGAGAAATTTTGTGTTTTTGGTCTTGCAAGTTTTAATGATGGTCATTCCCAAATGACAATGAAATGCACTGCTGACTTCTTATTTTCATAGTACTATACCTTCACAGCTTCATGATCTGTTAATTAAAACTTTCTTGGATTTGTTTGTCTAACATATGACAAAAATGTGAGACATATTTGTTTGTATGTACATGTGTTGTTTTTCTGGTACATTTAGCCAATAGGGGCCTCAGTGGCCGAGTGGTTAAAGTTGTTGACTTCTGATGACCACTAGCTTATCATCATTGACTATGGTTTATACCCAACTCAAGTATTAAGATCTGAGGGTTTCACAGGTCACTGCATAACTGTCCAGTCTGTCTTGTCCCACAAAGTCTGGCTGTCAAGATATAGCAATAATTTTCTGAAGCGAATGGGAACTCTAAAACTTGGGCTTTATGAATGACAACAAAAATTTCGGGCCCATATTAACACTAAGAGTAACAGTAGTGGAAAAGGGGCATTTGATGTTTGATGGTAAAGGGCTCAACATTAGTGGTAGTCTGATTGCCCAAGACAAGTAAAAGTTTGGTTCGAACTAGTAAGCATTGTATGTTAATTGTCCGATAGGACAAATGAAAAAAAAAATTAAAACTCGAAAGTTACTTCATCATTGACAACAGGGATTTTCCCTATAAGAATATAGCATACAATATGTTTATAGGTATAGGGTGCATCCCCCCCCCCCCCTCAAATAAATATTAGTGATAAGAGTATCAGTTGAGGACACCAAATATGTCTAACTGCATCAGTGGTGCTCAACACCAAACTGTCTGAAACAAAATTTCATTAAAATTAAGGCATCAATAATTCATGTTTACATGTATATGGTGTAGTTGATTGTGTATGCATGTTTTGTGGTATGAAGAACTGAAGTTGAAAGGTCAAGTCTTTATTATTTTTAGAATGCAATTCGGCAAATCAAAGGAATCTGCTAAGTACATGTTTTGCAATCATTCAAAGATTTGGTCTGTAATGGGTACAAAACTCTTTAATTAACTTTTCCTAATGGAAGCCAATTTAAATAATTTTCTACCTGTAGCTTTATACAGGTGGGTTTCATCAATGACAAAGGTCGTGGTGTCCTTGGATTAATAATGTATCCTTTGAAGAAATCAATCATACTGAAATAGAAAACAAGCACTTTATATTGTATAAACAGGGGGAAATTAATAACCTTGGACATGCCTTTATCTCTGGGTATCTTTGACCAAAATTTAGTAATTCTACCCTCTTTGTTTGTCCCAGTAGATAATACTGTTGGCATCTGTCTTCTGTTGCTAGACCACTATTATTCATGTCTACTCTTGTCAGAGTTAAGGATTAAACATGGATCAGTATTAAGGGGGTCAGTGTCCAATCCAAAATACTGGTATTGATCCATAGTTGTTTAATAGCAGTAATAAATGTGTAAAAAGAAGGAATTCTTTAAAGCTGGAAATTTTCTGTGAGATGTTTATTAAAAAAAGGTATGCACTGGTAGTCTGCACCAGTCAGTACATGAGAGACAAAAAACAATCCAAATTTAAATATAGTAAATCCAGCTGGCGTTTGATTGATCCTTACGATTAGGCATTAACCATTTTCTTATCCTGGGAAACGGGAGGCAGGTTTTTTTTCTTTTTTTCGGAAGTCGGGGGGAGGGGTTACCGGGCATTTTGGGGAAGGGGTGCTGCATTTAAAATAGAAAGAAAAATAATTTGTTTTTGACCAATAAATAATTCTAATGCTCATATATATATTCACCCTTTATCCCTATCTAATTACCCATTGTTACTTTTGAAAAAAAATTCTGTGCCAAATCCGGAATGGAAAAAAAATCTGTCCAAATAAAGAATCCCAGCCTCCAAGATTATAGAAACTGGTTGGTCTCATTGGAAATTTAAAGCCACAACAACAAATACAAGTTTTGAATATTTGGTATTAATACTTTGTTTTGTTTGATATAGATAGTAGCTGATAGAAGATATAGGTGAACTAATTTTTAAAACATGTGTTTCACATCACTATCTATAATTATAGATATCTTATTATTTTTTTTAATATTCTTTTCACTTTCTATTTAAAATTTGAATTGACGAGCATGATTTTTGAGCTTTGAATGAAAAAAAACCAATTTGATATGTTGTACAAAATTTATGGGGTAAAAAAATACTATATTTTGATTATAAACTCAACTGCAGGAATCATCAACAAACGGGGAAGGTCAATGATGTGAGATATGGAAGCATAAAATAGATTTATCCTGGGTCTAAAAATAGTTGAGAAACTTATCACAAATACTGGTATTTAAATGATTTTTTTTCGACACAGTCCTCGAAATTAAAATTTTAATTTACTGGTTCAGAATCAAATTCTTTTATATATACATATAGTTCCAAATAACATTTACTGGTCTGAACAAAGTTTTACTGGTCTTGGGGCAGAGGACTGGTGCTCATCGTGAGGACTGATAGACAGGTCCTAGTTTTTCACTAACCTCTGTTGGTTTTTTTCCAGGAGTTTGTTGTTTTATCGGAGGAGTGGTACATGTTGTAGTTGGCTATATTGTCAACCATTACTTTTTAACTTTTTATTTGCAATCAGATACTATTGGTCTTATGCATCGTAGATGTGCATCTTCAAAATGAACATGGATATTTTCATACATTGTTATTGGAATATAATTACTAAATAAGATTGACAAAAACAAAAAAATCTCCACCGAATATTAAAAAGGGAAAGGGATATTATTTGTTAGCACAGCTTAGTTTTCTCCATTAATGTTCATTGATTATATATTTTTTCTGATGTCAAAATCTGAAATAAGATGCTGCATTACCCATGACTGTCTTCAGTTAGAACTCAATTTTGCAATTTTCAATAATGAACAACAATTTGATAATAATCCATGATTTGACAGCGATAAAGGGATATTTTGTTAATTTACATCAAAGAGGTTGTGAAGTAAAACATTGGTTGACACTCTTATAGAACAGATGTTATGTCCTCAGTGTTGTAGATGTCTGATAATGGATATTAATTTGATTGCTACAGCTTACTCTAGAGAATTGTTAACCATGTCACTTTAATATTCATTGTTTGTACGGAGGTCTGATTGTTTACAGGGTGTTCTTTTGACCGTTGGTAGGGATATAATGTTAGCCTTTGTCCATTGACTCCCACAGATTATGATTGACTGATTATTATGGTGGTTTAATAGCAAATGTTAAATACATCAAGAAGACAAGATCAGATTTCAAAATTTTCATTAAAAACAGTAATCATGGAATCTTTGACATCCAATATTCAAACAAATAAGAAAACCTTGATGACAGCACTTTTATAAAGGTGAATGTATTCATTTCTTATTTAGCAGTACTCTCCTACAGGTTTATGTTGTGGAGGAAATCATTTTGATCTTTTAGTAAGACTTGTATAAAGGTGATTCTTATGGAGGAAAACATTCAGTTCTTGTTTATCAGTAGTACTCTTCCATAGGTGAATGTTGTGGTTGGAAACATTCAGTTCTTGTACAGTAGCACTCTGACAAAGGTGAATTTTATGGAGGAAAACATTTTTAGCAGCCCTCTTCTAAAAGGAATGTTTTGGTAGGAAACATTAAGTTCTTGTTTAGCAGCAATTATAAAGGTGAATGTTTTGGTAGGAAACATTCAGTTCTTGTTTAGCAGCAATTATAAAGGTGAATGTTGTGATGGGAAACATTCAGTTCTTGTTTAGCAGCAATTATAAAGGTGAATGTTTTGGTAGGAAACATTCAGTTCTTGTTTAGCAGCAATTATAAAGGTGAATGTTGTGGTGGGAAACATTCAGTTCTTGTTTAGCAGCAATTATAAAGGTGAATGTTGTGATGGGAAACATTCAGTTCTTGTTTAGCAGCAATTATAAAGGTGAATGTTGTGGTGGGAAACATTCAGTTCTTGTTTAGCAGCAATTATAAAGGTGAATGTTGTGGTGGGAAACATTCAGTTCTTGTTTAGCAGCAATTATAAAGGTGAATGTTGTGGTGGGAAACATTCAGTTCTTGTTTAGCAGCAATTATAAAGGTGAATGTTGTGGTGGGAAACATTCAGTTCTTGTTTAGCAGCAATTACAAAGGTGAATGTTGTGGTGGGAAACATTCAGTTCTTGTTTAGCAGCAATTACAAAGGTGAATGTTGTGGTGGGAAACATTCAGTTCTTGTTTAGCAGCAATTATAAAGTTGAATGTTGTGATGGGAAACATTCAGTTCTTGTTTAGCAGCAATTATAAAGGTGAATGTTGTGGTGGGAAACATTCAGTTCTTGTTTAGCAGCAATTATAAAGGTGAATGTTGTGGTGGGAAACATTCAGTTCTTGTTTAGCAGCAATTATAAAGGTGAATGTTGTGGTGGGAAACATTCAGTTCTTGTTTAGCAGCAATTATAAAGGTGAATGTTGTGGTGGGAAACATTCAGTTCTTGTTTAGCAGCAATTACAAAGGTGAATGTTGTGGTGGGAAACATTCAGTTCTTGTTTAGCAGCAATTACAAAGGTGAATGTTGTGGTGGGAAACATTCAGTTCTTGTTTAGCAGCAATTATAAAGGTGAATGTTGTGGTGGGAAACATTCAGTTCTTGTTTAGCCGCAATTATAAAGGTAAATGTCATGGTGGGAAACATTCAGTTTTTGTTTGGTAGCAGTAACTCTTTTATATGTGATTATTTTTTGAAAGGAAACATTCAGTTCCTGTTTAGTAGCATTCTTCTGTGAATTCTTTGGTGGGAAACATTCAACAACTTGTCACAGAAACATTAGTTCATGTTTGTCAGCATTTTTATAATGATAAATGTTTTCAGTTGAAATTAATATTCAGTTCTCATTTGGTAGTAGTCCTACAAAATTTATTTTATTGGATTAAAAAAATATATCAGTTGTCAGTACCCATATAAAGATGAATGGTTTACATGGAAACACTTTGTTCTCAATTACAGCATATACTTTACAAAAAACAATGACATATTTCATTTGATATTTTCTGGTAGACTGTATTATCTGCACATAATCTAGATGCATTAGAAAACAATTGTCATGTCTACAAGTGTAGGAGTGATTTAAATCCCTTACATGGCCATGATTGACCCTGATTTCCCTCTGATACTTTTTGATATTCCAATAGTTTTGCCCTAAAGTTCTTAACCTAAAATGTGTAAAACTTCAAAATGCTTTTATTTTGACCAGTTAATTTACTTTTGAACATTAAATTTGAAATGATGAACGATAATTGCATTCAATAATAGAATGTGATCTTCTCAGTTAAATCAGTATGGTAGAAATTAATGGCAATTTTACAATGTATCACATCTAAACACTTCAAACTTGAAAAAAAATTACATGTCTAAATTGTTTTATAAAGTGAAGCAATTTTGTGCATTTCATGGAACATTGCCTTAGCTTGTTAAAATTACTTTTTATGTAACTTTTTTTTTATAGTTGATTATTTGCCGGGCATTAATAGTTGGATATTAAAATCTTTGTTTTGCTGGGTAATGTTTATAAAAGAGTTATCAGAACATTTGTCACTTTCGTAAAAACTTGTGTTTTATAGCCATTAAGGAATTATTGATGGATTTATTAATTAAAACATTTAAAACACATTTCCTGAACTGATTGATATGGACTGATCGATCTGTGGGATGGAATCTTTAAGAAGAAAAAGTGCCATTATTCTGCACTATAATTTAATGCAAGATTGGTGTTTAAAGTCTGTATGAAAACAAAATTTTGGGATAAATAAACGTCAGAGAAAATGGAAGGGAAAATCAAGAGTGGACCATCCAGCTTAAGAGACACTGGCAACATTGGGCACACAATTTTAATTTTTCACAAAATTTATTATGTGGTAAATAGATATGTAATTTGCACTCGATACAACATTATGTGATAAAAGTTTGTCAGTGACTTGCAACAGGTCAGTGATTTTTACCGGGTACTCCGGTTTTCTCCACAAATAAAACTGACCACCATGATATAACTGAAATATTGTTGAAAGTGGCATTAAACACCACAACCCTAACCCCCTAACCTCTATTTAATTAGCAGTTTAATATTATATTTGTATGGATGTAGGTGTCCAGTATGTCTTTCTTTTGATATCTAGCCTTTATCATTGGATATATATATTTAAATACTTGAAAATAAAGGTTAAGCCCGGTATACACGATACAAGTTTTGCATCCAAGTCTCCATTCAAGAAAACTTGGATCAAGAAAACTTGAATTCAAGTTTGTGTATACACGATGCAAGAAACTTTGATGAATACACACAAGTTTTGGCGGGAGATACAACAAACAAAATGGCATTTTTGGGAGGAGAGGAGGGTGCTTCCCTTTGTATTGCATTATTATGTACAATTGTACCGCGAAGGAGATTAAACTCCAAAAAGAAGTCAACATGGGCTCGTAAATGGCTTCGAAAGCAACGATGGGATGTATTTCTATGAAGTCTATTAGATCTTCAATCATTTCATTAGTCCATGTAACTGTCTTTTTCCTGCATTTTGGAGTTTCCTCTTTTCCCGCCATCTTTGCACAACACGTGTAGTTGTTATTATTTACATTCACAAATTGATGCTGATAAGGATTCTGTCTTCTGATTGGCCAATCTCCATCCAAGTTGAAAAAAAATAGGATGCATTTCTATTCCATCCAAGTCCGTTCAAGTTTTTTGATTCAAGTTTCTTGTATGGTATACACGATCAAAAAACTTGAATTCAAGAAACTTGAATGGAGACTTGGATGCAAAACTTGCATCGTGTATACCGGGCTTTAGATTCTTATTTCAAAGAATTTTTTTTTAACCAGTGACATTTTGTATTTGTTTGTTAGATGTTGATATTTTGACATTTTTCAGAAATGTGTACAAATTTCAACTGCAGGAAATGAATGGGGGTATAGTCAGTCATAAGATCTTGCAAGATAAAACATAGACATAAAACAGATGCTAACATTTTAATATGCTTTTTAGTACATTTTTATTGAAATAATGCAGGCTAAACATTCAGCTTTTATTGCTCTGTAATTTGAACATTTTTCACTGGCCATAAAAAAACAAGAAAAGTAAATGCTTTTGATTTAACTTATAAATCATTTTACAATTGATATATAGCATCATGGTGGGGGATCACCTCTTCTCTGGATCTGAATGAATTTGAAATTCAACATACAACAATAACTCATATATAGTAATTTGGAAACTGTTGTACAATATATGTAGAAATCTTTGTATTGGCCTTGATTTGTTTTGGCCATCCATAATAAAGCTATTGGCAAGGGGTTATGGTGTTTAACGCCACTTTCAAGAATATTTCAGTTATATCGTGGCAGTCAATTTTATTGGTGGATGAAACCGGAGTACCCAGAGAAAACCACAGACCTGTTGCAAAACACTGACAAACTTTATCGCATAATGTTGTATCGAGTACACCTCGCCTGAGTGGGATTCAAACTCACAATGTTAGTGGTAATAGGCACCAATTGCATAGGTACAATGTAGACCACGACAGCCCCCTAAATTCAGCATACAACAATAACTCATATGTAGTATTTTGGAAACTGTTGTACAATATATATCTTTGTATTGGTCTTGATTTGTGTAGACCATCCATAATACAGCTATTGAGGATGGGATCTAATTTTTCATCGAGGATTTGAGGCCTGGGTGGCTGAGTGTTTAAGGGAGGTAATTTCTGACTACAAGCTTAAGACTACTGATATGGGATTTTTGAGCTCTGTTGTTTTCCTTAAGTACTAAAGTTTTCAGACACCTACCAAAGGCCGGGGGTTTCACCATTCAGTTTATTATATAGTGCAGACTATTAAGTCTGGTAGTCTAGATATAACTGATAAATTGCTGTAAGTGATGGTAAGAAAACTAATAACCCTAATCCTAAGGATCTGATTTTTTTCACTGTTTTTCACCAAAACTACCCCACCCCTCCCCTCCTTCCCACTAATAAAAGATGTGAAATTTTATACATGGGATTTGAATTTCTTAAAACTTTCTATTAGGATTTTGTACATTATACATTGATAATATATCTGTATTTAATTATGTTATCATTTCTGGGGTGCGTTTGAATGTACAAAAACTGTCAATAACCATTTATGTTATGTAATAGAATTGTAACTTGATGATATATGCAATAGACGGAGATCACAAATATAGGTGAAAATCTTTTTTAATTATATAGGAGATGCTTGTGTGAAATTGGAATAGAGGGAAATGGGAGATAAAATGGCCATTAGCTAGGGATATCTAATCTTGTATGAGTGATTCGTTATTGCATGTCATAACATTAACAGTTAGAATATTTTCAGATTTTATACTGTTAATCTCTGTAAAAACATATAAAATTCACAATGTTTTTGCAGATTTTATACTGTTAATCTCTGTAAAAACATATAAATTCACAATGGTTTTGCATATCAATTGCTATATGTTTGAATAGTTATTCAAATTAATTCTCAAAAATGTTGAAAATAGCAATAACAGTCAATTTCAATTTAAAATCTGCATACATGTACATTTAATTTTAAATGCCAAAAGACAATTTTTTTTTAATTCAGTAACTGAAACTTTCACATCCATTTTTTCACTTCCCATAAATCAAGGTTCATAATAGGCATCAGAATAAACTGTTACCACCAAGGGAGATAATCAGCCTCTACTAATGTTACTTTTTGTTGTCAAGCAGAGCTGTTTGGTTATAAGATTGATTCTTCTGATTTATGGCCCTTCAGTCCTTTGTGTTAGATTTCTATATGGTTCATTTGGCTGTTCTTTAAGCAATTCTTTATGTTCTCCAGGTAGTAATTAGGGGGGAAAGTAAAGTGTAGCTTTGATGTAGGTGAACTTTAATTTTTAAAGATAATGGTGTCACACCTTTATATCATTCATTGATCAAACAGCATTGTTGAAAATGAAAAGAAGAATACCTACAGCCAAGCACAACAATCAAATCTCAATTTTAAAAGAAAGCATAGTGACAAAAATCCAGTTTTAGCTTAAGAAGGGCAAACAAATTAGACTTACCTAGTATAGTAGCCCCTCCTTTATAAGGTCACTCCTTCTACAATGAAAAAGTAGTCTTTTGTTTTTATAAGAGGAATGGCCTCTCTGGAGGAGGTCAATTTACTAGTATATACTATCTCAGTACATCTGAAATCTGGCCTGATAAGAATTATGGTCTTTGTTGGGAGTGGCCTTATAAGAGGGAAACCAGGGGAGGATCCAGGATTTCAAGTTGGGGGGGGGCACACTTAAAAAAATTGTGCCGAGTGGAGGGAGGTATTTCGTATGAAAAATCACGATTTTACGCCAAAAAATCTTATTTTTTCCAATTTTAGGTGGGTGGCACCCACCCCCCCTGGATCCACCCCTGGAAACTACTGTATCTCAAGCCTCCCCATGATAACATATATTTACGTAAAACTAACCAAAAAATAAATCTGTGCAAGCTCCCTTCTACTTATAAAAGATTACATACCAAGCAAATATGAACACTACAAAAGACGAAATTGGTAAATACTTGCACAGTGAAACCTGTCTAAGCCAAACCCTTAATAACCAGAAATTCTGTATAATCAGAACTTTAGATAAAGTCCTAAAACGTAGGAAAGTTTTGTTAATTTAATCTTATAAACCAGCCTATTCTAAACACATTGACAAAACAGTCCCAAGGAGGTTAGAACGGTTTAGACAGGCTTCACTGTAGTAACAAGTAGTACATGTGTATCTATTTGATCTTAGACGATTAATTACTGGAATTATTGTATACTGGTAATAAGATCTTTCTTTTTATCCATGGAAACAATGAACACACTACCGTATCTATAATCTATCATAATGAAAGTTGAATAAACTAATTTAACTTCTCAGTCTGATACATTTGGATCAGTTTTCTGAAAATCATGTAGAATTCTCAGTTTCATGAGAAGAATATATTGTAAAATTTAAGATGTTTTTTGTTGTTGTAAATTTTGAAAAATGAAAAAAGATTCATTTTTACAAATGAAGTTGATTTCCAATGAAGATGGATGTATTGGGGGAGGATATGATCTATTTAATGCTCAAAAAACAGAAATAGAAATGCACCAACATTTTGTGTAGATACATATTTGTTAAAATCCCTATGAGCTATTTGGTTTGAGCATTATTAGTAGAGTCAAATTGGATATCAATTCTGTATTTAATTATGAGATGGGGTAGACAATGAAAGGGCTGTTCCTTATTTTTGTTTTTGTCTCTCAATTTCCAAAGGATTTTCTCTCATGTAAAACTGTATACCTACATCAACATCCTTTCATGTTTATACATATAAATTGACCCCAAGAAGCTAAATTCTTGCTAACTAATTAGCTTTGTATCATTTGAAAAGCAAGCAAAAAGATTTGTTTAATGTTACAAAATTTAATCCTGATTAATTACACATGGAAACCAGATATTAGGCATCTGTAAACAAAAAAACCCAACATATTTAACATAGAGAAAAAAAAAACACTATTAAGAATGTTTATATTGATAGGTAGACTGTCATATCGGTATGAAAGGCCATCAGGAAAATAATGGTAGGATTGCATGACAATCTAACTTGTTAGATGGCCATTTAGAGATAAATCGTACTATAATATACATGTCACTGGTATTATAACTTCACATTATAATAGAACTGTTACAAGATTTCACAGAAGATTAACTTGTTCATAAGACATATGACCTCCCTATTGCTAGACAAGTAAATGATACCTTTTGTGGTGGTCGTTTCGATTGAAAAAAAATGTAGATATCATCGTAGATGCAGGTCTCCAGATCATAAATTTGAAATTGATTACTAAGATATTAGATGTACTTTTAGCATTGTTATATTTCCCCTTGTGTAGCCCCAGAGATTTATATTGTATTCTACATAATTATGTACCTTGCTAAAATAGATATAATTTCCCCTTGTGTAGCCTCTGAGATTTATGTAGTCTTCTACCTATGCACTTTGCTGAAATATATATAATTTCCCCTTCTGTAGCCTCAGAGATTTATATAGTCTTTCTATGTACAGGTATGTACTTTGCTGAAATAGATATAATTTCCCCTTGTGTAGCCCCAGAGATTTATTTAGTCTTTTAGGTATGTACTTTGCTGAAATAGATATAATTTTCGTCCGTCTTTATTTGGTAATTTACTGGATAATTGTTGTAAAACATGTGAATTAATAATCCTTTATGTTTATTTTATGGAACAGTTACATGATAGAACATGATAAATTCTTTGCTTGCAATTGTCTTTTCTTATTTTCTTGAAGTTTTATCTGCAAACTTTATGCAACAGATACATTTTTGTACTTTTACATAATTTTGCTCAAGCTCTTTCACTTCATCAGATGGAATTGATACTGATGGCACTCACTGAAATATTCCAGTGTCATAGGTGATGTCAACATTGGTCAAGGTTGTTGTCACTATTGCATTTTTACCATTTTAATTAGGTCAAGGTTGTTGTCCTATAATGAGGTAAAGCTTCTTGTCAGTATTGCAGGTTAATGAGATGAAGGATACTGTTCTATATATCAATTGTATGAGGTCAAGGTTATTGTCACATCTCAGTTAAATGAGGTCAAGGTTGTTGTTAAATATAGAATACATGTACATTGTATGACGACGAGATTGTTTTTAAGTTGATAAATACATGTATGAGGTAATATGTTATTAAATTAACAATGGTTGTGATGTATGTCAGTCACAGCAATTTAAAAGAAATGCAATGGTTGCTGTAAAGCACTGTGAACAGAGAAGCCAGTTGCCTTATGTTAACTGAGGTCAATGTAGAGATATGGTGAAAGTAATTGTATTTGAAACACTCCTACTCACTAAATTGAAATACAAGTGAAAATATCAGATAGAAAACACTTGTTGTCTAATTATGTGTATAATTCTGTCTTGTTTGTTTGGTTAGTGTTAATTCCATACCATCTTATGGTTCAACAACAAGTGTTGTATGGTCAATTAGGGAGTAAAGAATGTACTGGGCTGTCAATCGTCTGACAGGTTACAAGATCCAGGAGTCTACCATGCTATATTACAGTAGTCAATCAAATAATATCATACATTCTTTCTTATGCATCAGTTATGTTGATGAATGAGAGATTCAAAAAAGAAATGTCAACGTTTTATTTCTTAAAAAGTACATGTGAGGGATTGGTTAGGGTTCTTAATTTTCGTCACTTTCAAAAACTTTTCGGCTGTAATTTAACTATCAAGCTTATTTGAGGTGGGTCTCTGGGGCTTGAACCCACATCAGTGGTGTTAGGCTTAAGCTTGTGGTCAGAAGTCAGTGACTTTAACCATTTAGTCATAGAGGCCCTCTACACTCAGTAGCAAAAGATACATACACAAATATTTGAAAAAAACCAAAATATAAATATAACCTCCATTTTTCACAAGCCAACAATTGTGGAATTCGGTCAGTAGTTTTCGATTCTCTTTTACAAAGAGGTAACCAATCTAAATCCCTCACAATTCCCCACTAATCTACTTTTGTATTTATATTTAAATGTTGTTCTTTGTGAAAACAGAAGTTTAGCAGAATATGTTGTACTAACGATTTATTTGAAAATCTTGTCATCAAGTTACATAGTAACCGTTTATGATGTTTTCAAGACCCATTTTCAGACAGACAAAAATGCTTTAATCTGTTCTGAATTCCATCAGAAAAATCTGTTCTAAATTTTAAAAAAAGAGAAATAAGTGCCTCCATAGTTTGTTTTTCTAAGCATGTTTTGGAAGAAGATTGTTTAAGAAAAAAAGATTATTGCTGATTAAGTTGTTTAACTTCAGAATCCAGTATATTTTCTTTTCAATATTATCATTTCAAGGAGACAAGAGTGGAAATGGGTTTTTGACAGTTTGTTCTGTAGAACAGCAGGTGTAGAAATACTTTCAATTCCATTTTTATCCAAAACAAATAAATATCGTAATTGACTGGAAAGTGTATACATTAGATAACACTTTTAATTTGTACATATCAGTGTTTATTGGTTATAAAAATATTTTTCATAGCACCTGCACACAGGATATAATGTTCAGAAAAAAATGATGTAAATGTTTTGTTTTACGTTGCTTATGAAAATAATGACAAAAAATGTACATTCTATTTTTTCTTTCCAGGGATTGATGAACAAGCTATTGTTGAACTAAAGCGACCAAAAGCAGACGACATATCCCTGGGATCTGAGCTATTGCTAAAATGTCAAATTACCGGAAATCCAGAACCTACTTTCCTGTGGTATCACAACAAATTCAGGTATTAACTGTTTTCATAATTCTATTTAGATTCTAATTCTGAGAACTCTTTTAGAATTAAGGAGTGAGTGAATAATTGCTGTCTTAAAAATAATGCCAGGTAAGCAATTTTTCAGCTCAATCATGGCGAGAAGAAGTTACGTTATAATCAGTGATGATGCTGCCTGTTTTGTACAAGGCCAAGATGTATTTTTATAGTGCTAGCTCAGTCTGCAGGTAGACATTGTCACTTCATTCAGAAATGCCACAACAGGAGTACCTGGAGAAAACCACTGACCTGTCACAAGTCACTGACAAACTTTATCACATAATGTGGTATTGAAATAGTGGTGATAGGCACTGACTGCACAGGTAGTTGTAAATCCAACTACCATACATTCATGACCATGGCAGCCCCTGTGCAACTATGAGTCAAGTATATATTGTATTACTATGAATCAAATCTATCTTTTGTAACAGCTATGAATCAATATTTTTATTGTATCATAACTGAGAAGACCTGATGCACAGTTATATAATTATATGCATCTTTTAACTATTAATAGTTCTAACCAACATCTTAAAGGGATATTTTTTTTTTTTAATTGGTAGGTTTGCTTGCATAATGTTACTCAAAAGTTTCCCACCCATTTTCCTGGATCTGTCTTTGTTGTGATACTGTGAATGAAAAAAATATACAAAATATTGTAACAACCCACTTTTTATAACCAGACATCAAAGGAAATCATAATTGGTCTAAAAATCTTTCCCATTCACCTGACACATTTTGTTAGTTATAGTTTTATTATTTTTATTTTTGATTTCTTGTCAAAATATTTTTAGAAGCAATTCTAAACACCATTCAAGCAAGAGCATCAGAAAAAAAACCATGGATATGCGTTTTATGTAAAACACTTTGATAAATATAGAAATATGTCCAATAGGAATGAAAAAAATGAAGTGCAAAAAAGTTATTTGGACTATGATATTATAATATGAAGCTTAACAAAAAAAAAATGTTGGAAAGACAATGTCAGCAAAGCTGCTTTTAGGTGTTTTCTGTCAGAATTACAAGGACTAGATGCACCATTATGTCATTGTTAAGCTTAAAAGTACACAGTATTCTAATTACAATATAGAACAAAATAAGATTCTCATCATAAAGCACAAGTTTCCAGTTCAGATGTACTTTATAAAATGTAATACTATTTATATACAAGGCAAAGCAGCTGAAAATTGATTTGATACTGGTATGTTGTATACAATTATAGAATATGATTAAATCTTCATATCAACAATTATCCTTGTTTTGACAATATGACAATGTCAGAAAAAAAGAAGAGATCATGACTCAGAATGAAATAATTCAATCTAGAAAAAGTTTGATATGCATACCTCAATATCGCGGAAATCAAGTATGTCACAGGCGAGAAATAATCGTCTTAAGCTGTAGGACGAGTAGTGACCACAAGGCTCTTATATATTCATCAATGGAATCATAATGGTTAGAATTCATGCCTTGAGTGAGGTAGTTCATGGTGTTGACACACGGTTAGTTCAAACCAAAGACAATAAAATTGGTATTTGCCGCTTCTCCGCTATTAAGCATGCAGCATTATGGAGTAAGAGCAAAGACTGGTTATCTCAGATTCAGGAGAATGTGTCCTAGTGGACTGTTGTTTCATTGAGCCGCATCGGAGGTGTAATTGTTAGCGTGCTCGCCTCAAAATGCGGTAGATCATGGGTTTCAGCCCAGATCGGGTAAAACCAAAGACTATAAAATTGGTATTTTCTCCGCTAAGAACGCAGCATTAAGGAGAGAGATTACAGACTGGTTGGCTTGAAATCAGGAAAATGTGTCAGAGTGGGGCACCATGTCTATCTGCGGACTGTTGTTTCAGTGAGATAGCACTATAAAAATCCAATTAAGCGTGTTGGTCTAGTACAAAGCGGATCTCATCATCTCATTGAAAATTAACTTGTTCTCGCCAAGCTATTTATAGCTGAAAATTGCTGAGTTGGTGTTAAGCAACGATCACTCACTCACTCCACTCATCATGTGTGGAGAGTATCAGAGTGTGATCAGCTGTAGGTTACCGACGATTGTATCTGACTGTGTTTCTTTTTTCATGAAAAGCAATTAATAAATAAAATGGACCCCCATTGAAATATACAACATGAAAATTATGTACACTTTTTTAATTTAAAGATGTATCTGTTTCACCTGAAATTTCAGCTCCATGGTTTGAAAAAAAAACAGTCAAATAATTTTTTTGTACAGATAATACTTGAATTAAAAATATTGAATAAATATTATTCCATTTGAACTTAAGCCCGGTATACAGGATACAAGTTTTGCATCCAAGTCTCCATTCAAGAAAACTTGGATCAAGAAAACTTGAATTCAAGTTTGTGTATACACGATGCAAGAAATTTTGATGAATACACACAAGTTTTGGCGGGAGATACAACAAACAAAATGGCATTTCTGGGAGGAGAGGAGGGTGCTTCCCTTTGTATTGCATTATTATGAACAATTGTACTGCGAAGGAGATTAAGCTCCAAAAAGAGGTCAATATGGGCTCGTAAATGGCTTCGAAGGCGACGATGGGATGTATTTCTATGAAGTCTATTAGATCTTCAATCATTTCATTAGTCCATGTAACTGTCTTTTTCCTGCATGTTGGAGTTTCCTCTTTACCCGCCATCTTTGCACAACATGTGTAGTTGTTATTATTTACATTCACAAATTGATGCTGATAAGGATTCTGTCTTCTGATTGGCCAATCTCCATCCAAGTTCCATCCAAGTTGAAAAAAAATAGGATGCATTTCTATTCCATCCAAGTCCGTTCAAGTTTTTTTAATCAAGTTTCTTGTATGGTATACACGATCAAAAAACTTGAATTCAAGAAACTTGAATGGAGACTTGGATGCAAAACTTGCATCGTGTATACCGGGCTTAATAAACTACAAAATTGCAGAAAATGAACTACATGTATTATTTAGAAATAACTGCACAATGCAGTGAACATAATGTTTGTTATATTGCATTTTAGTGTTTGGCATATCTCCATTTAGGATCACTAATAAGACAGGAGAGGATCGATGTCTTGTCAGTATAACCTATAAAACATACATCAAATTTGTTGAGCTTTTTAAAAAAGAATTAAAATCATTTTTATGTGTTTTTGTGCTAACGCTATATGGTACTTACTATTCACCATTCATTTTTACTGCAGGTAAAATCTTAGGTATAGTGTCAGATTTCTGAAATATGAGAGTTGGCTATAAATTGATGGTGATGTGGGGGTTTAATGTCTTTTCGGCTATAAAACGCTTTCTTTATCATTTGAAAAAAAGACAAATTTATACGAGATTTGCATGAAATTGTGTGATAATTTTGTAGTATAAAGGTATCCTGAATCAATGATTGAGCAATCGGGATTTTTTATTTTGTTTACTCTGATAAGGTTATATAAAGTTGTAGACAAGGAAAGTAATGAGTCTGTAAATGGGAAAATTTATTATAGAATCAAAGTAAATAACGGTTTTTAGATAAAGGTTTAAAAAAAAAAAGGAAATTGAACAGTAATTTGAAGAGAAAGTTGGTTACATTATTGACCTGTATTCATTGCATGTGTTTATTCTGAATTCAAATTTCCAAAATTCCTAGCTATTTCTACGTGCATCTATTCTGAATTCAAATTTCCAAAATTCCTAGCTATTTGTCAAACAGATACCTATAAAAGAACGCTATGGAAAAAAAGCTCAATAAAGGGAAATTATTTCTAAAATGGTTTTTACCAAATTTTTTACAATAAAACGAATTTGAAATTTTGGAACCAGGAAGTTCGATTTTTTGTGCACAGACTCAATAGATACACCAGAATAGTATTCTTTCCATTCCATATAAAGTTCAGTATGGTTTATTTATATCAATTTCTCGATATACAATCTGTATAATTTGCCCAATTTTTAGGAATACCTATTAGGGGTGTTTACCATTATTCTGTTTGAGCCAGGACCTGGTATTCTGGACTTTTCTAAGACATGGATGGACCATCATGAACAAGCTGATTTTTGCAATGCAATCACAAAATAGAAAGCACTCAGACTAAATCTCTTAAAAAGTTCTTAGCTACATTCGTAAATTCTGTGTAGTAAATAAATTTTTCAATATTCTTTGAACCAGGACTCATCCAAGACATGGAATGGACCCGTCATGAACAAGCTGATTTTTGCAATGCAATCATAAAATGGAAAGCACTCAGATTAAATCTCTTAAAAAGTTCTTAGCTACAGTTGTAAATTCTTTGTAGTAAATAAATACTTCAATATTCTTTGAACCAGGACTCATCTAAGACATGAACAAGCTGATTTTTGCAATGCAATCACAAAATGCAAAGCAACCCAAATCTCTTCAAATTCTTAGCTACAGTCGTAAATTCTGTGTAGTTAGTACATAAATACTTCAATATTTTTTCCCATAACAGATGTCTGGTATCTGATGGTCAGTATGAAGAGGTATGACCACACATACTTATGGCCATTATATACAAGATTTATCAACATGTAAAGTAGATTATTTATGTTATATTATCTATGATTTCCAGTGGAGAGTCTGAATATGATGTATTTGATAATAAATCTTCATATCTATTAGTAGCATTAGACTCAGCATCAGGTTTGTTTCTACAACAAGAGTATTAAGAACTATCAAAGCACTTTATATTATATGTTTGTTTGAATAAGATTTCTGTCAAATTATGGATAAGTAAGCTATATATTCTTATCAGGCCAAATTTCAGATTCCCAGAGAAAGTAAAATACTACTAAGTTATCCCCCCAAGAGAGGCCACACTCTTATAAAACAACTTTTTCATTGCGGAAGGGTGGCCTTATGAAAGAGGGAATACTGTATTGTTCAATTCAAAGAATATGTTCCATACCATAAGGGGGCCTGACAGGCTACAAGCATACATTAGATAAATTTACAAACATATATACATTCGTTGCTGTTTCCACGTTGTTGATGAAGTGTAATTGATACAATCTAACAATAAAGATTATAAGGGACTGAGGAAGGTCTGTGGTTACTTCTTGGTTTACTCCACCAAAAATGCTGAAGGCTAAAATGTCATTAAATTATCAATGATTTGTAAATTTTCCCATTGATCTTTACACATGATAATATCAATGAAAAATTAGTGTTGATTTCTATGTGTAAACTATGGGAAGTTTGATGTCACCTTGACAAATAGAATTTAATACACATGGTTTTCTCAGAATGGACGTCACTTCGCATCTCACAGCATCTCACTCCTTAGGCTTTGCATTTGATGTACCGGTAATAATATTGCTTTCTGAAATCCACACATCCAAGACAAATCAACAATAGTTTATATATTGTTGAAAGTCATGTTGATACCTAAGCCAGGACCTGGGTTTCCAACGTCATATGTCATGGTCTTTTTTGTGTTCGGTGAATTCTATTGAGATGCGAGGTGCGCTAGATTGTTTGTTTTATTAATGTTGATGGAATTGATGACCATCACTGTTTAAACTTTCTTTTCATAATGTATATAATATTAATCCTTATTCAAACATGCCATCTTTTAATTTATTTTGGTGATTTCTCTCCCAAAAGTTTTTAAGTAGCTGTATATAATGCTGTCTAAATCATTCAATCATATAAAAAGCAGATTTCCTGGGGAAAAAAATCAAAATAGATATAGTTTCTATAGATCTAAGTGTTCATTCTCCTTATCTTTGGTATCCATCATTAGAGGAGAAAAAAACTTTCATAATTTGACACAAGACAAAGTGTCAAAACTACTGGTGCCAGCAATGGCTAATTGTGTGTAGATTTTAATTGAAAAAAACATAGATTTCCTTGGGGGAATTGTGGGACCATTTGACCACACATGTAGGTCAATGAAGTTAATTTATCATAACTTGTGTGGATAAGTCTGACAGAATAAATCTATAACCTGGGAAAAATTATATACTTACTGTAGCCTTCATCACAAAATGTAAGATGTCTGACGTTTCTGGTAGGGAGCAATTTCCATTCTTTATCATTAGATTACACCTATAAACCTAAGCAGTAATATAAAGCTTTAGTGGTCAATGATGAAAGCATTATTGATTGTCAAATAGAAAAAAAGTTAATGCCTAAAACTTCTGGTACGAAACAAAGGACAAACAATGTGAAGAATTTATATTTCAAAAAGCAATGAATTATTGTGTTTACACTTGTTTAGTAAAACTATGTCCACTCAGTTTTCTTATAATATAGCTTGTGGGCCTTGACCTGTTTGTTTTGATTAGTACTGCTGTATATACAGGGTAGTTTAACATTGGACTGTATGTCAAAAAAATGACATATAAACCTTCTCAGAAACAGCTAAACTGATTGGTTGTTATTTAATGTTATTACATATATGAATGAGAAGTATTTCAGCTATTTTTATGATTAGAGTGTATTGTGTATGTAAATAGGTAGTGCAGTGTTGGGCCTATGAATGGATGGTTCAATTATTACAATGAAAAGGGGAGATAATTTTGTCTTTAGATGAACTAATAAAAACTCTTAATAAACTGCTGCAACAAGCATGCATCATTTATGTCCAATCAGATTTTTGGTTTTTGTAAATTTAATTCCTCCCAAACAACCATTGAATGCCCCTTTTGAAGGGGTTGTATGTATACCACAGTGGAGAAACTATGTCTTATTTCTATACCTTGGGATTCCCGCAGGGGCTAAACAAATGAACCCAAGCTGTACATGAATTTTATCACTGGATGGCCCATTAAAAGGTTTGTACTTTCTGTATCATTTTAAAAGTTTGAAAAAGAAAGATGACCACTACTGCTGGACATAGTGTAACATTGGGTCATAGGGAAGAAATGTTAAAAAATCTTCTCAAAAACTGATGAAGCTTAAAGTGGTAATATTTTGTTTTCATCTTATAATCAGTCAGTTCATAACACTGATAAGCAATGCAGGCAGAGATGAGGCTCTAATCATTTACTATTTTGCTCCTACGAAACCTTGGTTCTTCAGTTCTGTAATTGAAGAGGAGAAAAAAAACAGGAGTGCATCGAAATACCATGACTATTTAACCTAACACTATAAAAAAAAAATTGGCTTGAGCTCAAATTAAATGCCAAGCAATTATTGGTATTCAGAATTATAGTATGGAAGCAGTTGAAATGTATATATGATGTTTGACATTTTGAGAAGTCCTGTGGTAGATTATTTGGAATTGTTTACAGAAAGGCAGAACATTCATCTGTATGGACCAATTATATTCTGATGGGGAGGAAATCCCAGTAATGGAGCTAATTTGTCAAGCTGCCATTTTAGCCTCCATAATGATGTGTAGAGTTTAGACAAAAATCCACTTTAAAAATACATAGATGTAGTTTTGATGGGGAACAGAACTGAAGAAATTTGTAAAAAAAATAAATAATTGAGTAATTACTACTGTTATAGCATGATTGATTACTTATTAAAAAAAATCACCATCAATGTGCATCATGAATCAAATGGATTTTAATAAATATAATCTGATTCGTGACACGTGGCAAAAATGCTCTATGACATAGAGAGCAACTATTCAAAATGCAAAGTGACATGCACTTTGCTTTTGACAATGAGAAAGCGATGTCACTCTTCACAAGGTAACTGCTTGACCAAATCGCTCAGTAAATATTTTTAGAAAAAATTGTGACAGTGAGCTGAAAAGTCTAGTCACTGAGAAAACTATGGAAAGTCTCAATATGGACAGTCTGGAATTTAAATCACATTTTTTTCACACTGCTCACCAATAACTCACACATTTTATAATAGTTTTTCTATGATAGCTTCTTAGTGTACAACACATGGCCTTATCTAACTATATCTCTGTTGTATCTTCAATATTTTTGAAGAAAGAAAAACGTTCATTGACAATGTAGAGTTCCATTGCTTTCTGCAACTGAACTAAAGATAAAAATGATAAAGACGGGAGAATGTCATCTAAAGGTGGAGACCCTCATCTAATTCCAAGTTCTTGTGTCATTGCATATACAGTGAAACCTGCCTATGCGGTCACCTCTATTAAGCAGCCACCTGTTTTAAAAGGTCATCTTTTTCTTGTCCTGTCATAGAAACTTTCATATGAATTGAACCTCTTTTAAGAGGTCACCTGTCTTATAAGGCCACTTTTTCTTTGTTCCACGGGTGACCTCTTAACACAGGTTTGACTGTATTTGTATCCTGTCATGAACAGAACTGGGAGCAGGAGACTACTAATGCTTGGTGTTGTACTTGTAAAACTTGAATGACTTGGTTTGGTTTATGGTGCTTAACACCACTTTCAACAATATTTCAGTTAATATCGTGGCAGTCAGTTTTATTGATGGAGGCAACCGGAGTACCCGGAGAAAATCATTGACCTGTCGCAAGTCACTGACAAACTTTATCACATAATGTTGTATCTAGTACACCTTACCATGAAAGGGGATTCAAACTCACAACTTTACTGGTGATAGACACTGATTGCACAGGTAGTTGTAAATCCAACTACCATACGATCACTACCATGACAGCCCCCGTTGTACTTGTAAAAGTTTAATGGCAATCAATATTTAATTTGACTGATCTGTTATAAATACAAAAAAGTAGGTAATGAATGTAAGATACAAAACAATCCAGTGAGACAAAAACATATTAGGCAATATTAAGAAAAATTTCTTTTTTTCTGATACCTTCTTTAAAAATTCTTATACCTTAATTTTCTCTAAATATTTGATTCTTGTACCTTTGTACCTTGGGAATTCTTTTTTTGTACGGTATTCCAAATTTTCAAAAATCACAGGGTTTGAAAAATGTTTTAATAAATATGGATTAGTACACATTAATAAAGATTACTTGGAGATATTTTTTTGGCTCCAGCTGTTTTGGTTAGGTATAAAATATGTCTTTCTTGCTCTGTATTCCTCCATTATCACTGTTTCTATATGATTGTATGTCTATTTTATAAATGTCTTTTTCCTTTGCCCCGACAGAACCGATATATCAAATCAAAATTGGTAGAATTCGAGTCTGACAGATTTAAATCATCTTACGTATAGTTTGTACACACTTGCAGTTACGACATACCAACATGTTCTAGACATTTGTAACTGTCAAGATTGCAATATGTTCTGTACAGAATTAGTTTTTTCCCATTATTATATAACTGGAAATAAAGAAATATACAGAAACCTCTGACTTTATAGGCACCAGCAGATTTGTGCAATATTTTAATTAATTTTTTTTAATATAATGAATTAAATTTCTTTGCATAAAAAATGATGATCACAAAGAAAAGATTTAATAAAAGATTTACAGTTCTAAAATAATGTAATTATTTTTAAAGCTAAGGTTCTCCTCCCTCAGGCATAAGTGACCTTAGCTGATTTTGGTTATCCTGTTTAGGCCCTTTGGTTTTATTGCTTCCAAAACTTTAAATTATTTGGCTTTCCATTCTTTTGATTTTGAGCGTACTTGATGAAGTTTATTCCAGAATTGCATTTGATATATACGCTTTTATTAATGCTAGAATTGTAGAATCTGCTTTAATAAAAGAAGAGTTCCAATATTTTAGAGAAAAATCATTAGACTGTGGGAAGACTTACATGTACACTTATTTCTAAGAGTCTCCAATTATGTAATCTTTTGTAATTTTTCTTTCCTGTAGAAACTAATTAATAATTATTTTGGACCACTTTCTATAAGTTAATCTAAAATTAATTAATGTCATGTCCAGAAATATAACATTAATTTAACATTAATTAAAGGACAGATTATCTTTATAATGTAGAAAGCTTTTGGTGAAGATGTCACTCCATTGTTGTAGTCTTAAGTCTCCCAATATTTCTTTTTGAGAATGAATTATAACACATGTTCTTTCAGTTGTAACATGGTAAATGCATGTTGACATGGGATCCATTAAATCTAATAACAGTTGCTGCTATACATGTAATTAATGTCAGTCCATTTGTCACCATGATCTCTTTTTGTTCTTTGGTCAAACTTTTGTTTTTTTTCTGTAGAAATATCTCTTTTTTTAATGTTTTTTTTGTCTGTATCTCACAAGCCTATATTCCATATCAACACCTTGTTTTGGAATGCAAATGATAGAGTTGTTATATTCTGACTACCTGCGGTAAGATGATTTTCTATAGAGGGTGCAGTTATCATTGAGTTACCCCTTTTTGATGTTTTCTTGTTCTCTTCTTTTGTCTGTATCTCACAAGCCTGTTTTCCACATCACCACCTCATACTGTAACCTTAATAATCCAGTCATTATATTTCAATTCCCTAGGATCGTAAGACGAATGTCAATAGAGGATGCTCTTATCATTTTAGTTACCTCTTTTTGAAGGTTGTTTTTTTCTCTTCTTTTGTCTGTATATCACAGGCCTATTTTCAGTCTAAGGATATCTTTTTTGGTAGGGTTTGTTCTCTTCTTTTGTCTGTATATCACAGGCCTATTTTCAGTCTAAGGATATCTTTTTTGGTAGGGTTTGTTCTCTTCTTTTGTCTGTATATCACAGGCCTATTTTCAGTCTAAGGATATCTTTTTTGGTAGGGTTTGTTCTCTTCTTTTACCAGTAAAGCCATTTTTTTTCTGTACCAAAATTACTTTTTTTTGGTATTTTGTTCTCTTTAAAAATTGTCTGTGCCTCACAATCTTTAATTGGGCTTATTATAAGTTGAGTAAATAAATCTGGAAAAGACCGAAAAATGAATATCATATGTCTATATTTGGAACTTGTATTTCCTTGAGTATAAAATCAATCTGTGTAAATAAATGTAAAAGATATGGTAAATTAATGGCTAGATAAATACTTTGAAGGCAGATAAGATTGATAAAACTAACTTCACACTTTATAAACTTTGATATGGTAAATAAATTTCATGTTGATTCTCTGCCATATGTCTTACTGTCACCCCCATCAAGCATGAAATTATTTTTATTGGCATCAAAAATACTCAGGATGATTTTTTAATTACAATTTCTTATATACATTCTATAAATTACTTATTAATGAGATTAAATGTCTTCCTTGTGGACAAACTCATTTTGTTTACGGTAAATCTCTTTTTTTTTCTATCCACAAAGGGGAAGGAACCCACACATGAAAAGAAGAAGAAAAATGATGCTAAATTTGTGATGTCAATGACTTCAAATTTCTATGCTAATTTCCTTTTTGACTTTGATGAAGTGTTCATTAGAATTTTGGTTTGATGAAGTGTTCATCAGAATTTTGATATGTATATAATGCCAGTATTTCTAGGCTTGTGGAAGTCACACATCCAAGAAAGAAAAAAAACTAATAAAAAAAAAACCAAGATGACAAGAGTATTACAAGATAAAATAAAACAACTGTTGATAATAAATTGGATTAGAATATGACTATAAATTATAGTATAAAAAACGTAAAGTATTAAATAAATCAAAAAAGACTTTTGTACAAATGACCTGACATATTTACCAATTATCTCATTATTAAGGAACAAATGAGGTGGGAAAAAAAACGGGTCATAAATTTTTTGCTCATCTCAAGTTTTTATTTTACCTGTTCTTAATATACAAATTTGAATAGTATAGAGGGGTCCTATGGTACCGTGGTAGTTAAATAAAAAAAAATTGGTTGAAATAGCACGTTAATACACAGTATCATAGAATCTGTGGTACCATAGGGTCGAAGTACAATGGTTATTTAGATATAACAAACAGGAACCCAAGCTAATATTTGATACTTATTACAACAGTGAAAGCTGTCTAAACTGAACCTCATTGAGTGTTGAATAGACAGATGTTCTGTTAATTTAGGTTAAATGAACAGCGATTCTCTACAGTAAGTAGGATTTTCTTTAAAGTTTGGTGTCTGCAAGATTCTATTTTATTCAGGGTTTCGGTCTAGACAGGTTTCACTGTATATTATATAGATACATTCGAACCTTGATCTTTTACTTTCACTTTGAAATAGCTGATTACATTATATGCTAGCTATCTGGGTTAAATTAAGCTAAAAATTACAAAGAAAAGATGAAATTTTCAGTTTGATTTATCCAAGGAAACAACTTCTTTGATTTATAGATGACGAAAATATAACCATTTACCAGTAATCTTTTTATTTAATCCTATGTAGAATCCAGGCATGGAAGTAATTTAGTTACTAACAGATAAATTATTTCATTTGTCCAAACACCTAGCTTTCAGATTATATATCATTTCTAGCTTTTCCCCATGGCTTTTGACAATCTAGGAAGCATAAAACATGAAAATAATCCAATAAATCAAAGACCTTTATTCCTAGGTCTTACACCAAATGCTGACAGATTCCTACAACTGACCTAAAAAAAAAGTCTGAGCTCTATCAGAGACTTTGCCACCTATATTTTTACAATAATTCATCACACCATTAAGTTTTGACAGAATGTCTCAGTGAAGAAGACATTTTTCACAGTATGAGAAGATGTACTGTCACAACAAGTCATTCTGAACAGTCAACATGTACATTGTGTGGAAAAGATATATGTCTTCTTTCAACATGAACAATATTGAATACAAATATTATTAACGTATTGTTTGTTAATCCCCAGCTTTCTGTTTCACGAGGACTGATATTGTGATGTTAAAAAAAACATGGCTTGATCTTAAAATAAATGAATTGAAAAATCTAGCAAAAAATATTATTAAGGTATTGTTGTATTATTAATCCTCTGATTTTTCTGTTTCACAAGGACTGATATATGGTAGAAATGATAAAAAACATGGCTTGATCTTAAAATAAATTAATTGAAAAATCTTAAGCAATATTGAATACAAATATTATTAGCGTATTGTTAATCCTTAGCTTTTTCTGTTTCACGAGAACTGATATAGTAATGATAAAAAACAACATTGCTTGATCTAAAAATAAATGAATTGAAAAATCTTACAAATGAAAATTCAATATTTCAAACAAAACCATTATAGGCTTAATGATTTACTGTAAGTGTTTTCTTTACTGTAAGTGTTTTCGAACAGGAAATGACATCATTGGTGAACTTGTTCAATTCCTAACTTGATTGTTTTATCACACATTCCTATTGTACTGTTTTATAGTCAATTTATAGAGCTAATTGTGACATTACAATCCATATACCCCTATATCCACTGTTTTATTATATAATGGTAACACTTTCTCACTAAATAATGACTTGATGGATATAGATTTTCCAATTTTATTTCTTGATTATTGGGAGTTGATGACGGAAGGATTTCAGATAAAATAGTTCGTAACATAAAACAGAACAACAAAATATGTAGTCAGTTGTAGTTAATATACAAAACATGTCTATATTCTTTTGACAAGTTAGATTTTGACTAGGCTAACATTGTCCAGACATTCATCATATGCCTTGATTGTTTCCCCAATATATTACAATCCATTCATAAAATATCTAATTGAAAACTGTTTATTGGACAAAATAAGTTACTGGTATCTGTTTTGGCAGACAAGGCAATTCAAGCA
Source organism: Bathymodiolus brooksi (assembly GCA_963680875.1). NCBI lineage: Eukaryota > Metazoa > Mollusca > Bivalvia > Mytilida > Modiolidae > Bathymodiolus > Bathymodiolus brooksi. The sequence continues at coordinate 69,445,810 of OY804576.1, read as the reverse complement.
TATGCATACACAGTTAATTTTGATTAGATTTTGGTATTAATACTTTCAGGTGTGCAGGGATTTTGTTAGGTTTTTTTAAACACTTCTAAAATTTAAAAAAGTTAAACTTGACTAAAGTCACTAACAGCCATTATTTAAAAGCACAAAAGGTGATTTAGAATGCTCAAGTCAGAGGAGAGATGTCATGTTAAAGGGGTGGTCAGTTTATAATGCAATAATGGTATTAAAACAGAAACAAAAATAAAGCATGAAGATTTCCCACAAAGTCAAAACTGAGACTAAGTATTCTGAAATGGTAAGCATTTCCTGTTTCATATTTTGCACCCATCATGAAGTTGAAACTTCCAAAAATGCTAGGGCCATAGAGATTTAAAAACATGTCTGAAGCAAAGCAGAAACATTCTATTTAGAATATTCACTGAATAAAATACACTGCTGTTGTGTGTCAGTGGTGACAAAAGTTGTATGATACAACACCCTAACATTGATTTACACATAATGGGATATGAATGATATTGACATGTAATTAATGAACATACAATGACTGACAAGATGATAAATAACATTCAATGGTAAGCTAATGGCATGTAATGAGAAAGTAATGACAACTTATGGCAAACCAATGACAGATATGTACAAAAAATGACAATGTATTACAAAGTCATAACATTTAATGACAAGAAATGTGTGAAGACAATGATAAAGTAATGACAACCAATGACAGATATGTGAAACAATGACAATGTAATACAAAGTCATAACATTTAATGACAAGTAATGTTTGAACACAATGTTAAAGTAATGACAATCAGTGCCAACTAATTGCAGATCTGTGAAAATGATGACAAAGTAATTAAAAACTATGACATATTGTGACAATAAATGATTTACAATTTACCAAAGTAATGACAACTAATGACACCCCATTTACAAAGTAATGGTATGACACAATTAAATGATTTTTTTTATTGAAAAGTAATGGCATTATGTAATATCTTTTGTATCAAAACACAGTGATAACAATTTAGATGACATTATAAGCTTGTTACAAAACAAAACAAAAAGTAATGATCTCTACACAAAAACAATTGATAAAGCAATTACAACATAATGGTCCTGTGTATTTCATGTAAATGACATACCATGAAATATATTTTTTCCATTTTAGTGTATTCAATTTTGGAAAGAAAGAGAATTTAGCATTCAGTTTTAGTTTGGAAAACATGAAAATTGTTCAAAGTACAGTAACCTATTAAAAACAGTTGAGAATGAGTTCATATTTCATATTTTTGTAAAGAATTATATTATTAATTTTGATTAATATATTCTGCCTTTTGGTCTAGAAAACTGATCTTTCTTCTAATGCCTTTAAATATGAATGTTAATCATTTTTGACAGTGAATTATTATCTTTTAGTTTTTGTGCTTTGAAATAAATTGTTTTACCTTGGAAAATGATACTAACAATTAAGTAGAAACTATTGAAGAATTGATGGAGAGTATTTTTTAAATTTTGATTTATTTGACATAATTTGGATCTATAAATGTAATTTTTTGTAATCTTCTGTTTCGCTGACATTCATACTGGCTAACAATCTATTGATGAATTGTTCAAGTCTTAATATACCATTTCACTAAATTTCCCTATTTATAGTAGAATATCAATAAAACCATGATCTATCTTTCGGTAACATGATATTTTGGTAAAAGGAAAAAAATAACTGTTGATGCATGATTTTGGCTCCTGATATTGGCTTCTATAATATCTTAGACAAATTTAATTAATGGCCAGGAAATGTTTAGGTTGAAATTTCATTTAAGCAATGTTTAAAAGTAATTACCAGGAATTGCAAATCTAGCGTTTCATTTTTCTTCCTGTCATAACAAGATCAACAGCACATTTTAAGTTTATTTTACCATGATAAGAAAAAAAATATAATTGATTAATTCCATCACAACACCTTATTTTTTTTAGTTTTGTTGTTTATGTATCATTTTCCAGTAATAATCATTTTCAGGTGTATTTGAAGCCGTGTATTTATGTTATATGCTAATGTCAAAACATGAAACAATTTTAACGAGAAGAACAAAATCCATTATCATTAGAAAACTTCTGTTTAAACATATATCGTGAGATGTCTCTAATAGCAACTTGTACCAAGTGTTGAAGAAATAATCGTTTGATCAAAAGTATATTTGAAATTAAAAAATAATAATATTAAGGCCAACTTTTAATAAATAATAGTTTGCCTCAAATATCTGACAAAAAGCTTACTAGTATTTAAATGTCAAAATTAGTCCAAAAAAAAATTAAAAAAAATTAAAATTTAGAAAACAAACTTTTTTAGTATGATCAGTTGGATTGCAACCAATGAAAAAAAAAGTGATCATGTATGGCCTCATCAGTGTTAGTATTCTTGAGGGTTTAGGAGGTATATTTCTTTTATTAGTTTGGGAGATTTGTGTTTTTCTCTTCACTTGTATTCTGTGGATATGTAGAATTTTCCCACACAAGTAGAATATATATACAGTACTGGTATATTACAACCTTCTCAGGATGTGGCCTCTTTTTCCCCAGACACCAAACAATATTCATCCTTTCAAAAGATTTATGAAAGCTTCAAGATCTTGTGAGCCATTAGTTGTATATCATACTAGTATCTTAAAAAAAAGAGTGTAGAGGGCTCTGCCATTTATTTTGATTTGCTTAGCTAGTCTGTATTAATTGGTCCAAAATCACTGAGGATATGTATGTAGGCCATTTGTCCCTTGGACATAATTTTAACAAAATTGAGAAAACATATATCCCCATATTTGATGGTATAACTAATCTGCATTGATCCAAAATCACTCAGGACATGTAGGCTAAACATTTTGTCATTTGAATGCAATTTTAATAAAATTGAGAAAACATATCTCACCATTTTTTATGGTCTAACTAGTCTGCATTGAGGACATGTAGGCAATTTGTCCTTTGGATAATATGAAAATTTGAGAAAATTTATTTTCCCCATTTTATATGGATGTTTACATATAATAATAAGACATATGTGTTTATCTGTTAACTGTCCATGGACAATATGGTAGTTAAAAACCTATTATAGAGGCTTGCTTTTAAGAATAGCTGTTAGAGGTCTGCTTTTAAGAATAGCTGTTATCACTTGCACCTAGCAACCAGTAAGTTTTTTCCCAGTTTAAAAGATATAAAATCTCAATATCTAATATTAATGCATGTTAAATATTATGTAAATGACTGGCCAGAATCCTTCAAGTTTTTTTCCTGTTTGTTTAATGTCATGACACCAGATTGCAATTGGCAAGAAATGAAGGACGATATGATACATACGAGTCAGCTACTTGAGCTTGAGACCATATTGGCTATCTCCCATATGAAACACTGTGGGTGGCATTATGGTATGGGAAACATATTTCATTTATTTGAATACAAATATACCACAGAAATTTACAATACATATCACTTTTCTTGTACAATGTATTTAATATGGAGACATAGACTCGCTACAAGTTCCTTTTTTATTAATAATTCCTTAAAAATGCTGCTATAAAAGTCCAAATCTTGACTTGATGACTGGTATTTACTAACAAGAAGAGTTTGAAGATACCAAAGAGGTAATCAGAATTTGTAAATCGAAGAAGGACAGACAACACAATGGCCAAAAGAAAAAGGACAAAACGACAAACAGTGATCTACAAAACATACACATCAAACTAAAGATCGAGTAATAAGAACACCACTAAAAACCGTGGGGTGAACTCAGGTGCTCTGGAAGTGTAAGCAACATGTCTTTACTGATTACTTGTGAATAGTCAATATAAGTGGTCAGACAAAATTTAAAATGTCATAGAAAAAATATATAAAGGGGTTATTAATAAGAAAGGAACTAATAGCACGTCTAATGGAAACATTTAAGTGGAATCAAGATCTTTTGTTTCTTTTATTGTAGAATGTTTAACACAGACAGAATAAAGATAGTAGACGGTGGAAGTAAGGCTAGAATAAGTAATATTAATGCTGAAGATAATGGTATATACTCTTGTCGAGCAGAGAATGTAGCTGGCGCCATTGACAGTACAGTGGATTTCCTGCTGAATAAACCAGGTATAAATCTGTTAGCCAGAAATCAGGGATGGCTGACCTAGCTATATTGGCTAGTCTAATTATATAGTTAGTTAAGAGTTGTAGATGATACCAAAAGAAACGGGGCCTTCGTGGCCGGGACATATGGTAGTTGGATTTTCAACTGCCTTTACAATCAGTGACTATCAGTGTACTCGATTCAACATATATGATAAAATTTGTCAGTGACTTGCGGCAGGTCGGTGGTTTTCTCCGGGTACTCTGGTTTCCTCCACCAATAACACTGACTGCCACAGTAATATTGAAATATTATTGAAAGTGGCATAATACACCAAAACCCTAACCCCCACCCACCCAAAAAAACAAAAACAACAATAAAAAACAAAAAAGCATACAAGATTTAACTTGATAACTACTAGGATGTTTTTTGGATGAAATAGCCATAGGCCATGTGAGGATTTGACTTCGGCTGATGTCTGTCGTTATTAACTCTTCATATGCTAATTATCTCCCCTTTTTCTGCTCTCCACTTGGCAAAATCATGTAAACTTGGCCAGGATGGTTCTTGAGTAGTACCATTTCAAAATTATATTGTACAGCCAACCCCAACCTCCATCCAAGATGGCCACCACTATGAAAAGTTTACATTTACTTAAAAGGCTAAAATGTCTACAATTTAAGGTGGATTGAGTTGAAATTTTAACTGTTGCTGCATAATGAATTGGTTGCCTTATTAACTATAAAATTTGTAAGTTTGCTGTTTTTGTGGATTATACAAATGATGTCTGTTTTGACAAAAAATTATTTAAACAGCTCTTCTCCTTTGAAATCACAGGGCCTAAATTAAACCAAACAGGCTACCTTTCAAAAATATATATGACAACCTCTCCCTCCATCTAAGATGGCCACAGATACTATAAAAATTAATATTTCTTAGAAATGGCTCGTGTTGATTTTCTTTTTCAGTTCTTGATAGTTTTTTCACTTGTTTTTATTCTGTAACTTGAGTTACCTTTGACTAATTGCATTAAAATGTGCAGAAAATATGACTACCTGTAATTATGAAATAATTGACAAGTTTGTTTTTGATGATTTCCACTGTGTAGTTCATAAGCTGTACTTAGAAAATGATGGGTTTTTTATACTTTTTTTACCAATTAATTGAGTGTCTTCAAATATGTTGTTCGTGAACTAAGGTTTTGGGTTTTTGAAAATTGACATTTTCCTTTAGTGTTTCCAATCAATAAATTGAATATTTGTAATATTGATCTTAGTTGAAATTTTCTGTAATAAGATGTAAAATGTTGAAGAAATATGTGTACCCTTTCTACAGTTGTATTTAACATACATATTCTCCTTCAGGGGATTACAATATTTCTCCATTCGAGATTGTTATTTTTTTTTATCAAGATTGGAGAAATAGTAGAGAGTGGTAGCTGTAGTAGAATCTGTTCTTCCTATGACTGAAACGTCCAAAAAATGTTTAAAGGCAGGAATTTTGATGCAGAATATTAATTACTGTGGTTGAAAATATGAAAATTTAACCAACTGGTGAAACAAGTGTGGAATAGGAGAATTTTTTTTCTCTCTCTTCCCACATGTAATTAAGTTGATGTGAAGATATATTTAGTAAATAGTAAACATTACGTCTTCTTTAATAGATTTTACTGGATTTCCGGTAATTGCTCATTTTTATTATACATGGCATAAAAATCTACAAATATTTTCATTTTTTTTTTTAAATTTCAATTCAAAACATAAGTACTACAGTCTGTTTTACATAATCTTTGTACCCTACACATAGTCAAGATTTACATAACTGGCAACATCATGTTCACATTAAACAATTAGAATTAAATAGCTTATAATTGCTTCAATTAGTAGGAAAAAGAACTTAATGCATTTAGAGACACCATCTCCAAATTTTGAGTACCTTAAATTTGTATATTATTTATTGTAAGAAATGTTCGTCTTGTGAGGAAATAGCAAGAGTCTGTTTTTTTTCTTCTGTTCTTTCATGAGAGTCTCTCAGACTCTTGTTACAACATGATGTTGGGAAATAGCAAGAATCTAATTTTTCCTGTTATTCTATGAGAATCTCGCTACCACGTGTTCATCTATGAAAATTACGTAACTTTGTCAATTGTTGAATAATTTTCTAATTAAAGACGGATTCATATTTAGGTAATAGCAAATATTCATTTGGTCTTCCTTAGTAGATCAAATAGAAAACTTTTACTTTCGTGTTTGTTGTCCGTAAAATGTTTTGCAAAATTTCGTATCAAACAGCACAAAATGATTGTTATAGCTCTTGTAAATACACATTATACTGTAGTGGAACTTGTTGTAATTAATAGTAGTCTTATTTTAATGGCAGATTCACTTGGATACAAAAATAAACTTATATTCATTAATTGCCGAATTTAGTGCTTAGATTTTTTTGATGGCATTGCATCTTAAAAGTTATATGAATATCATACACTTGTCTTTTAATGTTTTAAGATGTTATAATTAAATGAAATATTTTATGCACAATGAGCTGTGGGTATTTGTTTTAACTTTAAACTAGCTGAAAGTGTTGTTAATTTATGGAGTTGTATGCTTTATTTTGATATGAAGTGTTTCGATAATCAAAATCATATTTTTATTGGATAATTATTCCAAAGAAGAAAGAAAGCAGTAAATTTTAGTGCAATTATATGGAATGTCAGCAAGGGCAGAAAAGAGGCCCATTTACCATGTTGAAGTAAAGTTATATAATATATGTGTCAATGAAGACCCCCTTGAGGTGTACAGTTAGGTATCATGGGAGTTCACTAATGGTCCACAAAAGATATTTTTAGAAAGGATAGCATGTCACCTTTTGAACATTAATCAACATTATAGTGCAGGGTTTTGTGATTTTGTAGAACCCTTGATATCATATGTACCCAGTACAGTAGTCCCCCCTCTTATAAGGCCCTTCTTACCATAGGTCACCCCTCTTATTAATCAGACCAGATATTTCAGATTTACTGAGATAGTCAATTACTACTAAATGTTCCCCCTCAAGAGAGGCCACCCCTCTTATAAGACTACTACTAAATGTTCCCCCTCAAGAGAGGCCACCCCTCTTATAAGACCACTACTAAATGTTCCCCCTCAAGAGAGGTCACCCCTCTTGTAAGACCACTACTAAATGTTCCCCCTCAAGAGAGGTCACCTCTCTTATAAGACCACTACTAAATGTTCCCCCTCAAGAGAGGTCACCCCTCTTATAAGACCACTACTAAATGTTCCCCCTCAAGAGAGGCCACCCCTCTTATAAGACCACTACTAAATGTTCCCCCTCAAGAGAGGTCACCCCTCTTATAAGACCACTACTAAATGTTCCCCCTCAAGAGAGGCCACCCCTCTTATAAGACCACTACTAAATGTTCCCCCTCAAGAGAGGTCACCTCTCTTATAAGACCACTACTAAATGTTCCCCCCTCAAGAGAGGTCACCCCTCTTATAAGACCACTACTAAATGTTCCCCCTCAAGAGAGGTCACCTCTCTTATAAGACCACTACTAAATGTTCCCCCTCAAGAGAGACCACCCCTCTTATAAGACCACTACTAAATGTTCCCCCTCAAGAGAGGTCACCCCTCTTATAAGACCACTACTAAATGTTCCCCCTCAAGAGAGGCCACCCCTCTTATAAGACCACTACTAAATGTTCCCTCTCAAGAGAGGTCACCTCTCTTATAAGACCACTACTAAATGTTCCCCCTCAAGAGAGGCCACCCCTCTTACAAGACCACTACTAAATGTTCCCCCTCAAGAGAGGCCACCCCTCTTATAAGACGACTACTAAATGTTCCCCCTCAAGAGAGGTCACCCCTCTTATAAGACCACTACTAAATGTTCCCCCTCAAGAGAGGTCACCCCTCTTATAAGACGACTACTAAATGTTCCCCCTCAAGAGAGGTCACCCCTCTTATAAGACCACTACTAAATGTTCCCCCTCAAGAGAGGTCACCCCTCTTATAAGACCACTACTAAATGTTCCCCCTCAAGAGAGGTCACCCCTCTTATAAGACCACTACTAAATGTTCCCCCTCAAGAGAGGTCACCCCTCTTATAAGACCAATTTTTTTTCTGTGAATCTGTCAATTGTTTCTTGACATTAGTAGTCAAAGACATTTAGTTGTAAGGATAAAGTTTTGACTTTCAGTACTACATGAGTTACTCAGATTAAGTATCTACTTTTATATTGTTTTGTGTGTCTTAATGCTTGATAGTTATGTAATCTGCCTTCATTACTTCAAAGCTGTAATAAAACTGGTTTTTTTAATGGGTACAGTTGTTATGGTGTTGTATTTTATTCCCAGAATTTAGCATTGAAACAAAGAACAAAGAATTAGCATTAGCTACTAAGACTTTGTTTTGTTGAGATTTTGTGATTAAAAGCAGGTTTGGTAAAGTGGTTTGTCTTTGGTTATTAAGTCTAGCTTTTTAAGATCTTGGTTTTTCTATTACTGTTTATGGATGGAGGTATCTTTGTATTGTCAAGCGAAGAAGGTGTAAGAGTATTTAATTTTGTAACAAAGATGCCGTAGTGAAGATCAGTCTTTTTAACGAGCTCTTTACTTATTGCAATCTAGAAATCAAACACAATTTTCTTATTGTGGAGTTCTTCAATGAGTTTTATTGCGAGAACCTAATAATACTAAGAAATTGTATCACATTTGTTGTGACTTATAGTGTCTCTGCCGTTTTTCATCCTAATTGCACAGTTTGTCTTATAAATGGTATAGGATGTGGTAATTATTTTTTTTTTACATTAAATGCACATGGACTAAAAAGAGATCTAAAAAGATCAAATAAATTTTTCTCAAGATAGGGCAATGAAACAATGCTACATAATACACAACCATTGTGAATAAAATATCTTTTAATACAAAATGATTAATACATCTAAAGCTTCAAAGAGGTTAAATCAAAGGTCTTGGTTTCATAGCTGTTTTACATCAGTCTTTTTGGTTCTTTGTAGCACCTGGAACACCACATCTGATAGAGGCCAAATTCACAAGATCGTTGCTGGTTATGAAGAACGATCCTGCATGGTTAGACTGTCCGTTTGTAGCTGCTTACAGAATTGACTGGTTTTCTACACATGAAAAAATTACGAATAATTCAAGGTATAAAACAAAGCTGTACAAAAAGTAGCCTGGTTGTATGATTGTAAATTCTCTACTTTCATGAATTTTTGTATTCATTTATTTTTGAGTAAGTGGGTGAATTTTGACTTATTCAAATTTATTGCAATTATTGCATTTACCTACTTCGGTACTTGCTTTCTATTCTGCCACAATTTGAAATACCAACCCAACTATAGTTCATGTACTATTCTGTGCATGAAGTTGCATAGATAGACAAACAGATCTTTCTAAAGCATTGTCTGTATGTATTTTTAATTTGAGACAACTTACCGATAATCAGGTGTAATAATAGTGTAACACTTTCTTTATTTTGGATAAAAACACAATTTAGTGGTATACTGGGTTATCTGTATGAAAGTTAAATTTTCTATTAGAAATAGATTTTACAGTATTTATCTTAAGAAAAAGCAATTTTTTTGGGCTGTTGGAAGTAATTTTAAGAGTTAAGAAAATTATATATTTATGATGCTTTCAGCAAAAGTGATAAAAGATATGGTTCAATTTCTTACTGTGAAGAAAAATTAAGAAAGATTATTATTTAAATGATTTTGTTTGTTAGGCATACAGTTTATCCCAATGGAACCCTGTATTTTCCACATGTTCGACCGGCAGATGAGGGTAGCTACAGATGTGAAGGTTTAGGAAACAGTAGAGACATCCCTGCACAGACGTTTACAGCAGAACTAACATTAACAAGTAAGCTGAAATCTGTTTTAACCCATTCTTCCATCTCTTGATAAAAAAGAATTATGGCTATCGTGACCTACTAAAATGTGTGGTTTTCTTTTATAGTAATTCCAAATTTTTTTTATATTATTGTGTAAAAATGATCACAGGAGCGTTTTCTTACATTAGGAGAAACACTAAAGTTGGATTACTAAATTATTCAAATAGATATATTAATTTTCAGTGAAATTAATTATTTCTACCATTAAAAATAATCTTAGAAAACTGATCATAAACAGTTTTTAATATATACAATGTGAGTGCCGATATGAATGTATTGTTGATAATATGATAATCACACACAAAAAAAACAATTAACTTGTTCTCGCTATGATATAGCTGAAAAATTGCTGAGTTGACGTTAACAACAATCACTCACTCACTCAAAAAAAAAAAAAAAATATGATTACATACCAACTTTTTTAATATAAATATTGTATAAAACAAAGAATTTTGATACTAATGAATAGCAATCATGTCTTTGCCATACATACCAAAAATAGAATTTGAATCCAACATATTTAATCAATGTTGTCTTTTCATAATTCATTTGAACCTTACAGAACTGTAATAATTTAATTTTAGAAGAATATTAAAGTGAACTGTTTTATTAAGATGCACCTGCCTATACACAGTACTTAACCTAAAAAAAAATTCCAGCAAAAAAATTAATCGTTACATTATAACGTCATATATAATTTTTAGCTCACCTTGCCAAAGGCAATGTGAGCTTTTGCCATCACTTGGCGTCCGTCGTCTGTCGTCCGTTAACTTTTCACATTTTAATCTTCTCCTCTGAAACTCCTCGGCCAAATGAACTGAAACTTGGTAGGAAGCATCTATGGAAGGTTCTCTATAAAGAGTGCTCATTTTGTCCCGATCCATTAACAAACATGGTCGCCACAGGCAATTCTTGTTTCTGATTGGCCAATTAAAAAAAATCTTCTCCTCTGAAACCGCTTGGTCAAATGAACCGAAACTTGGTAGGAAGCATCTATGGAAGGTCCTCTATAAAGATTGCTCATTTTGTCCCGATTGGTTAACAAACATGGCTGCCACAGGCAATTCTTGTTTCTGATTGGTTGATTTCTAAAAAAATCTTCTCCTCTGTTAAAAGAAAGATAACTCTTGCCATTATCTCCCTTAGAAATTAATCAATGCTGATATAGTGTAACATGTTTATTCTATACATTACAAGTAGGTATTCACATTTTAATATTCTTTTTAGCAAACCTTGCCAAAGACAATATGAGCTCTTTGCCATCACTTGGAGTCCGTCGTCTGTCATTCATTTACTTTTCACATTTTAATCTTCTCCTCTGAAAACCCTCAGCCAAATAAACTGAAACTTGGTCGGAAGCATCTATGGAAGGTCCTTTATAAAGAGTGCACATTTTGTTATGATCCATTACCAAACATGGCCGCCACAGGCAATTCTTGTTTCTGATTGGCCAATTTTTAAAAATCTTCTCCTCTGAAACCGCTTGGCCAAATGAACCGAAACTTGGTGAGAAGCATCTATGGAATGTCCTCTATGAAAATTGGTCATTTTGTCCCTATCAGTTAACAAATATGGCTACCACCGAAACTTGGTTGGAATCATCTATGGAATGTCCTCTCTGAAGATTGCTCATTTCGTCCCGATTGGTTAGCAATCATGGCTTCCACCGAAACTTGGTAGGAAGCATCTATAGAATGTCCTCTATGAAGATTGCTCATTTCGTCCCGATCAGTTAACAAACATGGCCACCACATGCAATTCTTGTTTCTGATTGGTCGATTTCTAAGAAATCTTCTCCTTTGAAACTGCTTAGCCAGATGAACTGAAACTTGGTAGGAAGCATCTACATGTATGGAAGGTTCTGTATTAAGTTTCTTCAAAGCAGAATGAAAGGTGAGCGACACAGGCTCAGCCCACTGAGCCTCTAGTTTTTATAGCATTTGTTTTGGGTTTTTTTACAGTTGAACCTTGTAATCTTAAACTCTGTTAATCGTTTTTTCGGATAGCTTAAAGTGGGAATTTGGTCTTTGGAAGCAAATAAACAAAAGGACCAAAACAGAATAACCAAAGTTGGCTGATAATAACATAGATATATTGTGTATCAAATTTAGTACTCACAGTGTGTTTCTGGAATAACCTTCATTAGGTACGCTCATAGTCAAAAGATTGGAACCGAATAATTTTAAAGAACATTCCCTTGCACTTCAACACAACACATTTTTTTTGTAGAAGCAATTTACTAAACCTAAATGAAATCAAAGTGGTGTTGCAAAGTCCTATAACATTTATCAATTTATTTCACTCAGTACTTTTCAGATCAAATATTTTTGGTTTATGCAACATTGCATTCATAATCCAAAATCTTGAATCTATCTACATGTAGTCCATCATGTAAATCGAACAAGAAACATTTCAGTTTGAGACTGAGGAGTGAGTGATTGTTGTTTAACGCCAACTCAGCAATTTTTCAGCCATATCATGGCGAGAACCAGTTATTTTTCAATGAGATGATGATGAGGCCCGCTTTGTGCTAGACCAACACGCTTAGTTGGATTTTCATAGTGCTAGCTCACTGAATCAACAGTCTGCGGATAGGCATGTCGCCCCACTCGGACACATTATCCTGATTCCGAGCCAAATATTCTTTGCTCTTTTTCCTTAATGCTGCGTTCTTAGCGAAGAAGCAACAGATACCAATTTTATAGTCTTTGGTTTGAGCCGATCGGGGCTCGAACCCACAATCTACCTCACAAGAGGTGACCATTACATTATTGATGTGGTTGAGACTGAGGTAACAATGCTGTAGGTATAATGGAAAGTATACTCACCTATAAATTTAAAAGGAGGAGGTGAAAAAAAAACCTGCAGATTTTGAAATGATTTGTAATATTGCATCTGGATTTAGAATAAGAAAGACAAATTACCAATTTTTATTCTCTGGCGTCTTACCGATTCATTTTCGTCTTTTGAGTCAAAGATGACTTTCTTTATCTAATAGAGGTATAATAAATCAAAAAGAAATATTATACAAAAAGATTGGAGAAGCATTAATGTTGGTTTTTAAAACAACACTAGAATAATGAGATAATGAAATGGAATCTTCACTTTTTGTTTATAAACTAGAAATAAAGGAGTTTTTCTATTTCTTTATTTGAAATAAATAATGCTAGAGATCAAAAGAACTTGATGTAATAAGACTCACCATTAGTAATTTTAAGATATGTTAAACATATTACCGATAGTTTTTTCTGTGTGAATTTACTGGAAAGAGGTTGGTTTAGTCAAGGGAAGAAAAAGAAATAAACTTTTCCGTTGATAATGCAATATGCCGAGTGTTGAAACTCCATCAATTTTTTTTATATCACGTTTGATTTAAAATTTAATCTTGGCTCTTACATTGAACTTTTTAAGTCACATCTTGAAATTTATTTTGTGTTTATACAAAACATTGACAGATTAATCCAAATCTGTGTTTAATAATTTTTCTATCTTCCATGATTAAAGTTTCGATATAAAAAATTTGTTTTTTCATCTGTAATCTACTAAATACTAAATATTGACACTTATTTCGTTTAGAGTCTTTATGTGAAGACCCACAAAAATATATTAACTGGAGAAATTTATTATGCACTGCAGGATAAATTTCAATTTATTTGACTGGAGAAATATTTGGATATGATATAGTGCTTGTGCTTGACTAAGTAATGCAAACCAGCCTGAAAAAGCACCCTTTTTTTTTTATTAAGGTGATACTTCAAAGTTTCCTTTGAAGAAACACCTGTAAGCTTAAATAGCCACAAGATCAAGCTATTAGTATTTGATAGCTGTTGTGCAACTGCAAATAAAGTATTCAGATTTCAAACAATTTTTCATTAAATGTGCAAAAAAAAAACTCAATTCTACTCTAATAAATCATAATTTCTAAGGTTAAATTTATCGATCTATCTTGAAAAGAAACCTCTACTAAAAGTTGTACCTTGAACTTGCAGCAATTAATTAATGACAAGATCTCACTTTAATATGCTATTATATCTTTCTAAAATGGCTATTTATCTTTGAATAATTACTTTCAAATGCACATGTATGCACTGTTGCACTATATAAAACGGAGATGAAATTTGCAAGATAGGCGATCGTCTTTTGTGAAAAAAGAAAAAGAGTCCTTATTGAAAGCATTTCACATAAATACATTTAGCTTTGATAAGCATGTGTTTTGTTAATGAATGTGCATGTCACATTAATCAGAGAGAAATAAAAGTATATAAATTAAAGAAAATTGAACAATTCTCGGAATTAAATTTTACATTCTTAAAAGCAGAGAATCTATTATTTATATACCTCTTTATACAACCCACATCATTTTATGTGATCATATTTATTTTATTTATAACTTTCACCTGTCATAATCCATCTCATCAGCTGATATGTTTATCTTATTTCCATTATATGACAAGATATCTGTCTTGTAAGATAATGTCATTCAAACTTTTGGCCTAAAAGTAATTAATTTTTCCATAAGTGTTTTGTAAAAGATTCTGCAAGAAGGTTTTGATATTATATGAAGGTAAAAGGGGAAAATAAATAGAGGGATTTTAACATTAAATTATGATAATGGGCTTTTTGTTTGATGGAAACTCACTTAAAAACCTAAAATCAGTGTTGAAATGGTTAGCGTGCCCACCTCGAGTGCGGTAGATCATAGGTTCGAGCCATGGTCATGTGAAATCAAAGACTGATATTGCTTCTATGCTAAGCATACAGCTTTAAGGAGTAATAGCAAAGATTTGTTGGCTCAGAATTAGGACAATGTGTCCGAGTGAGGTGACATGTCTACTTGTGGACTGTTGTTTCAGTGAGCTAGCACTATAAAAATCATACTAAGTGTTGTGGTCTAGTACAAAGCAGACATTATTATCATTTCATTGAGTGAGTAATTGTTGTTTAATGCCAACTCAGCCAATTTGTCAGCTATATCATGCCGAGAACAAGTTAATTTTCAAGGAGATGATTATGAGGTCCACTTTTAGTTGGATTTTTTTAGTGCTAGCTCTCTGAAACAATGAAACAACAGTCTGCAGATAGACATGTTGCCCCACTCTGACTCCGAGCCAAACAGTCTTTGCTCTTTCTCCTTAATGCTGCATGCTTAGCAGAGAAGCAACAAATACCAATTTTATAGTATTTGGATTAAACCCAGAATCTATCGCACTGAAGGAGAGCAGGACAACCAATACACCACAGATGTGGTTTCATTTCATTGAATGTAACTGTACTCGTAAATATTCTGTATACTGAACTAGTAGTTTTCTTATCAAAATATTAAATGTTCAATTGCAGTGATGTACATTTTGTTAATGTACCTTTTTTACCTCTGAAGCTGCTAAAATGTTTTTAAAAATATTTTCATGTAAAAATCAAACTAAAAGAGTTATTTTAAGAGCAATTTCAATACAAAAAAAAATCATTGTTAACATCTGGTTCAATAAGATGAATGGTAGTGCTGTGTTGATATTCTCAAATTACCATAACAATATTACATCGTGACAATGAAATAATTACAAGGTTTCCCCAAAATATCATTTGGTCTTAACAAACTAATTACATCATGGGGTTGACAATTAATTTTTTATTGTAAGAGAAAGACAGTACAGCTGAAGGTGATTCTTTGAACTCCCTAGGCAGCCATTTGAGAGTGTGGCTGATAGCAGCTAAGTCCTTAATGAACATTATTCTGAAGTCTGATATTTTTTTTTATGTAAAAAATTGTCTGTAAAGTACTCCTTACGGCCTAAAACTAAATACTGCTTGTTTGCTATTTTCCCAACCAAATCATCAAAACTACGCCTACTGAAAAAAAAATTCTGCACTTTTAACAAGAATTTTGTTTTTTTGTTTACTGAAACATGGTGTTTGAAATAAAATAAAAAATAATCCTATAAATCAGTGAACAGTAAGCATTTTTTGTGTTAAGTCTACATTGTGAGTTTAGGGTGAGTGAGTGATTATCGTTTAACGCCAAATGAACAATAATTCAGCTACATCATTGTGAGAACAAATTACATTGGATGAGATGATAATGATGTCCACGTTGTACTAGACCATCACATTTAGTTGGATTTTTATAATGCTAACTCACTGAAACAACAGTCTTGTGGGTAGAAATGTCACACATTATTATAATTCTAAGCCAAACAGTCTTTGTTCTTACTTCTTAATGCTGCATGCCTAGCGGAGAAGCAACAAATACCAATTTTTAATAGCTTTTGTTTGACCTGCAACCCACAATATACTGCACTTGAACCACATCATTGGCGTAATGGTTTGTGTGCTCGCCTCGAGTGCGGTATATCGAGTCCCAGTCAGATCAAACCAAAGACTATAAAATTGGTATTTGTTGCTTCTCCGCTAAGCACGTAGCATTAAGGAGAAAGAGCAAAGACTGGTTGGCTCGGAATCAGAATAATGTGTCCGAGTGGAGCGACATGTCTACCCGCGGACTGTTGTTTCAGTGAACTAGCACTATAAAAATCCAGCTCAGCATGTTGGTTTAATACAAAGTGGACCTCATTATTATCTCATTAAAAATTAACTTGTTCTCGCCATGATATAACTGAATAATTGCTGAATTGGAGTTAAACAACAATCACTCACTATACTGCCCTTGAAGCAAGCATGCTAACAATTAGACCACCGATGCAGTTGTAAGTTTTGACAATACATGTACATGTATCATATAATTATTGTATGATTCACTGAAAATATTCCAAAAGATGTGGTTACAATCTACAATTGTTTTCTAATTTTCAATTATTGGTCCTTTGTGTGCATTAGAAAATAGGTGGTACGTCATTGTGGCCACGGTAGTTGTATTTACATTTATCAGTATACAGTCAGTGCCAATCACTATTAAAGTTGGAAATTATATTCCGGCTCTTGGCAAGGTGTACTCAATGCAAATTTATGTGATCAAACTTGTTAGGGACTTGCGGTAGGTCTGTGGTTTCCTGTACGAATTAAACTGACGACACGATATGACTGAAATGTTGTTGAAAAATTGATGATAACTACATCATGCATTACTACAACAATACTAATCATAATTCATTTAATTTTGTCAGCATGTAAAAGATAAATTTAAATTAAAGAGGTGAAGCAATCCGAAACTTCAATTTCTAATACATGTGTATATGTTATAATCAAAGTGTAAAGATTTGAATTATCAAAATGTGTTCTCTATTCCAGAAATAGAGAAAAAAAAAAGTAATAAGCAAAATATTGAACTCCTTTATTCTCTATCCCTCATTTTGAATTTTGAAAAGTTTTATGTACCGGTATTTGATTTATATATTTATTTACATGACCAAAAAATGATAAAGGGAAAAAAGGGGTGGTGACCGTCCTCTTTTCTACTATCACACTTCACACCTATGATATTTTAGTTTCTCATTGGTTAATTTTTTAGGGAACAATTTCTCATATCACATGCTAATTTAATACAATGTCCCATATGTTCACTTCTAGTGGCTGGTCATCAATCTCGCATGTTTAGAAATGGCCTATTATGTATCAAGTTTAAACTTTGATGAGACTCCAGTTATTATAGCGTTAAGGTTAATTTTTTTCTCTGTCTAGTTGGAAGATATAAATAAATGAAAGTGACTGGTATATTACATTATAATACAATTTTAAATGGCCGTCTGTGCTTGTTCTCTTCAAAGGTTTGGCAAAGAAATAACTCTCTGATTGCACCATTTATTTCACCAGTAAATTAACAGGCAGCTAAATGACTCTTCAGTGCCCCTTGTGGACTTTATATTTCCAGAAAAGATCCTGTTTTGATAACTATGCATCCCAGAAGAGTCTACTTAGACATATTGCCCCTTGTGAGTTGTTAGATATATACTTTATGCCAACTTATAATGTATATTAAGTTGTAGAATCTAGCTTAGTTATCGGTATTGTTAACAAAATCTGACTTTTTATCGTGAAAATTTGAACCAGATACAATCGTTTTGACACCTTAGTATACAGTAGAGACTTGAACCTCTTATCTTTTTCTTATACAAATTTAAGTTGTTTTTTCTGCTTTTCTGGTTACATAAGAAAATATATTAATTTATTTACAAAATGTTTGATCTATATCATAAATGGCTTCACGGTGAGATTGATAGTGCAACTAAATCATTAATGAATTTCATGCTAATTTTGTGGTGTTGTTAAAAAATACGAACTTATTACTTAATAAACAGATTAGTGCCAAATGCGTTCAATGGGTGTAAGCAAAACAAATACTCTTAATATCAAGTGCATATAGAAGATTGTTGGTGTTTGCTGAGAACAGCATGCAAATTGTTTATGAAAAGAAAGTTTAAACAGTGATGGTCATCTATTCCATCAATATCAACAAAACGAACAGTCACCTCTCATCTTAACTGAACTCATTGAACACAAAAAAATCCAGGTTTTGGATGTTTCTATCTAAATCCAAAAAAATTAGCATACTTTCATAATATAAGTATAGAGGTGTCAATTTGTTTAAATTACTGTCTGATTTTTTCCCCTTGGATAGTGGCCATCAAAATTAGTCTGGGTATAAGATCGTTTCACATTTTAAACATGACTAGCTTTGTTTAAAAATAGGGATGGGGATATTGATTTTTTGGTAATATGCATGGAACTATAGGTATAGCAAAGTAGGAAATTATATTTATTGCTTGAAATGGACATCTCATAGCATCTTTCATGTTGGGTTTTTCCTTCAATGTGATATTGCTCTAAGAAATCCATACTCACAAAGCAAATCAGTGATACTAAATATGGCCTGATGCCAGATGGTCAGTATTTTTAGTTGAAGAAAATCAGAGTACCTGGAGAATCCCTCCGCCACCCCACCCCCCAATGAAACTAGGTTACAGTAACATTTGTTATCAAAGAGCAATTTCACATATAAATGTATTTAGATACCAGAAAAAACTAACTATTCAGCATATTAGATAATTAATTATCGGTAATTGGCCACAATACTGTAACAACAGGCTTAATTATTGTGTGCTGTTTTAGTTGATAATTAACTTATATCTATGTAACCAAACATATGCTAGTGGAAAACAGGGTCAAGACACAAAATACATTGAGTTGTTTTTATACAAGAATTCTATGATGAGAGTCGATATATTTTAAATTATGATAGTTAAGATATATTTGATATTTTTGATTAGCATCTGTTTGATGAAGCTTTTATATTGAAAACAAATTTGTCAAAAGTAGATCTTGCATTTCAAATTATTTATAAATGCTGTCATGGTATCAAACCTGAAGTGTGAGAAATGAGATTTCAAATGTGCACCATTTCATATCAAATCATTTAAATATTGTTGCTTGCTGCTTTTCTGATAAGCTAACAGCATTTAGGCTAGAGAGCAAGGACTTAAAGTGAATCAGTCATTATATATCTGGGGTGTTACTACGTTCAGATATCACTATAGTTCATTGTTCTGATCTGCTACAAACAGACAGTAAATTAAACATTACATTACACACTATGCTCTTATCCAGACGTCCTGATATTTAATAATTGAAGGGGGTAAAAACAGCAGGTATCCTTGAGATTTTACCTCTTGCGATATATAATAGGGTTAGGGTTTGGATTATGGTGTTTAACACCACTTTCAACAATATTTCAGTTATATTGTGGTGGTCAGTTTTATTGATGGAGGAAACTGGAGAAAACACCTCGTCTGAGCGGGATTCATACTCACAACATTAGTGGTGATAGGCACTGATTGCATAGATAGTTGTAAATCCAACTACCATGGGATCACGACCACTATGACCTGTGCAATATATAATAAGAAGAAAGTAAAAACAGACATTTGATTCAGTGTCAACAAGGACCAGAGGCGAATTTAAAAGCAATATTTAACTTCTGTCAATTTGATATCAAATAATTCATTTGCATTGAAGTCTATGTAGAATCCCGAGGATTTGTCGGTGGTTTTCTCCGGGTACTCCGGTTTCCTCCACCAATAAAACTGACCACCACGATATAACTTAAATATTGTAGAAATGGCGTTAAACACCATAATCCTAACCCATATTGTGTTTTATGATTGAAAAATATTATAATGCAGGGAAAAAAACCGTCTGAAAATCATAAATACAAGTTTTCAATGTTTATTTAACATCCATTTATCTTTATTGTGAAAAAATTACAAGGCATTGACTTGACATTTTTCAAAACTTGGGATTTAGTCTGTTGCAATAAGATCTAGTATTAGATATAGTCTCTGTTGTATTACAAGAGACGTCACTCATGTACTTAAATGTAATGAACAAAATTTAATTCAAAATTAGTAAAAAAAAACAAGATGATTAAACCGTCATTTAATAGTGGATATATTTCCCTAAACATAAAAAAACAACTTATTATAGAAAATTGGACGATGGCACCGGAGAGAAATAAATTTCCAATAGGTTTTAAATTGATAAATCTGTGTAGTGGAGAATGAATTCTCTATTTCATTGTGGAATTCCAATTTCATTATTAGGATTCAGTTGCCTTCGGGGAAATTTCATACTTAAAAAAGTGAGCATTTCGTAATAGAAACGAAGGAAATTTAACGAGATTTGATGAAGAGACGTGTGAGTCCAACATACTCTGTCTATTATTCTGTAGTATGTATCTGATACAATAAAATTAGATGATAAATGAACATAAAAAAGCTTTAATATTGTACGAGATTAGATCTAATCTTCTTGTATGCATGTAATTGGTCATGTTACAGTAGTTAATAGAAAAAAAACGGGAAAAAACATTCCATTAGTCAGATCGGAGCAGATTCATCAACGTTGCCGGAAAAACTGTTGCATCACGAACACCTTAATCAGCTTCAAATGATTATTTCTCTAATGAACAATTTACGTGGCGTATGTGTTCGGGTTTTCATGGTAATTCTACACATGATTAAAACTTAACAAGACCCTAACTGATGTCAAAACATGAGTGACAACCCTTGATTGGGATAAAACAACCTCATTTAGTTATTAAGGGTGACAAATAAGCCTCTATAATAACTATTCCCTTATCATTTGTCTTAGAATGACATTAATATGGTAGGAATTAAAATAGTATTACAAATCTGTGATGACTGATTCACCCTTCTATAGAAGGGGGTATTAATGGACGGGTCTTTTGTAAAAGTTGGTCGTAATAAATCCTATATAGAAAGTTTGTATAAATTCATTGACTTCTGGTGGAAGTAAATGAACACAGAATTATGTACATGTATGTACTAATTACATATGTACTAATTAAATAAAATTATGATTCTGTATACTTTTACATTCATAAAACATATGTAAATAATTTGTTTAAACTTAAGCCCCGTTCTCATGACAAAAATTTACATACGTGAGCAAATTTGCACATGTGTAAATTTACCTGAGATTTACTCAAGTGTGTAAAAGTTAATTTACTAAGCGTTCATATGATTTGTTTTATATCTACACATCTGATGGTGAAACATGGACGCTTTCGTTCATTATCGATGCCAAGGAAGGAAATTGTTTCCATACTTTGTGGGAGCGGGTCTGGGTCATGAAAAAAGGACATGGAAAAAAGAACGTTCTAGGACTGGTTTGACCATATTGTTCTTGAGACATTTGACGATGACCAGTGGATTGAAAACTTTCAAATGAAGAGAGAAACCTTTGCATCTTTGTGTCGAGATCTGGAAGCAAGTCTAGTGCCAAGTGACCACGCAGTGAGAGACGTAGTAGATGTTCAAAAACAGGTTGCTATAACTTTGTATTGTCTTGCCTCTTCAGCAGAATACAGAACAATCGGCAATTTATTTGAAGGAGGAAAGTCGACGGTTTACAGTATAGTTCATAAAGTATGCAAAGCCATATATGAAGATCTGTTAAATGTATATGTTAAGTTTCCGACTGGAGACGAGTTGAAAAATGTCGTAAGAGGTTATGAAGAATCTTGGGGATTCCCGAACTGTGGAGGTGCAATCGATGGTACCCATATACCAATATTCGCTCCATCCGAATCACACGGTGACTATTTAAATAGAAAAGGCTACTATTCACTTATCATTCAAGATGTTTGTGATAACAAGTACACTTTCCGAGACATTAATATAGGGTGGCCGGGACGGGTTCACGATGTGCGTGTATTCGTGAACTCCGAAATTTTTCATAAAGGAGAAACAAGTACTCTGTTCCCGAAGTCTAGTCTCATCATCAGACCATGCAGCACCCCGTTTTTGACCAGCTTTCCTCTTTAGCGGCATTTTAATAACTGACCAAATACTGTTACAAGTGTAGCCAATCAATAGGTCAAGGTTAAATACGTTGCATGCGTTAATCCAAGCGGAATTATGACATTAATTGTCGAAAATTAGGAGTGTGTAAATTTTGCTATCCGTTCACATGGAAATCAATTTACAGAAATACTCACCCAAATACATTTGCACGTGTGTAAAAATTAATTTGCATATGGTGTAAATTTACATACGTGAGTAAATGCATTCACATGGACGAATTTGCATCCGTGTGTAAATTTACAAAATAATTTACACGGGGCTTTAGGATAGGATAAACAGTATACTTTTACATTGAAAAAACATAAAATTAAAATTTTAAATCCTTTTAATTCATCACATGATGCCTTTTTAATGCTTATATTTCAATCAGGAAAATTAATTTGCACTTAATAATGCTAATGTAATAATATAAGTCAAAACAAGAGGAGCTTAGTAATTTTGTTATCTTAAAACCTTAAGATTGAATTTGAATGTGTTTGTCAAAACGTATTTCAATATTAGATTTCAGATCGCTTTCTCTTTCTTCACCATATTTTGTGAAGTTGAAAGCACTGATATATATCTTCAAATACAGTTTTCTCCTAATTCTTATATAGAACCTGTGTGCATGATTCTTTTCATGTTTTCATCAGGATGGGTCATTATAAATTGTTATTGTTGACCCTCCTGTTTATTATTGCTGGTCAATAGTTCTCAACCTGACCCTGATGCTTAGGTCATTACTGGTCAATATCAATGGTCATAGATCATGATTAGGTAGGAAATGGACATTGTTTTACAAGTAATGATGGGATAATGATGTGTCAAAAAGAAATAATTATCTGGTCAGTTTCTCATGCAACAAGTTGTTAGTCATACTGGACATTGGTCACCTACAAGTTAAAGGTTCAACTATAGTGTAGCAAAGTGGCCTTTGAGTTTCATGAAAATAAAATAAAAGTGAAAATAAAATCTCATTGAAGTTGAAAAGTATTTGTTCTAAATCTAAAACATTATTAGGAAAATTATTTACAATAACTTGTTTGTTTGAAGGAGAAGTCCTATTGATAGTCTTATTATTATAAAAATAAGACAGATTTTTTATAAGAGGATTGGGAGAGGGGGGATTTTTTCTGGGTCTGTTTGCCACCTTCAACCATTGAAAATCATCTTCAAAATCAAAATTCAGAGTTTAAAAAAATTAGGAAAATATTTCGGCATGATCTGGTAATACAGAAGGTTTGAGACTAAATTAGAGAGCTCGCATTTGGTATGGTACTTTTATATATTATCATTCACAACTAAAAACTTGCTTTCAATAAAGAAAACAAGGGCTTAGAATATATCCTTTAAAGTGACCAACAATTATTAAGATGGATTGTAAGTTTAAAAACCTCAATTACAGTAGTCCCCCTTAAGAGTTTCCTCCCACTAGAGGTCATCCTTTATCAGGCCAAATTTCAGATGCGCTGAGATTGTAAAATACAAGTAAATTGACCCCCTCAAGAGAGGCCTCCTCTCTTATAAGAACACTTTTTCATTGCAGATGGGGTGGCCTTTGAAGAGGGGGATTACTGTACTATGCAAGTAGAATAAAAACAACTCCATTCTAATACAAGAAACATTACCGGGTATTTGTGTACATTTTGATTTTAGCACTGAATTTTCAAATAAAAGAAAAAAAAAATCTGCATTTAAAAAGATTGGTTACCAAAAATGTTTTTATAGTGTATGGATTTTTGTCACAATTATTATTTGTTGTATTTATGTCAACTTTTCATGTTAACTTAAATCTGTATTTAATCCATGGATGTTGGCCTCATTTGTAAACTTGTCTTGTTAAACCTGTATTTGATCCTTGGACATTCTTTTTTATAATACAGTAAGATTACATATTTGCAGTGTTGTCTTGTGACTTTTACAGGATTTCATTGCTTTGATGGATATCTCTTTTAAATCCTTACGTTTTTTTCTCTTGTATATTTACAGTGTTAGAAGATTTTAGAATGGATTTATTTGAGCCACGGTTAATACCAAACTTCCCGATAGTTATACCAATTCATAAGCCATTTACAGTCAAAGTCTTTTTGCCGTATGGACAACCCGAGCCAAAGATCAGGTAAGAGCAGCCGTTTCCTAGACAACAATAATTGTCAAGCCAAAAACATTTTTTTAACTTCACATTTTAATACATAAAATAAACATAATTTTATGTTTATCTTTTGAAAAAAAAATCATTCATCAGTACTCAAAGTGAAAATCGTGCACTTTAAATGCACAGTAGGAAATAGTTTGATAGTGTTAGCTAAGTTATGCTGTAGGAGGGAAAAAATATAATGGTGTTTACACTTGCTGCTCTAGAACATCATGTGATTTGAGAGGTTTAATACAAAACCTGTGGTATTCTTTTTTATCAATAGATATATCTAAGCGTTACATAGAGTGATAGGCAGCAGTTTTGTATTAAAAATGTGTGATTAATCTTTTAGAGTAATTATCTTTATTACACATTTGTAATACAAAGACCAATATCTCATTATACATAACGATATATCAATAAAGTTGTTTTGTTTTGTTTTTCAAATGTCGTGGAAGAGTCACAGTTAAAATTCAGACCTTATTTAGCTCACCTGGAAGAAAGTTCCTTGTGAGACATTGTCATCTCTTTGCTTCTGTGGTCTTTGTTGACTTTGAAATCATGGTCTGCTTTATGTCCTGGAAGAGTGGCAGTTAAAAATTCAGACCTTATTTAGCTCACTTGGAAGAAAGGTCCTTTTGAGATATTGTCATTTCTTTGCTTCTGACGGCTTTGTTTACTTTGATATTATCGTCTGCTTTGATATTATCGTCTGCTTCATTAGCTTTTCACATTTCAATCTTTTTCTCAGAAATCACTGGATCTAATGGATCCAAACTTGGCAAAGATGTTATTAGGATGTTCCTCAACATGATACATGTATGTGATTTTGTTCCATTCAGAAATTCAACATGGCTTCTAAGCCAATAGTAATTTCTGACGGACTAAAATAAAAAAAGGATATTCTTCTCTGAAACCACATGTGTGATGGAATTGTTACCATGGCTAGCATGTTCCTTAGAATGGTTCTCTACTACCAAATATATGTTTTTTTGTGTCTATCAAAATGCCAAGATGGCTGCCTCTGCAGAGCAAAGTTTTAGCATAGGACCATATGAAAAAAGAATTTTTCTCAAAAACTGGAAATTTGGTTGTACAAATACTGTACATGAACAATTTTAGGTGATCGGGCCCCTTACAAAATTTTTATTTTTTGTTTGAATTGGAAATCCAAGTTGGCCGCAAACACAAGACATTGTTTAAGATCCCTTTGGAAATATGAATAAAAATCTTTTTTATCAGAAATTGCAAAATTTCTTGAAGCCAAACAGTGCATGAATAACCAAATGAGCCTTTAGCTCAAAGATTTTGATTGTCTAGAGATCTTGTTGCTACTGGTTAAATTGATACACCAATACACCAATTTAAGTTAGGGTGTTTACCATGTACCGTTAATCTTTTATTGTTCTGTTTCGATATTACCTTGTCCTAATATAATAAGGTTGTTTTGCTCACAGTGTTTTAAAAAAAAAAATCAATGAAAATTAGAAGCCAAACTTAACAAGCCATTGACAAGTAAATGAACGGTTTAAGACAATTAAATTCATCTGATTTGATGCCAGAACATTTTATTTCTCATTTATTCTTTATTATTGGGTGTTACAGAAGATGATCAACAATTACTGTATTCCCATTTATTACAGACATGGCAATTTCTCCCCAAACTAATCAACCATTCCTATGTCATATGAAACGATTCCATGAGTTTTACATGTAGCATATATTTAAGAACATGATTCCTAGAACATTGAAGCTATTTCCTTCCTTTGAAGCTATCTGATATCAAAAGATGGTTTTAATCATATCATGATAGTTATGCTTAAAAATTAATTATTACAGAATTATACTTAATAATGTGATGAGTTTTGTACATACTTCGTTTTTAAAAATATAAATGTTTTATATAGATCTGTAGATGAAGAGAAACTAGCAAACATTAGATCATATTTGTTTCTTTCAATTTCTGAAGTAATAAAATTCTTTGATGTCTACCTCTATGTTACAAGCCCACACTAAAGATATGTCATAAAACAGAATCATCTGTTTGATTTGTAATGTTCATTAGTTGATCAGAACTGGCCTTTCATACCAATGTATTTGATAACCCTTTAGAGATCAAGGGTCAGTATTATGTCACTCCCTAATTTATACATGGAAGTCTAAGGATTTTTGTTGTTGTTTTTTTGTTTGTTTTGCTATCAAAATCTTTAAATGAGAGGTCAAAGGTCATATTTTGCTACCTGTCTGTTTATATATGGTCAGTCAAAGTGTCATATTCTGAATCATTAGGCATGCCTTATTTTTTCTAACACTTGTAAATGTTTCTTACTTTCTGCATTTGAAAATTCATAGTCATTATGTTGCTTCCTATTTGAAGAAGAAAAGTCAAAGGTCGTTTGGTGCTTCTTTTCAATAAAAGAGATGTCAAAGATCATTTGTTGTTTCCTTTCTATAGAAGATAAGTCAAAGGTCACTTGCTTTTTCTTTTATATAGAAGATATGTCAAAGGTCATTTGCTGCTTTGTGTTTATAGATTAGAAGTCAAATGCAATTTCTTGCTTCTTGACCATATTTGAGAAGTAAGTAAGTACTCATATTGTTCCTTACTATCGAGAGAGAGAAGAGACGTCAAATATCATTTGCTGCTTCCCATATATAGAAGAGGTTATAGGTCATTTATGGTTACACATTTGAATTTGGGAAGTAATAGATCATGTGTTGTTATCTTTTTGTATTTTTGGTCCACTCATCTTAAGGGTATTATCACAAAACAATAAAAACAGTACCAGTACATACTGAGGTATGCATGAACACTGATTGGTCAGGCCATGGTCACACCAAAATGTCGGTCGTCAGTTGATTGGTCAGGCCATGATCACTCTGAAATGTCGCCCGTCAACCTTGGAAATTTCTTATCCACTTGAAGAGTGTAAAACAGGTAAATTGTGTTGATTTCATATCAACCTTATTTTAAATTGCATCGATTTGACTTTCAAGCTCATTATCAAATATACTGCCTCCAAACCTGTAAATTCTGAAAAAGAGAAGTAAACAAGGAAACACAGCCTTGACACAAAATTGAACTTTCAATAATATAAGATTGCTGAATAGACAATATTGTTTTAATAGTCCTTTCTACTTTTATATCATATTTTATGGTTATCGGTTTTATGACTTATCCACTACAAATTATAAATATTCAATTTAGCGTTTGCGTAAATATTAATAAGAAAAGAGATAAGAATCACAAATTATAAGACAAGAACGAGTATTTTATGGTCAAATTATAACGTAAAGAAAGAAAACGTCCATAAAGTGCACTTCTAGCAATGGTAGAATTATATAGAACAAAGTTATATAACCGTATATTTTTTTTGTCTATTTATCTAATATATGATAAGATTTCTGTGAAGTATAATTATTACCATTGATAAAACAGATTGTATCTGATATTAACTATGTTTATATAAACTAAGAATGTCAATTGAGATCTGTGTAATAGATTTGGTTATTTTGTTGATTTTTCGTTAATTACATCATTTGATTGAGATTTTGTATTATTTTATTGGAGTCTTGTAAATAAAACATATTCTTCTGTCAAAATAATTGTCTACAACACTTTTGTTTCTTTGAAATATAAAAGTAAATTTGGTTTATTATGAACTATAGGCAAAAGATAACGATTGCAGATAAAACAATTTAAAAAAGCATCAAAGACAGAATTCATCTTGATGTAGGAATTCCATTTAGATGTTCTAGATATTTTATTTTAGAATGATAAATATATCACAATTCATTATAAAATATTCAGAGGAGTATATTCATGATACTGTTAGATTTCAATCTTTTCTCTGATAGCAGTTGGATTGAGGACTTACTAGATTATCTCATCTATTTACAATAAAATGTACCATTAGTTTTGTTTTTATGTTAGGTTAGCTGTTTTATCCATCAATAGAAACAACATTTATCATAGCCTTAATGACTGAAACGAAGGCAAAGTTCTAACAAACACACATCTAAAGCCATGTTAATTTAGAATTAGTTAATACCAAACTAATAAACAGTGCTGCTATTTAAAAAAAAGAAGATAAAAAAGAAGCCAGATTAAATGGGAGGAAATGTGCCATTTTTCAGATTGAGTGAGGATAAAAATGCTAACATTATAGCCATTTTTTTTGTCATTGATTGTAGTTGCAGTTCGTTGTAGTCGTATTGGATTGGAAAATTACATTACGATGTTGTTTCTGTGCAAATTCAACAACAGAAAAAAATTGTAATGTTGTATGGGGAAAAAACCTACAATGTCTTTTCTCCACATTTGAAAATAAACATAAAATAGCAATGTAGACATAACATTAATTATCAATTGTGTAACTCATCCTTTTTATGAATTATCTTTGCTTTGTTTATGTAACACATATGAACAAATAAGTCCTTCATGCAAAAGCCACTTGATTAATCTTCTTGTAATATAGCTGGCATTTTTGTGTATGGTAAAACACAGAGCAGATGTGTGTTGTATCTTTAAATAGAGATTTGCCATATCTCATATCGTACATGTCTTTGTCATATACTTGTTTATGTTTATACCAGAAATATTTGAACAACACAAATTGACATTTCTTTCATACTTTTCTGTAATGTGAGGCCATTCTACTTATATTCTCCTTAAGATTTATATTGATCTTAGAAAAAAAGGAAATAAGCAAAATATATAAGTTATTTGTAATCTTGTTTCAGGACATTTTTGTCGAGAATAAACAAAAAAATTGAGGTATTATTATTAAGGAATAATAAGTTTTGATATTTATAGAAAAAAAAATCACCTTGTGGACACAGACATGTTTTTGTTTACTTACAAACAATTACTGGTTCTTCAAAACACACCTGCAAATTGCCAGGCAGTAAATTGTTTTTTTATGAAGTTTGATAGAGAACCTTCTGGACACAGACATGTTTTTGTTTGCATAAAATGTTTTACTAATAATGCTGGGAATGATCACTAAATTTTTATTTTATAAAAGCAATTACTTGTGTTTCAAATACTCTTGAAATTATCACTAAATTGATTTTTATGAACATTTTGAAAACAATTTTTTTTTCTCCTTCAAAATATGAAATTGCCACAGTAAAATGTAATTCAAAACTCTTATCAATCTTGATAACAATAATGTTCTGTTAATCTAAATAAAGGGTTCATCATGGCTGAGGTCGTTTGGTAGTTACATCTACCTATGCAAATCAGTACCTAATATTCACCACTGAAGTTGTGAGTTTGATTCACCTCCAAGCGTGGTGTACTTGAAACAATGTTTAAAAGTAATGAGGCTTGTCAGTAACTTGCGGCACAGGTCATTGTTTTTCTTGGGATTCCCAGGCTTCCCTTACTTATTAAACTGATTGTCATAATAAAACTAATATCTTGTTGAAATTGACATTCAACACCAATGCAGATAATATATAACTATCCATTGTCTTGTTTTGTTTGTTTGTGTTGTCCATTTCCTTGAAACACTGTAGTAGTCTTCGTCTTATAATTCACTTCTCGCCAAAAGTCACCCCTCTTATCAGGCCAGTTTTCAGATGCACTGAGATAGTTAATTACTAGTAAATTGTCCCCTTCAAGAGAGGCCTTCCGTCTTAAAGGACCACTTTTTTCATTACAAAAGGGGTGGCCTTATAAGAGGGAAGCTACTGTATTGGTTATCTACAACATCTAATGCCACATTTTGTGACACTTCTCCATATTCCTTATTCTAACCTACTGATGCATACCTCAACTTCGCAATGAATTAGTTGAGTGTCTTTTTCACCTCGCCACAATATAACTGAAATATTGTTGAAAGTGGCATTAAACACCATAAAACCAAACCAAACCTTTTTTTCACCCATGTTTTTTGTGTATAAGGTATTTGAACAAAATTTTATTTTATATTTCAGTTGGTTTGACAGAAATGGTGACCAGATAGGAACGACAGGGAACATATATGTAGATGACAATACCTTAGTGTTTAAACACCCTCAACAGATAGACACAGGAAACTACACCTGTCTGGCTTCTAACTTAGCTGGCATCAAAAAACAAAGCGTTTGGATCATTGTTTCTGGTAGGTATATCTTGGTTTAGTACATAGAGTGGCGTCCAGTCTAAGAAATATCAGTAGTAAAAACGTAGATATCAGATTTAGTGCACAAAGCATGTTTCTGGAATAACCTTCATCAGGTACGCTCAAAATCGAAAGATTGGAAAGCCAAATAATATCAATATAGAAAAAAAATACCTTGATTCAGCACTCCCCTCCTTACCTCCTCAAGTTTCTCAGTTAACCTCCCTGATCCTGTATAGTGATATTAGGGGTGTGTTACAGCAGCCCTAATTTATCAATTATTTTGAAGCTTTTATGAATCAGATTGTCAGACAGGAAAAAACAGAAAAATTGTTTATTTCCTGTTCATCGCAGCAAATATTTAGTGCAGAGTAGTATTATTTCGTATTTTTCTGTGCTCCTATCTCTTTCACATGAAACAAATTAAGCTTTATATTGCATGAGATAAACTAATTGAAAATTAGAATTTTGTCTTTCCAAGTATATAGTTTATGGTTTAATAAAACAAAATACAACAAATGTGTAATAACATGTGAGTAAGTTATATAAATGTAAATCACTAATGCCATAATCAAATTCAAATCAGTCTCTTTTTAACAAGTAATATAAACTTTTACAAAACTTTTTTCATATCTAATTATTTAATAAAATACACCCTGTGAATTGCAGCCTTCATATGATAAGCAAATAGATATATTAATAACCAATTATTTGTTCATATCATCAGTCAGTCCAATTGTATTAGTGTGTAAATCTTAACAGCATAAATTCAAGACAGTTTTTTTTGCTACTGTAAGACTTTCCTTTATTACATAGCCATTTCATGTTGTTGTTTTTGTTGTGTTTTTCTATTTATTAAGAAAGACTGTAGCTTTTGTGTATTTATGTTCAACTGTATTTGTATATTGTTTATATAAAGGAGAAGATGTTCTAAGTTGAAAAACTTGTATCTGATCCTATTGTCATGTTTTTGGACAATAAAATATGTTTAAACTAAATAGCCATATTGTCGATATTGGTTGTGTTAACCATTTTTTTTGTGTCTGTCAAAAAAAACCCAAAAACTTGAAAAGAAATGTATAGTCAAAGTTTAATAACGTCAACATCAATTTATTTCTAATTAACCATTGTTTGAGTTTACTGAGGAATATGAGATTAGAGTATCCATGGAGCCTTTTGTCTTATAGATTAATTGAATTTTTATATAACCACAAATAATGTTGTGCTTGTATCATATTATGGGTCTGTAGTTGTCTGTCTGTAAGACAATGTTTTCTGTGTGATAACTTTGGTTTTAATTAACCAATCCTCCTGAATTTCTAATGCAAAGGCCCCAAGGTTCAAAAATGGATGTTTCAGGGTCTTTTTGTATGTGGAGACTTTATTTTTCATCTGATTTTTTTTTTAATGATTTCCATAGGAAAATCCCTTTCAGAAAAATACATAGCATTATTATATAACAATTACAGTTTTTTGACATTTCATAGGGAGTTTAAATTTGTAGATTGATAGACCCATGAATGTTGTTTTACAATCCTTTTTAAAAGATTACAGTACATGAATCAGATAGGCTCAGTCATATAAGTATTCCTTTTCGTCCCTCAATTTAACATGCTCCAAAGTTTCAGGATAATTTCTTGCTCAGTGTATTGTTTGTCAATTATCGCAGTAGTTATTTGGTGAGCCTGTGTCTGCTCATCTTGAAAAATCAAACAATGCCTATATCAGTTAATTTAATGTGCATTAAAGCAAAGCGAGAGTCATGTTAAGTGAAAAATTTGTTCCATCAGTCATTGTTTGATGTGTTTTTTTGCAGATCGGCATGGTTATTGCATAATATTGTATGTTTATACCAATAATCCAGGGAACCGAATTATTACCAATATTTGATATCAATCAAATTTTGTATGATTGATGATGTTTGTTTCAATGGCATGCAAGTAATATTACCATTATTACTGTTTTATATCCATATGAAATTAAGTTTTATATTACCGTAACTATGTTTATTTCACCGTAACAATGTTTATTTCTCTGTGGTATTTCATCAACATTTAACATTAAACTAGAATGAAAACATGACAAATTACATTTTATTGGTCTAGAATTGAGAACTTTTAGCATGATACCAATAAAATCTTCATGATCAAGTTTTTTGATAGCATTGTTTTCGTATGTTTAAATGAGAAAAACGTTCAAACACCTTATAACCTGTGGATCAAAGTTTTTATTGGGTGAGAAAATGAAATTGTAGGTTCTAGTCATTTTGTGCTATTTTATAGAATTTATCTGTACTGGTAATTAACAAATTAAGCTGAAGTCATGCATATTACATAGTGGGCAGGGGAGGTTGGGGAGGGGATAGATATTTAACCTCTATTATAGTATAGTAACATGGAGATTAAAAATTTTAACTCACTTGGTCCAAAGGACAGTGTGAGGTATTGTCCTGACTTTGTGTTCATCATAATGTGTTCCATAAGCTATTACATTTCAATATGTATAGATGATGAACCACCTTAACACACTAGACGAACAACCGCCACTTAATAAATTCTTATTTTTGTTGAAAATAATTAAATAAACCAAGAATCCTCACTGGGGCCCCTCTAAGAAACTAAATGTTAAAAATTAGAATTGTTACTAAGTTTTGTAAATGTGTTTTTTTATCTATATGATAACACTGTGCTTAGTATGTTTAGAATAAGCAGGTCTGTTTTGTCAACTTCATATAAATTTTTAGTGAAAACGTGTTTATAACTACTTCAGAAATGTTAAATCATGGTTCTAAAGTAGTCAAGTTTTAAACAATCTTGTCAGCTATGTTTAATAAATGACTTTCCTCAATTGATGTGGAACTAAATCAAGTGTTGCCCCCCATATTAGTTATATAATCATGTCTATGCACACATAAGTTGGTTTTTTTTTTTTTGCTAACTACCTTTACAATAATTATGAAAAGAATGTTTCAGCAATGATGGTCAACAATTCCACCAATATCAACTCATTGAACATAATAAAAAGATCATGACATATATTGTTGGAAATCCATGTCCTGGCTTGGGAAAGGCACAAAAATGTTCTGTATAACAGTAAAAGTTGATTTATAGATTGAAGAATCTTATAACATTTTAATACGAATAAGCTACATTATCAAGGACTAGAAAAAATAATACTTGTTAGAACTTTATGTGATAAAAAATGTCAGTGACTTGCATCAGATCTGTAGTTTTCTCAAGCTTCTCTACTTTCTACATAATAAAACTGACCATCATAATATAACTGAAATATCATTGAAAGTGGCATTAAGCACATAAAAACCCTAAACCACATTAAACATAGAAACTTTTACATGAAAGTTACATGACTATACTTGTTACAAGTCACTTTCTAATTAATAATCTCTTTAAATAAATTGTTGATTATATTCTACATGCAATCAGTAAAGAAATATTGTTAGTAAATATACTGGTAATTGGTCTGTCAATATTTGAACTTTCATAGCAGCATTTTTTTAAAGGAAAACCTATAAACTTTTGCAAACAGTCACATGACACAATGAAAGTCTATCACATGACCAACCTATAAAATTTGCAAACAGTCACATGATACAATGAAAGTATGGAACATTTTTCTTTAATTATACAGACACATTGGCCTTGTTTATCATTAGACAAGAAATCGTTTTACATCAGACAAGAAATTGTTTTACATAATTTTCATAACAGTTTCTCCTATCTATCAACTAAAAATGATGTTTACAAAACAGTAATATTTTCATAATGGTGTTTATATGATCTTGGCTCACCTTTCTTTCTTGTAGTGTTTGTAATAATAGAAAACGTTTTTTAAGACTCTCATAATTCTTAAGTGCTTGTGGCATTACAAATTAATAGTATAAAAGTATTATATTTTCCAGATGTGCAGGAGTTCTAACAAATGAATTGATTCCAAACAAATAATGACTTTTATAAGGAAAATAACAAAGCATTGTATGATATCACAGCAGAAAAAGTATTAGAGACTCACCATCTATCTGTTTATAATGTAGTTTAATTTGTGCATGGTTTATGAATTAAGGGATTTTTATCTGATTAGAACCGTAAAGGTAATTGATTCCTAAGTCATTTGCATCTTTTTAACCCCAGGA
This sequence comes from Bathymodiolus brooksi, assembly GCA_963680875.1. Classification (NCBI taxonomy): domain Eukaryota; kingdom Metazoa; phylum Mollusca; class Bivalvia; order Mytilida; family Modiolidae; genus Bathymodiolus; species Bathymodiolus brooksi. The sequence goes on along the minus strand of OY804576.1, from coordinate 69,411,092 downwards.
CATAAAGGAAAGGTTTCTGACTTAAGAGTTGGATCTTCTTTGCTAAAGGTATCAATGATTGTAACATAATTGATATCCCATAAGAATATGCTTAAATATCAGTGGAGCAATTTATTGTAGACATATTTTGGTTTCTAATTTGCGGTTGCTGTGTTTATAGAAATCATTATACATTTTGTAACTTGGTGTAAATTAAGGACAAAATCACTAAAAAATAATTATATGAAATGTATTTGAGGAAATTGAGACTACAGATGGAGTATTTAAGTGTTTGTATAAAGATTTTTTAAGTGTGGCCAAAACAAATCTATTTTCTGTACTTTAAATTGCAATTATATTGCCTTGTACTGTAAACTTAGATTGTTTTCAAGTGAAAACATTTTTTTTGCTAACAGGTATATAATGTTATTTAAAAAAACAACAACAATGACTCCCATGCTGATAGCTCAAATTATATTCATGTAAAACTTGATCGAAAGAAATAGGTTACCATAATTATTAAATTTAAAAAAAAAAAAAAAAATTTAAAGAAGGATACACAATCATATCTAAGGATAAAGTAGTTTTCAAGTTTGAATGCCATTAGCTAGCTGAATGCCATAATTTTATCTGCATCTCCCACCCTTCCCTCCATTTTTTAAAGATAAAAATAAGTTTATTTTGTTGAAAATATGTTCAGAGCCCTTTTTTGAGAAAAAAAAAGAGAAATGAAGTTCCCACAGTAGAATTCTCAGTAATCCCAGTAAAATATTCTATCATTACAGTACCACCCATCATAACAAGACCTCCACAGGATAAAGATGTAGAAGAAGATGGTCGTGTGGATTTACAATGTCAAGTTGATGCAGACACTGCTTACCCTGTCACTACTGTTATATGGATGAAAAATGAACAGCTTATTAAATCTGTAAGTTTTATAGGAATATTAGTCACTGTAACTACCGGTAGTCAAAATAAAATATACCATTCCTTAGCAATAAGACAAAATAAATACAAACACAAAAGAAATGACAGTGATTTATCTGGTACCCTGAACAAGTAATGAACATTTCCTGCTTCCCAACAGGGATCCATCATGACTGAAGAAATCATTGATTTTATGAATTGAGTATAGACATGCAATGCATTTTATATATAGAGTGAAACCTGTCTATAGATAATATAAGTACATTGTTGGCAAATATAATATTCATTTGTATGAACTTTAGAAACAGGAAGCTAGACTCTGATGACAATGTAAGTATATTGTGTAAATATATTGCAATGTCATGTCATGTATGAAAAAATTGCTAAATTTCTACACAACAAGGTAGAAACATTGGACATTTGTAACTCTCTCTCTCATTTTGTAGATATTGTATATAGCTGTTTTCTTATTATGTATTGTATTGTATCTTATTGTGTATTATGTTTATATTTAATTTGTTATCTGTATACCAATGTATCAACAAAGGTTACCAGAAATAAAGATATATATATAGGTAGAATTACCTTTTAGATGTCTACAGTGCAATCTGAGTTCAACTATTGTGTATTGTGCTTTGCATTACATAGGATGCAGGTAGTGGGAGACTTTATATGTATAGTAAACATATAAAACAAATGTTTATATGTACACATTTATACAGGCAGTTAATGCACTGACTGCAGTAGAAATACAGGTCAAACCTGTATTAAAAGGTCACCATTGGGACCAAGAAAAAGTGACCTTGTAAGACAGGTGACCTCTTAAAAGAGGTTCAATTCATATGAAATTTTCTATGACAAAATAAGAAAAAGGTTACCTTTTAATACAGGTGACTGCTTAATAGAGGTGACCACATTGGCAGGTTTAACTGCATGTATAGTTAAATGTCCATGATCATCACAAGAACAAAATATACAACTACAAATACATATATCGTTAGACTAGTATGCTCAACTTGATTTTTTATAGTGCTAGGTTTTTATGAAGTAACAGTCTAGAAGATATGCTACCTTGTCACATTATATTGACTCCCAGTCTGACCTGTCCTTCCTCTCTATAACACTGCATGTTTAGCAGATAATCAGAAATCTACCCATTTTACATATTCTTTGAACCCTGATATTCCCCACTTGTGTCAGGTAGGCTAAGCTTACAACAGAAAGGGTTCTTTACTTTAAAAAATACACCTATTTCTTAATAAGACTTGTAACAGCATTTCACATTTTGATATTTCCAGGGTTCATCAAGACATCATATGGACCTTGAGCGAGGGATATTAACCATACCAATAGTTTCTATCCGTGATGCTGGAACGTATGCTTGTGTAGCTAACACCACTGGACAAGATCTTGTCATCTCCAGTAAAGCTTATCTTAGAGTTACCAGTAAGTAATATGTTTTGTTGTCTTTTTTTCTCAAAGACCAAATTTTTCGGTTTGAATTTCGATGTGACATTGTTTGTTGTAGATTGTCATGGTTTCCATGTTCTAATATCAGTTTTTCTTTTGCCTGATGTTCATATTTAAAGCCAGTTTTAATGACATTTATGTTTATTTAAAACGGTTTAGTGTTTATGTAACATTTCCAGTGCCTTTTGCCATTCTTTTTTTAACTAAATAACAATTAAACGGTAGATAATTTGAGATTAATTTTTTTTTTATATAGTTATGAATAATCTCCCTTTTTAGTCATTAATTCTGGGCCCTGTTTCTCTTGATGCTATAGCAGTATATCTTACTAGCATAACAAGTGTAAAGTGTACATTAGATATAAATACCTTGTCAATGATAAAGAAATAAAATGAAGAATATTCTAATAGGTATTACCTGAGTCTCTTAGGAACCTCTTAAGAGTTTGTGGAGGTGGAGGTAACAAGAAAACATTTAAAAAAGCAACACATAATAAATATGATATTTAAACAATAAAAGAATATATTCGACAACCTTGATTCATTCTCAAGGTTTCACTTGCGATATTACACAATTAATATCAAAAGTAAGAAAATTATTAATACAAAGTCGTATAAAGATCTTGGGCAGGTTCTTTATTATTAAACTGTAATTAACGTAGAAGACACTCCACACAAAATAGTAATAATTTGACAATACCAATAGATATAATTCATATTATTACGACATTTTCATATGGTTTTCAGTATGTGTTAATTGCATTTCAAATGTAGATAAAATCCTCTCATTAATTTTAAATCAATTCCACATGAATCTCCAGAGGAGGAAACTCAAATTTAATTTTACATTATACAGCTCATTTTTTACACTAATTGATGCCATGTGGTACTTGCAAAATGTTCAATTTGAAACATGCAGAGATGAAAATTGAAGACTTACTATGTAAAAAAAAGGTTAAAATTTGTTTTTTATTGGCACCATGTTAATTTCCGAATAATTTAAAAACAGATACATTTGTTTAATTAAATTGATTGTTACTTAATTCTGGTTTTGATCAGTGATATTAAGTAAATTTGTTTTGTCGTAAATGTATGTTATTTTGTTTAGTAACAATTTGTCTATAGCTGAGCATGGCCTTAAGATTGCATTACATGGAATCCTAGAAATGTTACGTCAGCAGGGACCAATTTGAATTGATCCAGAATGTCTTAAGTGAATCAAAAATGAAACATTTACAATAGGAATAGTTTGTATCAAATATTTTAGCTCTTTATTAAATTATCTACATGTTAAGAATTATATGGGGTGTCATTACTGAGAAGAATCGGGAAAATGAAGAAAAAAACAAAGCAAAACAAAAAACAATGACTAAACTTTGATATTTAAATAAAATTTCAAAAACATCCTTCCCTATCAAAATTTTAATCAGTTGTATGGTATAGTATAGTGAAACCTGACTAGACCAAACCCTGATTAGGTCTTATCATTTCAAAGATTTAAATGGGCTCAAAATGGGCCAACATCCACAATTTTGAATTTTCATTTTGTTTTGATAGGATTTTTTTTTCTTTAGGTGCCTTATAAACTTTCCTGTTTATAGTATGTTTTTTTTAAAGAGAATTGGCTTAGCTCTTGAGGTTTTCAAGATATTAGCAGTCTGTGCTAAAAAAAAACACTAGTCCTAAGCCCCAGTCTAGTAAAATTGGTTCTGGCTAGTAAAAATTGCTTAATCAAATAGATTTTTTTTTTTTATAAAATGCTGTTCAGGTTAGTTTGTCAAAATGTTTTTGACACCAACTGTTTTATAGTGGTCAAGGCATGGACAATGTATTAAGACTAATAAGAAGAAGTAATATTTATTCTTTTCACACTTAAAAATAGGTCATCAAAATCATATCTCTAACCTACACAATAACTGAAACTACATCCTTACATTGGACCCTTAAAACTTAAACATCATTGGAGTTATCTCCCTTTGGCAATCTGTTTTTTTTTTCAGCCTTGTGAAATTCAATGATTTAAAGACAAAATTTTTCATGAATTTGGATAAATAATGAATATGCCTATGTAACACTTTTTTGCTTTTTTTAGCCGTGTGAAATTCAATGGACTAAAGAATTTTATTTTCATGAATTTTACTAAATAGCGAATATACCTATGCAACACATTTTTATATTTGATATCACAATTCATTATTTTCAGAAAAACTCAAGTTTAGTCCTCGACCAAAGGATTCCTATATAGAACTGCACAAAAATGCATCAGTACTATGCAAAGCAGAAGGTGATGGTCAGGTGAAGATTAGGTGGTTCAAAGATCGAAGTATAAATATTGCAGAACATATCACAAATATTGACGGAACTTTGACCTTCCTTGACGTTCAAAGGTCTGATGCTGGACGGTATACTTGTATGGCATATACAGATAAACAAGGCAGTATAAACTCAACCATTAACATTGATGTTGTAGGTAAGTTGTCTGCAATGTTGTAGAGAGAAAGAGGGAGAGGGAACATTAGAGCTGGTTCCCTGTCACAAAAAATAAAATAGTTGAACTTTTTTTGTGTCAAAGCCAAAGGAACTGGTCATTTTATTTATAAAAATAACGCAAGTACAGTCAATCCTGTGTCTTAGGTGCCCTTCTAAGGGAACGGTGAAATATGGTCACATATGACAGGTGGCCACTTAATACAGGTTTAATTGATATGAAGTGCACTGTGAAGGGAAATACAAATTAAGATCACATAATACAAGTTATTGCTTAATAGAGGTGGTCACTAATGCAGGTTTGACTGTAACTTAATAGAGGTGGTCACTAAAGCAGGTTTGACTGTAACTTAATAGAGGTGGTCTCTAAAGCAGGGTTGACTAACTTAATAGGGGTGGTCACTAAAGCAGGTTTGACTGTAACTTAATAGAGGTGGTCACTAAAGCAGGTTTGACTGTAACTTAATAGAGGTGGTCACTAAAGCAGGTTTGACTGTAACTTAGTAGGGGTGGTCACTAAAGCAGGTTTGACTGTAACTTAATAGAGGTGGTCAATAAAGCAGGTTTGACTAACTTAATAGAGGTGGTCACTAAAGCAGGTTTGACTGTAACTTAATAGAGGTGGTCAATAAAGCAGGTTTGACTAACTTAATAGGGGTGGTCACTAAAGCAGGTTTGACTGTAACTTAATAGAGGTGGTCACTAAAGCAGGTTTGACTGTAACTTAATAGGGGTGGTCTCTAAAGCAGGTTTGACTGTAACTTAATAGAGGTGGTCACTAAAGAAGGTTTGACTGTAACTTAATAGAGGTGGTCACTAAAGCAGGTTTGACTGTAACTTAATAGGGGTGGTCACTAAAGCAGGTTTGACTGTAACTTAATAGAGGTGGTCTCTAAAGCAGGTTTGACTGTAACTTAATAGGGGTGGTCACTAAAGCAGGTTTGACTGTAACTTAATAGGGGTGGTCACTAAAGCAGGTTTGACTGTAGCTTAATAGGGGTGGTCACTAAAGCAGGTTTGACTGTAACTTAATAGAGGTGGTCACTAAAGCAGGTTTGACTAACTTAATAGAGGTGGTCACTAAAGCAGGTTTGACTGTAACTTAATAGGGGTGGTCACTAAAGCAGGTTTGACTGTATTTGAGATATCCAGGATGAATTAAGCTAAAAGCTATTACATGTCAGTTTTATATTCTACTGAATCCTTTGTGAATCAACAAATTTGTTAACTATTACAAAATTTCAAGACTTCTGTTTCAATTGATGACTTCATATTTAAAAAAACAAAGTGAAAATCTGGTGACTGATATCCACTAAGAATCTACAAGTAAATAGATCAAAGAAAGAATTATTGATAGGAAGTTTTATTCTATTATAATGTACTGACATTTGTAGCTTCAAACACTGATATTAACTTTCGGAATAATTTGTTCTGAAATGATATAATTGATACATGCTTTCTTGTAATATTTGAAATTAAGTAGACCATGATTGTGAGTACACCTAAGTGTTTGAGGAGAGAAAAAAATATGGATTTTTTCCAAAAATATAGCTACAATTTAATAGCATCTCGTCTTTAAGTGTGTTGTCTTGACATCTCAAAATAACTACATAATATCTATCTGAAATTGCAATTAAAATTGACATAGTGAGTGAAGATTGCTCATGAAGTACCGTCTTATGGTATGTGTTCTATAGATAGGAAAAATAATTTTCCCAGATTTTTTAGGGACCACCCCTATTAAGCACCAGTGCATTTAATGGACACAAAATCACAATATCTAAAAAAAAAATTGGCAATTTTTATTGATGAAGGTTTACAATTAATGAAATTGGCAAAATTTGAAGCAAGATTTTTTTTTTATGAAATTGACAAATTTTGTTAATTGACAATGGATCCTCTCACTCTATAAATAGTAATAAAGAATACGGATGTAAATGACAATCCAACATTTCATTTTAGACTGTCTCTATGAGAAAAAAACATGTTCTATTTTCCCAAACTAATGTTATGTTATAAGTATTGTCTGCTCTACATCAGAGATATGAAATGGAAAGAAACGAAACATAAGATGTGTGTTTATTTTAAACAATAGATGTAATAAAGTAGTTCAGGCCTTTCTATCTTGTTAAATATCCAATAGTATACCGATAGTCGTACAGACGGTTGAAATATTGCAATTTTCATTTTAATGGGTGTCACCATTTTGTGGAACTCTTTTGTATTTAAGAGCACATAAATTACATTATTCTGTGTCACACCATCTATTTCGCTTTCCTAAGCCAAATAACGTTCGCTAACAACACATATTTTTAAATAGCCGAATAGAAGCAAAACATCATTGTACCAGTCCTTCTTTTATAGGGCTGTCGTAGTCATGATCATATGGTAGTTGGATTTATGACTACCTATGCAATCAGTGCTATCACCACTAATGTTTTGAGTTCGAATCCAGCTCAGGCGAGATTCAACTCCTGCTCATGGCGAGGTATACACCATTATATGATAAAGTTTGTCAGTGACTTGCGGCAGGTCATTGGTTTTCTCTGGGTACTCCAGTTTTCTCCACCAATAAAACTGACCGCCACGAATTTAACTGAAGTATTTTTGAAAGTGGCATTAAACACCATAACCCTAAGCCTCAATACAACATTATGTGATAAAGTTTGTCAGTGACTTGTGGCAGGTTGGTGGTTTTACTCCGGGTACTCCGGTTTCCTCCACCATTATAGCTGACTGCCATGATATGACTGAAATATTGTTGAAAGTGTCGTTAAACACCATAACCCTAAGCCCCTTCTTTCATAGGGGCATCCCTTCTTGCAATGAAAAAGTAGCCTTATAAGAGATGTGATCTCTCTTGAGGGGGGGGGGGGATCTCAGTGAATATGAAATCTGGCTTGACATGAGGGGTGATCTTTCGTGGGAGTGGCCTTAGAATAGGGACACTACTGTATACACATTCACCTTGCATTTTTTTAATTACAGTTCGACCCAAATTTCGAGTTGTTCCTATAAATACCACAGTAGTAGAAGGACAATCTGCTATGATTCATTGTGTAGCTATAGGTGAACCAAAACCTAGAATTTATTGGGATAAAAATTACTACCAGAACAGTTTTGATCCAAGTAGAATACAGGTATGGTAATATTATTAAAAATATCAGGAATTATAGTGAAATAATGATGCTTTAAGAATACCAAAGAGGCAGATTTCTATTGCTACTATGACCCCGTATTTATCTGCAAATTGGACAATTTCCCTTTGATGTGTGCCGCTGATAAAGTCTGGATCACTGAACTGACCTTGATCCACAAAAATATTAGGTCAGTTCGTAACTCACATGCACAAGAACTAACTGATATTGAAAAACACATTTTGACGTCACTGATAAAAACAATAACGCTAGTTTTAAAGATCTTGACATACATTACCACTAGTATCACTGTTCATCCTGTTGACATACATTACCACTAGTATCACTGTTCATCCTGTTGACATACATTACCACTAGTATCACTGTTCATCCTGTTGACATACATTACCACTAGTATCACTGTTCATCCTGTTGACATACATTACCACTAGTATCACTGTTCATCCTGTTGACATACATTACCACTAGTATCACTGTTCATCCTGTTGACATACATTACCACTAGTATCACTGTTCATCCTGTTGACATACATTACCACTAGTATCACTGTTCGTCCTGTTGACATACATTACCACTAGTATCACTGTTCATCCTGTTGACATACATTACCACTAGTATCACTGTTCATCCTGTTGACATACATTACCACTAGTATCACTGTTCATCCTGTTGACATACATTACCACTAGTATCACTGCTCATCCTGTTGACATACATTACCACTAGTATCACTGCTCATCCTGTTGACATACATTACCACTAGTATCACTGTTCATCCTGTTGACATACATTACCACTAGTATCACTGTTCATCCTGTTGACATACATTACCACTAGTATCACTGTTTATCCTGTTGACATACATTACCACTAGTATCACTGTTCATCCTGTTGACATACATTACCACTAGTATCACTGTTCATCCTGTTGACATACATTACCACTAGTATCACTGTTCATCCTGTTGACATACATTACCACTAGTATCACTGCTCATCCTGTTGACATACATTACCACTAGTATCACTGTTCATCCTGTTGACATATATTACCACTAGTATCACTGTTCATCCTGTTGACATACATTACCACTAGTATCACTGTTCATCCTGTTGCCATACATTACCACTAGTATCACTGTTCATCCTGTTGACATATATTACCACTAGTATCACTGTTCATCCTGTTGACATACATTACCACTAGTATCACTGTTCATCCTGTTGACATACATTACCACTAGTATCACTGTTCATCCTGTTGACATACATTACCACTAGTATCACTGTTCATCCTGTTGACATACATTACCACTAGTATCACTGTTCATCCTGTTGACATATATTACCACTAATATCACTGCTCATCCTGTTGACATACATTACCACTAGTATCACTGTTCATCCTGTTGATATACATTACCACTAGTATCACTGTTCATCCTGTTGACATATATTACCACTAGTATCACTGTTCATCCTGTTGACATACATTACCACTAGTATCACTGTTCATCCTGTTGACATACATTACCACTAGTATCACTGCTCATCCTGTTGACATACATTACCACTAGTATCACTGTTCATCCTGTTGACATATATTACCACTAGTATCACTGTTCATCCTGTTGACATACATTACCACTAGTATCACTGTTCATCCTGTTGACATACATTACCACTAGTATCACTATTCATCCTGTTGACATACATTACCACTAGTATCACTGTTCATCCTGTTGACATACATTACCACTAGTATCACTGCTCATCCTGTTGACATACATTACCACTAGTATCACTGTTCATCCTGTTGACATATATTACCACTAGTATCACTGTTCATCCTGTTGACATACATTACCACTAGTATCACTGTTCATCCTGTTGACATACATTACCACTAGTATCACTGTTCATCCTGTTGACATACATTACCACTAGTATCACTGTTCATCCTGTTGACATACATTACCACTAGTATCACTGTTCATCCTGTTGACATACATTACCACTAGTATCACTGCTCATCCTGTTGACATACATTACCACTAGTATCACTGTTCGTCCTGTTGACATACATTAGCACTAGTATCACTGTTCGTCCTGTTGACATACATTACCACTAGTATCACTGTTCGTCCTGTTGACATACATTACCACTAGTATCACTGTTCGTCCTGTTGACATACATTAGCACTAGTATCACTGTTCGTCCTGTTGACATACATTACCACTAGTATCACTGTTCATCCTGTTGACATATATTACCACTAGTATCACTGTTCATCCTGTTGACATATATTACCACTAGTATCACTGTTCATCCTGTTGACATACATTACCACTAGTATCACTGTTCATCCTGTTGACATACATTACCACTAGTATCACTGTTCGTCCTGTTGACATACATTACCACTAGTATCACTGCTCGTCCTGTTGACATACATTACCACTAGTATCACTGCTCGTCCTGTTGACATACATTACCACTAGTATCACTGCTCGTCCTGTTGACATACATTACCACTAGTATCACTCCTCATCCTGTTGACATACATTACCACTAGTATCACTGCTCATCCTGTTGACATACATTACCACTAGTATCACTGTTCATCCTGTTGACATACATTACCACTAGTATCACTGTTCATCATGTTGACATATATTACCACTAGTATCACTGTTCATCCTGTTGACATACATTACCACTAGTATCACTGTTCATCCTGTTGACATACATTACCACTAGTATCACTGTTCATCCTGTTGACATACATTACCACTAGTATCACTGTTCATCCTGTTGACATACATTACCACTAGTATCACTGTTCATCCTGTTGACATATATTACCACTAATATCACTGCTCATCCTGTTGACATACATTACCACTAGTATCACTGTTCATCCTGTTGACATACATTACCACTAGTATCACTGTTCATCCTGTTGACATATATTACCACTAGTATCACTGTTCATCCTGTTGACATACATTACCACTAGTATCACTGTTCATCCTGTTGACATACATTACCACTAGTATCACTGCTCATCCTGTTGACATACATTACCACTAGTATCACTGTTCATCCTGTTGACATGCATTACCACTAGTATCACTGCTCATCCTGTTGACATGCATTACCACTAATATCACTGTTCATCCTGTTGACATACATTACCACTAGTATCACTGCTCATCCTGTTGACATACATTACCACTAGTATCACTGTTCATCCTGTTGACATACATTCCCACTAGTATCACTGTTCATCCTGTTGACATACATTACCACTAATATCACTGTTCATCCTGTTGACATACATTACCACTAGTATCACTGTTCATCCTGTTGACATACATTACCACTAGTATCACTGTTCATCCTGTTGACATACATTACCACTAGTATCACTGCTCATCCTGTTGACATACATTACCACTAGTATCACTGCTCATCCTGTTGACATACATTACCACTAGTATCACTGTTCATCCTGTTGACATACATTACCACTAGTATCACTGTTCATCCTGTTGACATACATTACCACTAGTATCACTGTTCATCCTGTTGACATACATTACCACTAATATCACTGTTCATCCTGTTGACATACATTACCACTAGTATCACTGTTCATCCTGTTGACATACATTACCACTAGTATCACTGTTCATCCTGTTGACATACATTACCACTAGTATCACTGTTCATCCTGTTGACATACATTACCACTAGTATCACTGCTCGTCCTGTTGACATACATTACCACTAGTATCACTGCTCATCCTGTTGGACTTGCAGCGATACTAGTGATATCATAATTATAATCTTTCTAATTTCATTGATTTTTAAACATACTATTCTAAAACCAAATCTAATAAATGCTATTAAGTAATAAATATTCTTTATGAAAACAGTATCAGTTGCCCTACATTTAAACAATTCTATACAACTTCATTGGCAAAAATTACAAGAATTTTATGGAAAGGACCCATGATTAGCTTCTTAAAGTTGTATTAACCCTTTAACGACTCAAAAATTCTTAAGAATGTTTTTTTCCCCTTCTGAAGATATTGCATAAAGATAGCATTGCTACTAAAACACCAGTAGGTCTACTTTCAATATGTATTATGTAATTCGATTATGTATAAAATTACCATACTATCACATGAACGTAATAAGATAAAGATTCTTCCATTATTAAGATGCAGTTTTACTGTCAAAATAATTGATGTATGTAATCGTAAAATAACTAAGGCAACATGTGTCAGAAAACAAATCTTCTTTTGTTTTAAATAAATTTAAAGTGCTACTTCATGGAAGTAATATATTTTACACTTTACATTTTTAAGAATTTTAGTTGCAACATAGATCATGTACATTTTATGGATTTTAATTAGTGACAATCTACATTTTTAAATTTTTTAGATTTTTAGTAATGTAACCTTTACATTTTACATTTATAGATATTTAATAACTCTACATATTACAGATATTTGATAATGGAATTTTGCATTTTACAGATTATTTTAATGAAATTTTACATTTTGCAGATTTTCAGTAATTAAACTCTGCATTTTACAGATTTTCAGTAATTAAACACTACATTTTACAGATATTTGATAATGGAACTTTTACATTTTACAGATTTTTAATAATGAATTTTTACATTTTACAGATATTTTATAATGGAACTTTACATTTTACAGATATTTAATAATGGAACTTTACATTTTACAGATTTTTAATAATGAATTTTTACATTTTACAGATATTTTATAATGGAACTTTACATTTTACAGATATTTTATAATGGAACTTTACATTTTACAGATATTTTATAATGGAACTTTACATTTTACAGATTTTTAATAATGGAACTTTACATTTTACAAATGTTTATATGGAAGATAAAGGAAGATATGGTTGTACAGCTAATAATTCAGCTGGACATATACGAATGGAAGCAAATCTAAATGTAGCAAGTAAGTTGTTGTTATAGTTACTTCCCCTTTTACAAGTTATCTCCCTTTAAGTTACAGTATGTGTAGAATATAGTACTAGAACTAGTTTTGTTCAAATAGCCTGTACAGAATGGGAGAACATAATGACAAAGATATTGTGAGTATTGAAGCTCTGATATTCTCTGGTGCAAAAATGAAGAGAAAAAAGATGGTGCATCTCATAATCTACATGATCAATAGTTGATATGTACATTTTTAAAATTCCTATAGATTGCACTTAGCTATTTAAAACAAAGAATGTGGGGAAAGACATACATTTTTGCATAGAAAATGGCATTTAATTGATAATTGTTTATTTTAAATCTTTACATAATGGAATTTAGAATTCTTTTGTGGAATATATTCAGCAACATTTGTGCCCCTTGATACAATCTTTCCCAACAACTGATTTTTTTAATCCATTAAGATATACTATGTTCAAAATTCAATGTTCATAGTAACCATACTCATTCACTGTTTACCTGTCTTTTATCTTCTGTGCTAATCTTAATACCAGTCACAATTTCTTTCAAATGTTATCTATGTAGTCTAATTAACTAAGGATTAAACAAATGGATAAGGGATAAATTATTTTTAAAGAATTTTATTTATATCTTGATATGCTATAAATCTTAACATTATTCCACAACTCAAGGTTTGACGTAATAAAGGTATAAAAGAAAGAGATTTTTTTTTTTTATTGTAATAGTGTGAATTATATAGAATCAGGAATAAATAATCGTTTATCATCAGCTAGTGACAGGATTAAATTTTTCTCTCGGTGGGATAAAAAATAAAAATGACAAAATAATAAATTATAATGTATCCGGAATTTCACTTCAAATTTATGTGATATTCCGTAACATTGTAAAGGATTATAAAAAAGATATAAATGTTGTGGTACATTTTATAGTGACAGTTTTTGATATTGTAAATGTAACATTTGCACAGCAACTATCTTGTGTTTTGTTGACACTGGTTGCATATAGCAAGCATTTATTATAGTTCTAAATCGGTAACAGGTTGAATACCTTCCAACCGGAGATTAATTTATGTTTTATAAATCAAATTAATGTATTTTCTGACTGAAATATATAAAATTTTCAAATCTGTTCTTTTATTGTCATTGCTCGACTAGGATTTAATCAGCTAAAGAAATCATTAATGTATTAGATAAGCCATTGTTACACCATTGTTTATGGCAAATCCATGCAATTTTGTAGCTTCATATGACTTTTGGTACGGAAATAAACATGGAGGTTGCGGTACTATATCTGGATATTATTGGACATGCGTGGTAGCAGTGTTATATCATATAGTGTTATGGACCAGTCGTTATTTCCACGAACCTACGTGACGTGACATTCCATATCATTCCAACGATAAGTTAATGCACATTGGATGCATGGCAAAAACCTCAAACTTTTATTTATCGGTCGCTATTTTTAAATAAAGATTTTATATTTGATAAAATTAGTGTCTTGGTCTTTTCTGCTTTTACTAATGCAATCCCATCATATATGTATTGTGAAGCAATCAAGCATTTACTCATTTTGCTTTTCACCGAAAATATTTCTACAATTTTTGACAATTTTTATTACCAAACTTGTTAAATTTAGTACCATATTTTGAAGGAAAAAATATTTGAAAAATTTAAAATAATTGTTTTTGTATTTTTTGTTATTGTGATTAAAGTGGTTATATTTGCGAAGATGTAAAATGATATACATGTATATATTATATATATATATATTTGATAAAATATTTTTTTTCATAGAAATTCTGCTATCGAGATTTCTTAAGTTGTCTGACTTTCTGCTTGTAATAAGAATGCTTTTTTGCATATTTGATGGTTTTGCATGTAAACAATATGGGTTTTTATATGATGTGAGCATGGCTGCTGTTATAGCAAGCATCATATGGCTGAAGTTGTTATGTAATCTTACTGTACTAAGTGAAAGAAGGAAATAGAAAAATATATCATGAATGAGCTATGTTTGGTTTTTTAGCTCACCTTGCCAAAGGCAATGTGAGCTTTTGCCATCAATTGGCATCCGTCGTTTGTCGTCTGTTAACTTTTCACATTTTAATCTTCTCCTCTGAAACCCCTTAGCCAAATGAACTGAAACTTGGTAGGAAGCGTCTATGGAAGGTCCTCTCTATAGAGTGCATATTTTGTTATGATCCATTACAAAACATGGCCGCCACAGGCAATTCTTGTTTCTGTTTGGCCGATTTGAAAAAATCTTCTCCCCTGAAACCGCTTGGCCAAATGAACCGTACCTTGGTAGGAAGCATCTATGGAATGTCCTCTATGAATAGTGCTCATTTCGTCCCGATCGGTTAGCAAACATGGCGACCACATGCAATTCTTGTTTCTGATTGGTCGATTTCTTAAAAATCTTCTCCTTTGAAACTGCTTAGCCATATGAACTGATATTTGGTAGGAAGCATCTACATGTATGGAAGGTTCTGTATTAAGTTTCCTCAAAGCAGAATGAAAGGTGAGTGACACAGGCTCAGCCCACTGAGCCTCTAGTTCCTAAAAGAACAGCAGAGTATTTTGGAGTGGGATTGAAGGATGCTGGTGATAAGAGATCAGCTTAAAGCCTTCAATACAGAGGAAGCTTGGTTATGGAAAATGAATCATGCCTGTAATGTATTATATTTTCACAAATAAGGAGATTCTAAGGCCAAATGATTGATAGTCTAGGCAAGGTCTTAAGAGATGGGTTCAAAATTCGGAAGCCTGATAAATCGGTTTTCACCTACATCTTTGCAGATCATTATCAGTGCTGTGTTATCCTTTTGTTGACACAGGAAGGAATGATGAATATTGAACATTTTTTCTTGCAATTTGCATTTAATATCACATGTATTGAATGAATAAGTTAATAATGAATGCTATTTTAGCAGTGTGAAGCAATACTTGTACATGTAATACATTTCTAACTGGGACTCCAGAGAATGAACATTTTCTGAACTCATACACAAATATTTTGCATATTTCTCTGCAATTTGTCAGTGACTTGCGAGAGGTCAGTGGTTTTCTACTGGCACTCCTGTTTCCTCCACCAATAAAACTGACTGCCATGATATAAGTAAAATATTGTTGAAAGTGGCATTAAACACCATAAAACCATAAACAAACCATCTCTACCATTTCAACTACACCGAAAATTCCATTTACAAACTAGATTTATATCTATGTATTTTTTTATTCAATGGATGAAATGTAATAAAACATTGGGTAATTACTTACTTATATAGTTTTGGAAATAACTTAGACAATGACTCAAAATTAGTATTGATATTTGACTTTTGTCAACAACGAAACAATCTCTTTTACAGAAAGTAGGTCATGTACTTTTCTATAAATAGCATTGTCACATTAGTTGAATATTTTTTTTTTTTTTAATAAAAATCATAAATAATTAATATTATTTTAATAAGATTAAAGCATTACTGTTGATATACAGATTTATTTCAATATGAGGAGGTGAGCAAACACATGATTACTTCAACATGACTCTCTACCTAAACATACAGACTTATGCTATGCAGGAAAATACAATCAAACAATTATTATGTACAGCACTCCTTCAACAAACCAATTATTTGTACATTATACAAGTCATTAACTTACACAATGAGAAGAGGGTGATTGGTAAAATAATTTGCATTGAGGTGTGAGGCAAGTAAATAGTCTAATTAATGTGTTATTGATCATTAAATGAAGAGGATTTATGTTGAGAACAAAACAAGGGAAAAATATCATTTTCTTAAAGGGATATTAAAGCTCCTTTTAACATATATTTTTTCAACTCCTGACAAAGGTTGTTTCTTTTCAATTTAATTGTAAAAACAATCCAAAAATATATAATCCCTAATATCGTTAAAATATCACTTAAAAGGGTTGAAATGAATATTTGTCCAGGAAGTAAAAATTCAATTACGATTATGTCACTTTTACAAAGTTTCATTGATAAAAACCGGGTTAATGTTTCATAAATATCATTTATTTAACCAATTGCAAGTTTTAATGAGATACAAAAAATTTCCAAAATGAGCTTTAATATCCCTTTAAGTACTGGCAAAGGCTCTACATTCTGTAGACAGGGATAGTGTCATTGTCCAAGTAAAATACTGACAACACTTTGACAGTGTCATCTCTCTTCATTCTGTAGACAGAGATAGTGTCATTGTCCAAGTAAAATACTGACAACACTTTGACAGTGTCATCTCTCTTCATTCTGTAGACAGGGATATAGTGTCATTGTCCAAGTAAAATACTGACAACACTTTGACAGTGTCATCTCTCTTCATTCTGTAGACAGGGATAGTGTCATTGTCCAAGTAAAATACTGACAACACTTTGACAGTGTCATCTCTCTTCATTCTGTAGACAAGGATAGTGTCATTGTCCAAGTAAAATACTGACAACACTTTGACAGTGTCATCTCTCTTCATTCTGTAGACAGGGATGGTGTCATTGTCCAAGTAAAATACTGACAACACTTTGACAGTGTCATCTCTCTTCATTCTGTAGACAGGGATATAGTGTCATTGTCCAAGTAAAATACTGACAACACTTTGACAGTGTCATCTCTCTTCATTCTGTAGACAGGGATAGTGTCATTGTCCAAGTAAAATACTGACAACACTTTGACAGTGTCATCTCTCTTCATTCTGTAGACAAGGATAGTGTCATTGTCCAAGTAAAATACTGACAACACTTTGACAGTGTCATCTCTCTTCATTCTATAGACAGGAATAGTGTCATTGTCCAAGTAAAATACTGACAACACTTTGACAGTGTCATCTCTCTTCATTCTGTAGACAGGGATAGTGTCATTGTCCAAGTAAAATACTGACAACACTTTGACAGTGTCATCTCTCTTCATTCTGTAGACAGGGATAGTGTCATTGTCCAAGTAAAATACTGACAACACTTTGACAGTGTCATCTCTTCATTCTGTAGAGAGGGATAGTGTCATTGTCCAAGTAAAATACTGACAACACTTTGACAGTGTCATCTCTCTTCATTCTGTAGACAGGGATAGTGTCATTGTCCAAGTAAAATACTGACAACACTTTGACAGTGTCATCTCTCTTCATTCTGTAGACAGGGATAGTGTCATTGTCCAAGTAGAATACTGACAACACTTTGACAGTGTCATCTCTCTTCATCTGTAGATAGGGATAGTGTCATTGTCCAAGTAAAATACTGACAACATTTGACAGTGTCATCTCTCTTCATTATGTAGACAGGGATAGTGTCATTGTCCAAGTAAAATACTGACAACACTTTGACAGTGTCATCTCTCTTCATTCTGTAGACAGGGATAGTGTCATTGTCCAAGTAAAATACTGACAACACTTTGACAGTGTCATCTCTCTTCATTCTGTAGATAGGGATAGTGTCATTGTCCAAGTAAAATACTGACAACACTTTGACAGTGTCATCTCTCTTCATTCTGTAGACAGGGATATAGTGTGGTAGACGGGGAACAAAATTTTTGACTTTAATGTACCCACCGAACATATACCTAAATTATATATCATTGGAAAGAAGAATTCATACTCTATCCAGATAGTCGGGTCTTAAAAACGGGAACTGGTTGCATTTCCTTAAAAAGGGAGATAATCGTTCTACCCAATATTTTAAGAAAATATATGAGTTATAACTTTTGGGTTGCTCCCCTTGAATTAAGTTCCCACAAAGGGATGAAATTATCGTTTTTGCAAAATTTGGTATACACTATTAAGTCTTTCATATAGACTTTAAGGTTTAGTTGTGAAAAAAATGTGTATTTTTGTAGGTTTTGATGACATAGTCAGTTTCCTTCACATTTTTAATGTCGCCAATAGGGACCTGACCTTGACCTTTGTATGGAAACGTCTTGACCTGAATGTGCTTTAATTAGTTGATGATAACATTGATACTATTTTTTACAACGAAATTTAACTTCTATTTCACAAATTAAAAATTCTCTGGCGTATAGAAAAAGGGGGGTGGGCGTCCTTCACTAGTACATAAACATCATTGTTCTTGTTCCTGTCACTGATATGACTATCTTGTATTCTTAATCAATGTTTTTGCTCCGCGTTCGTTACAACGAATGCTGTATAACCAAAAGAGGTCATAAAACACCAAAATAAGCATATAAGTCGATAGCAACACATT
Source organism: Bathymodiolus brooksi (assembly GCA_963680875.1). NCBI lineage: Eukaryota > Metazoa > Mollusca > Bivalvia > Mytilida > Modiolidae > Bathymodiolus > Bathymodiolus brooksi. The sequence continues at coordinate 69,391,856 of OY804576.1, read as the reverse complement.
TATATTAGTCAGTATAAATAGGACTATCCTGGTTCAAATCAAATGACAGAACAACATCGCTATCTAACTACAAAATGACTATTGTGGATTTGTCACGACATTACATGGCAGATAATTTTGTCCACAACAACAAAGCCTTGTAAAAATCTACTAAATTTCAGACATCATGACCATCGTCTTACAGTAAGGTAACATTCTTTGTTATGGCATTTTTACATATGTCGCTACCATAACAGGGACAAAGATCTGTGCACGACAGAATCTGTTCAAAACAAACACAGCTACTGGAACAAATTGATTTGCCTTTGCAACTGCACACGAGATCCTGCAGGAAGTGTGATGACATTTGTCCCAGGAAGAAGACAGGTACCAGACCACCCTTGTTTTTCCATCCGAACATTAAAGGAGACCTAACAGGGGACTGCGCTTTTTGTGAGGATTTCCAGATATAGGTCTGCGCAGATGCTCTTAGTACATGCTGATGGAATGTCGCTTCGCATGGTGGTAACTTGGCCAGGCTTGCTTCTTTGTTTTGTTGCAAGTCGAACTCTGAATTTATTGAGATTAGAGTAATCTGCTCGTAGTTTGGCTTTTTGGATAGTCTTCAACTGAGATTTTCAGCTTCTCAATATCACGTCTTAAGATACCTTCAGCAGAGTGTAAAATTTGTTCATCAGAAATACCTTCAACATCAACTTGAAAATCATTTTCCAACTCAGAGGCTTTAAATTTGGACTTGTATTTATAGCATCGCCTAAGGAAAGCTTGTCACTGAAGACAAGATTTGACATTCCTTGGCCCCGCTGAGTATGTATAACTATAGAACCAGCATAATGTTTAACTAGCCTGTCTTGTAACTTGGCAGATGAGTAGGTACCGGTGTCTGCGGGTAGTTATCCTTTATATTTTTCAAGTAATTGTGTCATCCGAAAAACCTTTTTGTGAACGACTAAATCATCGCTGATTTCATGAATTAAATTCTGGAAGGCGATTTCGTTACTAGAAAGATTAGAATCCTGTTTCTGTTCGTTTTTCGGGGAACTCTTTTAACAGATATTTAGTCATGCACCCGTTGTGATAAACTCCTTTCAGAACAAAATCGTCACAATTCAACACGCGAACCAGTCTTATCATCATTTTGACTCAATGCGCACTCCATCAACTTGTTCACACGCTCACTGGATGCAATTTTATGTCCTTTAAAATCTTTCTTGAATGTTTTATTTTAACAAATGAAACAAAAATCCCACTGAATGGGTTCGTACTGGGAGCGTGTTACAACACTTGTTTGTGACAGTTGAAACTTGTTCAGTACTTGTAAAACTTTATCTGATCTGTTTTGAAAACACTGCAGTTTTGTTTACTTGTATATTTTCTATAGCAATTACGGTGGTAAACAACTTTAATTTTACGTGATATAAAATTGTCCAGTGTAGACATTTCCTGCAAAATAAGAGAATACACCTCATCTCTTTTAATTTCCATCGATCTTACAAAACTATCTTTGCCTACATCTCGCATACAAATCACAGGTTCTGCATTGGAACATTGACATATAATGCATTGCTCCCAGTTCAACGCTTCTTTTCTCCTTTTTGGACTAGAAGGAGAAAGTTTCAAAGGACTACCGAACGATGCCATCATACGGAATATGAACGTGTCTGTCCGATTAAATTCTGGTACTACAATAACCTAATTACTAATCAACAAAATACACTAATTATCGACAAACAAACGACAAAAACAACGCCAAATGAAATCTGAAAACCTCAGTAAACATTGTGCGAAAAGCCGAACACTTAACAATGAAATAAATCAGAAACTAAGCCATTTCATTCAAAGAAGACAACGTGCTATTTAATGACTCGAAGATCAGTCGAACTATATTTATAGAATCGGAAACGGCGTATCAAATTTCCACGTATAAAAGGCATTAAATGAGAGAGGAAACAAACAAAAAAATAGCATTTTTCTGCGTATCTGCAAGTATCTATGATATGAAATTTGGCATGCATTTTTGAACTAATGTAACGTTACTTTATCAATACTAAAAATGTACGGAAAATACAAAATAAATTTGCTGAAAGAGAAAACTTGTCTTATTTTCCACCAAAATAAGGGGTATTTTGAGAGGCTAGTTATATTAAATCAGACGAGAATTAACTGTTCTTTTTCATCTATTGATACAATTAAATGTCTGTTTAATTGAGTAATATATCTTTTTTATCGATAAACGATCACGTGTTATAGATATGAAATTTTTTTTCACCTGGTCAACTACCGGTATGTATCAGTTGGATACCTTCGGAAAACCAAAATTTCCAAGAAAAGTTGTCTTACGATTTTTTTACGACCCACTTAATTTGAAAATATAGACATTTTTCTATCGAATGAGCATAGTTTTATCCATATGTTATTTCGGTACATTAAACTCCAAATTCATGCATCTTTTCAGTCATCATCTACGCTACTAATAGTGTCATTGTCCAAGTAAAATACTGACAACACTTTGACAGTGTCATCTCTCTTCATTCTGTAGACAGGGATAGTGTCATTGTCCAAGTAAAATACTGACAACACTTTGACAGTGTCATCTCTCTTCATTCTATAGACAGGAATAGTGTCATTGTCCAAGTAAAATACTGACAACACTTTGACAGTGTCATCTCTCTTCATTCTATAGACAGGAATAGTGTCATTGTCCAAGTAAAATACTGACAACACTTTGACAGTGTCATCTCTCTTCATTCTATAGAGAGGAATAGTGTCATTGTATAAGTAAAGACAATATTATCTCTCTACCTCCTATAGACAGGGATAGTGTCATTGTCAATAATACTTGCTGAAATGGATAATTGCCTGTGATTTCATGGTAAACTCAAATTTCAGCTGTTTTGTTCAGTGAAAAACTGTTTTGTTTACTAGAAATTGAAGGCTGTGTATCAGGGCTGTTCAGTAATTCAAGGTGCTAATCGTAGAGAAGATGTTTTTCCACTGAATTGTACTAAAATATTCTTTTTCTTTTCATCCAATTCTTAGAGAGTAATAGTGTAACTTTATACCCAACCTCTCCTATATTCACCCGACAATGAGATTGTCAAATTGATAAAGAAAAAATGTATTTTTGTTTTCCCCAAACAATAATCACCTTGAACATGCTAAAACCCTAATGCAATGCACTATAATGTTTTTTTAAAATAGAGAAAACAAAAACTGAAAACATATGGTAGTAAAGTGTTGATCTGAAGGAGTTGTTTAAGTTTATCGTAGTTTAATTAGATCAATGTTATATATCTTATTATGTCTTCATTTCTAATCTTGGTATAAAATTGTTATAAATTTTACGTTGTTTTGCATCTGTGAGGAATTTATTGTACATTTTGCATCTCCATTAAAACGTTGATGTCATTGCAGGTGCTTCAGAAGCTGAAAAAGATGGAGTTAGCGAAGAGGAAGGGATTGATATGGTTAAGACCATCATCATCGCTGTGTGTAGCGCTGGGGCTTATTTTGCACTGGTTATTGCATTGACAGCTTATTTCAGCTACAGACTGTTTATGAGAAGAAAAAGATTTGCTAAAGCACTTGGTAGGATTTGTTTTATCAGATGCATTTTATTTGACGTTCTTCTGATTCTTAAGGGGAGTGAAGGGAGTCTATTTGTTAACACCTTTATCTTACCTTACCTTTCCTCTTTTGTGTCCCTGGTAAGTATATGTAAATATTTTTTTGTTAATAATTTGAATAGTTTAGAAATGGATACCATTCGGTTAAATTATTGTCTCAACCAATCACTTAAAAATGGCTGCAATTGTCCTACATTCCAACAAGTTGAAGTGGCAAAACATACTTGTCTGCTGATTATTTTAGCGGCACTCTCTTATTAGCAAAGCTTGATATTATTAAGAGTTAACATTATTTTCATAATATACATATTTGTAAGTGAATAGTAGAGAGATTATTATTGGTATTATTCATATTAAACCTTACAACTATGACCTAAAATTGAGAAATTACAATGCAATTTATTTTTTGCAGTAAAAACAGAAAACGGTGACACAAACAGGGAGCAGCATGAATTATTGGTGAAGGACCGTGACAGTGAATCTCGTACACAATTACGTAGTGATAGTGACAACAGGTCACATGTCTCTGGAATGAGTTCTCATCCTTCTCACTCGTCACAATCTCAATCAACCACCTCCCAATCTCACTCACAGAAAAGTCGTAGAGGCAGTTACGATCGATTACAATTCCCACGTCATGATCTTGTTACCATAGGAATGTTAGGTAAGTTAACCTTACAGTGTTTCTTTGCTTTTATTGTGTTGCCTATACAGAATATAATGGCTGGTATATTTTTTAATGGCTCGTTTGGTTTATTATCATTTATTCATTGTCGCTTTGCCCATTGTCCACAGCCAGGTCACACTTGTGGCATAAATTCCACTTAACATTTTTTTTAAGCTCACCTTGCCAAAGGCAATGTGAGCTTTTGCCATCACTTGGCATCCGTCGTCCATCGTCCGTCGTCTGTTAACTTTTCACATTTTAATCTTCTCCTCTGAAACCCCTCAGCCAAATGAAATGAAACTTGGTAGGAAGCATCTATGGAAGGTCCTCTCTAAAGATTGCTCATTTCGTCCCGATCGGTTAGCAAACATGGCGACCACATGCAATTCTTGTTTCTGATTGGTCGATTTCTTAAAAATCTTCTCCTTTGAAACTGCTTAGCCATATGAAACGAAATTTGGTAGGAAGCATCTACATGTATGGAAGGTTCTGTATTAAGTTTCCTCAAAGTAGAATGAAAGGTGAACGACACAGGCTCAGCCCACTGAGCCTCTAGTTCCTAAAAGAACAGCAGAGTATTTTGGAGTTGGATTGAAGGATGCTGGTGATAAGAGATCAGCTTAAATCCTTCAATGCAGAGGAAGCTTGGTTATGGAAAATGAATCATGCCTGTAATGTATTATATTTTCACAAATAAGGAGATTCTAAGGCCAAATGATTGATAGTCTAGGCAAGGTCTTAAGAGATGGGATCAAAATTCGGAAGCCCGATATAACCCCTCAGTCAAATGAAGTGAAACTTGGTAGGAAGCATCTATGGAAGGTCCTCTCTAAAGATTGCTCATTTTGTCCCGATCCATTAACAAACATGGCCGCCATAGGCAATTCTTGTTTCTGATTGGCCGATTTTTAACAATCTTCTCCTCTGAAACCGCTTGGCCAAATGAACCGAAACTCGGTAGGAAGCATCTATGGCAGGTCCTCTATTAAGATTGGGCATTTCGTCCCGATCCATTAACAAACATGGCCACCATAGGCAATTCTTGTTTCTGATTGGTTGATTTCTAAAAAAATCTTCTCCTCTGAAGCCGCTCGGCCAAATGAATCGAAACTTGGTAGGAAGCATCCTTGGCAGGTTCTCTATAAAGAGGGTGCTCATTTAGTTTCGATCCGTAAACAAACATGGCCGCAATAGGCAATTCTTGTTTCTGATTGGCCAATATTTTTAAATCTTCTCCTCTGAAAGCACTTGGCCAAATGAACCGAAACTTGGTAATAAGCATCTATGGCAGGTCCTCTATAAAGATTGCTCATTTCGTCTCGATCCGTTAACAAACATGGCCACCACAAGCAATTCTTGTTTCTGATTGGTCGATTTCTAAAAAAATCTTCCCCTCTGTAACCACTTGGACAAATGAATTGAAATTTGGTAGGAAGCATCCTTGGAAGGTTCTCTATAAAGAATGCTCATTTATTTCCGATCCGTTAACAAACATGGCCACCACAGGCAATTCTTGTTTCTGATTGGTTGATTCCTAAAAAATTGTCTCCTCTGAAACCCCTTGGCCAAATGAATCGAAACTTGGTAGGAAGCATCCTTGGAAGGTCCTCTATAAAGACTGCTAATTTAGTTCCGATCTGTTAACAAACATGGCCACAACAGGCAATTCTTGTTTCTGATTGGTTGATTTCTAAAAAATCTTCTTCTCTGAAACTGTTTTGCCAAATGAATCAAAACTTGGTAGGAAGCATCCTTGGAAGGTCATTTATAAAGATTGTGCATTTAGATCCCATCCGTTAATTAAACATGGCCACCACAGGCCATTCTTGTTTCTGATTGGTCGATTTCTGACAATCTTTTTCTCTGTAACTGCTTAGTCAAATGAACCGAAACTTGGTGGGAAGCACCTATGGAAGGTTCTGTATTAAGTTTCCTCAAAGCAGAATGAAAGGTGAGTGACACAGGCTCAGCCCACTATTATGGAAATACATTTTGCAACGTTTTCCTTTGTTTTTCATTTCACAAATTGAAACTCAATTGGAACTTTCTACATTGTACTTCTACTGCTACAAGATACTGACTGCCTTTGACAAGTTGAAGATTATTTCTGATCTGTAATTACAACTCCTCCTATATTTTAAATTAGATGAATTATCTTTATCTTCCATAATTTCTTCCACCTGGAGAAGTGTACTTATTGTTTTTTCAATTATCTGAGTCAGACAATCAGATTTTTTTCAGCAGATGATATGCTATTTATAATCCAAAATTTGAGCATTTAAATGTAATATTTTAACAGGTAAAGGACTTTTTGGTGATGTATTCCTAGCTAAAGCCAGAGGTATAAAAGATTATGAGCCAGAAACCTTGGTTGTCGTAAAGTCACTTCTAGTTAAAGATGAACATTTATTTTTTGAGTTTCGACAAGAATTAGATATGTACACCAAACTGGACCATCCATGTATAGTTAAAGTATTAGGAGTCTGTAAAGAAATTGAACCACAGTTTGTTATTACAGAATATTGTGACTGGGTAGGTATATATTTAAGGATTGATCACAATTTTTTGTTCAGTTCATGAAGAAATAACCTCAATCAGGTTGTACACACTGTGTAACCCGCATAGTGGGTTACGCAAGGGTGTGTATAATATGATTGAGGTTATTTCAAATGAACCGAACAAATAATTTCGATCAATCCTTATAAATTATTTCAAACTTTTTTTGTTAGGATATTGAAAAATATATTTATTTTTTCAAAATAAGGCAAATTATCGAAAATGGATTTAAATAACCCCAAAGGTGTCTCATTTAAAGAAAATCACCTGATGACAAAGGCACACGATGCCTTGAGAACGATGTCTATTTTTAGATTCCATTCATAATCAACTTTTTAGACCAATCAAAACATGTATAAAATGACAGGTGACTAAAATTAATTTATATTACCGTAAACATCAATGTATAATACCCACTTTTTTACAATGAATATTTTTTTTCCAACTTGTGTGGGTATTATAAACAATAATGTAGAAAGCTTATATACTACTATCGCGATCAGTCAGTAATTGAAAAATCAAAAGAATGTGTGTGAATATTATATGAATGTGTACTATACATGACATATTAAGGTAATGCAAAGGAACTTTTTTTATATTGCTGTTCTTCATTTCATAGTCATAGTATAATTTTCAATTATAAGCATAGATCAATCCTTGCCTGCCGTTTTCACCTGAAATGATATTCAACTGTTGATAAAATTTAATAATGGAAATATTTTTCTATTTTTCTAAAAACTTCTTTACAATTTACAAAATAGTTAAAATTAATTTATATTTAAGCATATTCTGTTCTACAACATACATGAAAGAAACAAAAAAACAGAACAAATTGTATACATTTCTAATAACTTATTTACAAGAAACAAGCTGTATTATCAAAAGACAAATATATATTACAGGAAAGAATGATTTGAAACATAAAAACACGACTTTAATCCAGGATTATTACAATATATTATCAGACTTAAGTTCTGTGATGAAGGACAATTAGTTTGTTTGTGTAAGCATTAAATACATGACTGTTTGTTTCACCTAATTCCCTATGAAGTTATATTTACCTTGGGAATTATAAAACGTCTTTTGAAGATAGGTTTCACAATTTTTTTTTTTCTCCAAAGGAAGTCTATAATATGATAAAGTCATGTTTTTTTTTACAATGTAAACTGATAAGACAAATAATTACTGTATGTTTAGTTTCAATATACCTCACTTAATAAATAAACATGTTGGGAGTACAATGTAGTGCTGTAGTTCCATTCACTCCTACATACTATGCCTTCTGAAGACAAAAAATTGCCTTATTTAGGAAAGGGGGGGGGGGGTAATTTAGTACCATAGTACCCCTTTTTGCATGTGACTTTACTGTAGTGAAAATGTAGTATATGTTTAACTGTAGTTCCAATTTTTAATACTGCAGTGAAAAATTGGTCTGTGTTAGGGGAACAATGTAGACCCATAGTTCCTCCTCTTACATGACATCCTCTCTGTGGTGAAGAAGAAGATTATGCTAGGGGGATTCATTTATAGTATCATAGTTCCCCTGTAACATACTTGCCTTTCTGCATTGAAAAAGTTGTTTATGTTAGAGGATACAATTTAATAAGTAGTTCCCTTCTTGCATGCCACTCCTTGTGAAAAGTGAGATGAGGGGAGGATAGGTGGGGTAGCAATGTAACATGTAGTTCCCCTGCTGCTTTGAACAAGATTTGAACTCTAGATTTACTAGTTTTTAACCATTTTATAGGGTGATTTAAAGCAGTTCCTATATGCAACAAGAGGAGATATTAATGGCAGATTACCACGCATACCACCTCTAACAGCTGTTCAGAAAACTAATATGTGTCACCAGGTGGCATCAGGACTGGAACATTTATCCAATCATAGATATATTCATAGAGACATAGCTTCTAGAAATATATTGCTGACATCTAGACTTGAACTTAAGATAACCAGCTTATCTTTGTGTCGTGATGCTTATGCAGGAGAATATTATCCGTATGCACAGAACCTTATTCCGCTCCGCTGGATGCCACCAGAAGCGGTATTTGAAGGAGATTTCTCAACCAAAAGTGACATTTGGGCTTTTGGTATTTTTGTATGGGAAGTGTTTCATCTTGGAGACTTGCCATATTCATCTTCGACAGACGATGAAGTGATGAAACATCTAAAAATAGAAGACTTGAAATTGACAGTCGTGGATATATGTCCGCCAGAAATTATTGACTTGATCAAGAAATGTACAACAATATGTCCAAAGGAAAGACCATCATTTAGTGAAATTTGTTTGTTTTTTGGAGAATATGTGTTGAAACTACAATCGACTGCTCCTGTTTGACTGAAATCCATGTCTGTTTTATAGAGTATTTATTTTGTATATATATTTTTACATGTTATACATAGTCCATAATTGTTTTGATCACTCTACCAAATTAGCGAATAAAAAAAAACACGTCTTAATCTTTTAAAAAGTGGTATGCAATTTTTAGACCTATTGTCATCCCTTTTCATTTAATGTCCATTGTTTGTTTAAAAATTTTGACAATTAATTTGGTCTACTTCTATATGACCAGTGACCATCATAATCATGATCGTATGCAATCAGTGCCTATCACCACTAAAGTTGTGAGTTCGAACCCTGTTCATGGCGAAGTGTACTCGATACAACATTATATGATAAAGTTTGTCAGTTACTTGCGACAGGTTGGTGGTTTTCTCCTGGTACTCCTGTTTCTTCCACCAATAAAACTGACTGCCTTGATTTAACTGAAATATTGTTGAAAATGGTGTTAAACAATATTTCCCTAACCAAACTTTTATAAGAAATATCATTGCATGGTACTTTACAGGTTTTTGTATTTTAATGCCATTTAAAAATCAAAGATGACTACTACCGTTACAATAGATTAATGTTAAAAAAAAATCTTTCTTCTTTTCTTTTTCTTTCTTCTTTACATTTCCAGTCGTCCTTCACTACTGAAGATTATCTTATTACCACTGAACTGATTAAACTCTCAGTTGTAGATAAATGATCATGATATATACCTTTACCAAGTTTATATTTTTGTGACTTTATCAGTAATTCCAAAATATCTGACAACTTTGAACATTGTGCAACAAAAAAGTCCATTAGAACTACAGGTACACAACATTTTATTTCTTAAAAAACCCTGCATGGACAGTTGCCAAATTCTATATGTATTTATCATTGGGTGATTTTATAGAAATAATGTTTTTCTTACCCATTAAAATTTTAGATGGTAATTATCTTTGGACATAGTTATACAGTTGTATGTTACTTTTAAAGTGGTATCATGTGGAATCCGCAATCCATATTTCAATTATTCAGAAGAGCCTATACATGTGTTACGTCCCTGATTCTACTGACACTCAACTACCAGCCATTGGTTCACAATTTTTAACGCTATACATATGTATACAAATAATTCAGTGATTAAATAGCTGAAGCAAACTATTTTCAAAATTAATAAATCAAATGTGGTCAGATGTCTATTTTGTCAGTTTAATTAGGTTTACTTTTTTTTTTAGAAATATACAATATAAATGTTAAATACATCAACTGCTTTTTCATTTTTCAATATTCTACATGATACCAAATACAACAGTCAAATATTGATCTCCATGTCATTTTGTTTGTCTTGTGCAATCAACATGCATATATATATATTTGTCATACCCTGATATACGCTTTCAGCTTTACTCACTGTTATGTGCACTTTAAAATATATTATCTATGTGCAACAGAATGTATAAAATACTGATTGCTTTTTTCACTCTCGTGTAATATACTTGTGTGTATTGTTTCTTATCAAAAAGAGTCATTTCACATTCATGATTGAATATATATTAATGTTCAATCATTATTATTTCAGTAAAAAAAGTCTTTAATCATTCCATTAATCAGTCATTGTTTTATATACCATCCGTTAACAAGATGTGGGATATGTCTGACTTTGGTTTCTGTGCTAAAAATCAAGTTTTCTTGGGTTATTCAACTGATACATTTAGCATTAAGACATTGGTTGTCTCTCCCTGAAAGTATAATATCAATGATGTTACAGTATTTTGCAATATCACATTTATTTTCTCCCCTTTTTATTATTACCGAAATCAGTTGTGTATGATACACACTTTTGTGCCCAGAAAATATCTTTATCAACTTGTGTTTCATCAACACAAGAAAGTTTATGTACTTTTATTACAACCACTTGGATCGTTGTGGTCTTGATTGTATGGTACTTAAATTTACAACTACCTATGCAATCCGTACCTATCACCACTAAAGTTGTGAGTTCGAATCCCACTCAGGTGAGGTGTACTCGATACAACATTATGTGATAAAGTTTGTCAGTGACTTACGACAGGTCGATGGTTTTCTCTGGTCACTCTGGTTTCCTCCACCAATAAAACTGAATGCCACCATATAGCTGAAATGTTGTTGAAAGTGGCATTAAAGACCATAAACCAAACCTTACTATAAGGACCATGGAAGATGTGTACATTATACATCAATGTATACTGTATACAAACAAATACGGTAAATAGAAATTAAGATGAAATCTAACCAAAGCTCATTTTAAGGGTAACATTGAATTTTTTTATGCTGTAAATTGCTATATATCTATATCATTATATTTCAGTATTTTTGTCAACTTTGTGTTATTATTGTTTTAGCATTGTTTTTCCACAGATTATAATTCTATTATTTGTTTATTTTTGAGAACGAGAATTAGTATTTGTTTCTGCTTTTGTTTTCTGAAGACAAACATTAGATATATATACTTATAAGTAGCTATTCCAGTAGCATAAAAAGTGTTAATTTACTGCAGAATAGAAAGGGATTTGTTAAACTCGGCTTGTCTTGTATAATAACACAATCAAATCTCAAGTTAATATTAAGAAAGTCTTCAGTTATATGTTTAATAGTAAAATGTGTTTTCAGAACTACATGTATTTAAAAAAAGAAAATTGTCTTTAAACTGCCAGTCTGGTCTCTAAATTTTCAAGCCACATTTGAACACTTGCCATGTCTGACACCTGTCATTAAATCTCATTAACAACGTTACTATGTATGTTGTGAAGTTGTATTTTGTCCAAGGAAAACAAAACAGAAACAAAAACTTGTATATTTAAAATGACAACAAAGTTGTCTTAGAGTGATAATATTGTATTCAGTGTTAGAATTGTTACTGTCATTGTGTAGTTGATATAGAAAGTGTGAATGAAATATTGTGTAAAAATGTAGAATGATTGGTGGAAATATTAATCATGTGATCAAATCTCATTGTCATGTGATTGGTGGAAATATCAATCATGTGATCAAATTTCATTGTCATGTGATATCAATATCATCTAATGATCTTATTCATTGCATTGTACTAGAAGACAGTTTGTTCATTTTATTGTATTTTATGAGAATATATATATTAATTTCATTTAATCAAGTCTTTTATTAATACATAAAATGTATGCACAAATTAAATTACAGGGAATATGTCAGATCATGTAGATAATAACATCATTGGAACATTATATTCATATGTTTCGAAAGTGCAATCTTTTCATTATGTACTTGTCTATATTTAAAAACATGTTTTGTATCAATAGGAAACATTTTTAACTATTGTATATGTGTATTAAATTCTACAAAGCTTCATTTTATAAGCTGAAAATTATCTGAACCTCTTCTACTTCTATTCTACCAAATACTGACCACCTTCAACAAGTCAAACGTTATGTCAGAGCTTAAAACAAGTTTATAACACAGAGATAAAGCATAAAGCATTATGATATAATTATTAATATATTGTTTACCAACCTCAGTATTTAAAATAGATTTTTCTATGAATTACAAATGTTTCTCCACTGATGATTGTAAAATATTATGGCTTGGTTATTAAAATTGATACTGCATAAAGCTAAGAAATATTGTCATAAATGAAGAATTGCTTAGACGATTTAGTTTGTTTTTAATTAAATATAAAAATATGAGTGCCTTATCTCCCTTAGAACGTTATTTAATTTGAGGTCTTTCAACTACATTGTAGTTTTATTACCAGTAATGAAAAACATTGGTGGATTATTTCCCTTTACACAGTTACATTTATCTAGTGTGCATGTGCAGTAATTTGAATTTATTGCAAGCACTATGACCTATTGGAGAACATAATCGCCTAGCAACTATTATATAAGTGTATTCTGGGATTTTCCAGGGGAAAATAATTGTGTGCTCCAACTATGGATGTTTATAATTAATTAAATATCTGAAAATAAATCAAACCAAACTCTCAGTAGACAACAAGTCATATGGTATTTGCAACTGTAAAATTCGAGATTGATGTATGGTATTTGCAACTGTAAAATTCGAGATTGATGTATGGTACATTGTGTATTACCAAAATTGTAAACTAATTCCATTATTATTTATAATTTTAAAAAAATGTGTTCCTAAAAATAAAAGTTTAGTATCTTAGCAATAATAATAAATACACACTTACATGTAAAACACTACATTTTAAAAATTAACTGCATTCCATTTGACATTTATTATTTCAGTTTTTTTGCAGTTCATAATCATAGAACTTTCAATGCCATTATAATTCATTATACATTATAAAAAAAGAAAGAATTTCATGGCTGCAACCCAATGTTTTTGAATGACCTACAATCTGTATGTTCATGAGGGAAAATTCCCATAACTTGACAATTAATTACTAGTAAGAAGAAATAACTTAAGATTACTAAGAAGTTAATTGGAATTGAGAAACATTTGTTTTCTTATAAAAGTCAATTTTTTTTAACTTTTATCAAATTTATAGCATAGAAATATGAGGAAACTCCACCATTTGTTTGAAAGTTCATCATCAATATAAGATTTTGACTCATTTTATGTCCTAAACTTTGCATAAACTAATATTATCTCATTTTGTATACTGATAGTATTAAATTTTCCTATAGCAATCGTTAAGCTTTAAATACAGTCAAACCTGTATTAAGAGGTTACTTTTGTGACCAAAAAAAAGTGGCCTTATAAGACAGGTGACCTCTTAAAAGACGTTCATTTTATATGAAATTGTCTATGACAGGATAAAAAAGGTGACCTTTTAATACAGGTGACTGCTTAATAGAGGTGATCATGTGAGCAGGTTTGACTGTATATTTTAAATAATCATCGATTTATGAAAAGTACCTTTCTTACTGACAATCTTTATAATGCATCAAAGTATTAAAACAATTGACGTGTGTATTAACATCATTTATTGTCAACTGTAATCATAAGAGTATTATGGGTAGTAAAATAAATCCCTTGGCAATCAAGGCTTATTTACTTCTAAGGTTGCTCCATATTTTTGTACAGATTTAGAGAAAAAGATAAATATTATGGTATTAAAACACATCTCTTGTCAATCACGACAGTTTTCTTATAATATGGTTTCTGCAGATTTTATATGGATTTTAGAAGAAGAAAACAATTTCATCTATATTTTGCAGTAATGCACTTCTACAAGAAATGAGAGCTTTTCACTATATTTGTATTACTGGAAGACTGTTTTTAATTGAATGGAATGAAACACGAGAAAAATAATATTAGATGATACAAAACTTTCTTTTTTAATTGCAACAATTTGATATTTCTTATTCATTTGATCAAGATTAAGATTAAATCTAAATTTGGAATAAAGGTGAATAATTGGGTATTTTGCATAAAAATGAGTAAAATGTTTGCCACTAAAATTGTTTTGCAAATTGCAAATTTAGTTTTCTATCTGAAAGATGTTAGAAAAAACCAGATTGATAATTTGTTGCATTAGAATATGAGATTAACGTTGGAAAATCGCTATATAATAAATATATTGTGTCTTCAATGTAATTTAGTAAAAACCCTCCCTAGAAATGTGCGAGTATGAACCAATACTGAAAAAAACAGTAGTAGTCAATTAATTGATTGGTGGCAACACGTTTTTGCTATTATCCAATCAAATTTTATTATAAATGTACAGGGTGTATCACCTGTAAGTTCTATAATTGTTGTTAAATCTGTATTTTAATGAAATCCTTGTTACAGTTATATATTTTAGTGATCATTGTCTACAAAGAAGCAAGTCTTAACATTAAGTAGCCATGTTGACACATGTTCATGTCAATATTATATAATTTTTTAGTTTGTTGACAAATCTGATGTTAGATTGAATGTGATAAGTGGTGCTGAAGTTTTATAAAAACTGAGTGTATGTTAATGTGTCTTAATCTATGCAATTAGATTAATAAAGCTTATTTAAATTATTATAATTTGTCACTAGTTTTCATATCATTTCAGATTGAGGGAGTGATTATTGAATAACGCCAAACAAACAATTTTCAACTACATGTATATTATCTCTAGAACAATTAGTAAGAAAGAATAAGATGTAAATGAACATGAGAGACTATAAACATTACACCCAGACATAAATTAAAGCAGAAAAGCATTGCCCTTATTGCTGTTCTACAATCAACAGTCACAGCATCGTCTTCAATAATGAGCACAACTTTTTGATGAGATGATGACGATGCTTGCTTTGTGCAAAACTAAAACGTTGAGATGGACAGTATAAAAGTAGTACATGTTGCTTCAGTCGTACATATTAGGTAGACATGTTGCTTCAGTCGTACATATTAGGTAGACATGTTGCTTCAGTCGTACATATTAGGTAGACATGTTGCTTCAGTCGTACATATTAGGTAGACATGTTGCTTCAGTCGTATATATTAGGTAGACATGTTGCTTCAGTCGTACATATTAGGTAGACATGTTGCTTCAGTCGTATATATTAGGTAGACATGTTGCTTCAGTGTACATATTAGGTAGACATGTTGCTTCAGTCGTACATATTAGGTAGACATGTTGCTTCAGTCGTACATATTAGATAGACATGTTGCTTCAGTCGTATATATTAGGTAGACATGTTGCTTCAGTGTACATATTAGGTAGACATGTTGCTTCAGTCGTACATATTAGGTAGACATGTTGCTTCAGTCGTATATATTAGGTAGACATGTTGCTTCAGTGTACATATTAGGTAGACATGTTGCTTCAGTCGTATATATTAGGTAGACATGTTGCTTCAGTCGTACATATTAGGTAGACATGTTGCTTCAGTCGTATATATTAGGTAGACATGTTGCTTCAGTCGTACATATTAGGCAGACATGTTGCTTTAGTCGTACATATTAGGTAGACATGTTGCTTCAGTCGTACATATTAGGTAGACATGTTGCTTCAGTCGTACATATTAGGTAGACATGTTGCTTCAGTCGTACATATTAGGTAGACATGTTGCTTCAGTCGTACATATTAGGTAGACATGTTGCTTCAGTCGTATATATTAGGTAGACATGTTGCTTCAGTCGTACATATTAGGTAGACATGTTGCTTCAGTCGTACATATTAGGTAGACATGTTGCTTCAGTCGTATATATTAGGTAGACATGTTGCTTCAGTCGTACATATTAGGTAGACATGTTGCTTCAGTCGTACATATTAGGCAGACATGTTGCTTCAGTCGTACATATTAGGTAGACATGTTGCTTCAGTCGTACATATTAGGTAGACATGTTGCTTCAGTGTACATATTAGGTAGACATGTTGCTTCAGTCGTACATATTAGATAGACATGTTGCTTCAGTAGTACATATTAGGTAGACATGTTGCTTCAGTCGTACATATTAGGTAGACATGTTGCTTCAGTCGTACATATTAGGTAGACATGTTGCTTCAGTCGTACATATTAGGTAGACATTTTGCTTCAGTCGTACATATTAGGCAGACATGTTGCTTCAGTCGTACATATTAGGTAGACATGTTGCTTCAGTCGTACATATTAGGCAGATATGTTGCTTCAGTCGTACATATTAGGTAAACATGTTGCTTCAGTCGTATATATTAGGTAGACATGTTGCTTCAGTGTACATATTAGGTAGACATGTTGCTTCAGTCGTATATATTAAGTAGACATGTTGCTTCAGTCGTACATATTAGGTAGACATGTTGCTTTCAGTGTACATATTAGGTAGACATGTTGCTTCAGTGTATATATTAGGTAGACATGTTGCTTCAGTGTATATATTAGGTAGACATGTTGCTTCAGTGTATATATTAGGTAGACATGTTGCTTCAGTGTATATATTAGGCAGCCTCTACTAGTCTTTGCTCTTAATCTTTGTTGCTGTTTGCATAGTGAAAAAATAGCAAACACCAAGTCTAGAGTTTGAACAAGGAAGAAAATACTATTTGTGTTTGCTGTAAAGCAGAGCTAATAATGTAATAAAAATGAATATATCTAAGTTATTGCAATTTTTTAAACCAGTTGAAGATTTTTCAAATGTCATTTTCAACAATTGTTGCAACCTATTTCTTCTGAAAATGGAGCTTTTTTTATGTTTCGTTCCCCTAGTTGTACATGCATGTACTTATGACTACATTCACCTTGTTCGTCTGCCCATGGATCATGTAAGTACAACTCTTCTTTAACCATTCCATAGATTTATAGATAAAGGTCATATGTGAAAGGCATTAACCTGTTTATTTCTAGTCTGACATTTGGAAGAGGAAGTAATCAACCTTTTAGATCAAATGCCAGTGATTAGCTATTTTCTTCAAGGGTTAATATTCAGAATTTTGAATTTTGAAAGCACAGTAGAGGGGATACCTTTACTGATATTAATATATCACATGGATAACATACTCACATTACACCTCTTTCTATTGCGGCGGGGAACATATGGCTACATGTAGCAATCTTGTTTTCTGTGGAATTTATTTTAAATGTCTGTTTAAACTTTGTCATTTATGTGTCAGTGGAAGACCGGCAACACACACCTTTCACAGAAGACCTGTTGCATATGGTTATAAATAAACATAAACTAAAATTTAGTGTTACATACAACTAGTACATCAGTGCAAAAAAAATTAAAACACGCTCTCAATCAGTTACAATTAGAGCTTTCAGTGACGACTCGTATCCCAAACTGAATGAGTACTTATTTCTAATTTTGTTAAAAACCAGATGTATGCTACTGATGGTGTGTTTTTCCATTGTTATAAATTACCAGATTCACAACGTTTCTGACACACTACTAAAGAGATACAATTATTTGTTTAAACAGTGATGCTCAACAATTCTACTAATATCAACAAAATGAACAACCACCTATCACCTCAAACCATTGAACACAAACAAATACCATGACATATGACGTTGTAAATCAAGGTCGTGGCTTGGGACAGCCTCAATTATGTGGTGGGGTTTACAAAATAATAATTAATGTTGGTTAGATATGGCACTGGGATGGGAATATGGACATAAATTTGTATGTTTTAATTGCCAGAAGGAAAAGTGGAGATGGTAGATCAGGCAAGATTCTTTTCCTCATTGTTATTTATTGAAGAGCTACTGTAAGTTGTCTTTAACATTCTAAGAGGGTGGAATTCTCCAAACACGAGGCTCTCATTTACATCTTAAAGGGAGAAATGCGTATTTGTTTTGCCCGAAGCAACTAGTGAACAACCCTTTTGAAGGGGCTGTACCCCATTTCCTTAACCCAGTGTTATGAAGATGAAATTGTTTGTCATTTATTAACTCCTCTTGTCAAAAACCACAGGAACATTTGAACCAAGAATGTTTTAATCCATTACATTGCTGAATGCTGATAAAGACATCGGATTCTGATCTGTCACAATGTGTACTTATTTTCTCTTCAGAAACCAAAGGTTCTCAAAAACGATTCTTCTTTTTGTTCTGGTTTGACATCCAATATGGCAGCCATGAGGTATAATTGTTTTTGAAAGACCGAAACAAATCAATCTTTTTAGGAACCCCTTGACAATTTGTATAGATAATTGGTGCACATGATATATGGACAGTAAAGTTCTCGTGTAGATCCAAAATCAAATATTGCCATCACAGGTTTCAATAATTAAAATGTGAGGTACTGTCATCACTTTGTGTCCATTGTTGTCATCATTGAAGTCTGTAATCTCTTACATTTTTGTATACAGATTTCAAATTGAATATTTCCTTTGAAAAACACATGTCTTGGAGTGTGCCAATGGATTAGTTGTAGCTCCTTCTGTTTCCAAGATGTTACGGGGGTAAAAAAAAAAAAGGGTCAATTTAGAATTTCTATTTATTTTAAGTCCGATTTTGATAAAGTTTTTCATTTAGATTTCCTATGAAATATTCAAGCCTGCGTTTTTCAAACAGATTTGATCTAGTTCTTATGGTGTCACAGATAAAAAAAAAAAAAAAAAAAAAAAAAAAAAAAAGTTAAAGGGAGCAAAAAGGGACATACACTCCAAATGGAAAATTATTTTATTTTAAGTCTTATTTGTATGCAGTTTTTCCATTGAATTCTTCAGAAAAAGTTCTGCCTGAAGCGTTCCAACAGATTTGTTGCAGTTTTTCCTATTTTAGAGATATAAGAGGACCAAAAGGAATCAATGCCCTAAACATTTTTATTTCATTTTAAGTCCTATGTTAATAGGATAAAGTTTAAAATAGGACACTATGTGGAAATGAATATAAACAAATTTCTAAGAATCTAGACTTGATTCAACATAAACTGTTAATAAATAACCAGGCGAGTGATACAGGCTCTTGTGAGCCTCTAGTTACCTATGTGGCCACTTTTTCAACTTTTTTTCCATATGTTGCACACTTCATCTTTTTTTTTACATGTAGGTAATCAAAGCTATTACACAAATTCATGTAAAAACATACAAAATTAGAGTCTAATCTGTTTATGGTTAGAGAAATATTTACAAACCTCGACATTTACTTCAAGTTTTGTAGTGTAAGGGGAATTACTCCAAATTGTTAAAACCAATTACATTCATATATTGACTCAAACAGCATTTTAGACCTCAATTCTAGTGGTTTCAGAAAGAGAAACAATTAGGTCCATTTTCAACATTCTTAAACATTTTTTTTAATGGGAATGGAAGTTGAAACTTGTATGTAAAATTGTTAATTCTTCCACATATTTTCCTCAAGTTTTCATCCATATGACTATGGCCAGATAGGAAATAAACGTTGGAGAATACCGAAGGAGCAATCAAAAAAGGACACTCCAGAGAAACTGGCAACATAGACAAAGAAAAACAAAACAAAAACACAATAGACTAATAGCTGGTTAGTATATCCACAACATTAGCTAGTTTAGAGATAAAACTACTGACAGATTTATGTTGACTAACAATTTCTATTGTATATGTATATTTGATATTCAATATTATATTACTATCTTAGATATTTAATTCAAATAAATTGATTACCTAACAGGATTTATCTGGTCCACAGAGACCATGACTTTCTTTTAATGTTTATGACAAATTAATATTACCTGTAATATGTTAGAAGTGTCAGCTATAATTTGTGTTTGTCCTAAGACTAATGGTCTTTAACCAACAGATTCTACCTTCTTTGCTAGGAGTCAGTTAATTCACTTACGGTAACCAGCTATTGCACTATCCATGTTTGTGTTGTCACGGTAACCAGCTATTGCACTATCCATGTTTGTGTTGTCACGGTAACCAGCTATTGCACTATCCATGTTTGTGTTGTCACGGTAACCAGCTATTGCACTATCCATGTTTGTGTTGTCACGGTAACCAGCTATTGCACTATCCATGTTTGTGTTGTCATTCATTTTTGTGATTCTTGTATTTCTTGATTTTGGTCAGAAGCTAAGCTGTTCAGGTTTTTTTTTATTGTATACCAGTATCTGTTTTGCCGTCAAATGTTGGAATCCCATTAACCACTTTCACTCTCCACATTATTGTGCCTTTCCCAAGCTGGATTTCCACTGGTATATGCTGTGGCCGATATCGATTTGCGCCAAAAATGCATTCATTTGCGCCACAACTTATTTGCGCCAATACTATTTCTGCGCCACTTATTTGTTCAAACCATGGGTATCATTTGCGCCAATAAAATAGATATTCATTTGCGCCATTGTTATAAATTTTTATTGTTTTACTTTAAAGACATTTGTTTTAAAGAAACTAATTTAATGACTTCCCTCCTCTTTTATTCGTGCTTGGGACGGCAGTTTTAACACTGGCAGAGTTAAAGTCATTTAATATAAAATATGATAAATTAAAACGTTGAACGACAGTCTATTTATTTACAGTTAAAATCCAGTTAAACTCAAGTATCTGTACAGTTAAACTAGTGGCTGGTATTTATAACTCAAAATGCAAACATACTGCTTTCTGCTAATTTCACTTCGTAATAGTTTTTGGTATTTTTCCATTGCAAGGTTTTCCTTTTCAGAACCATGTCTACTTCTGGCAGCTTCTGATTTTTATGTATGTCGTTATCTGAATCTTTGTAAGAGTGTTTAAAAACACAAACATAGAGGAGCAGATTGTTCATTATAGTGGGAATGGAATGCTTCAGGTCCATTATTTGTTCGTCTAGAGTTGGACAGAATTTCAGACCACACTGATGGTGGAAACATTGCGTTATCATCTACGTATGTTGACAACACATAATCGGCAAAGTCCTGAACTTTGCTGTCGCTTGGCATATCAGGAATCAAATCCTCAGCAAAACTGTCACCTACATCTTCCGGATTAAGAAAAGCTAATCCAAAAAAATGGTGTAACCATTTACTAATGTCAGTCACATTTTTCTTATATTCTTTTGCCAGACCTAGAGCCTGTATTTTCCTCCACCATGCCTGACCGAGATGGAATCTACAAGATTTAAAAACAACATCTGGGAATAAATTTGTAACTGTTACATGCATCCGATCTTCAAAATCTAGATGAATTGTTCTAATACACCAAGGTTGAATCTCTTGCAGCTGTCATCGAGTAAAGAAAACATTTTCCTGTAACAGGCTTCTGATTTCGATGGTAACAAACAGAAGACCAGTGGAATGTAATGACCATTCTTAAAGCCATGTATCGTATATAGTTGCTTGAAATACTTAGGACAACATTTAAATGTTCCATCATCAAAAATTTACTCTGAAACTGTACATAGAAATTTCAAATTAGCTTCACATCCAAATAAAATTATCCCACTTTCAGAATCATTACACAGCACAAAGTCATCATCCTTGTTTGTTACAACACCAATATCATCAAGAATACTGTGGAATTCGGCTTGATTTTTGGGTTGTGCCGGGTGAAGTTTCCTTCTTTCCCTGTACATAGATTGACGTACATATTTTAAGTCTTTCTTTTCCAAATTTTCTTCATCCATTTTGAAGAGTTCAGGGTTGATGATCTTTGAAGGTCGTTCTGACTTTCCTTTTACAAGCAGTTCTCAAAATATATCGTTCTAGTTTTTGCGCATTTGTCTCATGTATATGGTCCAATTCACCACTTAGAATTATACTAATTGTCTCATCTGTAAATACCCTAGCAGAACAGGATTTTACGGTGCATCTCCATCTAATTTCTCCATTCTTCTTAATGAAGGCCTGGCGGAATTTCTGGTCTTCTACTACAATGACAGGTTTCCCCCTATCAGATTCAATTTTCTTGAATGGAATTTCAGACATCTTTACTTGTTGAAAACTTTCTTATTACTGAACAATTTATTCGCTTGTGAGTATCCTTAAGTTTGATTTGATTTGATTTTTGCTGTTTTAACGCCACTTTCAACAATATTTCAGCTATATCATGGCGACCAGTTTTAGTGGTGGAGGAAGCCGGAGTACCCGGAGAGAACCACCGACCATGGGCAAGCAACTGGTAAACTTTATCACATGCGGCTGCGAGTAGAGTGCACTCTTTTTGTAATTTACAAAGCCAGTCGCGAACCCACGCCGTATTGGTGATAGGCTTGTATGAGTTGTTAGATCCAACGACCTAACTCATTGAGCCACCCGGGTCCCTCCTTAAGTTTGAAAAGTGTTCACTGGGACAGTTAAATTTTATACCGAAAGGTTAATTGTAATACATGTATATAGGTAAATTATGTACAGGTAATTTACAGGTAAATATGGCGCAGTTGAATTTCATTTATTGGCGCAATTAAAACCATAAAAAATATAGACAGTGGCGCAATTGAATCATTTTGAATATGCTAATTGGCGCAAATTGATTATCCGGCCTATGATGTGGCCTTTTTTTATGTTCAGTTATTTGAGGTCAGTGGAAATTGTTCATTTGTTGGTATTGATCAAATTTGTTTACCATCACTGATTAATCTTTCTTTTCATAATAGATGGTGTTCATTTAAAATGAAATTGTACTTTCCACAGTTATATTAGATAAGTTAAACAACATTTAGCACTGCCATTAGAATAACAAGGATGCTCTGTCCTTACATCTCATAAAGTCTTTGAGTAAATCATTAACTATAAACCAGGGACTCTCAAGAGCTCTCAAGAGCCAGTACCACTCACCTGACTAAAAATGACCATATATACACAAATGTACCAAACAAATGCATTGGTACATCTGATAATATTGATATTGATTTTAAATTTTAATGGTGTATAAATATCTAATTTAAAAAAAAGTCATTACAATCAAATTGTATATCTTTAGTTTTATAAGTTTTTAATAAACTAACATATATAATAAAAGTAACAATGTAATATACATGTAACAATGCAAGAATTTTGTTGATCATTCAATATATTTGATTAAAAACATAACAAACACATATTATGGCACTTTAATTAAAAAACTACGGTAGGTTTTGATGCAAAAATATATGACTCCCCAACATATCTCCATTTTTTTGTACAGATACCCTGTATAAGCTATGTGCAAGTAGCTGGAAAATGTACATATCAAAGGCATCTTCTGTCATTTTATGACATATTCAAAGAGGACAATAACTCCTTAAAAATATTGGTTCTATCAACCTGCCAAAATAATATTGGTTAGGGTCATGGTGTCAACACCACTTTCAACAATATTTCAGTTATATCTTGGCAGTCAGTTTTATTAGTGGATGAAACCGGAACACCGGGAGAAAACCACAGACCTGTCGCAAGTCACTGACAACTTTATCACATAATGTTGTATTGAGTTCACCTCGCCACTTTAGCGGTGATAGCGCAGTGATTGCACAAGTAGTTGTAAACCCAACTACCATACGATCACGGCGGCCCTCAAAATAATATGCATATTTCCATAAGCAGGGATGGAAAGTCTTAAGGAATTCCCATTCAAAATGTTTGAGAGATTATAATAAAAAAAAAATTAATTTAAAATTCTTAAGCAAAAAAGGGCAAAAATGTTATGATCAAAATGCCATCACTATATGCAATTCTCCAAAAAGGTATCAAATAACTATTAAAAATATTTATTTCCGTATATTTTTTCAAAAATTTATCTTGGTGTTCAAGTAAACTGTTGATGATGAAGAAATTTTATGTGAACGTGATCTTTTTTTAATTAATGGGCGACTTGTCTTGAGAGTGAGACGACTTGACTCGCATTCAGAAGTTGACGGAAGTCCCTACTTTCAATTTCACATTATAAATTCGTTTCATGATAGAATCGTACTTTTTAACAAGGAAGTAATGGATGCAGAACGGTTCGTAACTCAGTCGATTCGTAATTAACCTGGCTACCAGAGTTCATCCAATCGTACCAATACTTCTTCTACTATATAAGAGGTCGCCTTCAACCAACCGAAGATCCTGCCAATTACGTTAGGTATTGCGCTTCAGACGCTATAATTAACAATTTTTATAACAATAAAAACGCTACCATAATAAAAATTTAGATATACATGTACATCCACTAGCAGCTGACATGAACCGGAAACACAAAAAACTGATGACCTCTACCCTAACTTGGAGCAAGCGCGCCCTATTCCTTCATCACTTTTCCGGTTCCACTATTGCATGCAGCACGTGACGTGATATTGGAAGAAAAATTTTAACATTTTTTCTACATTTATGAAACAAAAGAGTTTTTTTTTAAATTTGTTATACATACTCCAATCCCAGATCAGAAAGCTTGAGCAGTGGATGCAATGACCATCTCCTGGAAAGGGATGTTCAATTACATCTTCCCACCATTTCGTCTTCTCCACAGGATTTTGCACAAGATAAGAGAGGATGGTTGCAAGACCATTCTTATAGCTCCGGCTTGGCCAAGACAATCTTGGTTCCCGGATCTCCTACTATTATCGTGTGCAAAACCGCGTCGTCTTCCCTTGAGAGGGGACCTCTTGTCTCAATTCAAGGGAAAGAAGCTTCATCAAGGCTTGGAGAAACTCCATCTGGACGCATGGTTGCTGTCAGGACGTCTATCAGACAGAGAGGCTTTTCTGAAAAAGCAACCAAGCGCATCTCTGGAGCAGTTAGACAGTCAACAGGGGCAATATATGACTCAAAATGGTCAATCTTTTGTTCTTGGTGTCTGTCAAAACAAATTGATCCTCTCAGTATCACTGTTCAGCAATTAGCTGAATTTTTTCTGTACCTTTTTGAAGACCAAGATTATGCACCTTCTACCATTAAGGGTTACTGGTCAGCTATTGCAAGGACAATCCATCTCTCAGGTGGTCCTGATTTTGGCAGTGAACGTCCGAAACAGAGACGTTTGGTACCCGCTTGGGATTTGGGAATTGTTCTAAAGGCTTTACAGCTTTCACTGTTTGAACCCTTAGACCTTATTTCTTTTAAGTTTTTGACTTGTAAATGCTGTTTTCTTTTAGCTTTGGCTACAGGTCGCAAAAGAAGTGAACTTCACACTCTTTCTGTTTCTGAGTCCTGTATTCGTTTTGCGGCAGATAAGTCCCCAGTTACCCTTTTGACTGATCCAGCTTTTTTTAGCTAAAAACCAGTTATCAGAAAAGGGTTCTGTAATTGTTATTCCAGCATTACCCAATTCGGGTCCAACAAATTTATGTCCAGTTCGTACTTTATTAAAGTATTTGGACACAGCTTTTGGAGTAAGGTCTAAGGATTCAAACAGGCTTTTTGTTCCTATTAAACAAGGAATAAATGGCATTACTGCAAAAGCCATTTCTTCATGGATTTGCAATACTATCATTAAACGAGCGGGACAATTTGAAGTTTGAATCTTAACGGTATTTTCCTTACCTCAAAGCTAAAACCCTGAGAGTTCCGAACTTCCGGGTTTTTTTTATAGGTGGCGCTGTTTCTTTCACTTTGAGTCCATGGAGTTCTCTACTTAGGCGAATTCCTGACAAAAACGACCGCTGCGCCTTCACAAGAGGTAGGTAGTCGAGGGGAGGTCATGATATTTTTTTAAAAGAATAAGGTCTTGGGAGTTGAACCAAACAGGATTTTGAATATATTAGAAGGAATTTAAAAAACAAACACGACTTGAAGCGAGCCGGGGTAAAAAAGGTGTCCGCCCTTGTACATGTTTATGCATTGATAGTATATTTACGTGGATAGTGACAAGGCCCTGTGCGTAGATAGTACAAATTCTTCTTAAATTGTTTGCCGGAAGTTAAGCCGCACAAGAATATAGTCCACGAAAATCCAATATGGAAGATATACTAAGTAAAATCTAATCATGCAAAACTAATTAAAACTAACTTTTATCCATGAAAATAATTGAAATATATAAAATTGCTTAAGATATAACTTGATCAAACTTTCATGTAACTGACATGTGAAAAGTAGTTATATTTATCCGCCACCTACGTACGAGGTTATTTTCAGGGAGAATGGCCGAGTAGTTACGATTGCGCTGTATGACTGATCACCGTATAAAATATAATCCCTTATCTTCGTTTGAAAATAAACGAAGAAGCTTCTCAAATATTAGTTATATGGTATTCTTTACATATTTTACAATATATGGGGTCATTATAACCGGTTTATATCAAATTACCCTTTAATAAACGGATTTTGCCAAGATTCTTGGCATATAGGCGTTGACAGAGATTGGAGAGAGTGTAAGGACCGACAAATCTCGGTAGAGATTGATAGATTGTATGCAAGTATGTTGCGTGGCGAGATTACCCATAGTGCAATTCGTTGACGATGCTCGTGCCTTGAAGGTTGATTAATCAAGCATGAAAATTTTCATCGCTTCAACATTTTAAACCAGTATTTGTAAGTATATAAAACCATAATTACAGGTATAAAGTGAAAATATTTGTCCTAAATACCAATCATTAATAAAGTATCGACTTTTTGTATATGTATCACCCATATTTCATCAATAATTGACATTAATCGATTTGCCCTTTTGATCTTCATAATCCCACCTATTATGGGCGGTCAAGACTCGAATTTAAATTTCAAACTCTCTCATCATACCGAATATTGAAGCGGAGCCGTCATTTTTGTGATAATATAAATATTGTTCAATGTATAGAAGGAGTTTATTGAAAACAGTGCTCCCGATTTGTATTTATTAAGGATTGTTTACCATCATTTGTCAAAATGGCGGCGTTCTGGGTGTCCTATTTAGAAATCAATAAACTTCCTTGTTTACATGAAATCGACATCCCAAAGTGTATAAATGTGTATTCGATATATAGAACAAAACTTTGCGTGATTGGTTTCTTTGTTTTATCATTTTTAATATGTTTTTAGATAAATGAAACTCTACTGTACTTTTTTTAAAATTTTACGTGTATGAGGGGTGATACAGAAAAAAATAAAAAAAACTTTTCCATTGAACCTATATCGACAAATCCAAGGATTGTTTTGTGTAGTGTAGTATATAGACGATGCATAACACGAACTTTGGTGTAATTGGTTGATTTTCCTACGAATTCTCAAGGCATTTCAAAATGAATGAATGAATTTTTGCTCTGCTGTAGCATAAAACCTCGCCACGCGAGATAAAGCCAGAAAATACGAGATTCGAATCCTTCCTACTATATAAATCCTTGGTTTATGGTAAAAAAAAATGTTGATCTGCTCAATTGAAAGTGAAACTGAAAATCGTCCGTTCTCCGTTGTAATTCTTGGAAGAGTTTCTGTAAAATAATTAATGACTTGGTTTCCTTACCCTTTTGTCATCGGAAAATAAATTCAATAATTGATCTGAATTTCGTATTTTTAAGCATCTCAAAAAATGAGAAAAACATTTGTATATTGGTTAATTTTAAGCAAGGATTTATATAGATAAGATAAGAATAAGATAAGATAAGATAAGAAAACTTTATTTTGATTCGGCACATAATAAAACAGTACAACATAAGCTCTAAGAATACTATATAAATCCTTGTTTTAAGTTAGGATTTTTTTTCTTTATCATCGTGATTATCAATATCTTTTATAGATGCTATGGGTATACCCAAATGAAAAAAATCAAGTCATATTAAAACCATAATTTGATATGGTGACCTCTAGGTGATTTTCCTAGAAATCCGAACATGCCCATGATTTGAAGGATTGTTTTTATAGAAGTCCACTTTTAAACCGTGTTATATAATTACTAACCAATTAGTGACTATACATTAGTGTTGCAAATTCACATTAAAGAATCAGGAAATATAGGCCTAGCTTATCAATAAACAATATTGTGATATTCTCCAGAATTGATTATTTAATTGGTACGAAACTATAAAGTTACGAATCGTATAGCATTCGAAAAATTTAGGGTCAAGGACACCAAATACCGACTGTAGCAACCAACATAAACAATATGGCTGACGCAGAACAAAAAGAAAATGCGGGTATGGATATTTAAAGAAAAACACAATGGATGTGTCTTTGTTCATATCAAGGAGAAAGTCACATTTAAGCTATTTCATTTTGAAGAAAATGGGGGTGTGATGGGGCCGTGTGTTGATCATTGGCATTTGTTTCATGCATATTAATTATTTGTATTTATTGTTGTTGTGTATCAATCATAATTGTTATTTGTATATGCCCTCCTGCGGCTCTGATTTGGTTAATAAACTTATTCTATTCTATTCTATTCTATTATACAGAGACATGCAAAAAGTATTCGTCACTGTATTTTTTCCCCAGTCTATTTCTTTTAAGACTTTACAATTTTCAAAAAGCTATCCAGAAAACAGCAATTCTTCTCATATTTTGATAACATTTCTATCAACAAAAGCAAAGATTCGTGCAGTTTTCAAATAATCTTTTGAAAGACAGTTTAGATAAATATTCACCACAATCTTAAATTATTGGCTTTCAAAAGTGCTATCATTTCATACAATTAAACACACAAACTTGGCAAGCAAACTGTTGAAGGAAGATTACATTTATGCAAATCAAATAACTGGCAAAGAATGTTTTCAAATACTCAATGTTTTAGCCATTTTCAATTTTGCTCCAAAAAGGTGTGCACCTTTCTCTTTTTTCCTACTGCCATACATATATTTAAAAAAATCTCCCAAGCTCTTGTTGAAAAACATGTCATTGTTATATCAATACACAGGTCCAGATAAGATGCGTACTAACGTAGTTTTATCCAATAAAATCGCATCAGCTGAAAAAAATCTGTGTGCATAATGGTAAATATATATGCATTAATAACAAAATCTGTAAGTACTGTGCATCATCGTAAATTTAATGAAGTACAGCGGTTTTGAAATTTCTTACATCTTTATAGTATTTTTAGGAAGACGAAAATAATCACATTTCATCAACATACAAAAGATAAAGATTCCAGTTAATGTAAATTGCATTTTGATTGGACATTCACTTGAATCTAAACCAGAAAATAATCACATTTCATCAACATACAAAAGATAAAGATTCCAGTTAATGTAAATTGCATTTTGATTGGACATTCACTTGAATCTAAACCAATCGTAAATAAAATTACAATTGCAGTTGAATGTGAACATGTCAATAGTTCATGTCGAAGAGGTGCACAAATCTGCTCCGGATAATTCAGTTTTGTTCAAACCACTCAACTTTTTAAAATATGAATAAAGAACTTTTGGAGGTAACAGTATGATTGGTTTGGTTTTCAAATCATCTTCCTGTCCTTCTGAACCGCCACGATATAACTGAAATATTGTTGAAAGAGGCATTAAACACCATAAACCAAACCAATCCTGTCCTGGTTTTGTTTGAAATTTGTAATAAAATAAATGCATAGCTTTTCATGTCATGTTCATGGATAAAATGGTCAATTAAATGTGACACCAACTGACCAAGCTGCACTGCATGTTAAAACATAGATGTGAGATGTAGATAATTATTTTCAATTAAATACTCCTGAAAAAATATGAAAAAATAACCTGTATGCAAACACTTCTATAGACAGGAGTACACAAAGTAAAAGAAAACATTGAAGCTGTACTCTTCACTTTTAAAAATGAAGAGTAAATACCCCATCCACTTGAAAATTATCTGGAGCTCTGAAATGGGAGACAAATTATCAGTAGTATTTTATATACCAATTGGTCTTCACATTTTTACATATTAAGTACACATATGTACTATGGAAATTAGCAATCTGAACAAAAAAGGTTTTTTTTTTTTGTTGGTTGTCAAAGCCCTGTAAATGGGGATTTCCTTATTAATAATATACATGCTAAATTCAGAGAAAATTTGAAAAGCACAACTCCTTTTTTTTTTATTCCAAATATAATGGAAATAATTTTAGCATAATGAATGTCATGAAAGTTAGTTAAGTGTCATTTCCTGCTAAAATGAATTTGTTGGAACGTTTTATTGTGCTTTACTTCAAGATTCTAATTTTCTTCAGAAAAAGGAGGTACAGGTAAGTAAAGAAAGCTTTATGGTAGTAGATTTTGATGTGGGCCAGATATTTTGATGTTTTGGGAATATGCTTTCCTTTCTTGAACTAACAAATGGTATTGAGGCTATTAATCACCAGACAATCAAGCTATGAATGATTGATATAATGATGGTCCATAATTTGAGTCTTTATTTTATGAAAGCTGCTTATAATTATCAAGAGATGAGAATAGAAAAGCACTTGATTTAAATTTGCATTGGTTATGGTGTACAGTCTTTGCCTTAATTTTGTTCACCTACTTGCCCAAAAGCCAAATTTAGAAAAAAAAATTCTAATTATTAAAACAAATTCTTTCATAATTTTCACTTGTCCGAATCAAGTTTTACTTGTCCCTGGCTTCAGGCAAGTGGGTTAGCGTGAAGACTGGGTGTACAGGAAATTATTTTTCAGTTTATATGGGTGGAAGGCGTGTGAAAAAAGGTGCTTTCAACCTTCCATTCTTATAATGTTTATACTTAATGTACTAATTTGATATAAATCATTGGTGTTGTTTTGCTAGAATAATTCTAACATAGGTTTATTGATAACTTAAGAACTAGTGACTACAGGTGTCAATAGAGAACTTACAATTATGAACAACTATCAAAGCACATTTAAGGTAATTTTTGTATACAGGTACAATGTATGCTATACCCCTGAATAACAGAGAGCATAGCAGTGTGAATTGAACAGTATTATGGCCTCAAGAAATCATCAGAAAAAGAAAAAGCCTTAAAAGGCTATCTTGCTACAATATAAAATCTTAAAACACTTTCATGTAAGAGGAATGGGGAGATTAATGTCAGAGCATGTATCCCATCATGCCTAGCAATGCTAGCATACATGTAGATACATTTTATTTGTTCCAGATACATGTATATTATGAATCTCTGTTATAAATTCAGACACAAGAGAGAAAATGCATTTTATACAATCAGATTACTATCTTATTTTAGATTTTTTTGATGTCACACCACTTTTTATCATGTAAAAAGTCAGTGTATTACAGTATAAGATTTTAGTTAAAAAAAATCTGTTTTTGTAGGTAAACTAAAGTTATTAAACACAATGACATATTAAATAACAACTGAGTTAAAAGCTATATTGTATGACACTTTGTAGACTCTCTGATTGCTGATATACAGAAAAGAATTACAGATGCTTTTGAAATATTTGATAATGAGAGTAATCAGACAGTAGATGTAAGGTAAGAGTCATCAACATAATGTCACCATTATATTCATCATCTTATAAGTTTGGGGTAGTCATGGTCATGTTCGTATGGTAGTTGGATTTACAACTACCTGTGCAATCAGTGCCTATCACCACTAAATTTGTGAGTTTGAACCCCGTTCATGGCAAGGAGTACTCCATACAACATTGAATATTATGTGATAAAGTTTGTCAGTGACTTGCGGCAGGTCAGTGGCTTTCCCCAGGCACTCTGACTCCAGTTTGTTCCACCAATAAAATTGACCGTCACGATATAAATGAAATATTGTTGAAAGTGGCATTAAACACCATAAACCAAACCAACATATAAGCTTACTGTGACTTTAGAAATGAAAGACCCCTGATGATCGAATAATTTAATTGCATGGTGTAAGAAGGGTACATGTGTAGTGTTGTACATTATAGTCAAATCTAACTTGTTTCTATTTGATCATTTTCTCATCTAATATCTTTGTCCCCTGAACATTGATAATATGCAAAATTGTTCAGTTTGTGTAATTTGATGAGTTCCAACACCTCTGTGTGTCTCAGATCCACCAAATTTGATGGATTGATGTTATTTTTATACCTTAGCATCAATATAAAACATTAATATAAGTCAGTGAGAGTTTTACTGAATTTTCACTATCCACTGGTTTTGTAAAAAATGTGGAAACAAATTAATATTAGTTTGTTTGGGTCAACTTATTGACAAAGTTTCATATCAAAGCATATTGTTTAACATTTATTGATGTAATTTTCATCAGAAACATATGCAGGCCTTTTTGTCTTTGTGTATTTGTGTGTCCACTTTTGTTTGATAGGTAATTATGGAATAAATTTTAAGGGGAGATAATTCTTTTTTATTGCATAGATCATATATAACTTTATATTCTTGAATTTAAAACCAATCCTGAATTATTATAAAATTAGGTAAATTAAGCCTAAATAGCATATACCAGAACATGTGCAGTCTGCTTTCTATTTGTCATAAATTTCTGTCATGTCTCTCATTGTATTTTCCATGTTTGAGAGTTTGAGGTTTGCTCGAGCATTTTCTTTTGTTGGTTGATTTTATTGTCAAACATTACTGTTAGCTTCTTTAAAAATAAAACGACACACAGATTTTTATTTAACCCCAGGACTTCATATATTATGACACTAATAACACAATAGCATTTACCCTAAATATATTTGTTGGACTATATTTTATTTTTCATAGCAAAGAGTTTCATTTTTATTTCTTTTATATTTTCAGGGAAATAAGCACAATTATAAGATCATTGGGATGTGTTCCTAGTGAAGCAGAACTTCAAGATATTTTAGCAGAGGTATGTATAAAAAAAGTTTTTTCGTAATTTGAAAAAGGATAGTTCTGCAAAATGTACTCTTATTTTATTCTTTAAATTTGACTCTGAGTATACTTCTTAAAAAGTTCATATGTATAATGTAAAAGCATATCTCTTATCCTTTAATTATCAAAACTTTTGCTTTCATTTATTTCTTCAAACATTTACCAAATTACCAAGAAGTCTTTCAAAAATGATTTAAGGATTAAATGTTTTAGGGGGTTAGGGTTATGGTGTTTAACGCCACTTTCAACAATATTTCAGTTATATCGTGACGGTCAGTTTTATTGGTGGAGGAAACCGGAATACCTGGAGAAAACCATCAACCTGCCGTAAGTGACTGACAAATTTAATCACATACTGTTGTATTGAGTACCCCTCGCCTGAGTAGGATTTGAACTCACAAGGTTAGTGAAGATAGGCACTGATTGCATAGGTAGTTGTAAATCCAACTACCATACGATCACGACTGCCTCTTGAAATATTTACATCTGTGATGTATATTTATTAACAAACAATTAATCAATGTATATTAATCACATAGATGAGGCAGTGTGATGATTTTCTCTACACATGTATTATGTTTTAACTGATCTTTTAGATAGAAGAAGAAGAACCTACAGGATATATTAGATTTGAAAAGTTTTTACCTATGATGACAAAGACACTAATGGAAAGAAAGTAAGTCAACATCAGGCGACTGAAAACTAGCTCAGTCCTCATAATAATCACCAGTCCTCAGGACCAAGACCAGTAAATTTTTCAATTTTTTATTTAGATATACATTGTATACACTAGTATATATATACATGTATGTTACAAGTCAATGTGTCAAACCAGTCATTTGGTCAAATGCCTCTGACCGTTAGTCATTTGGCCAAATGCCTAAAATTGCCAGTCATTTGGCCAAATGACTGAAAATGAGTGCCCTCAGTTTGACAGATTGCCTGATAGGGAATTTTGAATTCAGTCAATATTGTAAAAAAAAAAAATTTTTTTTTTTTTTTTCATGTTTTGTTTGTCTATAATTTGACAGATTGCCTGAATGGAAATTTATTTCAGTCATTATGTCAAATATTGTAAACACTTTTTTGTTTTTGTTTTGTACTAATCAGCCTGTGTCCTTAAAGCAACACTAAGATTACACTTTGTGAACAGTTCTTACAACTGTTTATTTTACATCTTTGAACTTTTTTGTCTTTGTTTTGTACTAATTAGCCTGTGTCCTTAAAGCAACACTAAGATTACACTTCTTTGAACATCCAAATCCCTTGGCCTATAAATATTTGGGCCATTATGGTTCAGGTATCAGTTGTCAGTATGGAGCTTTCAGTAGAAGATACGTTCAAAAATGAGTTATATAAGAAATATGAATCTCTGAAAAAGATACTTATACCAAAACCGGAGTACTTTTTGTTGATAAATGAACTGAAGCATTTATATGAACAATCATCAGCTAAGTCACACCAAGGTTATTATCTTCTGTCCAAGTATGAGATTCTTCAGTGTGGTGATGTTGAGAAGTTGATAAGACGTCGCAAATCCAACGATGACCCGATACAGTATTACGTGCACATCGAAGAGACATTTGATGTTATCAAACGTGCCCACATTGCCACTGGCCACGGTGGTCGCGATCGAATGGTAAAGGGGTTAGGCAAGAAGCATGCCAATGTTACCAGGTATTGTATTGAACTGTTTAAGTCAATGTGCATTGACTGTCAGCGTAAACGTGTTCGACCGATGACAAAGGGTGTGGTTTTCCGACCGATCTTGTCTAAAGAGTTCTCCGCTCGTGGCCAAGTAGATCTCATCGATATGCAATCGTTACCGCATGGTTCTTTCAAGTGGATTATGGTGTATCAGGACCATCTTACAAAGTTCGTTCTTATCCGCCCACTGACATCAAAGAGAGCTGCTGAGGTTGCATACCAACTCATGGACATATTTCTGCTATTCGGTGCGCCACATATATTACGGAGCGACAACAGTTCCGAATTTACAGCTCAAATCATTTCCGATTTGAAGGAGTTGTGGCCAGAGCTAGTTATAGTGCATGGTAAACCGCGCCACCCACAGAGTCAAGGTTCTGTAGAACGTGCGAATTATGACATTAAAGACATGCTTGTTGCGTGGATGAGTGAGAATGATATCGCTGATTGGACTGTTGGTGTTAAATTTGTTCAGTTTCGCAAGAACTCGGGTTTCAATACGGGAATAAAACAGTCATCTTATGCAACCTTATTTGGCATCGAAGCCAGGATTGGTTTGACTTCCTCGTCGTTACCGCATGATGTTATCCAGAAGCTACAGACGGAAGATGACTTACTAGCCATTCTGTCCAACAGCTCAACTCAACCAGACACTCAACCTCTACCAGAAATGACTCAACCTCTACCAGAAACGACTCAACCACTACCAGAAACAACTCAACCTCTACCAGAAACAACTCAACCTCTACCAGAAACAACTCAACCTCTACCAGAAATGACTCAACCTCTACCAGAAACAACTTAACCTCTACCAGAAACAACTCAACCTCTACCAGAAACAACTCAACCTCTACCAGAAACAACTCAACCTCTACCAGAAATGACTCAACCTCTACCAGAAACAACTCAACCTCTACCAGAAACAACTCAACCTCTACCAGAAATGACTCAACCTCTACCAGAAACAACTCAACCTCTACCAGAAACAACTCAACCTCTACCAGAAACAACTCAACCTCTACCAGAAACAACTCAACCTCTACCAGAAACAACTCAACCTCTATCAGAAACAACTCAACCTCTACCAGAAACAACTCAACCTCTACCAGAAACGACTCAACCAATGAGCAGCATAGACAAGAAAAGAAAGGTTGCAATAGCCACACAACAGAAACAAGCCGAGCGTGTTGTTAAGCGAAGTCGCGTGATTATGAAGGATGGTAACGTTGGTGATAACGTAGCTGTGCCCATTCCGTCTGTTGACAGGGGACGTGGTGATCCCAGAAATATTCTAGGTGTTATATTAGCTGTAGAAAACGGACAATATACCATTGGTTGCCCTTCTGGTATTCTGAAAGGGAAATATAATCGACACCAGTTTGATTTATGTCCTCAGCGACTCCTGAGTGAATCTGACATTAACAGTGATAGCAGTGTGTCGCTTCGTCAAACCAACAAAATGGAGTCTCAACACAGTGGTCAGGGTTTCGTCAAGTGCAATTGTAATGGACCTAAGAGATGTCGGAGTAAGCGATGTGCTTGTTTCAAAAATAATGTTTTGTGTAATAGCAGATGTCACAGCAGTGTAAATTATTTAAATAAATGAAGTATGTATTATGTGTCACCAATGCATTATACTGGTAAGCGATGTGCTTGTTTAAAAAAAAATGTTTTGTGTAATAGCAGATGTCACAACAGTGTAAATTGTTTAAATATATGAAGTATGTATTATGTGTCACCAATGCATTATACTGGTAAATTTGTTGTTACATGTATTTGATTATTCATTTTTGTTATAATAAACATAAATACAGATGAAACATAGTTTAGTTATTAGAAAACACCCAAGAAATACCCTTTAGTCATTTGGCCAAATGACTAGAGGTCATGTTCAGTCATCTGGCCAAATGACTGGAAATTTTAGGCATTTGGCCAAATGACTGGCGGTCAGAGTCATGGCTGGTTTGACACATTGACTGTAATATATATATATAATAAATTCAAGAGTTTGTTTTAGACCAGTAAATTCAAGTTTTCATTTCGACTGTAGTTAAGTAGTTAGTACAATGTATATACAGTAGCCATCCCTTTTCCAATGAGAAAGTAGCCTTATTAGAGGAGTGGCCTCCCTTAAGGGCGACAGTTTAGTAGTATTTCACCATCTCAGTGCATCTTAAATCTGGCCTGATAAGAGGGGTGGCCTTATAGGAAGGGGATTACTGTTGTTAAGTAATGATTAGAAATACTGGTGTATAGAACCTAATTTTAGATCAGTCCAAAAAAAAAATTAAGGTACTGATAGATTTCTTATTCTTATTGTAAGGCCAAGTTAATAAATGAGATCACAATTTTCCCTTTTGGTAACTGGACTACTAGAACCCTAGCAATTATAAACCAAAAAAAAAATCCTTTCATGTTAAACATTTAAAAAAATCCTGCTCCAACTTATAAAGATGATATATATACTATGGTATTTCAGAAATTATAGTACATTATGATATAAATATGGACAGTAAAATACAAGAGATTCTATAAATGCTCATAGCTAAGGGATCACTGATCTAAGAAGGCAGAATCTGATTGTTATAGCTACATTTGATTGCTTTAGTTTAATGATAAAAACACTAGTGTGTATTAGCCTTCTAGATTTAGTAGAACTATTTATATAGGGTTAGGGTTATGGTGTTTAATGCCACTTTCAACAATATTTCAGTTAATATCGTGGCAGTCAGTTTTATTTGGTGGAGGAAGAACTATTTATACAAGCTGGTTTCTCATCTGTTGCAGTTAAATATGTTTTTTTTTTCTTTTAAAGATATAAACCACAACCAGAAGATATGATTTTAAAAGCTTTTCAAGTATTAGACCAGGAAAGTAAAGGATTCCTGTTAACAGAAGAACTCACTAAATACATGACGGAGGAAGGTATACCCATGCATTGTATATTATTATTATCATTGAAATTTAATTTTGATGGCATAATTTAGTAGGTTTCATTTACATAAATTGTTCAATGTTTTCAGTGTAATTTTTAATATTATGTTTCTGCTCACTTTTTGTAGCATAAACATGTTTTTTTATGAATATGCATGAACAATCAATTAAAAGGTAGTTTTGGGACTAAAACAGACAATGCCAGTAGAAAAATGCTGGGGCGAAAATATTACTGGTATCATTTTCACTACCAGTACATGTATTAGTCAAATTATCTTGCAACCACATTGGTGGTGTGTATAATGGTTAGCATGCTCACCTCGAGTGCGGTAGATCGTGGGCTCAAGTCCCGATCGGGTCAAACCAAAGACTATAAAATTGGCATTTGTTGCTTCTCTGCTAAGCATGCAGCATTAAGGAGAAAGATCAAAGACTGGTTGGCTCGGAATCAGGATAATGTGTCCGAGTGGGGCGACATGTCTATCCGCGGACTGTTGTTTGAGTGAGCTAGCACTATAAAAATCCAACTAAGCGTGTTGGTCTAGTTCAAAGTGAAAATACTATCATTGAATCAAAGTATCTTTTTTCTGTCCATTTCAGGTGAGCCTTTCACACAGGAAGAAATAGACGAGATGTTATCAGCAGCTGTGGATCCAGACAAAGGGACAGTACTCTATAAAGATTATGCCTCACTAATGACAATTGATGAACTGTGATATTTCATTTATGTATTATATTTACCATTTTGTTGTATTAAATATGTTAATAAAAATGAATTGTACAATTGTCATTTCTACCAATTTAAAAATAAATACCCAAGAGGAAATTTTCTAAAGGTTTAAATTCTGGTTAAGACAGGGTTCACTGTGTCATGTAGCTGTAAATCGTAGTTCTACTTCATTTATTTATACAAGTTGCTTCACGTTATGAAAAGAAAGTTTAAACAGTGATGGTCACTGAAGTTGTGAGTTTGAATCTTGCTCATGGAGAGGTGTACAACATTATGTGATAAAGTTTGTCAGTAACTTAAGACAAGTTTGTGGTTTTCTCCAGGTACTCTGGTTTCCTCCACCAGTTAAACTGACAGCTACGATATAACTGAAATATTGTTGAAAGTAATGTTAAACACCATAACCCTAACCTGTGATGGCCATCAATTCCACCAATGTCAACAAAACCAACAATCACCTTGTCAAGTGTCTATTTTTAGTAATGACTGCCATTTTGGATCCTGTAATATACTTTGAAATTTACACTTCAAATAGTTTGAAATTGAATTGTTCTGTGTCACAGCTGCTGTTCATTTGGTTCTAGAAATATACAGTTGCTAGGTTCACTTCCAAAAAGAAGAAGAAAGGGTCTGAAAGTCTTTTAGGATAGTTACCAAAGTTAGAATATCCAATAGTTCCATGCTCAAGCTATTGTTTTTCTTGAACCAGAAATCTGTTTGCTAGGTACTATCCCAAAATATAACAGATCTGATCGAGTCTTCCATGATATTTTCCACAGTTGGAAATGAAATATTTTTCAGCTCCATGTCCTGCAGCATATACTTCTTAAATAAAATGAGGCTAGTTAAGTACAAACAACAAAAAACTTAGGTTCTGAACAACATATAACAAATAGAAATTAAATTATTTGTCCTTAACATCTAAGGTCAAAAGTCACAGTGATGCCATTCTTCTACATTACATTCTGCCATGTTTTAATAATGTCTCAAGACTAAACAGTTCTGCCTTGGACAAAGTTGTATGAATAAAAATCAATTATTTTGCCTTGTAGTCAAATGCCAAGGTCACAGTGACCTAATTTTTATATGTGACACACTACTATGTCCTAATACATACAACAGTATATACAATATATGACAGCACTGTTCCTTAAACCAAACAGTTCTGCACTGGACATTGTTGTATTAGAAGGTGAAGAAGAACAACAATCCAGGGTAATTCATATGTCTTCTGGTGAAGGGGAGACATGAATAAAAAAAATCACAGTAGTTCATCTTAAACAATTGTGGGTAATATTTACTCCCTCAATAAATTTTCAACATTTACAGAGAAATGTATAAATTAAACTCTTCTATGAGTTTTATTAACATAACCTGGCCAAAAATAGAAAATTTGTATATTGGCTAAAGCCCTCTTAATTAATGTCAGTTGAATCTGTTGAAAGAATGAGCATAGCAAAGAGCTCATTAACATATATTATTATTGTAAATTTTTTGTTTCAATTTTAGATTTTTGGCAAATTTTGCAGGTTACAGGAATAAGGCATATTTAAACAAATAATCATTAAAAATAATCTTCTCTGAAACTACTCAATCAATTTGACCCAACTTGTTTGGAACAGTTCCCTATTTTAAAATATATTCGACTGATGTGAATTCCATCTAATATAAGATGGCAATCGGTTAAAAACTTTTAAATTGCCCAGATTCGCCTCTCTCAAGCCATAATCAGCTTTAATTTTAACTGCAAAATCGATCGAGGCATAATTACGAGTTGGCCCTAAATCAAAATCATAATGAGAAAATAATTATCATCTTGAGATAAAGGTTTGCTCACATGAGCCTATAGCTAGTTTGAATTGCACTGAGAGAGTTTTCAACTTCATGTCGTATTGTTGTCCTATATATATAGTGAGTGAGTGATTGTTGTTTAACGCCAACTCAGCAATTTTTCAGCTCTATCATAGCGAGAACAGCCCGGGTTAATTTTCAATGAAATGATGATGAGGTCCTCTTTTTTACTACCGTGACCTTATATTTAAATACGATTGTCAGAGAAAATCCATTTTGTCGGTAAATTTGCTGAAATAAATTAAAAACTTTGACCAATATTTTAAAATTTGTTGATAACCCCGTTGCTGTGATCAAGAATGGTATAACACAGACATTTACCAATGAATTATGATTAAGAAAAGTTTGAAGATACCAAAGGGTAACCAGAATCCGTAAATCGAACAAGAGACAACACAATGGTCATACATGAAAAAGGGACGAAACAATGGTTTATAAAACACTGCACAGAAACTACAAATTGAGTGACACAAACCTCACCAGAAACAGTGATGAACTAAGATGTTCCGGAAGGGTGAGCAGTTCCTGTTCCACTAGTGCCGCCCGTCGTTAATTCGTGATAAAAATCCGGTAATAAATCATAATCGGTGCCATTAATTATTGCGGTCAATAATTTGATGTCGGCACATGTCGGTGCCTATAGAGTAGTGGTGAGTTCAAGAGGAAGAACAGTAATCAAAACACGGTTTGTATTTTTGATTTCTCTTAAATGTGAGTTGTATTCTGACATTTAACCAAGGATTTGTATAGTACTACTATACAAATCCTTGATTTAACCCAGATCTTCTATTTTTTGTACAGGTATAAAAGAAAATGTTATAAAACAAGTCAACAATCAAAGTTGCTCAAGGTTTTTGATTGCAATATAACTGCTTGCAGAAAAAAAAACCCAATTCTGAATGGCGAATACAACGTATCATTTGTAATTTATTATTCAGCCTATTAAGGTTCATAAATAAAGAAAATAGAGCTTTTTATATTCCCTGAAAACATAGTCTAGTTTTGTGTCGAAATAATAATTTAATCGCCTACAGGTCTGTTTGCGCCAAAAAAAAATTGCCCGCATATTAGCAATCCATGACACCTCTTATTCATTCGGAGTTGGACCAACACCAACAAGAGAATACAGATAACATACCTGATTTATTTAAAGTCATTTATTTTTTAAAGACACGATTGTTTTCCTATCTATAGAACTATAATTGTACATTTTTTAATTTCGAAAAGATATCGGGGTTACACTAATGTCCTGAAAATTGACCTGAAATGTCCTAACAATGTCTTGAAAAGTACATAAAGGCCTATATCTTTTTTATTATCCAATGGACTGAGTTCAAATTATTTGAAAATGTTAAATACATTAGCATATGTTTAACGAATATTTAAAAAAATATATAAAAAAATATTCTTAGGTGGAAATAATTTGACCTGAAAATTGTCATGAAATGTCCTGAAAAGTTTTTTTTTTTTTTTTATTAACCAATCGATTGAGTTCAAATTTGAAAATGTTAAATACATTAGCATATATTTAACGAATATTTAAAAAAAAATTGAAAAAAAATATTTTAGGTGGAAATAATTTGACCTGAAAATTGTCATGAAATTTTCAGGTCAAATTATTTCCACCTAAACAATTTTTTTTTATATATTTTTTTTAATATTCTTTAAATATATGCTAATGTATTTAACATTTTCAAATTTGAACTCAATCCATTGGTTAATAAAAAAAAAAAAAAAAATACTTTTCAGGACATTTCATGACAATTTTCAGGTCAAATTATTTCCACCTAAAATCAATCTTGTTTTTAAATATTCGTTAAACATATGCTAATGTATTTAACATTTTCAAATTTGAACTCAATCCATTGGATAATAAAATAGATATAGGCCTTTATGTACTTTTCAGAACATTTTCAGGACATTTCATGACAATTTTCAGGTCAAATTATTTCCACCTAAAAATATTTTTTTTAATTTTTTTTTAAATATTCGTTAAATATATGCTAATGTATTCAACATTTTGAAATTTGAACTCAATCCATTGGATAATAAAAAAGATATAGGCCTTTATGTACTTTTCAGGACATTTCAGGTCAATTTTCAGGTATACATTGTATTTCAAATTGTCATTTACCTTTCGATATGCTGCAAGAATGAATAAATTTCTTACGCACAACCACTTGCAGCATTAGACTTGCAACACTTAAAGCTATGCATCTCTAGTTTTCTCGTTTCATTTTTTAAAGTATATATTCAATTATCTCTGCCTTTGTGTAAAATTCGTTTCATTTGCTTACACCTGCAAATTGTATGAACCAATATGTCAGCGCCCATGTATTTGTAAACAATTCATAAAACTCATCATAAAAATGACCAGTTTGAAGAATCTTGTTACAGAAGCGAAAGTGGAGAGTCTCCATTCCGTAGTAGAAAATGGAAATCAAAACTTTCTGTGCTTCACCAGATTTTCTACAAACTGGATAATATGTGTTACAGACGGTGTGGATATGTGGAGAATGGAACTTGACGATGAAGAATTGGAATCTTGCAGAGAAGTCGCGGAAGTCAATTCAATGGATTCATATTTAGGGAAAATCAGGTGTGTTGTTGGTTTAATTAGACCGAACTCTTCTGCCTCTATACTGATCGAGGACCAATTACTTCACAATTTTTTACTTGTTTGTGTCGCCTGTCGGCTTATTTCTACATCAGGGACCGTCGTGGTCGTGATCGATGGATGGTAGTTGGATTTACAACTACCTGTGCAATCAGTGCCTGTCACCACTAATGTTGTGAGTTCGAATCCCGCTCATGGCGAGGTGTACTCGATACAACATTATGTGATGAAGTTTGTCAGTGACCTGAGACAGGTCGGGGGTTTTCTTCGGATATTCCGGTTCCCTCCACCAATAAAACTGACGGCCACGATATAGCTAAATTTGTTTGAAAGTGGTGTTCAACACCATAACCCCCCTCTATTTCTATATCGTTCAGTGCATCCTTTTAAATGGTTAGTTATTTTAAATGTTACCCTTGGACTAACTTTCGATGGAAATATTTAGATTTTTTCTGCTCATGATACGCATATCAGGGAACCTTTGTAAAGTTGTTAAATTTTTGGCACTTTTACTTAGAGGGAACAGTACCACCACTAATGTGAAAAATTAGTTCTAAATCGGTAGTGAAATTAAATACATGTACACCAATTTCCTATTTGTTTCCTTTCAAACGAGGCAAAAATGCAGACAGTCCCATTATGACAGAAATGATAATAATTAGTTATAGAATCTATTAATTAAACATGAGGACGTGTCCTCATTCAGGATACATGTGTTAAATTACTAAGAATATTTGGAAAATATGACTTTGGAATGTCGATGATTTTATTGGGGTTTATTTGATTTCTTTGGAATATGCAAAGATGGATACTAATAATTGTGTTGTCTAACTCTAAACTTGTCACAGTTGTCTTCTTCAAACATTGGTCCAACAATTCATGTGTGCTCGTGCGTGACGTACAATTTGACAATAAATGATACTTGGGGATAATTGGTCCTTCACCTGTATGGAAATAATTAATTGACTATAGTCCGTTTGACCAGCCTAAAACAGGACTAAAAAATTAATTAAAAATCAACAGTTCAACTTATTGATTTTTTTTCTTCACACATTTTACTCATATATCATCTACCTACTCTGACAAATAATTTCAGAATTTTGACACTATTTTCCAAAAAGTTGCCCATTAGGTCTCTATGTTAAATATTTGTACCAAATGTGGATATGTGCAGAGGGAGTTAGTATGCTTGTTGTTACCAACTTCCAGTGTAAACAATAACAACAACACATGTGATTTTATTTACATTTCACTGTCATGTGATTACCTAATTTGAATGTCACCA
This sequence comes from Bathymodiolus brooksi, assembly GCA_963680875.1. Classification (NCBI taxonomy): domain Eukaryota; kingdom Metazoa; phylum Mollusca; class Bivalvia; order Mytilida; family Modiolidae; genus Bathymodiolus; species Bathymodiolus brooksi. Next base: position 69,347,637 of record OY804576.1, on the reverse strand, counting down.
GAACCCAAGCATGCATGAGATGTTCATTTCACCCAAAGTTTAACTTTTTACATTTTATTGGAAATTATTTTAGAAATTTAAAAGTAAAAAGTATAAATGCAAGCCTTTGAATTTTAAATCTTTTTCTTTAAATTCTAAATAAAATCACTTTTGTTTTGGTGTTTTCTAAAGCCCAGTATTTGAACTCAAAGAACATGGTTATAAAGTAAGCCTATATGTATTTACCAGATATACCATGTAAATAGCCCATGCTTTGCATGCTTTGTGTACACTTTTAGAAAATGAAAACAAGTTTTATGTATGTTATTTAAGCATAATAAAAAAAACAAGTAATTAATATATATTTTTTTTAAATATAATAGAAAAAATATAAAATAAAGGTAGAAAAAAACAACATTTTTTTTGTCTTTTCATAAATTAATATTTACAAATTAAAAATTATCTGCCCTTATTTAGAACTCTACCAATACTTATATAGAAAGGATAGTCATGCCTTTCAAAACTTCAGATGAAAAACAGGATTTAATACTAAAAGTGTTTGAATATTTTGAAGCCGAATCAAAATTGTCACTTGGTGAAAGAGAAATGAACATCTCATGCATGCTTGGGTTCTGGCGACATATTCAAATTAGGTAATCACATGACAGTGAAATGTAAATAAAATCACATGTGTTGTTGTTATTGTTTACACTGGAAGTTGGTAACAACAAGCATACTAACTCCCTCTGCACATATCCACATTTGGTACAAATATTTAACATAGAGACCTAATGGGCAACTTTTTGGAAAATAGTGTCAAAATTCTGAAATTATTTGTCAGAGTAGGTAGATGATATATGAGTAAATGTGTGAAGAAAAAAAATCAATAAGTTGAACTGTTGATTTTTAATTATTTTTTTAGTCCTGTTTTAGGCTGGTCAAACGGACTATACATAGATATCGTAGCTCTTGACGTTTTGGTTTTTTTTTATACCGCAGCCACATCTTTCTCGTGACACGATTTTAATTCCCCTTTGAGTATACTCTCTGTGTAGAGTAAGGTACTTTTGCAGGAATGTGATCTTAGAGAAAGTATCGTAAATACTATTTACTGAACTGATCTAATATAGTGTCATAGGTGACCGCTCGACATTCCGAAGTCTCGATGGTCCGAAGTATTGTTTATCCGAAGCTTCAATAGTCCGAAGTGGCGATAGACCGCATGAGCGTAGCTTGGGTTGGAATTTTACCGAGGCACGTCCCCCATAAGCTATCGACTTTTTTTTCTTTCTTTTTATTGGTTAAAATTTTGACGTTTTGATAGTAGTTATTATCCTAATTTGGCAAATTAGCCACAAGTAGGGTTTTTTATTTTTTTTTTTTTTTTTTTATGAATTACATGTATTGACATTAGAATACATGAAGTTATGCGTTCACCCCCGTAAAATGTTCATTACTCTCCTTACACTCCTACAGGGGATCCTCAATCATATTTATAAGATATATGGCTCAAACATAACCCTTATTCAGACAGATTGATAGTTGATAGAGAGAGAGCCGGTTACATTGACGACCGACGGACCAAGGTTAGTGCTAATGGATAGCAGAATGAATAGAGCGAGTGAGTGAGTGATTGTTGTTTAACGCCAATTCAGCAATTTGTTAGCTATATCACGGTGAGAACAAGTTAATTTTCAATGAGATGATGATGAGGTCCGCTTTATACTAGACCGACACACTGATTTGGATTGTTATAGTGCTAACTCATTGAAACAACAGTTCGCGGGTAGACATGTCGCTCCACTCGGACACATTATTCTGATTCCGAGCCAACCAACCTTTGCTCTTTCTCCTTAATGTTGTGTGCTTAGCGGAGAAGCAACAAATATTAATTTTATTGTCTTTGGTTAGAACCGACCGGGGCTCGAACCTACGATATACCACACTCGAGGCGAGCACGCTAGCCATTACACACAGAATGAATAGAAACTACGACGGATGTACAGACGAGTATTCAATATCTCAAAACCTGTTAATGGAAAAAGAAAATAAACTTTAAAACAAAACTTTTACTTTGTCTTCACATACACAAAAATATTAAACTTTAGATGTCACACTAACGAGAAAAGATCTAACAAATACACTAATCAAACTTCAAAACCATGTTTGAAATGTATATGTCTGTACATAATACTATAAATGTCAGCAAAGTAATTTGCAAATGCAGAGCGCCAATTCTTCTATTACCCGTTGTGAATGTGTCTAGTATTTTGATCCTGTCAACATTTACGTCTATGTGAATGTGCAATAATGCTAGTCCGTTTAGTCTGTCCTCAACCATTGTTGTTCTGTTCCATTGCTTTACAGACTCGAAGCAGAAAAGGATCGTTCACATGGTACGGATCCAATTGGCATGGTTATAAAATGTGGAAGATTTCGCGAATGTTTGGGTAATAATGTTTGGGATGGCTAATGTTTAAGATCTTGACAGAACGTACTCCAGCGGTGGATTTCCTGTTGAAAAGTTGCATTTTTGGGTAGGTCGGCACTGTACCAGCCAAAGACTCGTAATTTCTGCTGGTGTCATTGTTGCAATAATCAGAGGCATAAGTTTAGATGCCAGAAACATGTCTGTTTTGTCAGCTGGAAAGCGTTGGTCTATTTACATAAGACAATGGCCAATGAATGGGAAGAACACATTCACTTTAAAGTACTGCATAGCCGAGTCATCGATTTCTCCGGCAGTGGACCAATGAGTCATTCTTTGTGCCGTTCTTGGTTTCTCGATCACTACATCAACAGAATCTACTAACGCCTCAACCCCGAATTCCGATCATACAATGGTTGAAACTTGAATACGAACCCTTTGTATTGTATATATTTTTTTCCATTTGTACATGTATATTGCTTGTTATCCAGAATGTCAGTTAACAATGGAAAAACGGACAATTTCGATGGTCAGATATGCAAAAGATGTTTGATTATTAGACCATTGCAAATGTCATGTTTAAGCGTTTTCCAATGTTAGAATTCTGGATAATTCGGAATATCAAGAACCACGAAAGTCTACATAGTCATATTCAGACACATATATGCAACAGGAAAGTACACACCGTAATATTCAGACACATATATTCAACCAGGAAAGTCGACACAGTCACATATATCCATAAAAAGACTCTTATAGAGACTCATTCTTCCCTCATACAATTCATCCATAGAACATACTATAAGCCTTTATACCCCAGTCAGCTACAGTTGGACCATTCAGAGAACAGATCTATCTGATCTGTGTACACTTGCGATTTCCAGTAGTCGGATAGACCCAATACAACAGATCGTTTTTCTCTTGTGCTTATAGGCAAATCTTTTTTTTCATTTGTTTTTTTAAATCTCTTTCATTTCAGGAAATGTTTTCTTGACTCTGATCTGTCAGTTTCAATGGTTGGAACACGTGCAACATTAACGGTCGGCAAAAGTGCGGGAACAATTAACTTTGACCTATTTGAAGCCAAAGCAGCCGAGAAGAAAGTAGAATTACAAAGCATATTGTTTAGACTAGCTACTACAGCAACAAATCTAGAATGTGACATAGAAAGAGCAAATAAAACAATTGATACACTTAAAGCTCAGAAGAACATGAATGCTGGGGGCTTGATGGATTTTGGACCGAAAAAGGGAGTTAATCCTGCAAAAGCGAAGCCAAAGAAAACTGGAATGAGTGTCGTAAATCCTACAAGTAAAAAACGGAAGGCTGCTACAGGAGTGGTTTTTGATTGATATTTTATTATTGTTTTAATTATGTTAAGAAACCATTTTCATTTCATAAGAAAGCCATTATTTTATACATATTTGTAGAATATTAAAGTTGGATGTTATGTGCTAGATTCCAAAATGTCAATATTTGGCGGACTTGTCCACAGCGATCGTGGCACGGACCACCCCCCTTTTTTCTAACTTTCTGTTTACAAATTTATTTTCAATGAAATTTCTTTATTTCTTTATTAATTCATCTCTTTTTCCTTATTTTAACTTGTTCGTGTCAATATTCATACAATCTTATGTTAACATCAAATTGCATGTGTCGACCCTATATAGATACTAATAATACACAAGTGTATTATTAGTATCTACACATGCAATTTGATGTTAACATAAGATTGTATGAATATTGACACGAACAAGTTAAAATAAGGAAAAAGAGATGAAATAATAAAGAAATAAAGAAATTTTATTGAAAATAAATTTGTAAACAGAAAGTTAGAAAAAAGGGTGGTGGTCCGTGCCACGAGCGCCTGTGGACTTGTCCGGAAAATAGTACTTGACCTGCTGGTTTTTAACCAAAATGTCATCTACTTTTTTTCTCTCTCAAAAAGTTCGGAATGTGGAAGAAATAGCGATAAATGCTATTTTGCACCCATGATATCTGTCAAAGTGTACATTTTGTCATTAAATTCGGTACTTTAAGATTAAACTGGTCATCAAACCAACTGCTGAAAGAGATTAGGTTGGTCTTGTTAGCTTGTGGTGTTTAACGCCACTTTCAACAATATTTCAGTTATATCCTGGCGGTCAGTTTTATTGGTGGAGGAAACCGGAGTGCCCGGAGAAAACCACCGACCTGCCGCAAGTCACTGACAAACTTTATCCCATAAGGTTGTATCGAGTACATCTCGCCATGAACGGTGTTCGAACAATTTTAGGGGTGATAGCCGCTGATTACACAGGTAGTTATAAATTATGATTCCTTTGTACTATAATAGTAAACCTAATTCATTGCGGCTGTTCGTTTGATGACCAGTTTATTATCACCTGCAGAGATAGTTATTTTTAGCCCATAACTTTCTTTGTCTTGTGTTATTGAATATTTTTCATATACCACATATGTTGTAATTGAAGGAAATGCTTTTGAGCTGATACTCGTTCAATCTAATCTGGCTTAGACTGCCTAAATTAGTAATAATTGGTAATCATGACACTCGACAAAGAAAGTATGGGCTAAATTGATTATACAATACCTGGTCATTAGTATATGACCAGGTATTGAATAACCTATAGTATAATATATGCTCCTCTATGCTGTCTTTGAAAACTTCATGTTGCACCCTTTGTACTTGCCGATATGTTAAAGATAACTAGATACACTAAACTAAATATAGACCTCTGGCTGAACTAACAGTGGAACATGAAAATTGTACTCCAATTAAAGCACTTATTCTGAAACTTGTTTAGAACTATCCAGATAGTGAGTGAGTGATTGTTGTTTAACGCCAACTCAGCAATTTTTCAGCTATATCATGGCGAGAATAAGTTAATTTTCAAAGAGATGATGATGAGGTCTGCTTTGTACTAGACCAACACGCTTGGTTAGATTTTTATAGTGCTAGCTAACCGAAACAACAGTCCGCTGATAGACATGTCGCCCCGTGCTAATGCTGCGTGCTTATCGAAGAAGCAACAAATACCAATTTTATTGTCTTTGGTTTGACCCGATCGGGGCTCGAACCCACGATCTACCGCACTCGAGGCGAGCTCGCTAACAATTACACCACTGATGCGGTTGCAGTCCAGATATATAAAATGAACACACACACACAAAAACACAAAAAAAAAAACAACTTAAGAAGACTCATATTTATTATGGTTATTAATGACTACTATTTTTTTTTTTATTATTATTTTAAACGTGTTACTAATTATATATGATTCGCTTTACAACCTGCACTTTAAGAAAAATGACGCCCAATTAAGGTCACAGTATTATTTATCCCATAAGAATTGTTTTTCCTTAATAATGTCTAAATTATATTTATATACCGTGTGACCGTTATAGGATGTTATTTAAATATAACTTGTTCCCATGTGATTGATGGAATATTAATCGTCAGTAATAACAACATACATTAGGTTTACTTATGTATTGGTACGTCGCTTGTCCTACATGTAAAATTTGCTGACAGGTATCGGTTTTAACGAGACAAGTTACTAAAAGGTAGCACTTCCTTAATTACAAACAAATTCAGGTAAGTTTGTTATTTATATGTTTTTTCGTTTTAATTTTTTGAATTAATATTTAATTTGATAAATACTAAATATGATTCTTAAATTAAAGACCACATTGATTGATAAACAGCTGTAATAGGTTTACATGTTTATGGTGTTTAACGCCACTTTCAACAGCTGTAATATAAAATACATGTAAATCGATGGGTACCATTACACAGTTTATCCATCCAACATTGTTTGTCTACGGTAATTACAAAATATAAGAGAGTGTAAAAGAAAATATTGTTGAAATAAAAATAGTTCTAATATTAGTCACTGATAACACAAAGACAACTATAACGTATTTGTTTTTAACTTAACCCTTTATTTCAGAAGGAAAGTTGGCCACAAACATTTTTCAAATCATCTTCATACAAAAACAATCTTTTGTAGACTCCGTTCACAAAATCCGATAGATCATGTTATTTCTTCTTCCAAGTACAGCACTAGACTCTAAGGATATAGCGGGTAACGTCCCGGAGTATTTGTTTGCATTCACTTTCCGTCTGTCTTATTTTTTTCCAACATCAATTGGCCGTTGGAACAAATCATTGGGAGGATATGTTTATCCAAAAGAGATGGAGATGACAACCACGCCCATATGATGTGATATTACAAAGGACTCCTAGGTTTATAAAGGTCCAATTCTTTAATAGAAAAAAACTTCTTAGCTGATTCATATGAACGGTTGAACGGATTGTAATAAAAATTATGCATGAATGATAATGAGAACTTCTACTTTACATATCTCGATGCAGTACTAGTAACTGCTACATTTCTACTAAATATTGTAATCAATGGCCACGGATATGTTCCACTTGTCGTAAACACTTCCCGGCCCTTTCCTCATTCATGATTTATCGGGTTGGTATCTCGAGCAATACGACGGATGCCACTAGTGGAACAGGAACTGCCTATCCTTCCGGAGCACATGAGTTCATCCACGGTTTTAGTGGGGTTCGTGTTCCTCCATCTTTTTCTGTAGTGTTTTGTAGATCGTTGTTTGTCCATTTTCCTTTGTCCGTTGTGTTGTCTGTTCCTCTTCGACATACGTCTTCTGATTACCTCCTTTTGTATCGTCAAACTCTTCTCCTTTGTCCGTTGTGTTGTCTGTTCCTCTTCGACATACGTCTTCTGATTACCCCCCTTTGTGTCATCAAACTCTTCTTACTGAACAAGCTAGTCTACCATTGTGTTGTCTGTTCCTCTTCGACATACGTCTTCTGATTACCCCCCTTTGTATCATCAAACTCTTCTTACTGAACAAGCAAGTCTAAAACTGTTCGTAAAACAACCATCGGATTTTTCTTTACATAATTGGTGTTGTTGGTTCATTTGTGTATTTATCGTAAATACAGGATCTGGTCCTGGACAACCAATGTTGGACATGTGATCATATAGGGAATATATTGGGTTAAATCTTTCGGAAACTTCTGAATTGATTAAATCAAACCGACACCATCACATGACATAGTTTACAGACAATGCAATTCACCTAATTATTCTTAGGGGAGAATACGGGTTTAAAACCGCATCAGTTTCCAAAACCTGTCCATTGGAAAATTGTGTACCTTTGTTCCTAAAATCCACTAAAACTGGTCGCCCAATGTCTGAAGTGGTCGATTATAGCAATACCAGCACGATGAGGGAATAAAACGGGTGTAATATACTGATTTATGTACGATTTCTTTACTGCAATAATGATCTTTATGGGTCAAAGAAGTCGTCTTCCATGTGTGTTCTAGTTGATGGACAGGATCATTTGATCATCTCGTACAGATGATTTGTATGTAAAGAGAGGGTGTGTAATGTTTTCAAGCGTCGGACTTGCAAAATCATCAATAAGAAAATGTATATTTCACTTCCGGATAGTATAACATTTGACCTAACGATTTTGCATTTACGTCTCCATGTTATATTTTCGGCCATAATCAATGACATCAAATGTCTCACGTCTCATGATGTCTGGTGACCAAATACATGATCCACAATGGTATGCACTATGAATTTTTAGTTCGTGTTATTATTGTTGGTTATATTGTCTACATTGTATATGTAAGAACAGATATGGATGATTGATTGATTTGATTTTTGGTGTTTAACACCACTCAGCAATATTTCAGCTATATCATGGCGACCAGTTTTAGTGATGGAAGAAGCCGGAGTACCCGGAGAGAACCACCGACCATGGGCAAGTAATTGGTAAACTTTATCACTTTGCGGATATGGATTTAAATGAACATGATAGACCATGCAACATTAGTGGTTGGTATCGTATGGTAGTTGGATTTACAACTACATGTGCAATCAATGTATATCGCCACTAACGTAGTGAGTTTGAATCCCGCTCATGGCAAGGCGTAGTCGATACAACATTATGTGATAAAGTTTGTCAGTGACTTGTGGCAGGTCAGTTGTGTTCTCCGAGTACTCCGCCCCCCCAAAAAAATGACCACCACGATATAACTGAAATAGTGTTAAATGTGGCCTGAAACACAATAAATCATAACTGAAAAAAAAGGAATCAAATTGTCCGAAATGTATACAATATAGAAGAAAAGATATCTAATGCCTTGGGGCTTTCCCGTTAACAGTCTTTATTGCTCTCTTGTAATTTTTTGTTTACTATTTATCATCATGAAATCTTGACGTAAGTAACATGGCACTAATTAATGTAATTTATGCAAATTTTTTTAATTTGCACATGTATATATTGTTTCATTTAATTTAACTTAAGTAATAAATTAGACAGACGACATGCATCAATAGTAAATTAGATACGAAAAGGCGAGTTCAAGGTTCTGACTTTTTGTTATGGTAATATAAAATTATGCATTTGTGAAATAAAGGTTTCGACAACCTGCCTTATGCAGAAGGGTAAGCTAGTAACTTGCATTAATTTCCAGGGGTGCAATTTCCCACTTTATTTGCAAAAAAAAAGTTGAATAATTAGCATGGAAGCAAAAAATGTTTAGTTTAGCAAGAGGTGTAAGGGAAAGGTATGCTTGGAATCCCTCCCCGTTTTTCGCTTTTCAGTTTTGACAGGTTTTTCCCCCACTTACTGGTCCTTTCCTAATCTTGTCCCACTTTTCAATTCACACCTACGCCTCTGATTTCCATTCATAAAGAGTACTGATATTATACAGAATTGACATCTTCAATAGACATCAAATGGCACTTATGTATGGTTTACGAGATAGAAGAGGTCAAGCTGAGCCAAATGGGAACTAACACTTAAAATGATAATTTTCCATTGAATTTCTTTGGACGATTCTTGTCTGGAGTTGTCCTACATATTTGTTGCAGCTCATACCATAGACACGAGGGGCCAAAGGGGACCAATACCCAACAAATTAGAATTTGTACATACTGGATAGAAACCTAGTACTGCAGATGATAAGCATAACTAGAAATTTAGCATTACAATTGGTCATCATAAAAAGGGTGGAATATATGGTATTAAATTTAGCAACCTTTTCATACAAGTTAAAGGTCATACAAATAAGGTCAGACAGCTTTATTAGACATTAATTCGGGGTTGTTATAAAACAATTATTATTCAGAGTTTCGAGGCAATTTTTTTAGTTATTATTTCAACATTTTCTTAATTGGTTTTTATTTTGACCCGACAAGCCATCAATATGTAAATGATTAAACTTGTTCACCTTGGCGTTTTTTGTTTTGTTTCCACATATATTCACTACAGATGGGGGAGGATATTTAATCGTTCACGATTTTTTGCGATACATGTGTCTTATTTTGTGGGATTTCACTTTACACATATTTTGACTTCATGCTCTATTTTGGATAAAAAAATTCGTCTCGCTTCATTCTGTAACCAGCCCACCGTGCATTGAACACACATAGTAGACATGATATTTATTCGTCATCATCTTCAGAAGCTAGAATCAATTCAAAATGCTAGCCATTTGTTATATTAAATCTCAGTTCTGATGTTTTGTGATTTCAAATTAAAGCTTAATTCTTTATTTTGTTTATGCTTGTTTTTTTAATCACAATTTGCTTCAAGTTATTTACTATTTGGTTTGATTTTCTGCAAATGTCTTGGATAACCTAATTACACATGTTATTTGCAACACAGAGCCACTCCACTTTTTAATTGGCATGTGGATCTATCTATCCTCGTATTGTCTAGACGCAGAAAATAGACCGTTGCTGGACCAACACTGGATTATAGTTAGCACATGTCTTGACATTGTGTGTATCACCATCGTGACATTCCAGTGTTGACAAAACAGTGGTCCAAAGATTGGCAATTAATTCCTGTTTGGTTTAGGAGTTACCTGATATTAGGCAAATGCCATATCATAAAATTGGTACCAAGAAGCGTACGACCAACATCAATGTAGGCCTAACATTGTATTACTCTCTGGGAGAATCCTACAGTTTAATTGGATCAAAATTAATGACCAAAGAAACATTTGTCTTTCTATTAAAGCAGGTATTTAAATGGCAATCCCACGAAGAAAGAGTAGTGACAGTCTACTGGACACAGCAGACGATCTGGTAGATAGACTTGATGGTCTAGCTGATATCCTGGCTGAAATAGAAGACACGTATCGAAAGGTACTAATGTAACGATAAAAAAGTGACACATATATGTGTATACATATATAACTGTTTATCGGTAATTTGTTACAGTTTCCTTTGATCTTTACTACCCGATAAATTTAGTAACAACGTTCAGTTGACCACCGACTCGTGATACTAGAAATTATCAGCTGTTGGTCATTTGTCATGCGCGGGTCTAACGTGACGTCACTAAACCTTTCATTAGAAAAAAAGGTCAAAACACAACAAAAAAATCACACAAAGTTGTGTTAAAATTGTGAAATTACCGATAAAAAATTATTAATATTAAAAAAAAAGGTCAAAACACAACAACAAAATCACAAAGCTGTGTTAAAATTGTGAAATTGCCGATTTTTTTTCGTTGTGAATTTTTTTTACTAATAATTAATATATATTATACCTTGAGCTTTCTTTTTATACATGTACAATAAAACTGAAACATTAAATTAAAACAAATTCGTATATTGTATTTACATCTGTGTAGTTTTTGCAGATCATTTGTTCTTAAAAATTGTCCTTTTTCGTTTGACCATTGTATTGTGTCCTTCTTCACTTTACAGCTTCTAATTACCTATTAATTTTCTTCAAACTTTTCTTGCATTAAATATTGAGCTTTGTATATCAGTCACAAATATATATATTTTTATATGTCAACGGCGTTTACCACGGCTGTCTTTTGGGTTGTTTAATAGTATCATTGAAGCAGAACATTACAACTTTCACGCAGATTGCCACCTATCATTTATAAAGAAATACATACGTGTGGCATTTGTTTTCATACAAGTTCAATGTCCAAAATTACCATAACCTGAAATATAATTATATAGATCTAGCTCGGTGTTGATCTTGTTCTGTTAGAGACATTTTATGTATCATGTCTATTTTGCGACTCTAAAATCTTGAATGGTTATAATTGTATAGGAAGAAGAAGATGACAATGACACGAAAAGACCAAATATTTTTAGACGTCTGAAGGATGGTTTAGATTCAGCGAGGTCCCTGATTGCTTGTCTGAAGAGAGAAAAGTGGAGGATAAATCGAAGAAAGATGAGCGTTGATATGAGAATGGGTGAACTGGAAGATTACAAGACGCACCTCAAACAAGACATGGTATATATAATATATTCTTAATTATAACTGCCAAATAAAAAAATCAAGATCATGGTGTTGGACAACTCATGGAAAGAAAAACTATGAAAAAAGGGGGTTGAACAAAACCGAATGGCGTGCACCTTGTCCCACATACAATTCTCCGATCTTGCGATAATTTTGGTAAATAGGAATGCAGATACATGCATACGCGTCTGTCAAATTTAAAGACGTTATAAACAGGGCCGGTCTTAAGCCAATTGGACCAATTGCTTCCAGTTAGGCCCGCATTAGAGTTATCTACTCTCGGCTGTTCAAGTACACACAACAACACATTGCAGGTTTTACAGAGAACAGTATTTGGCCCGCACCTCCCAATACCGGTTCTTGGTTTTATTACTCCGCACCTCCCAATACCGGTTCTTGGTTTTATTGCTCCGCACCTCCCAATACCGGTTCTTGGTTTTATTGCTCCGCACCTCCCAATACCGGTTCTTAGTTTTATTGCTCAACACCTCCCATACCGGTTCTTAGTTTTATTGCTCCGCACCTCCCAATACCGGTTCTTGGTTTTATTGCTCCGCACCTCCCAATACCGGTTCTTAGTTTTATTGCTCCGCACCTCCCAATACGGGTTCTTAGTTTTATTGTGCCACACCTCCCAATACCTGTTCTTAGTTTTATTGCTCCGCACCTCCCAATTCCGGTTCTTAGTTTTATTGCTCCGCACCTCCCAATACCGGTTCTTAGTTTTATTGCTCCGCACCTCCCAATACCGGTTCTTGGTTTTATTGCTCCGCACCTCCCAATACCGGTTCTTAGTTTTATTGCTCCGCACCGCCCAATACCGGTTCTTAGTTTTATTGTGCCACACCTCCCAATACCTGTTCTTAGTTTTATTGCTCCGCACCTCCCAATTCCAGTTCTTAGTTTTATTGCTCCGCACCTCCCAATACCGGTTCTTGGTTTTATTGCTCCGTACATCCTAATACCGGTTCTTAGTTTTATTGCTCCGCACCTCTCAATACCGGTTCTTAGTTTTATTTCTCCGCACCTCCCAATACCGGTTCTTAGTTTTATTGCTCCGCACCTCCCAATACCGGTTCTTAGTTTTATTGCTCCGCACCGCCCAATACCGGTTCTTAGTTTTATTGCTCCGCACCTCCCAATACGGGTTCTTAGTTTTATTGCGCTACACCTCCCAATACCTGTTCTTAGTTTTATTGCTCCGCACCTCCCAATTCCGGTTCTTAGTTTTATTGCTCCGCACCTCCCAATACCGGTTCTTGGTTTTATTGCTCCGCACCTCCCAATACCGGTTCTTGGTTTTATTGCTCCGTACCTCCTAATACCGGTTCTTAGTTTTATTGCTCCGCACCTCCCAATACCGGTTCTTAGTTTTATTTCTCCGCACCTCCCAATACCGGTTCTTAGTTTTATTGCTCCGCACCTCCCAATACCGGTTCTTAGTTTTAATACTCCGCACCTCCCAATACCGGTTCTTAGTTTTATTGCTCCCAACACTTTTGAATTATTTGACTTTCCAATCTTTCGACTCGGGAGCTCTCTTGATGAAGGTTAGTCCAGAAATGCGTCCTGCGCACTAAATATCATCTACATGTACATGTATCACCTTATAGTAGCAGCAAAAAATGTAACATACATGTAATACTTGTTCAATAAACTTAAATTATCAAAACAAACAGTTCACGTGCTATTGCTGCAATAAAAGCGTAAAAATGTTGAGGGCCGACGTGAGCCACGCAGAGGTTGTCGTGTTAAATTCTGGTTCATTTGAGCTATTGAGAAAAATTGTCTTTCTTTCATGGGAAGTCTTTATTGTAATAAAATCTTAACTTTAGCGGTGGTAGGCACTGATTACACATGTAGATGAATACCTAACTACCATGTGATCGCGGCCACGGCAGCATCATATCATTTCAAGAAAAGTTTGTAGTATACCATATAGCATTAAATGGTTTATTATTTGCAATTAACATCTGAATTTGTTTTGTAGACACATTTGAATGTGACTGTGGATGAATTGGCAGCAAGGTTAATGCAATCGGAAAATGATAACTGTGATGCACAAGAAGCCCTGGAAGAGCTAGAAAGCATCAAAGCGGAAGTTGAGGATGAGCTAAATGATGCCAACAAACAGATCGAAAGTAAATTGCTAAATTTGTTAAGAATAAGTTTATTATCCACCAGAAGTAGGTTATTGTATAATATAAAACAATGAAATGACGAATCGAACTTTTTCACTGAAATCGAATTGGAAATTTATAAACACCGATTACACAATAATGACATTGGTATTCTTGATAATTTGTATAATTGCTACTTAAGTAATAACAAAGACAAACGATCATATCTAGTCAGAAAAATAAAAAATAAACATCGAACACATTTATATTAATCTTAATACCCATATATGCATTTCTGTCTTTATATAGCTTTGTAAATGATGCCGATCTCAACATATGCAAAAATAAAGTACCAAAAACTTGAAAGCAGAAACAAACTAAACAAATCCAAGACTATCTTATATCTGAGGGAAGTAACATTTAAGTCAAGAATTTTGAGACATTGAGCATTACGACGGCATAATGACTAGTAATTTCAAACGGCCATTGGACCTTTAATTTTTTCGGTAGTTGTGATGTCTTGTCTGTAGTTTTTTAAATTAAATATGTCTGCTTTACGTTTCACTAATTTTATTTCGTCTTATTTTTTGTGCCATAGAAAGCATCTTCATCATTATAATATGAACAAGGGTGATAATAAAGGCTTGACACTTGTTATTTTCTTATTTTTAGAATTAAAAGAAGAAAAGGATGATCTAGTTACAGAAATACACTCTCTTAGACGTCTAAGGACTGATTCCTTCATACGTAGAGAAAACGAAGAATTACGTTCGGAGATTGAGGTGCTTCACGAGGAACGTCACCAACTAAAAGCAATAATACGGGAAATCGAAAGCAATCAAATGGAAAACAACAGTCAAGATGGAGGTTCCGAAATAACAGATGTTAACTTGAATGCATTAACATTGAAATCTGATGATACCATCAATTTTAACATCAAATTTGAGACCAAACCGGAATATGTATGATACACGATGTCCACTAAAACTCAAACACGATATGATAGTACATGTACAGCCTCACAATTGTTCTAAGTTTGAATATTCAGTGTTTATCTAATCGATTTGCTCCAGCAATTGTTACAGTGTTTATTATTTCTCCTGTAAATAAACTGTTCAGGTGTATTCAGTATACATATGCTACCATGACATCTCTGCACTTTCTTTTATATGGGCGATATTCAGTTTTGATCGAAAATCGTCTTTATTTCTATGGAGTGAGTGATTGTTGTTTAACGCCAACTCAGCCATTTGCCATTTGGCCAGAACAAGTTAATTTTGAATGAGATGATGATGATGAGGTCCGCTTTGTACTAGACCAACACTCTTAGCTTGATTTGTATTGTCTCACTGAAACAGTCCGCGGATAGACATGTCGCCCAAATCGGACACATTATCCTGATTTCGAGCCAACCCGTCTTTGCTCTTTCTCCTTAATGTTTAGTAGAGAAGCAACAAGTATCAATATTAGTCTTTGGTTTTACCCGATCCGGGCTCGAATCCACGATCTACCGCACTCGTGTCGAGTACACTAACTATTACACCACTGGTACGGTTATATTTATATGGACACTTCATACATGCATTGAAATATATAAGAGACAACATTATATGAATACCTCCTAAACCACTATATAGAATAAAAAGCAATTTTTGTTTTACAAATGTTTGCTATGAACTGTAGATATGCATATTTTGTGCCGACGATTGCATCTCAAGAACCCATACACATGGTATGCGATTACCCAGACTGCATTATTATAGGGGCGGGGGTGGGTAATCTGTATATTGATATGTACATATATGTAAATAAAGTTTGTATGATATTTATTTTTGTATGCTTGTGTACCTATCACTAAGACTTTCTGTTGTTATCCCTACAAATAATATACATGTACTATATATATATAAATGATTGTGATAAATTAGTTTAATAATACTATACCCTAGACCTGATTTAAAATCAAAAGCAAAACTAATAAAATACAGACAATGAAAGGCTATGAGTGTTTGACGTCGCTTTACTGAAGATTATTTTTCATTAATTTCAGTAATATCTGACAGTCAGTTTCACTGGTAGATGAAACCGAGTACCTGGAGAAAGCCACAAACCTGCAGCAAGTCACTGACAAACTTGATAACAAACCTGCAGTAAGTCACTGACAAACTTTATAACAAACCTGCAGCAAGTCACTGACAAACTTTATAACAAACCTGCAGCAAGTCACTGACAAACTTTATAACAAACCTGCAGCAAGTCACTGACAAACTTTATTACAAACCTGCAGCAAGTCACTGACAAACTTTATAACAAACCTGCAGCAAGTCACTGACAAACTTTATAACAAACCTGCAGCAAGTCACTGACAAACTTTATAACTAGACCTATAAAAGGAATACTATTTGGTTGACGTATATTTCAACATTCCTATGGGTACCAATTTTGTCCCTGTTCTGACTGACTGAGTTGTTCTTCTATTCATATGAATCAGACTTCATGCAGGGGCTTCTCATTAAAAACGAAAAGAAGCTACCCCGGCGTTTTAATTTCACGTTCCGTTATAATTAGATACATTTGTAGATGATGTCCTTTCACAAAGTTTGATGTTTATATTGATTGATTATTGCTTAACGGTCAGCGACAATATTTCAGGTATATTCAGGATAAGTTCAATAATATATCAAACCTATAGTGTTATGGTGTTTAACGCCACTTTCAACAATATCTCAGTTATATCGTGTCAGTCATTTTTATTGGTGGAGGAAACCGGAGTACCCGGATATATCCACCGACCTGTCCCAAGTAAAAATTATGCAGAAACGAGAGAAGGGATTGGTCATCTGGGCCAAAGACTCTTGACTGCCACTGAAAACTAAAAAAGTATGGAGAGTTGTGTAGGGACGAAAAAAATTATCTTTTTAGCACCTAAAATGCGCCTACTCTTTTTTGAATTCTAAAAAAGATGTATTTAGCGTACAGGGAGTGTGCACTCTCCAAACACGTAACTCACTATGGTCAACTGTGAGACTTTGTGTATTATAACCTGACAACCCGGGGATGCGCTGAGCAGCTCTAGGTTTTAACCTTCACCAGTACCCAGTTGATGACTATGTTGATCGTATCTATCTCATTGGATTTGAAATAAAGGACACCTTAGATACAGCTAGAGAAACAACAAAGGAAAATACTTGAACAATTTCAATATCTACCTGACAGAACTGTGGTGGAAAAAAACGTATAGAAACAATAATTGACAGAAACATGCCATCGTTGTTCTTCTTAATGTCGTCACTCAGTAGAAAGGAAAATTGAGGACAGAATGAGAGATATATTATTGTAATGTCTACAGACACTCATATATTAAAAAACATATTACGAAATATATGTATAAGTTACCACCAAGAAAATCAACCAAATATGTCTACAAGTATAAATGGTAATATAATATAATTCTATGATATGATCACTCAGGTACTCAATTTGGTCTCAAGATTGCAATGCTAAAGCTACTCATAAATAACAGGCACTCAGAAGAATCCAGTAAATAATCTTCACAATGTCTGGAAATCAGTGTGCAAAATAATCAACCGATTTTAGAAAAGCTGAACTTAAATGTAAAATAGTACCTAGAACTTGTATGTTTCAATGCCGACCAAGGCAAAAACTAAAAGTACAATTTAAGCTCTCAGCAGACTTTGATAAAACATAGATAGATTGATTGGTGTTTAATGCTAATCAGTAAACCATAGAAGAGGTCAGAGTAAAACATATGCCGAAAGTATTTGATACTCTGTAAATGAAGTAGAATTATTTGGTATAATCGCCAGCAATGACACAGATAAGCTGAATTGTTATTTTGATAGATAAAATTTTAAATCTTCGATCAGAAAATGATATTGTTAAAGTTTAAAGACAAACACGTCTTTTGTTATATCCTCGTCTGATAATAAGTCGGTCAGTCATTGGATAATGTTTGATTATTTTTTTCATGTTTGAAAAGTAAACATTTTTTTCTTTTTAATTATGTTCCTCATCTATTCTTGCTCACATGTGTAAAGTTCCATGGAAAAAAGATCGATAATAATTACATAGTGACTCATATTTATTTACCATCCTTTTTCCAAATGGCGTCGTATGACGTCACATAAAGTCGGTCAAAGTTCAATAAAGCACATGATTTTGTCATAGGCGAACCAAAATTAAAAAGTAAACCAGATTAAGAAAGTACAGTATTTTAGCTTTTTCAGTGTAATTGATTTGTCTGAAAAATTTCAAAAGATGGTTTTTTTTAAATAGTTTGAAATTGAAGTATTAAAAATTAATTATTTGATGCAAATATTAAACTTGCTTACCCACATAAAAAGTATTTAATCCAGTGAATTTGGTGTTTTTGCTTTTGTCAATACAATCTATTAGACCGACATATTTTGGTAAAACAATTAATGACTGATTTCAATTTATTTTTATCACATTTATTATCACAGAGTGGTAACAATACAGTTTTGTTGATGCCATTTGTAATAATGACAGTTTTTTTTTTAGCCAGACAATCTCATTTTTCTGTCTGGTTTAATTTAATTCTCTGTTCAATTTATGCTATAAATTTTGATTATTGCTGTTAAATTAATTATTTTTCTATCTTCTCTGTGAATTTCATTTCATTACCACAAGAAGTAAGAGGTATATCTGTTATTAAAGCAGCAGTGGAAATGCAAAATAATCTGCCATTTTGTGACTAATGGAGAGCACTTGCATGTATATTCCCGGTAAAATCGTCCATTTTCTAGAAAATGGTGGAATCTGAGTGATCAATCATCATATTTTCAAAGTATTTTAAAATACAATTTGCTTGACCTACATTCCAGAAACGGTCATGAACTGTGATGTCGATTATGTCAACAAACCGGAAAAATACAAATGTTTGGGGAATACCATCGATGGAAACATATTTAACAAGCATAACGATCAGGGAAAAAAGACATTAGTAAAAAGGATCTTTTTTACTTGCATGGAATTTATTCAATTCAAACTTCTCTGTTTTAATCTCATCTTGTAATTCATTTGAAGTTACAGTGATAATTATCAGGAGATTATGTGCTCGATTTTAAGATATCGTTCATAAATATCATTGAATGTTTAATCCAGTCAGTTAAGTGTGCATGGGATGCAAAGCTATAATTTCTTACTGACTATTATCAAAAATGAAACTAGAATTGATAGAACTTAGTAGATTCTGTCCTAACTTATATGATTTACGTTCTTAGTTCCGTGTTGTGATGTCGGCAACGATTTCCGCATAAAAATTATGTTCGATTCGTCTTTGCCCCCAGTTTGTTAAATTGTAGTAGGGCTCATGTCTTATTTATGTTATTTGTGTTTGTTTACGTATGGTGACTAAATGAGTAACATGGCGGGTCTCTTATAAGAGACAGGAACTGCTTTACCTTGATTCATAACCTGTTTTTGGTGGCCATGGAGTGCGTGTTGCTCATCTTTGTTAGTTTTCTGTGTTGTGTTTTTTTGGATTGTCTTAGGCATGTGTCTTGTGTGCTCAATGTTGCCATTGTCTCTGGATTGTCCTTTCTTGATTGCCCCTTCGGTTTTCTCTAACCTTTATTAAAGTAACCTACAAGTAACTCGAATAATACTGCGCACTCTATCGGCACTATCGCTAGTTAATGAAGCGACCAGCGGGAGCGTAATATAACGACTGAATTATTCGGGTTAACCCACAAGGAGTGCACCGTAAATTATCGGAGGAAAATATAAGGACAGAGAAACTATCGTGTTTCCTTCCCCGAAACAGTAACATCCCATGGAAAAAGTCGTGTTTCACAAGATTGCAACATCTTTCATTTAACCTTTTACGGGTAAGTCTGAAAGGAGATAGATTTATTAGTAGCAGGTGAGATATGAATCTTGAGAAGCGAACGATAGTCATAATGTAATAAGACATTCGTTTGGCAGGTTGTCAGGTTATAATACGGAAAGCCTGACCATGGACCATAGACTCATAGTGGGTAACATGTTTGGAGAGTGCCATGCTCCCTGCACGCTACTAAAGTCCTCATTTGTAGATTTCGAAAATGAATAGGCGCATTGTAGCCACAACAAAAGACAAGTTTGTTCGTCTCTATACCTATTTTCCATATCATTTTGTATTTCGTCAATTTACAATGCCAAATTAATCTTTTAATATGTCCATCAATCATTTATAAAATTGAATTGGTTTATTATACATTTATACGGTATCGGACAATGTTTATTTTTATTTGACAATGTACACGACTTTTGCCCAATAAAATACATAGAGTTACTCAGTAAATGTAAAATACATTGTCGATTACAAAGTAAATCTTCCACGATATAACTGAAATATTGTTGAAAGTGGCGTTAAACACCATAAACCAAACCAAACAAAGTAAAGTTTCTTAGATATACTCTAACTTATAGCTTAAGCGGACGCGGACGTGGAGGTATGATTTTTGATGTTTTTAGAATTCATTGTATGATCTCGTTTTGCTTTGTTTCTCAGTTTACATATTCTGTTTCGTTTCGATTCTCGGTTTATAGATTTTGTTTCATTTCGTTTCGTTTCTCACTTTACAGGGACCCATAATAAATTGTGACAAAGCAGATAGCAAAATCCTACATTTGTATCTTGGCTAATTCAAAAGAAATCGGGTATAATCCCATTAGAAACCATACCTCTTTATATAAACCTCACGGAGGGAGTCACGTAAACGGAGTGGAGATGCCAGTCGCTATTATTAACAGAAAAATATAGCAGATCGGTGTTCTAAAGACCACAAAATACTGGTGACACCTTCATTTTTTGTGGTACATGTAAGCCCATTTCTTTTAACTTTCACTGTTGATTTATATATATTTTCCCACATCTAACAAGATGGCAATAATTGGTACTCTTCCATCCCGATTCAGTGACAAAAATCAACAACTTTACAAAGGGTCCCTGATTCGAGCATGCGCATAAAATTTATATATATTTCCGTCTAAGGTAAGTCGATTGGTAACATTCAAAATTATGAGGCGCAACATTCAAAATTATGAGGCGCTTGAAGGGGTGTATTGGACTATATAATCTGACAAAAACAAGAAAAAAATTGTGATAATTGGTCCTCGACCAGTAGTTCTAATAATAAAACCCTAAATGCTCGCTTACTCACAAGGGTTATAACGGGATGCCATTACACGTAATGGAGCAGTCGCCAAGTTTTTTTGCACTCGCTTACAGAGTTTCTGACACCTGCATTTATCAATAATAAGACATAACCTTTCCTTTTGTCCATTATTATAACAAGTTTTTATCACCTACCAGTATTTTAGAATGTAATTCCCACAAACTAAAAATCCATGTTTACTTTCTCTCTGAACATTTTGAATTTCGTCATTTCCGGCCTCACTATTTGGATGTCGATACCATATTTGGCGATTTGAGGTGTGAATGTTTACATCAGCCGTTTACTACGTGTAGTAAGAAATACCATATTTAGAAAAGCTCCGCCTTCCGTAGTTTCTGGTTATGGCAAACGATCGATAAATTTGAACAAGGTTGTTGCTACCTTTGAAAAGCATATATTTCTCAGCCAAACCAATTTAACAAGGACTGGGATCATCAGTAATAGTTATAATGAAATGTTTGAAGCGTAAATAGTGAGTTTTTATGTTTCAACTGCAACTTTTTTTTTTGCTCCATTGTGACGAATGGGACCGCGTTGTAGCTCTGCCGAGACACAAGTTTGTCACAGGAGCTACATTATTGCAGCTACTCGACCAGTAGTGATTTTACATGTTATTTTATAAATTAATTATTATTTTTTCTCTCCAGGATAATAAAGTTAATTTTTATCCTACTCTTTCTGTAAGGAGGGTATTCCAGGTCGAATGCTGCTCAGCTGCTGTGCATGTGACAATGTCTGTACTGTACGTATAAAACAAAGTCATATTTACCATGTATACAATTACTAAATGGACTGTATATAGACTTATATATCTTGTAATTTACATCTCGGACAGCACAGGTAGGCTTATATACCCTAGATAGTCCTCACAAATATCGATTATATCCAGTGGTAATAAATATTCATAGAAATTTCTACTAAAACGCATGTTAATATGTGATGAAAAATTAAAACTTTTTTCTTTTTCCTTTCAAATAGACTGCAGATGATACAGAACATATATCATAGATCTAGACATGCACTGACAATCATTTCAACGTTAAAACTTCTACCATGGTCTTCAAGTCAATGTAATATATCATTAAAGACATATAGCAGTACCAGTTGTGTTAGACAGCTTAAAACAATGAAGTTAGAATCTCCAGCATTTCAAGCATTGCTAACCCCAGAACTGCATACACTTGTTAATGTGTTCAAAACATATAACTTTGAACTAAGAATTGCAGGTGGTGCAGTGAGGGATTTAGTTGTAGACAAAGTGCCACAAGATGTTGACTTTGCCACTACTGCCACTCCAACTCAGATGAAGGAGATGTTTGAGAAGGAGGAAATCAGGATGATTAACATGACGGGAGAAAAGCATGGTACAATAACAGCAAGGATAAACGATAAGGTACGGTAGAAATTAAAGTGTTTAAATATATACACTCCGACAAAAATAAAGCACCACCCTATATTTTTATCAATATATTTTTTTACATCAATACTGTTAAAACAATAAAATAGATATCACCATTTTTCTTACACTTCTTAAAAGACTACACCAAGGGCTCTAAAATTACCAATCTACGAAGTATTTATCATCCTGACTATGACATGGCAAAAATGGGGTTCAAAACAGGTGCTGGAAAAACGTAAAACCACTTTGTCTTTGATGGAAGTTTTTAACATTGCATTAAAATGCAGAGTTTTCAGATTTTAAGAACTTTTAAATGCATCTATTGTGTGTATGTGTAAGGCATAAAAATCAATAACGAGTTTATCCACCACGTTTATTGTGAAGTTCTGTAACACGCCTCGTCATGCTTCGCACAAGATGCCTAAGCCGTTCTTGGGGGAACTGTTGCCACTCCTGTAAGATAGCAGCTCTTAATTCGTCAATATTTTGACATTTTGGATTGCATTGGTTAATTTTTCGGCCAATAAAGTCCCATACATGCTCTATAGGGTTCATGTCTGGCGACATCGCAGGCCATGGAATTGTCTGAACAGCCTCTTGCTGTAAAAAATGTTGTACAATTCGGGCTCTATGTGGCCTAGCGTTGTCGTCCATGAACATTGGCCTGTCGGCCAACGCATGATTGTCGAAATGGGGGACTACTCGTGGAGCGAGCACATTGTCACTGTATTTTTGGCCTGTCAGATTACCATCAAGAACATACAAGTCCAACTTACAGTCAAAGGAAAAACAACCCGACAGTTACACCTCCACTCCCAAAAGCAGTGTGCCCAAAATGTGGTTGTCCTGAAATGAAGTGTTTCGTTGGCGCCAAACCCTTGCACGACCGTCGGTAGGGCGTAACAAAAAATGACTTTCATCAGACCATTGGACACGTCTCCATGTGCGAATAGTCCACCCCAAATGATCATGTGACCAGTCAAATCGAGCATGGCGATGACATAATGTCAACTGTGGACGTTTTATGGGTTGTCGCGCTCGCATTTCCTGATGGTGGAGGCGTCTGATTACAGTGTGTGTGCTAATGTGGCCTCCAAACGCTAAATTACCACGAAGTGCACCAGCTGTACTGAACGGCCGTTGCCGCACCCGTCTGGATATGAGCTGGTCCTCTCTGTGTCGTTTTGCAAGGTCTACCTGCACGTGGACGGTCAGTAACATTCCCTGTTTGACGAAAACGCTGCATCAGTCGTACAATGATGGAATGGTTAACCCTGAAGTGGTCTGCCACCCTTCTATGGCTAAAACCACCGTTATGCATGCCAACAGCTTGCCACCTTTCTGGTATGGTTAATTTTCGCCGCACCATACCAAACCAATAGAAAATGAAACTTAAAACTCTACACAAAAAAAATCAGCTTTCGTTCGCAAACACAAATGTTGAAAAGTACACGTGGCACTTTACACACCCTGTCATATACACATAAATAAAAATCGATCAATAACATGTTTCACAGGTAAGTAAGTATGTGTGTACAGGTAACGAAAACAGCAAACCGATTTGAAATAAGTTCATTATTAGAAAAGATATTATTGAAACAAGTCAGGTGGTGCTTAACTTTTGTCGGACTGTATATAATAATGTATTATATACACAGGATGAATGATAAAGTACAACATTAAATTGTTCACATATATCATAATGTATTATAAACACAGGATAAACGATAAGGTACGAAATTAAAGTGTTCACATATATCATAATGCATTATATACTGGTACACTGAAATTATGCACATATTTGATTTTGAAAAATAATGTTAACATAATGTGTTATGATTATGGGTGTCAAATGACACCTTCAATTATATTTTCGTTATACATATGTATATTGTGAGTTAAACATGAACTAGAAGTTCTGATGTCGTAGTTAACCAATACAGATTAGTAAAATTTCAACATAAAAAATTCAAGTTCGTGTTTAACTCATGAAATCTTAAGAACCACAATTCAAACAAATGATATGAAAATTGAGAATTTGAAACAACTTTAAATTCTGAATTCAATGGGAAAAAATTAATAAATATCGACTAAAAAATGACTTCAGGAGAATTTTTCGAAAAAAAGTGGTTTTATATGAAATTGTCTATCCACTTTTCAAGTACATGTCCTTTGAAATAAAGTTCAGTTTTTAATTGAATTTGATACAATAAATACAATGCCTTTGCCAAATGTTGGCATTATTAGGACCCTAACTTATATTAAGTACAAAAAATGTATTAATTTCTTTCTCTTTAACTTGTCTGTTTCAGGAAAACTTTGAAGTGACAACTTTGAGAATTGATGTTGTAACCGATGGCCGTCATGCTGAAGTTGAATTTACAAAAGACTGGCAACTTGATGCCAATAGAAGAGATTTAACTGTCAATGCTATGTTTTTGGGTAAGATGAAGGCATTTGTGTAAAAGAAATTATATAATATAATTAATTTATCCTGTAATCATTACATTTACTGTCCCGCATCGGTGGTGTGATGGCTAGCATGCTCGCCTTGAGTACGGTAGATCGTGGGTTTGAGCCCTGGTCGGGTTAAACCAAAGACTATAAAATTGATATTTGTTGCTTCTCCGCTAAGCATCCATCGTTAAGGAGTAACAGCAAAGACTGATTGGCTCAGAATCAGGATAATGTGTCTGAGTGGAGCGACAGGTCTACCTGATGTCTGTTGTTCATTGAGCTAGCACTATAAACATCCAACTATTGGTAAGTGTGTTGGTCTAGTACAAATTAGATATCCTTATCATCTCATCGAATGTAACTTGTTCTCGTCATAATATAACTGAAAAATTGCTCATTTGGCATTATTAATCAACCATCACTCACTCCTTACATTTGTTGTACACTAAAGGTATATATTTTTGCTCTGTTCTTCTATTATACAAGGGGCCTGGGTGGCTCAATGAGTTAGGTATTTGGATTACCTAACAACTCAAACAAGCCTATCACCAATACGGCTTGGGTTCGTGCCCGGCTTTGTAAATTACAAAAAAGGGTGCACTCGACTTGCAGCCGCAAGTGATAAATTTTACCAGTTGCTTGCCCATGGTCGGTGGTTTTCTCCGGGTACTCCGGCTTCCTCCACCACTAAAACTGGTCGCCATGATATAGCTGAAATATTGCTGAAAGTGGCATTAAACACAATAAATCAAATCAAATCACATCTATTATACAAATAACAGTCTCCTGGTACCTTATTCATGTAGAGCGAATGGATATGAAAGAGAACTTTCTTGAAAATGATTGGAGCAATGCTTGTGTCTGCTTTTCAATAAAATTTGGCAGATGTTTTGGACTTTTTGACATTGCAGGATAAACA
Organism: Bathymodiolus brooksi; assembly: GCA_963680875.1. NCBI lineage: Eukaryota > Metazoa > Mollusca > Bivalvia > Mytilida > Modiolidae > Bathymodiolus > Bathymodiolus brooksi. The sequence goes on along the minus strand of OY804576.1, from coordinate 69,321,807 downwards.
TATCTGTACATTGTCTGTAAAAATTAAATATATTTGCACTTTCTTCGAGACTGGCCAGAAAAGCCTTTCCAATGGCTATCTTTTCTGCCTGTTTCTAAAGATAATAAAAGTAAGTTTTATATTTTCAGAGACAACATCAGGGTGTAATGGATAGCATGCTCACCTCAAGTAGCAAGAACAAGTTACATTTCGATAAGATAATGACGATGACCGCTTTGTACTAGACCAACACGCTGAGTTGGATTTTTATAGTTCTAGCTCTCTGAAACAACAGTCTGTGGGTAGACATGTCACTTCACTTGTACACATTATCCTGATACTGCTCTTACTCCTTAATGCTGTGTGCTTAGCAGAGAAGCAGCAAATACCAATTTTATAGCCTATGGTCTGACTAACTGGGCTCCAACCCATGATCTACTGCATTCGAGGCAAGCACACTAACCATTACATCACAGTTCCTACATCTTTACAACTTGTTATTAATAGGTTTTGATGGAACTGTATTTGACTATTTCAATGGACTTGAAGATCTGAAGAACAGAAAAGTCAAATTTGTAGGTGATCCTATTTCTAGAATACAAGAAGATTATCTTAGAATCCTGAGATATTTCAGGTAAGATTAATTTACATGTGTTATACCATGTCCAAGGACACATGTAGGGGACTAGGGGACACAGATTTGTATTGCAAGGGGACACTGATTCTAAGCAAATGAAAGTTGGACAGTGGGCAAGCATCTGTATATTTTGTCATATAATGGCACATTTCAATATTTAAAATGAAATGTCCAAGAGAAGACTGATTCTATTTTTCACTTACAGATCTATAAGGGAATAGGCAAACACTACAACACAAGTTAGGGAAGGTAATAAAAATCTAACAATTTTGGTGTATCATATATGAATATATCTTATTCACTGCACTGCACATGTATCATGTTGTAAACAAATTGTCTAAATGGGTAACATTCACTTGCATAGCAAAATGCATTTATAACCATTTTTAATGCCAAATTATAAGTGACGCATAGGTACACAGATTTACATGTAGTACCACAGTTTTCTGCCTTGTGTGTTCTTTTATCACTGTATATCTATAAACATTGAGATACTTCGGATTTGATGCTTCATTAAAGATGAACCGCATCGGTGCTGTAATGGTTACTGTGCTTGCCTCGAGTGCGGTAGATCGTGGGTTAGTATTTGTTTCTTCTCTGCTAAGCACGCAGCATTGAGGAGAAAGAGCAAAGACTCTTTGGCTAGCACTATAAAAATCCAACTAAGCTTGTTGGTCTAGTACAAAGCAGATCTCATCATCATCTCAATCAAAATTAACTTGGTCTCGCTATAATATAGCTGAAAAATTACTGAGTTAAACAACAATCACTCACTCATTAAAGTTGCAAGTAAAAAACTGTTTTTTCTTTGTTTATTAGTTTATAAAAAAAAAATATTTATTTAAAAAAACAAGTGTAGTTAATGATGTTTTCACAGGTTTTATGGAAGAATTGCAGAGAAACCAAATGACCACGAGGAGGAAACATTGAATGCTATTAAACAAAACGCTGGTGGTTTAAAACGTAAGTTTTCCTCTCTATCATTTAATACATCATGTATAAGATCACAACTATTGATTCTTAAAATTTGGCTATATAATTTATTACACAAACTTTCAATTCAGTACAAGTATATATCTATAACTTTTTAATATACAAAAATGATGATATTCTGTCACTTTTGAATGACTTAAAAAAAAAAAAAAAAAATCAAGCATCAAACTTCTATTCGTAATCATTGCTTTATAAAAAGTTCTTGTCATACTTACAAAGTATAATAAATAGAAAAATTTGAATACTTTTGTTTTTCTTTTAAACTAGAAATATCTGGAGAAAGAATTTGGATGGAGTTAAAAAAGATAATATGTGGAAACCATGCTGGTGCTATCATAGCCACCATGTTAGATTTAGATTTGGGAACATATATAGGTAAGTTTTAACTTTGGTTTCAGGTCCATTGTATTATATATATGGGAAGGATTTCAGAAATATAATTGTACTCATCTCATCAGGATTAAAATAACATCTCTCAATTGCTCCCATTACTGATATGTTGCAGCATGTGAGATCTAAATATTATGGATCACATGCCAGTTACTCTATATCATGACCATTATCTTCTAATGAAAATGGTGCTCAAGTGTTAAAATTAAAAATTAATATTGCTTTAAAAATAAATTCAAGAATTTGATTTGGACCAGTAAATTAAAATTTTCATTTTAGAGGACTGCATTGGTAGCATAATGGTTAGGATGCTTACCTCGAATGTGGTTTTCATCAGTTTGAGCCCAAATTAAAATTACGAAAATTTTAAATCCTATTTTAATGAGTTTAAGTTTGACCTAGGACCCTACATGAAAATAATATTTTTTCTCAAAATCTTGACTCCATTGAACACATTGTTAAGAAGTTGGTATGAAAAACCAAGTGAGTGATCAGATAAGCTCAGTTGAGCCTCTAATTTTTTTTTATGAATATTATTTCTTGTAGGAAATTTTCTGAACACATAAATGTATGTGAAACATAGATGCCAGTTACTAGTAGTTTAAGGTGCTCATTAGATTTTATCATGAGTATAAATCAATTTTAGAGTCACATGTCATTTTATACGTGTTTTGATTGGTTTAAAAAGTTGAGGTTATTTGTCAATGAACGGAATCTAAAAATATACGTCGTTCTCAAGGCATCGCGTGCCGTTGTCATCAGGTGATTTTCTTTAAATGAGGCACCTTTGGGGTTATTTAAATTTATTTCCGATTATTTGCCTTATTTTGAAAAAATAAATATATTTTTCAATATCATAGCAAAAAAAGTTTGAATTAATTTATAAGGGTTGATCGAAATTATTTGTTCGGTTCATTTGAAATAACCTCAATCAGGTTGTACACACTCTTGCGTAACCCACTATGTGGGTTACCCAGAGTGTACAACCTGATTGAGGTTATTTCTTCATGAACCGAACAAACATTGCGATCAATCCTTAAATATTGTACCTTTTAGGTTTACCAGAAAATGCAGATAAGGACGAGTACTGTAATATTTATAAAATAACAGAGGGATTAGATCCATTACCTATGACAAGGCTAGCAGCATTGTTAACTGATGAGGAACAGGTCTGTATACTATCCAGGGATGTCAATAGATTTTGAAGTAGCAGGAGAAAATTGAAAAGTAGCAGGCAAAGCCGTCCGCCGCGCCGAGCTTGCTCAGTGCCCTTTACGGCAGGGGGTCTGGGGGCCGATTAAGGCCCCCAGAAGCTCTGGGATAAATGGTGCAATATCCTGCATTCTAGGCCTCTCCTGGCAATTTATTTCATTATTGAAACTTCATTTTTTTTGTACTATTTTTCTCATATTTTCAGCAATTGTTCAAGATAAAAGACCCTTTTTGCTACTTTTGATTATATTGTGGCAGTGATTCAGGCACTTCAATTTGTTGACTACAAAGATGTATTAAGATTTTATTTCTTCAATGCAATTTAACTTGAAAAACAGAACAGTTAACAAACTATAAATGTAGTTTAATTCAGTATGGTGATGAAAATGATTCTGAGGTATTACAGACTTGCCTACCCTTACGATTTTGGCGTAAGGCTCACAATTTTTTGGGCTATCTTATTCTTACGCCCTTACGATTGTTGTCAATTTCCTTACCATTCGGCAAATTTGCGGTATTTCCGGAAAGTTTTCGGTTCCGGTCCGTCATTTCATTGCGGTTCCGTATATTATAGATCGTATCGGCATTTCCGGTTATTAAAAAAACTATGTCAAAACGTCAAAATTTTGATAATAAACCCAAAATCGATTTAAAATGTTAACATTATATGTGGTTATAGCATGTGCCATTCACAATATGTGTAGTTTCTGATCAGTAGATACACGCACTGTACGTTGTATTGCTCATACTAGATAAATTTTCTCTCATTATTTTTTTTAAAGAGAAAAAGTAACCGGCGGTGACAGCTAGATAAGATAAGATAAGAAAACTTTATTTGAATTCGGTTTTTGTATAACAATAAACACAAGCTCTCAGGAGCTTTTTACCGAATATACATAGTAGCACAAGATACATACAGATATTAAAATAATCACATAAACACACATATAAAGCACATACAGTTAGCAAATGCAACATAAAAAGCACAAAAATAAAAGGCATACTAAAACATGCTGAAGCAATATCAAGCAAACATAAAATAACTAATCAGCATTAAAACTTGGAAAAAGCACTAGCAATAAAACAGAAAGCTGAATATGTTATCTGCATGCAGAACAACAGCTAGAGTTACCGGAGATTTTCACTGGTTGTCGACTTCTAATGACATCCCTGTTATCTTGTTATACCCCCGCTCCCTGAAGGGGGAGGGGGGTATACTGTTTTACCTCTGTCCTTCCGTCCGTCCAAGATATTTTTCTCAGTAACTGTTGATGGCAGAAATCTGATATTTGGTCACAAGCATCATATAGGTATACCATATTGTGGGTAGCGTTTTTGGACCCGTCAGATTCCTACTTCCTGTTTGCCGACTTAGTTGGTCTTTATACACATTGAACATATATGCACATTTTTCTCAGCAACTATTGATTGCAGAAATATGAGTGTTATTTGGTCACAAGCTTCATATAGGTACCCCATATCGTGGGAAACGTTTTTGAACCCATCGGATTCCTACTTCCTGTTTGCCGACTTTGTTGATTTTTCTACGCATTGAACATATATGCTCATTTTTCGTCGCATTTTTCTCAGCAACTATTGATGGCAGAAATCTGATATTTGGTCACAAGCTTCATATAGGTACCCCATATCGTGGGAAGCGTTTTTGGACCCATCAGATTCCTACTTCCTGTTTGCCAATTTTGTTGATTTTTATACACATTTAACATACATTTGTATATGCACATTTTTCGTCGCATTTTTCTCAGCAACTATTGATGACATGAATCTGATATTTGGTCATAAGCTTCATATAGGTATGCCATATTGTGGGAAGCATTTTTGGACCTGTCAGATTCCTACTTCTTGTTTGCCGACTTAGGTGGTTTCTATACACATTGAACATATATGCACATTTTTCATCACATTTTTCTCAGCAACTATTGATAGCAGAGATCTGATATTTGGTCACAAGCTTCATATAGGTACACCATATTGTGGGAAGCGTTTTTGGACCCATCAGATTCCTACTTCCTGTTTGCTGACTTTTGTTGATTTTTCTACACATTGAACATATATGCTCATTTTTCGTCGCATTTTTCTCAGCAACTATTGATGGCAGAAATCTGATATTTGGCCACAAGCTTCATATAGGTACCCCATATCGTGGGAAGCGTTTTTTGACCCGTCAGATTCCTATTTCCTGTTTGCCAAAGAGCGGGGGTATCATAGGTGAGCATTAGCTCACAGTTCATCTTGTTTTCTTATGGGATCATATGGTATGGCTTTAGTATGAATGAGTATGTAGGTTTTGTCTTGTTACCTCTCAACTCTTAAAAAATGGGAGATATACATGTTCAATCATCCATGTCAATTTGTATGAACAACAAAAGAAGATAATTTCTATAAGCATATGTATTTTCTCATGCAATTGGCAACCATTAGCCCTCTTAAGAAATTAATGAAGATAGGAGATTGCATAAGTAGTTATAAATCCAAATACCATACGTCATGACGACCACATGAGAAATTGCATAAATTTGAAGTTAAATTTTACATTTGATAATTGTCCTACTCCTAAGTAACAGAACTCTGTTACTTAGGAGTAGGACATTTATCAAATATAAAATTTAACTTCAAATTTATGCAATTTCTCATGTACAAATATTTTTACGTTTATTATTGTGTCATAGTCTTTTGTATTATATTGCTAGGAAAAAAACAATAAACATTTGTGTTTTTATTTTTATATTTGTAGGTTCATACCATAAACAAAAGACTTAAGATATCAAGAGATGAACTGATACTTGGCTGCTTTATAATAAAACATAGAAGAGAATCATTTGACAATGATCCAATGAGATATTGTCAGTTTTTGTTTATTGACTGTCCTGGTGAAAGAACAAAACTAAAAGAAAGAATATGTGAACTTTTAAAATATAGAGGAGAAGAGAAACATATTGAAAAATTCTTAAACTGGGACGTTCCAGTACTTCCTGTTACTGGTTATGATCTATTAGAAAAAAATATTCCTAGGGGACCAGTTTTCCAAGGGACATTAAATGAGTTAAGACAGATATGGAAATTTAGTATGTTTACAAGTTCTAGAGAAGAATTACTTGGTAAAATCGATGAAATTGTTGAAAAAGTGACATCAACAATTCCTGCAAAGAAAAAAAAAGTAAAAAAATAAAATTGTTAATCTCACTATTTTGTCCGATTTCTTGATACACCCAACAATTAAACCACATTAATTGTTGATTTTATAACTGTCCAGCATAGTAATTCAGTTGAAACACTAATGACGAGTTCAGATGTACTTTTAAAACATTTAGAAAAAGTATTGAAATTGTTCTGAAAATTCAAAATGCATTGTACATTCACACATTATCAAATTTCTTATGCGTATTGAAATCGTTTCAGCTGAAATGTTTTGTAGAAAACAAATTTCCTATATATTTTCGAATGATTCAATATGTGAAAAGTATTTGAAATGCATTACAGTGTCCTGTGAATGCAAAACATCAAAGAATCTTAATATAACAAAATAATTGAAAATTGTATGTGGAGGCAATATAGCTTTTCAAAATGTTTTGTTTTTGACATTTGAACACAGGTTTTTTGGGTTTTTTTTTTTTAAATATTTTGAAAACTGTTTCCATATGAACCCAGTATAAAAAAGGGTAAATTTTGGGTAACATTGAAGGAGTTTTACTTTTGACAAGACCTCTGTATATTTGTTTCAAGTTGTATCCAATCATCACCTTTCTACATTTTACAAATACCTTATCCTGTTAAACATGTATTAATAGGTCAACATTAAGACCACAAACAAGTGACCATATGATACAGGTGACTGTTTAAAACAAGCATTTTTTACACATTTATATATAACCATTTTTGGAAGAGTTCTTGCCTTTACACTTAGAATTTTGTCTTCAAAACATTTGTACAGTACACATCTCCTCCTACATGCTAAATGGGAATTCTTCAAAACATTGTGTGCTTGCTCATTACCATATGGAGTTTTGCAAATCAGAACAGCTATTTGATCTGACCAGTTTTGGAGTTGTTTTTTTTTATAGCCCACCTGGCCAAAGGCTGTGAGCTTTTATGTTTGCCATCAACTTGGCGTCCCTCATCCGTTAACTTTTAATCTTCTTCTGCATAACTGCTCAACCAAATTGAACCAAACTTGGCATGGCTGGTTCTTGGGGGAAGAGGAGTTTCAGATTTTTACAAATAAAGTTGATCCTCACAGGGCCAATTACATAAATCTTTAAAAAAAAAGTTCCAGCATTAGAAATATTACAATATTTGTGTAGCATCATTATGATGTGTAGATTTAGATTTGTACAAACGAAAGTCCCTGCATCTTTTAGAGACGAGCCCTGGGGTCCAAAGTTGAACATGGGGGAAATAAAAAAAAAAAATCAATGATTTTCATTGAAATAACAATGGCATAAATGATCATTTTGATACAGATTCAAGCTTGCAAAAATGAAGACCCTAGGGTCTGTGAGTTCACAAGTTTTACGTAAGTTGCATTAGAATAAATTTTATAATAGAATTTTCACGAACTAGGGTCCAAGTCTTGAGGGTCAAAAATTTAATATTTGTTGTAATGTGCAATCTTTTAAAAAATAGCAGAACTTTTTTAATGTAAGAACCACCGCCTTCATATTTTGTATGTATTAAAATAAGGTGGAATGGGGTTATGGTTATGATGTTTAATGCCACTTTCAACAATATTTCAGGTATATTGTGGCAGTCCGCTTTATTAGTGCAGGAATCCAGATTATTCGAACTCACGTTAGTGGCAATAGGCACTGATTGCATAGGTAGCTGTAAATCAAACTACCAAACTATCAGGGCCACATTGGCCCCATAACATCTAATGAATAAAAGCTTTTAGAAGTAAGGACCACACAATTCTATTTACAAATGTACAAGTAACTTCTTGATATAAAATACAAACTAGCTTGATATACATTTTGTACTGCAATCTCCAAGAAAAATTTCTTACTGGAGTGAGTTGAGTGATGGTTGTTTAATGCCAACTTAGCAATTTTTCAGCTATATCATGGGGAGAACAAGTTAATTTTTTCAATTAAATGATGATGGGGTCCCCTTTGTACTAGACCAACACGCTTAGTTGGATTTTTATAGTGCTAGTTCACTCAAACAACAGTCCGCGGATAAACATGTCGCCCCACTCAGACACATTATCCTAATTTCGAGCCAACCAGTCTTTGCTCTTTCTTCTTAATGCTGCATGCTTAGCGGAAAAGCAACAAATACCATTTTTATAGTCTTTAGTTTGACCCGATTGGGCTCAAACCCACGGTCTACTGCACTTGAGGCGAGCACAGTAACCATTACACCACCGTTGCAGTTTTTCTTACTGGAAGTCATGCTTCAATCATATTAACTTTAGTAGTTTTCTATCTGGAAAGTATCACATTTTTTTTTGTCTTACCTAATTTTGAAGATTTATGGGACTTTTCAGTACAATTGTAACCCAAATATTTTGAATCTAAGAGTGACATTGAAATCTGAACTTCTTAGCAGATACAGATTATGCAAATATGGTAGATGTCAAACCTTTCAGAGCACCCTGTCTCACTGTGAGCTCATGTTTTCGGATTAAAATGTTTTTTCAATTAAATTTAATGTTTTATTTATGTAACGAGGATAACATACAGACAAGGGCTACTAGTAACTCTCCTCATCATATACATCGAATGACATAATTATAATTTTGTTATAACTGGATGTAAAGTTGTATTGTAAACATATTGTCCATTTGTACAAATTTAAGGCTTCTTAGAGAAGCACGGTACAATAACAGCAAGAATAAACTAAGGTATGAAATCAAAGTGATTAAATATATCATCATGGTCGTCATTGTATGGTAGTTGGATTTATAACTACCTATGCAATCAGTCCCCATCACCATTAAAAAATTGTGAGTTTGAACCCCATTCATGGCAAGGTGTACTCAATACAACATTATGTGATAAAGTTTGTCAGTGAGTTGCGACAGGTCGGTGGTTTCCTCCACTAATAAAGCTGACTGTCATGATATAACTGAAATATTGCTGAAAGTGGCGTTATAAACCAAACCAAACCAACCAACCTGATTACCCCTTTTGGCATCTTCAAACATTTCTCCCTCATGACCTGGTTCTCTGTTTTGCTGTTCTTCATCTCACAGTCATTGTGAGGTTTTTAATGAGTGTATTTAACATATGACAATATATAAGTAGGTGTAATATGAATGTTTACGTTTTATTAATATGAATATAAAAACACGATGAAGCCCATCTTTCTCATAATGAATTTGTACAAAAAGTTTGGACAGTGTTGTTACTCAAACTGGTTCTTATTCTTCAATAAATATGCTGCAAGAAACTCAATAGCATTGGGTGGTCTGCAAAAAAAAGAATAATACATGTAAAATACCATAACATAAATGGTATATTTTGGTATAAAATCTATATTTCCTTGATTGTGCCATTTTATTTGTTTATACTTTTTGTCAATACACTGGGTCTTTCATAGTTCATTTTCATATAAAAAAAAAAAAATAATAAAAAGTTGGTTTCTTGTCTTTATATATGGACTATTTTTCTAATTCTGCAATCGTAGCATTAATACTTTGGTGTCATACATATTATTTTGTCTATACTACACTTAAGACTTCTGTAACTTAAGATGTTATATTTGTCTCGAGGTTCACGCACAGTATTTGAGTTCAATCAAGTTTTTAGCTTCTGAGAATATGCTTTAATTCATATTTCTTCAACGTCCTATGTTTAACAATGTTCTGCAGTGGCAGTCATCTTAGATTTTCGATCAACACAAAAAACTTCAATAAACCCAAGTTTTCTTTCAAATGGTTCATTGATTTCAGATATGAATAACTTTAAAACATATTTATCATAGGGTCCTACGTTAATCATGTCCTGCAGTGGCCTCTTTGACCATTTTTATTTCAGTCTGAGTCAAAACTGTTGAAAAAAACGCAGGAAGTCAATTCCATAAAGAATCTAACTTCTAAGGGAAAAAAAACTATCAAATTGAAAACTGCATTTAAATTGGATGAAAAATAAAAATGTTAATATTTGGAAATTGGCCCCTTATCTCAAAATTTGTAATAGATAGTAGAAATCTGTCGACGACAAACCCATAACATAGAACAATTGCAAAATTTTAGTCACTTGAATTTCTGTTTTAATCTATACAGAATATAAACTTTTACCAATAAGTTAAACATGCACTACATATATACATTATCAAAATGATAATGTCTCAACATAGTTGGAAATCCAAAACTTTCAAAATATTTGAGGTTAGGTTTAGGTTTACAGTGTTTAACGCCACTTTCAACAATATTTCAGTTATATCGTGGCGGTCAGTTTTATTGGTGGAAGAAACTAGAGTACACCTTGCCATGAACGGGATTCGAACTCACTCAATATATTTGACCTTAAGCTACATGTAGAAAAGTTCTTACAAAATGTATATTTAATGCAATAATCGTACCTTTCTTTAGCTAATACAGACATTCCATTCAATAATATAGGTACAACTGTTTGATCTAAATAAGCCCTGGTAGGTAAAGATTGTAAATCAACTCGAGGTTTTTTTGAGGGGTTTTCTTGTAATTCTTTTTCACTGGTGATTATTTTCTGGAAAAAAAAATCTCAATTTAATAAATTGTGTAAATTTCTTGCCAGTCTTCATGTATAAATAAATGTATATAAAAAATAAGTACTGGTCAATAAAAAGGTACATAATTATACACTGGTCAAATGTACCGTATATATATACTATCAGCAGAACATGTTCAAATGCAAGCAATATAACAGTGAAAACCTGTCAAAACCAAACCTCCTTGGGATCAACTTTTGTGTTTGAAATAGACAGGTGTTCGGATTAACAAAGATTTTCTACATGTGGATTTAATCAAAGGTTTGTTTTATGTCATTCGGTTTATTCAAGGTTCGGCTTAGATAGGTTACATTGTACAATAAGAATAATTTTCATTCCTTCTAAGAAGATATAAACCAATGTAACAACATTCCATTAACAGTCTGTGCCAAAAACCACTAGCCCCAATCTAGTAAAAATTGCATAAATAGAAAATAGAAAAAAAATCTTCTAAAATGCTGTCCAGGCTAGTTTGTCAAAATGTTTTTGGCACAGACTAAATACGAAGTGCCAAAATTAAACACACCAAAATATGTCACACTCCAAAAATTAACTGCCAATTGAACACTGCCTTAATATATTTTTATATTTATATTCCCTAGTCTGTACCTTTTTGTCTTACTTCTTTCCTAAGTAAAACTTTGTCAATTACCGTTATATATGTAAATATACACACAAGTCAAACTGAAAAGTGTTCACGATGTGAAATCGTTGGCTTGGATGACAAGAGAGAAATTAAAGGTAAATAAAGTACATTGATAAAAACCATGCAATACCAATAAAATTTATTCAATCAACAAAATGTCAAATATCATTAAAATGACAATTACCTATAGAAAAAAGAAAAATCTATAAACACGTAATTATGCACAGTCAATAATCAAATAGATTTACAGGTACAAAATCCAATTATAAAGGTGTGATCTGTCATATACATTTTTTGTAACCTTTGATCTGTTTATGATATATAATTGTTGTGTAAACAAATACATGTACTGACCGTTATAATAAGACTGTGTACCTGTAAAAGCGATGATTAATACCAGTGCAAAATTATTATTTGTTGTTTTTTCTTATATTAAATGCATTTTACTTTATGCTGTTTTAAATATTTAAATTCCTAGTTTTAATAGATATTACAATTTATCCATAATCGATTTGGTTTTTAGTACGACATCAAAATATACGGTAAGTAACAGTAAAAACGTAGTGAAATGAGAACGCTTCCATTTACGTTCTGAATTAACTGACAAAATAATTAAACACATGGGAACCAAAAGTGGCCAAAATTAAACACAAAATTTCCCGATTTACGGTATATTGCAAGATTTTCTTTATGAAAAATGATCGATTTCCTCCATAACAAAAATAAAAATCCTCTATCATGTGACTACCATTACCAAATAATTTCTCGTGAAAGCCTCCCCCCTCAGGTACATGTAGGTTAATTGTATGGAAACCTTAACCTCCTCTCAATTACTAATAACTGAGTAAAAAAGATGTTTAGACTTTCTTCACTTGTACATGTAAAAATGAACATGTTTTACTTCACTTGTACGTGTAAAAATGAACATGTTTTACTCTCATGAACCGAGATGTCACAGTGATAGTATTAATCTACATGTATAATAAATACATGCTTTTATTTTGTCCATCACCATACTTGTCTTTTTTGGAAAAGAAATAAGAATTATAATTAAAATACACCTTTACAAGCCATACTGAACTCGTCAAATGTAAAGACAAATTTACAAATACAAATTTTAATTTACCCAGTAGTTATCTGAAATTTCTTTAAAGGACAATGCTTGATATTGTTAAACGTGTGTCATCATATAGTTTGACCTTTATACATGTATTGGCAATGTTACATATTTAGGTATACCTGTACATTTTCTGGCACACCTGAAGGTAATGGTGTGTTACTTTGTTGTTCTGTCATTACATCACCAGTCACAGATCCTGCTGTATTCTGATCTGCAACAAACACACAAAAAATAATAACATTATTCTGACGATAAAAATGTATAATTATATGTGTGGCACCTGCATAGCAGTCAACATACTGCATAGGGAAAACTAGAAAATTACCTCTACATAGAATTCAGTGCAATTTTAGTGAAATGTATCTCTTACTTGTAATAAATTTCAGGCTACCGCTACTTGTTAACTTGTGTTTATTTACTGACCACGGTATGTAAATTAAACATATTGATTAGTTGAAACTTTAGGCTTTTAATAAACTGGAAGTATAATTGATAGTTGATCGGCTTAGCGCTTAAAATTATTATTTGTCTTTTTAAACTGATTGCCCAATTCTACATGAATATGCTAAAATGAATACAGGATTGATTGTTGATTGCTCATTAATGTCCAGCAGCAAATAATACTTCATGCATATTCAGGACAAGAACAAGTTCAACAAATATAACAAGATGTTACACGCTACGTCGTGCTAAGAATACCCCCACTCGTTCATTTGTAAGTCGCACGATAAACAGAAAGTAGATGTGCGGTAAACCTGGAAAGGGGAGACATGGTACAAGTCACCATGCCAAAGCCATAATATCAAATATAAAATCATTTCTTCCAGTAGAAGCTGAGATAACTTACGAAAGTTTTCATTACAGCAAACATGAAAAATTCTAAGTCGCACTGTAAACAGGAAGTAGATGTGCAGTAAACCTGGAAAGGTGAGACACGGTACAAGTCACCATGCCAAAGCCATATATCAAATATAAAATCATTTCTTCCAGTAGAAGCTGAGATAACTGTTACGAAAGTTTTCAATACGGCAAATATGAAAAATTCTAAGTCGCACTGTAAACAGGAAGTAGATGTGCGGTAAACCTGGAAAGGGGAGACACGGTACAAGTCACCATGCCAAAGCCATATATAAAATCATTTCTTCCAGTAGAAGCTGAGATATCTGTTACGAAAGTGTGAACGGACGGACGGACAAGGTGATTGCAATATAGCCCCCACTCTATGAGTGGAGGTATAATAATTATATATATATATAATAAACAGCTGTGCCATGAGTCCATGATACCCTTTATGGAGTATGTAGCATGATTTTAATCTATAGGCAATCTCTTAAATTTCCACCATTCTCGGTTTATTAATTAACGAGTATGGTGAATCAGATTTTTTTAATGATGAAGCACCTTGATATGTATTCATTGAAACAAAAGTTTTCTTTGACACATTAAATGGTGCAACGTAAATCGACAACAATTTTTCCTGTTTTGATAATAAGCCTGTCGAGGACATTATTGCAAGGATTGATAAATATTGTATATTTCTACGTTTTCATTTGCCAAGTATCCTAGAGTACCCATTATTCATACACATTATAATGTTCATGTAAAAAAATGATTTCAGAATTGTTTTTTATCAAACCAAATTCACTTTTCTTTTAAGCAAATATTTGCCTTTTAATCCATAAACAATATGGGATTCTAATGTATCTTCTGACATCTATGTACATGTTTGTTTACATGCGACTCCATTTTTTAGAACCGATGACGTCATACCCTATTTTTGTACACCTACCAAAATTAGGCTATTGAAATTATAGTTTTTAGACCATGTATATGTTGAAATCGTTTCCAATAAATCAGGTATTAAATCATTTAAAATGTATTTCTTTATGTCAATTTGTTTTACAGATTGGTTTTTGTCATCATGAACATGTATCCCATATCAGTACAAATACTGATATGATATGTTGCAAATTTAATGGTTTTTGTTGTTTTTGTCATTAATTTGTTTCAGTTTAATTTTGATTTCTTTGTTGATGTTTTTTTTTTTAATCTTTGTTTTGTTTATGTGTTTTAATTTTTTCCTTGTTTTTTTAAGCAAACTGGAAATACAAGTTAATCATTTTATTAAATATTAATAAAGATAGAATGATTTCAGTACTAATCACTCTTGCAGTAAGGGCATAAAAATGCATCTCCTTTCCTGATCACACATATTTCAGTACAGTAGATCAAATGAACCCAGTGCCTGCATTGGTCACACTGTACCCATTTCGTGAATATTAAACATGGGCTCTCTCTGACTTCATTTAGAGTGAATAGTTTGCATACACAGAACTTTTCATCATCTCTTATTTATTTTCGTCCTCAGAATCAGATGCAGAAGAGTTATTGGTATTTGTAAGTTGTTGTCTTTATGTTTCAGATTTTGATTTTTATTGTTAATAACTTTTATTTAAACAATCATTGAATTTATGGCACCTTAGAGGATTTTTTTCTTGTGTTGTTTATCTCTGCTGTCCATAACGTAAGTTACTGATTTTTCCCCGATTTTGACGACATTTTCGTAAATCTGTCGTGTACGGTATAAGGAACAAGCAATTTTTAAATACAATTTATTATTTGTTTGGCCATTTACACAATAAGCGCACTTGTGATTCGGATGCTGATGACAACAAAAATGGCGTATCAGGAGGGATATTTGAAGTACGATGTCTTTGATGGGAAAACAATGGATATAAACTATTGATTTATTTGGGATTAAGGAAAACAGTAAGTTTCAAGATGCTTAATAAATATATAGTCATAATATTAATACATGCTTGATACGCATTTTCTTCTTTTGAAATACACAGTTAAATGTATTTTCTTTCTTTTCAAGGCTCTTTGTATTTTGGCAAAAGTGACGTAAAAATGCATTTTTGTAGCACATACGGTGCACGTGAAAATTTGTACGAATTTACGGTATGAACGAATTTAGGGTAACTGATGATAACTAAAAAGAGTCAATGGTTTTTTTTTATGAAATAGGAAACGTCCCATGAAGTCGCATGTTATTTCTGCACCTTTCGTACAGTGATAAGATAGCTTTGAAACATCAAAATTTTACCCTTCTAACCATTGTAAACATTATCTTATATTTTTTAACGTCCAAAAGACCATGTGACATCACAAGAAGTTCCAACTTATACCCTAGTACCCGAGAGGCTGTCCATCATTATGACATATGGGAACTTGCTGATGTTTGAATCAACAATTGGATATATATTAAAAGAAGATTTATGTGACAAATCAATGCAATAGAGATTATTGGAAAGATCTATGCAAGTGATAAGGTACAGAGAGAGAGAAAAAAATGAACAAATAAAAATAGAAAGTTTAAGTTGAAGAGAAAGTTAGCAAAGATTTACTCTCTTGTGATTTTTAGTGGGTAACACGTTGATAGTCAAAATTAAGTGGGACAAAATTAACAAATTTAGAACCCGGGAGCAAGTCCATGAGCAACATTTAACAATCACTCATTCATTGCTAAAACAAAGACGCACTTTTTTACTTTCGAAAACAATGAATATAATTTTTACTTTTTATTTTGATTATCTCGATGGTCGAATTTGATCCTTCATTTAAAAAATACTATGTACATTAACATTTAAAAAATTGTGAAAGATGGAAATTGCCTCTGGGAGGGATAAATAACAACATATTCTCATCAACTAACCGTCTGCCATTTTGGTCTCTATGGGGAAAATGCACTGGATTTTACATCAATGTTCAGTCAAATGGTAAAAAAGAACCCTTTTTCAACCGGGAACCAGTTATACAAATATCCCGATATGTCGCAATACCGAAAAGTATAAAACTAAAATAAACAACGAAACAACACGAGGGAGAATTTAAAAAAACCAAATGAAAGTCAACATCTTAAAGGGATATTGTCTACCAGCTGCGTAATTTTTTCATACCCAAAATTATTGTCGATTTCCGTACTGACCTTCATAAAATGAAGATTAACACCGAGTTATGCTGCAAAAGATACGATTTTTTGACAAAAAAGACCCAAAACTATCGTTATCAGAATTATTGTCTGGATGACAATATTCAAATCTATTCATATGGCCTTCTATATGTGAACACGTCTTGAGCATGCGCACTGTTTAGAAACAATAAACAACATGTGGTTCTTGGGCAAAAGAGAAACTGTCAACGCGTGGAAGAAAGCGGACTTTGACGGATTCAGAGATAAAGAGGAATAGAAGTGAAGTATCTTCCAAATGGAACAAATGCAGGATATATGTAGGGGATCAGTTGGACCGTTGCCGTTGGAAGGAGCGAACTCAAGGAAGTGCTACGCGTCAAATCTCACGCTGAAGTGGCAAAGATTTTGCTTGATTATTGTTGATAGGTAAGCCGAGCATGTTGCCTTCTTTTCTCAATCGTTTTTCATATTTTATGAATGTGTGATGATGCCTATGATCATTTTCGGTAGATATTAATCAATATATGTAATTTTGCACCTGGCAACAGCAAATTATTGTCAATGAGTAGCATAAAACGGCCGTATTTGCGAGGTAAACAAACACAAATTTTAAGAGGCCAACAAAGGGGAAATGGGAGTGCAAAAATGATATCAATGGCAATGCAGTTTATTATTATCAATTTAAAAAAAAATATCGAATCAATTCATTTTTAATGCAAGAATTAAAACTGTACATGGCTTAATGAAAACCCTATAAAGTTCTTTTTATTCAAGCAAATTTATTTCTTTGATATACAACATATAATTAGGCTTTTAATTTTATCAAATTTCAACAACTTGGACATGAAACTTAGTTTTGGGAACCAAAAGTATATACCTTACTTTCTGCGAATTATCACTAGTATAATGGAAAATCAGTATGTATTTTTCAAATAAAAGCTTTCTATTTAAAGAAGCTTCATTTCAATTGCACTTTTAGTTTGGATCCTGTAAGTATAATATATAATTATAAACAAGGTTTTGAAGAAATGATATGAATATCCATTGAAATTTTCAAGTTTCAGAACTTTTTTTATATATGACTACAAAATTTTACTGAAAATTTCAGAAATGTCCTAAAATGCATATTTTAGACCATGGCTAAATGAAAATCATTTTCAATTCCTTTATGCAAACAAGTTTATATCTTGGGTACTGGAAATACATTACATAAATAAGTTTAAAGTACTTTTCAACAAGTTTGAACATAAAACTTTGTTATGGGAGCCAAAATTATATCTTCCTGTCTGAATTATCACCATAGATAGTGGAAAATCAGTATGTATCTTTTATATAAAAAGCTTTCCATTTAAATAAGTGTCATTTCAGTAGCATTTTTAATTTGGATCCTGTAAGTATGATACATAAACAAGGTTTTTAAAAAATAATATGAAGATCCATAGAAATTTGCAAGTTTCAGAAACTTTTCTATATATGTGACTATAAAATTTTACTGAAATGTCCTGAACTGCATATTTTAGACTATGACTAAATGAAAATCGTTTTAAATTTCCTTATGCACACCAAGTTTATTTCTTGACTATTCTAAAAACATTACATTAACTAGTTTTTTACTAGATTTCAACAATTTTGGACATAATTTTTAGTTCAGGGAGCCAAAATTATACTTTACTATCTTAGAATTATCAACATAGACATGATAGAGGGAAATCAATATGTATTTTTCATATAAAGACTTTCTATTTAAAGAATTGTCATTTGAACTGCTTTTTATCCCCTCGCCAACGAAGTTGCAAAGGGATATAGTAACAGTAACGCTACCGTCCATCCGTCTGTCACATCTTTGTGAACACTCTAGAATCAACATCCTTCAATGGATTTTGACCAAACTTGGTACATACTTAGTCCTTAAGAGAATTTGAAACCCTATTGATTTTCAAGGTCACAGGGTCAAATTTTTACAGCGTAACATCCTTGTGAACACTCTAGAATCAACATCCTTCAATGGATTTTGACCAAACTTGGTACATACTTAGTCCTTAAGAGAATCTGGAACCCTATTGATTTTCAAGGTCATATGTCAAAGATCAAGGTCACAGGCTCAAATTTTTACCGCATAACATCCTTGTGAACATTAGAATCAACATCCTTCAATGGATTTTTGACAAAACTTGGTACATACTTAGTCCTTAAGATAACCGAAACCCTATTGATTTTCAAGGTCATAGCCTCATAGGTCAAAGGTCAAGATAACCGGGTCAAAATTTTACTGCGTAACATCCTTGTGAACACTCTAGAATCAACATCCTTCAATGGATTTTGACCAAACTTGGTACATACTTAGTACTTAAGAGAATCTGGAACCCTATTGATTTTTAAAGTTAAAGGTCAAGGTCACCAGGTCAAATTTTTAGGCAAGGGGATACGCCACGCTTTGCCCTTGTTTTGTTTGGATCTTGTAAGTATGATTTATAAACAAGATTTTTAAGAAATAATGTGAAGATCCATAGCAATTTGCATGTTTCACAGTGTGTGAATTTAACAGTAGACTGATGGCCCATGTCTGTGTTAAAATCATGTAGGTTTTTGTAAAATTATCTTAATTTTTTAGGCAAATTACTACAAAAACTGGTAATTTCAGACAAATGTGATTTTGTAGTGATTGATATTTGTACTTTTGATTTAGATATTCTGACCAAGGTATTTCTAGAGTAGAAGAAATGAGCAGCCATCACATTTCAACGAAACAGATGAAACTGGAGAAATCGAGTTCATTTGTGAACCCATTTGAGTATGTTCATTTTGTTAAAGATTAGACATATTCTACATTATGTTTATAGGTAACATTGTCAATATTGTTCAACACAGTCACTTGTATAACAGTTTCCTATTAATTATTGTGGCTTGCATAGTGATACTACTAGTAGCTATAATATATAGGGATCATGTTGGCTTCTGCATCATCGTTACATTTTCATCAATCCACAAGCTGAAATGGCCAGTCCTCCTTAGCTACTTACGGGAATGAAACCAAACTGGGACAGAATTGATGCACGTCTGGCGCACCAAATTTTTTCCTGGAACTTTGATGTAATTTTGTCTCTTTATATTGGGTTGTGTAGATGTGTGCTGGATACATGTATATAGATTTAATATTATTTTGAAAAGTTTTTTCGTTATACAACTGCACATCAGAACCATATAACAAAATTTGTTTCGATATTATACACATACACTGTAATAAACAATTATTTTTTATTCTTACAGTCTCTCAATAGATATTACTGAAGAGGGCAGTGATGTTGGTGATGATTCTGACGATGAAGATTTTGAACCTAGCCTCAACTTCACTCTAAGGTTTGTCATGTTAATTTCATATGTTTCAGTTGTAACTTACATACTTGAAATTTTGTCCTAATAACAGAACCATGCATGATCATATGTCATAGGAGCTTTATTATACCCCCGCTCCACTGGAAAGGGGGGGGGTACTATACTGTTTTACCTCTGTCCGTCCGTTCGTCCCAAGATGTTCATAACATTTTTCTCAGTAATTATTTATGGCAGCAATCTGATATTTGATCATAGGCTTCAGAAGGGTCAATCGAAAGTCGCATACCCGCTGCGTTGTCCATGGTAAAGTCCGGTAGAAGTCCCATCCGATGAAGGGAAAGACATCAACAACAAATGAAGATCAGTTCTGATTTGGGTAACAGACACCCTGTAACCATTGACCAGCTCGTGATGCCTGCCGTATAACTTCTTGAGGGATGACCACAACCTAAAATCTGTCTACAAATCACTCAAATCCTTCATACAGTGGACTTGTAATGATATGTTTAGTTGCTCATTCACTATACATTCGAGATATTCATCTTGAATTGAAAATTAGGGCTCCATAGATCATAATCTCAATTCTATTGTTTTATTCTTGTGAATTACATTGTAGGTATTTTTCTACTTCAGGTGGCAGAGAAGTTACAACAAAAAGACAGCTAGATGGTCTGTGCAGCCTGTTAAAGCTGACAAGTCATATTCCTATGTTCCAAGACTATTAAGGGTCATCATTTGTATGAGACTGCAAGATAATGAAGGAATGAATTAACGTGTGCAGTTGGAAGTAGATGATCCCAGAAGAATCTCGGTCCATCTTGCACCAATTCCACAACCTCCAACTCGGGATAATATTGTAGCATCTCAGAAATCCAGATTTGAAGACCAAGACAAAACAATTGACTATATTGTCGCATAAAATAAATTTAGATTGTCACTCTTTGTTTTTCCTGGTCTAACAGAAGTTCTGCACATTTAGAGCAGAAAAGTACCCAAGTCAGGATAATGGGCATTACAAATTGTCCAATGCACAATAATGATAGCACTCAGTGTTTTGGTCTAGTTAGTACAAACCAGGACAACTTTTTAGGACCTCACAAGAAACATCTCTGCCAAGTTTGGTTAAATTCTGTTTGGCTGTTCTCAAGAAGAAGATGAAAATGTTGTTTCCCATAGGGTTTCAATGCAAACTTTGACCTCCGCTGGTGGCCATTTTGAATTTTCAAATGGCACAAACAGTAACATCACATGTTAAAGACATTCATAGGAACATATATACCAGATTTCAATTCAATCCCTTCAGCGGTTCTTGAGAACAAGTTTCTTGAAAATCGACCAATCAGAATTTTCAAAGTCACATGGTGGCCATGTTTTTTGACGAATCTGCACAAAAGTAACAACTCTTGTGTAGGACCTCATAGAAAACATCTCTGCCAAGTTTGGTTTTGAATTATATAAAAGACTGTCAGTCCATTTTAGAAGAAGTTGTCAGTGCTGATAGAACAAAAAATAATAATAAGATGGCAAAACTTTCAAATTAAATTTACAATTCCAACTGACCAACTTGTGAAATTAACAACTCATTAGGGTTGATTTATTTTATATTTTTGGTGTTTTAATGCCACTTTCAGCAATATTTCAGCTATATCATGGCGACCAGTTTTAGTGGTGGAGGAAGCCAGAGTACCCGGACAACCACCGACCATAGGGAAGCAAGTGGTAAACTTTATCATTAGGGTATATGGGATAAAATACAAAATATTTCATGAACAAGTTTTAATTAAATCGTCTAGGAATGAAACCCTTGTATTGTCCATATAGATCAGGATACTTGTCCCTAATTTTCCAATTACAACAGCTTGGGATCACACGTCTGACCCCAGCTCCAAGTCGGCCATGTGCCCAAATGGTATACTGGCGGTAGGCTGCATACCTATTGGATCTGTTGTAATCCTCGTCATGGGGCATTACTACAAGTTCCTCTCGAAACATTCTAGCAACCCCCAACACTGCCTCATCAAGGACAATCCGACCAAAGTCCTGTAATAAAGACAAGAGATTTAATAAAAACAGAGTAAAGACAGATGGTTATACATTCATCTAGAAAAATGAGCTCTATTTAAAAAAGAAATATAATTCATTATAAGTGAAATAGTTTGCACAAATTCAGTTTAGAGAAATAAAAAAAAAGTCTTATTTTGGAAGGAAAGATTTTCTTGTGCCAGTTGTGGGACTTTCTTATGACCACAATTTTATTTCAGTTTTTTGTTGGTATATGGAAGAACCATTTTGGTCTTGCAATTTTTTTTATCAATTTACCCCTCAAGCTATTCAATTTTAATTTTTTGGTTTTTTTCCTAAAAAATTATTTTAATTCTGAAAAAAATTTGGCTGGACAGGAGAAAAAAACATATTCCGACTTGACATTTTCACAGTATAATCATATACAAAATTTTGAAGAAAAAAAATTATTCCAGCACTTCGCCAATCTAATTAAAATTAGATCTACACACTTGCTCCCTATTTTAGATCTAATTATACCCCCGCTCCCCGAAGGGGGAGGGGGTATACTGTTTTACCTCTGTCTGTCCGTCAGTCCGTCCGTCCGTCCGTCCGCCCGTCCTTCCAAAATATTTTTCGTCACATTTTTCTCAGCAACTATTGATGGCAGAAATCTGATATTTGGTCACAAGCTTCACATAGGTATGCCATATCGTGGGAAGCGTTTTTGGAACCATCAGATTCCTACTTCCTGTTTGCCGACTTAGTTGGTTTTTATCCACATTGAACATATATGCACATTTTTCTCAACAACTATTGATGGCAGAAATCTGGTATTTGGTCACAAGCTTCATATAGGCGGGGGTTTCAAAGTTTTTTTTATAATAGGAGGTACTTCTTAAATTTTAGGAGGTACCTAAAAAATTAGGCTGAGGGCCGTAAGGGGTCCAGGGGGCGGAAGCTCCTGAAATCTAGCATTTTGTAGACCAAAAAATGTACTTCAGAGATTGCAAAACATTAACTGTTTTTGAAAGAAAAATCCCATTAACTTTAGAGTTCAGATTTCACCAAGAGTGAAGACCATGCATAATGCCTGGATTCCCCCCCTCCCCAATTTCTTTATTGAATATTTCAGTTTACCGACTTAATTCAGCCAAGATTATTCATAGATAGTCCGCCATATCTTAAACAAACCCAAAAGGACCATAAAGAGCTACGGTTCCGCAGCTAGGCTTGACCAAGCCATTGTTATCAAAGCTTAAACTTCTCAAAATTCTTTTGTTGGCTTTGTCCTTTTCTTTTTCACAATACCTTGGCTTGTGTGTTTTTTTTACTTTATTACCAGTAATTAAAATCATCAAAGACCATTGACACGGATCAAGACATATGTCATAATTAATGAAACATATAGCGATAAATTTAATTTGCAATCATCAATCTTTAATAAAATTTATAATTTTAATAGATCAATACAAATATAATTAAACAAAAACAATATATATTGTTACTTTCACGACTTATGTGCAAAAAAAATGTTCGAACAAAAACGATTCGCGGGAAGACATTTATTAACATTTCAATCACAAAAGTTAAATTATTTTGGAAAAAAAGTGGGACCGGCGTTTTGACATTACAATGTAATTCGTATTTGAGCCATTTCCGGTCCTTTTTCAAGATTTCTAGTAATTTTCTATCCCTTATCTCCTCGTACTCCCTTTTAAAAATGTTTTTCAGCACACTTTCATTTCTGTGAACAACCGCGGTAGGGCCCCGTCAAAATATGTAAATAAATTAGCCATAGGTTTTTATTCTTTTTATACCGGAAGTTAAACAAAATGGACGGAGTTAAGCAACAAGACAGTACGCCCCAGACTGATTCTTCTCTGGGTTTTAAATGGATAAAAAAAATCGCACAACATATTGTGTAGTGATATATTCATAATACATAATGATCATACTTATATTACTGAAGATTACACTAAATTGTGTTTGAACATAATTTGTAATCGGTCATTTTTTACTTTGAAATGATGTCAGCTTTGTTCCGGTCCGAGTTTTACACAAGGATGAAAAGATATTGGGGCAAAAACATATCTATTTACCGCATGCGCAAACTGCTATTTACGATTCTAAGGTAAAGTTATTTTTAAAACAGGGAATATCCCATCAACTTGGTCGTGGCGCAGTTGTTCGATTTGAATGCGAGAATTCAGCAATTGACGTGATCATTAATTTTTTATGAAAAATATTCCACAAGCCTATCGACCATCATACTTGTGGTTTTGACCACCGCTAATTTGGGGGGTTCAGTAATTTCTGCCGGTACTATACACGATCTCAGACGGGTAAAAGTACCGGGTACCGGCCCACTTTGAAACCCCTGTAATAGGTACCCCATATCATGGGAAGTGGCAGGGGTATCATAAGTGAGCATTAGATCACAGTTCACCTTGTTTTAATTAGATTGGCACTTCGCCGGAAAATAAGAAAATATGATTTCTGTGGCGTCTGAAAAAAACATTTCTACGGCGAAAAAACGTGACATAGCCCCCTTCAAGGTAAATATGGTCAGTCCCATATTATTTTGCAGCAACTGTCTTGTGGAACTAGAAGTAAGGTCTCTTTTGTTTCTAATCCAGCCCAAATTTCTCTGAAACATTCCATTAAATTAACAAATAAAACAACACTGGCTACGTCATTCGTATTCATCAGACATGTATTTCACTGTGTTCTACATGTACATGTATGTCTCTGTTTTCATATTGTCGGTAAAACTGGCTAAAATAAATTAATTTAACACCTGTATCAAAATCTCGGGGAACAACTTCATAACTTATAAGAAGAAAAAAACTAATTTAGTTATTTTTAACGCCGGCAACAATTTCCGATCGAAAATACGTAGTTGAGCTTGTCCCCATGGGGTGCCTTCTGGCATGTTTTCAATGGTTATCGTGGAAATATCGGCTGAATCTGTTAAGGCATGTAGTTTTCATCAAAGAAAATCTATTCCTGATACAGAAATTATTTATTCTACGTCTTTGAGATACAATCGGTTCGCAAATAGCTTTTTTCCTCAACTTTTATAGAAACTTACCTCAATATCCATGCTGCAGCATCCGGGCTACTGACATAAAAATAGATAAATAAATAGAGTTGGCCTCGCCCAGGTCAGTGCATAATTAATTAGCTTCCGGTAACGATGGTCAGCTTTTTTAGTCGAAAAAACAACGTTTCGGAGCGTATTCATCATTAATTCGGTGTTTAATCTCCATTTTATGAAGGTCAGTACGGAAATCGACAATAATTTTGGGTATGAAAAAATTACGCAGCTGGTAGACAATATCCCTTTAAATTAGGTTTACTATTCTTCATGTTTTTGATTTTGGATATTTTAATATTTTTGTACGAGTTTGTTCCGAACTAACATGTCAGAAAGTTTATTTCTTTTACGACTTGGTCAATATTTAAAAGCCAACTTGTTCACTGACTTGCTTTGTAACTTACCGACTCTAGTTTCTCATGACATCTTGTCGAGTTGTTTTGTCGACTTGATAGATAGATTTATTCGACTTGACGACATCGCAATCAATCAATCAATCAATAATAAACAATCCAACTCGCCGATAAATAAAATATCTACTCTTCCCCCCATTGGACTAAGTGATCATGATATTGTCTATGTCGAAGCAGACATCTGGCTTAAGAGGATCAGAGAAACACATCGTAAAATTTTTATATATAACAAAGCCAATTGGGATAACATCAAAGCAGATTTAGACATCGTACACTCAGACATTCTAAAAACCAACAACACAGCAGATATAGATAGCACATGATATGGGAACTATTCAAAATCAATTGAAACAAATGTACCATGAAAAATGCTTACCTACAAACATAGATTACCAATTCTTTGCGAAAACTTATAAACAAGAAAAATAAATTGTATAAAAAACGTAATGATACTAAATATAGTAATGCTTATAAAAAGATCAAAACACAGGTACAAAAGGAACAGCGAGAGTCATATTGGAACTACATTGAATCAATCATCTGTGATCTACCAGTGAATGAACCAGACCAACCACCAGGCCAAACATAAAAAACTGTTCCAATACATAAAATCTATCAGAACAGATAATTCAGGCATACCAGCCCCCAGTAAAGGTGGCGACTTAATAGCCGACACAGTAGAAAAGGCAAACATGCTGAACGAACAATTTCAGTCAGTCTTTACATCCGAATCTAATGACCCAATACCTGATAAAGGCACTAACAAACATACCACCACTAACCATATCAACACCTGGCATTAAAAAAGTATTAAGCAACATCAATCCTCATAAAGCTACCGGCCCAGACAATATCATTGGTCGAGTTCTCAAAGAACTCCAAGAAAAAACTGCACCCATACTTAGCCTTATATTTACAAAGTATTTCCATACAGGACAAACACCTATTGATTGGAAAACAGCAAATGTCGCTCCTGCCTTTAAAAAGGGAGACAAACACAAAGCCGTCAACTATAGGCCCATATCCTTAACTTGTATTTGCTGCAAGTTAATGGAGCATATAGTAACCAAACACGTTATGAACCACCTAGAAAACAACAAAATCCTCTATGAACTTCAACTTGGCTTTCGTCACAATCGCTCATGCGAAACTCGACTTCTTTCATTCATCCAGGAATTATCAGAAACAGACAACAAAAATATCCACAGATTTAATAATTATGGATTTTGCAAAGGCTTTCGATAAAGTCCTCCACCGCAGACTTCTCTACAAACTAAACTACTATGGTATTTCTGGACTTACACTTCACTGGATCTCAGATTTTCTTACTAATCGTACACAAACAGTGGTGATTTATGGAAAGTCATTGTCTACTGTGCCTGTCACATATGGTGTTCCGCAAAGAACAGTCCTGGGCCCCGTCTTGTTCTTGGTCTACATTAACGACCTCTCTGATTACTTGACACACGGTCAGCTCAGCCTGTTCGCGGACGACAGCATCATATACATGCCCATCAAATCCCAGCATGATTGTAATAAATTACAACAGGATCTTGATGCAACAGCCAGATGGGAGAGCGACTGGCTAATGGCTTTTCACCCTGACAAATGTTCAGTACTGTCTGTCACTAAAAAGAAGCAACCAATACAGTACAATTACATCCTCCATAACCATATACATGTACTTGAATCTGTGAGCTCAGCTAAATATCTTGGTATAACAGTACAGTCTAACCTCAAATGGGATAAACACATCAACGACATAACATCAAAGGCAACAAAGCACTGGGTTCACAGGCACTTGTTTCATTCAAAAAATATATGCCCCCTCCTCTTCCTTGCTTCAAGGTAAATATCTGCCCTTTTCCCCTTCCCCACTTCGCCTCAATATTTTTCGCTTATTTGTGATCCTTTCGCTGACCCAATTATATCGTTACACTCCCGAGATATTTCTCTTTTCGACTGCCACATTTAAATATACCTACCGGGTCCCCCTCAGACGAATTGGACAAGAATTTTCAGCGAACGTCGCTTGGTCTACTTTTCAGTCATTGAAACGGATACAGCCACTTCCGGTTTGCGCTGGATTTTTCATATGCATTCAGAATTCTCTAGACCGGCCATGTGTAACAATGCCATCATGATCATCTCCTGTCAAATGTAAAGTAAGCCTTTAAAATACAGAATATAAAAATATTTTCAACTCCAAATTACTGACATTTGATTTTTAAAGCACCTTTTTTAAATTTTCTAAATCAATATAGACCGGACCGGAAGTGGCTGTATCCGTTTCAATGACTGAAAAGTAGACCAAGCGACGTTCGCTGAATATTCTTGTCCAATTCGTCTGAGGGGGGCCCGGTAGGTATATTTAAATGTGGCAGTCGAAAAGAGAAATATCTTAGGAGTGTAACGATATAATTGGGTCAGTGAAAGGATCACAAATAAGCGAAAAATATTGAGGCGAAGTGGGGAAGGGGAAAAGGGCAGATATTTACCTTGAAGTAAGGAAGAGGAGAGGGCATATATTTTTTGAATGAAACAAGTGCCTGTGACTGGGTTTCTTAAAACGAAACATAAAAACATCAAACAAAAACCCAGGCGTACCAAGCGCTCGTCAGACCAAAATTAGAGTACTCATGCTCTATCTGGGACCCTCACACATCTGAATCCATTAGAAAAATTGAGATGGTCCAACGACGAGCTGCTCGGCACATCTGTAATAGATACCGGTACCACAATACCAGCAGTGTATATTAGATATGCTCAATATAATAAACTTTATACCATCACTTGCAGAACGTAGACTTCGTTATTTCTCCTGAGATACTGGACGAATTTAAATGAAACTTTCAGATTTTGATCAGTACATTATGCAATCCTGCACCTACTGTTATATTTTTTTAATCAGATTTATTATTGGGGGTTTCCCATTGCAAGGTATTAACTGACTGCAATATATGAGGGTAGGCATTAGTTAAAATACCAGGCAGTTGTACAATGGTATTATATACTGAAGCACGAAAATCATTGTGTGTGTAGAGAGTCACATACCATATTAAATTCAAACACATTTTTGTACAATCGTATAAGATTATTTTGAGAGTTTTATTAATGTTCGTTCACTGGTTAAATAGAGGGTGTGGATACAGCTGCAATGAAAAAGTGGAATGCCCATGTTTTGCTTTAGGACATCCCTGTAATTTAATGGTATTTATCAATATCTAAAATGAATAATAATGTATTTCAACAATCAGTTTTAAAAATAAGTTGCTTCACGTTGCTCACTTTCAACAATACTTCATCTTGTTAAATTCATCAATACTGAGACAATTAGAAAAAAAATTGGTGAAACAGGCACTGTTTGGGGTTAGAGTGTTTAACATCGCTTTCAACAATATTTCAGCTATATCGTGGCGGTCAGTTTTATTGGTGGAGGAATCCGGAGAAAACCACTGATCACGACGACTCCCCCAAGGGTGGAGTGTCAAGTAAATGAATGACATCACCGATACCTTGGTATACCTTGTATGTTGTCCAGGTCGGAATTTGTTTTATGGTTTGCATTAGCCTCATTGTTAGCACACCTTGCCTGGGCGGGATTTGAACTCACAACCTACATACTAGGAAGGGAACTGATTGGTTATTAGATCATGGGATAACGGACACGGTCCGCCCACACTTTAGAATATAAAACGATCTGTGCAATATTTCACACTGTATCTTAGCTATATGTTTCAGATTGTTCTCTTTAGTAGTAGTTACTATATATTTATTGTAACTTGCCGTTAATTTTCAATTGTAGGAATGTATTTGAGTACTTTTGGCAAATGTTCTTATTATATTAATATTAGCTTTCTATTTCATAAGAAATTTTGATATTCGACATTTGTTATTTTTCGGAACGAGAGTAGAAAATTGTTTCAAAGCCCCAACAAGAATTTACTTAATAAAAAATAACAATAAAAGTGTCATTTAAAAGTAAGTTATGTTTTGTTAAAGATGATCTGATTTCACGAAGGGTTGTCAGTGTGTGTGTGCGTGGTAAATACCCATTTACAACGGGGACCACTCTTTATTTACATAACATAATTAAATCACATAAAATAGATAAATACATTATACTGACTAGTCATAAGAGCTTTTCTTAGTAAAATATGATACACATAAAAAATGTTTCAGTTTCTTTCTAAAAAGTTCCCAAGTTGCATAAAAAATAATATCATTGCATATATAAATACATTTAAGATAAAAGTTTATTTCACAATATAGCATAACCACGTGCACAGATGGAGTTCATTTTCATAGGAATTTAATAGGTACTAGTCTCCAGATTCCTTCATTATATAAAAACGGAATCGATATTTTCATTAAAATAAAAACCATGATCTCCAATCAGTAGTTGAATTTTATTAACTATTATTGGTAATCCAATGAAATCAATGGGTATATCATGACTGGACAAAATGTTGATTTCATAGAAAAAAATAGATTCTCAAAGTTTCAAAAGCTGAACATATAGCATAAAATGATTTGTGTTCTCTGCATCATTGCTTTAATATCCATATCTGAAAATTACAATGAGTCTACTTTTTACGTAGATGCTTCTTTCCTCTATCACTGCCAATACTTTTACCTGACTTGACTGTATATAGGAGTAATATATGGCGGGTGTCTTATAAGAAGCAGGAACTGTTTACCCTTCGCGGTCACCCGAGTTCACCCAGGGTTTTTTGGTGGGGTCCGTGTTACTCATCTATTTCATTTTTTTTTGTCCTATTATGTGTCTTTACGTTACGATTTACGCATAAAAATGATGTTCGGTTCGTCTTTACCTCCAGTTGGTTGTCGGAGGACGCCAGGGGCGTAGCCAGAATAAAGGAGAAGTATAGAAACAAGCTGTTTCGGCGAGGGGTCTGGGGCTGCTCAAGGGGGTCCATAGGGCAAAGCCCCCGGATTATACAACAGAAAGGGTGACGTTTTTGATAATTTTGGAAGTACTTTTAACAACATGAAATTAATTATTTTTGTCCCTTTTTGACAATACCATTACGGACTAATTAGAACTTGTAACGTTCTTGACTACCCAGACAGACCTCTCGCGGCCGGACGAATGGTCACGTTACTGTATATCCTTCGAAACTTTGATGCAGAAAGGAATAACAAAATACATGTATGTCTGATAGAGGTTACTCTCTGAACGTTTATTCGTCATGAATTATTCATTGTTTTTCATTTGTATAAGTTTATGAAATGTCCTCAAGAATCATATCCAAGTCGACTTGCACATGCCTGTGTATATGCATAAGTGATAAGTTGGACAGCCGTTCATCGTCAATAGTCGATCTTAAGCAGGATTTCATACGTCTCATTGCACTGAAAGACCTCTCGCTTGTTACCGATGACACCGGGATTGTCAGTAAAATACTGATGATGCTGTATATAGCCGGGTATAAGCCACGGTTTGTTGCATGTAGAACGTTGAGTAGTCTCTGTCTTATCATCTACAAGAGCCCACATGATTTTCCAACGCTCAACCTCATCCACAAAATCTACTTTCCTGGCTAAATCTCTGTTAGGTATTGAACAATCTATCAACTATTTCAGGTGTTATGTTTAGACAAGATGCCCCCCCCCCCCAAAAAAAAACCCGCTCCTCGTTGCTTACTACTCGTTTTGATATCTCTTCCACTAAATGATCCAAGGTTTCCCAGAAGACAATGTAAAGGGATATTTTCCAGTAGTCAGATGGTAGTCTACAGGATAATTCGCTCTGAACATTTATTTTACATGTATATACATTATAAAGTTTGTCAGTGACTTGCGACAGGTTTCCTCCATAATAAAACTGACCGCCACGATATAACTGAAATATTGTTGAAAGTGGCGTTAAACACCACCAAACAACATAGATTTAAGCATGAAGCATATCTACATTCGTATTCCAGAAAGAAAATGGAGTATTGATTTAAAAAAATTATTGTCAAATTCATGTATAGGCACGTGCCTACTTAAGCCTAACGTAGCTACGCCACTGGACGCATGTCTTATTTACGTTGTTTGTTTATCGTGGTGTTCAACACATATTGTGTTGGGTTTTTGTTTTTTTTCTTCGTCTGGTTGCCAGTTTCAGGCGCAGATCCAGATTTTACGTTATGGGGGGCGGGCGCACATCTTGGCGAGGGGTCTGGGGACCACTTAGGTCCCCCATCAGGTCCAAGGCAGCGCCCGGTGAGGGCACCGGGGGGCTTCCCCCCGAAAGCTCCTGGGAATTAGAAAATATAGGACCTCTTTTCTGAACCGAAATTGATTAAAATTGTATCATGTGCGGCATGATGCTTCACATCGAAGGTACGTACCATGAAGTATGATATTTTACTCATGACGTAAGGCCTTGTTACAACTTCAATATGAAGAACAGCAATCAAAGGCTTTTGCTTGTTCCAGGAAAATATGTGTGATTTTGTTCAATGCACATTACCCTATATCCCTTCGCTCAAAAGAGAAAGAACTAATTCGTATGTTTGAAATAGAATTAGGAAGGGGGAAATGGACATGTCTCAAACAAAATGGAAAAGAACAGGTGAAAAATATTCACAACTTAACGCCGCATGCATGACTTTCAGAAAACTGTGACGTCTGCTTTAAAATTGACCAATAATTGGTAATCCTAGGGAAGATTTATATATTACATGTACAAACAAATAGATCACGATTTTTTTTCTTTTTTTAGGGGGGCGGGGCTGCGCCTGGATCCGCGCCTGAGTTTCTCTGGAGTGTCCTAAGATTTGGATTGCCCCTTCGGTATTCTCTAACGTTTATCTTACATCATTGACAAAGATCATCTTGTCTCAACGTATGCGATAGGAAACGATCATTTGTTTCTTGCCAGTAGTTTTAACCTTAACCCTCCCCTTTTCCCCACCATTAACCGTTACCACTGTTCCCACCCTTAAACCCCTTATTCCCACTCTTATCCTTTCCCCCATTTCCGACCCTTAACATTCCCCGCCCTTAACATCGCATCATTAAGTCTTACCCCTTATTCCCATCCTTAACTCTTACCCTTTTCCCACTTTTAACTCTTTTCGCATCCTTAACTCTTACCCTTATTTCCACCAATAACTACCCCTTTTCCCACCCTTAACTCTTTTCGTATCCTTAAGACTTACCCCTTATTCCCATCCTTAACCCTTCCCCTTATTCTCATCCTTAACCCTTAGTAGTTACCCCTTTTCCCGCCCTTAACCCTTCCCTGTTTCCCAACTTAAACCTTCCCCTTTTCCCAACCCTTAACCATTTCCCCTTCCCCTTTCACTACCCGTAACCTTCCCCCTTATTCCCACCCTTAAGTCCTTCCTCCTTTCCCTACCCTTACCCCCTTTTCCCACTCTTAAACCCTTCCCCCTTAACGTTTCTCCTTTTCTCCAACCTTAACCCTTCCCCTTTTTCCGACCCTAAACCGTCCCCCTTATTCCAACCCTTAACCCTTCACCCTTTTCCCCCACCCTTAAGCCCTTCCCCTTATTCCCAACAATACACCCTTCCCCTTTCCCCCAACCTTAACCCTTCCCCCTTTTTCCCAACCCCGACCCGTAACCCTTCCCCTTTTCCCCAGCCTTAAACCCTTCCCCCTTATTCCCAACAATAAACCATTCCCACTTATTCCTACCCTTAATCCTTCATCCTCTTATTCCCAACCTTAACCCTTCCCCTTTCCCCCGACCCTTAGCCCTTTCCCATTATTCCCACCCTTAACCCCTCCTTCTTCCCAACCTTAACCCTTACCCCCTTTCCCAACAATAAACCCTTCCCCCTTTTCCCCCACCCTTAACCCTTCCCCCTTATTCCCAATAATAAACCCTTCCCCTTATTCCAACCCTTAGCTCTTCCCTCCCATTTTCCCCACCCATAAACCCTTCCTCCCTTTTCCCCACCCTTAAACTCTTCCTCTTTCCCCAACCTTAAACCCTTCCCCGTTATTCCCATCATTAACCCTCCCGGTTTTCCCACCTGTAATCCTTCCTCCTTTTTCCCACCCTTAAACTCTTCCCCTTATTCCCTCTCCATTATCCCACCCCCTTCCCCTTATTCCCATCGTTAACCTTTACCCCACCCATAAGCCCTTCCTCCTTATTCCCAACCTTAACCCTTCTCCTTTTCCCCCACCCGTAACCCTACCCCTTATTCCTTCCCTTTTTACCCACCCTTATTCCCACCGTTAACCTTTACTCCACCCATAAGCCCTTCTTCCTTATTCCCAACCTTAACCTTTCCCCCTTACCCCCACCCGTAACCCTACCCCCTTATTCCCCATCATTAACCCTCCCTCTTATTCCCCCACCCGTAGACCTACCCCCTTGTTCCCACCCTGAACCCTTCCCCCTTATACCCACCGCTAACCCTTACCCCTTTTCCCCACCCATAAGCCCTTCCTCCTTATTCCCAACCTTAATCCTTCCCCTTATCCACACACTTAACCCCCCCTGTATTCCCACCCTTAACTTTTCCCCCTTATTTCTCCCCACCCGTAACCATAAACCCTTCCCCGTTTTTCACACCCTCAAACCCTTCCTCTTATTCCCACCGTTAACCTATACCCCACCCATAAGCCCTTCCTCCTTATTCCCAACATTAACATTTCCCCCTATTCCTGCCCTTAACCCTTCCCCAACCCGTAACCATACCCTCTTACTCCCGCCCTTAACCCTTCCCCTTATTCCCACCGTTAACCTTTACCCCTTTTCCCCACCCATAAGCCCTTCCTCCTTATTCCCAACCATAACCTTTTCCCCTTAACCTTTACTCCACCCATAAGCCTTTCCTCCTTATTCCCAACCTTAACCTTTCCCCCTTATTCCTGCC
Source organism: Bathymodiolus brooksi (assembly GCA_963680875.1). Taxonomy (NCBI): domain Eukaryota; kingdom Metazoa; phylum Mollusca; class Bivalvia; order Mytilida; family Modiolidae; genus Bathymodiolus; species Bathymodiolus brooksi. The sequence goes on along the minus strand of OY804576.1, from coordinate 69,287,432 downwards.
CTTAACCCTCCTCCCTTTCCCCCATCCTTAAACTCTTCCCCTTATTCCCACCGTTAACCTTTACCCCTTTTCCTCACCCATAAGCCTTTCCTCCTTATTCCCAACCTTAACCATTCCCCCTTAAACCCCCCCCCCCCCCCCTTATTCCCAACTATAAACCCTTCCCCCTTTTTCCCCACCTGTAACCCTACCCCCTTATTCCCAACCATAGCCCTTCCCCCTTTACTCTTCCCTTTCCCTCAACCTTAAACCCTTCCCCGTTATTCCCACCATTAACCCTCCCGTAATCCTTCTTCCCACCCTTAACCCTTCCCCCGCACCCTTAAATCCTTCCCCCTTATTCCCAACCTTAAACTCTTCCCCCTTATTCCCATCATTAACCCTCCCCCTTATTCCCAACCATAAACCCTTCCCCCTTTTCCCCCACCTGTAACCCTACCCCCTTATTCCAACCGTTAACCCTTACCCCTTTTCCCCTCCCATAAGCCCTTCCTCCTTATTCCCAACCATAGCCCATCCCCTTTTCCCCACCCTTAAACCCTTAACCCTTCCCCGTTATTCCCACCATTAACCCTTCCTCCTTTTTCCCACCCTTAAATCCTTCCCCCTTATTCCCAACCTTAAACTCTTCCCCCTTATTCCTACCCTTAACACTTTTCCCCCACCCTTAACCCTTTCCTCTACCATTAAACCCTTGCCCCTTATTCCCACCCTTAAACCCTTCCCCTTATTCCCACCGCTAACCCTTACCCCGATTCCCAACCTTAATCCTTCTCCCCACACTTAGCCCTCCCTGTATTCCCACCCTTTCCCCCACCCGTAACCATACCGCCTTACTCCTGCCCTTGACCCTTCCCCTTATTTCTACCGTTAACATTTACCCCTTTCCCCTCCCGTAACCATACCCCCGCCCTTGACCCTTCCCTTTATTCCTACCGTTAACATTTACCCCTTTTCCTCACCCATAAGCCCTTCCTCCTTATTCCCAACCTTAACCCTTCCCCCTTATGCCTCACCCATTTCCCCCACACCTTAGCCCTTCCCCTTTTTCCCACTCTTAACCCTCCCTGTATTCCCACCTTTAACCTTTGCCCCTTTTCCCCACCCCTTTATTCCCGCCCTTAACCCTTCCCCTTTTCCCCACCATTAACCCTCCCTCTTATTCCCAACCTTATACCCTTCCCCCTTTCCCCCCACCCTTAACCCTTCCACCTTATACCCCACCATTAACCCTCCCTCTTATTCCCAACCTTAAACCCTTCCCCTTTTCCCCCACCCTTAACCCTTCCCCCTTATTCCCACCATTAACCCCCCATCTTATTCCCACCTTTAAAACCTTCCCCCTTAATCCCTCGCCTTTATTCCCAACCTTTAACCCTTCCCCTTTGTCTTGGACTTACTTTTCTTTGAGGTGATCTCTGGCTGTTATCATGATTTTGACTTCTCAAGAAACCAAGAATCTGCATCAGACTGGCCTTCGTATCTCTAAAATCCTCTTATGTCTTCTTTAATCTAGCATCAAAGTTGCTGATGTCTGTCTCTGTAGCACCTTTCTTGTACACTGTTCTGACGGTTGCTGGTTTGGAACTATCTGTATCAGCTTTCTTATCCAAACAACCTTTTAAGAAGGCATCTATAGCAACAATTTGTATAAAGTTCTCTTGTGTTCCTAGGTATCTCTTACATGCAAGGTCTTGAGCTCTCTCCATACTCTTCGAGAGACTCGTCTGGTAGTAGACGTAATTCCTGAAGCTATCGTCTGATAACATTTGGCAAAACTTTCCTACCAAATCTTTCTTTCATCCGTTTGCACGTGGCTTGATATTAAATCATTCTAGACTGTTTTAGACCTGGTGGAGAAAAAGTTAAGCGCCCTGTCTCTCAAGCATTCAATAAGTTTATCTAATTTATCTCCTTCTGACCACTTATGTTTTTTAGTAATGCGTTCAAACTGGAGAAGATATAAACGTCAGTAAAACCAACACTTTTAGTTTTATTGTTCTTAATCTAAGTCAAAATGAGACTTTCTGAACCACATGCAGAACCAGCGTGTACCCAATGCTTCGGGCCAGGGGTTGAGGTTGTACAGCCAGTTACAAACTATTCCATTTGACTTTTGAAAGAGAAAAATTCCATAATTTACGCTTTATTTCGTTTTTTGTTTTAATTGCGGTTCGTTTCGCTGTATTTCGTTAATTCATTGTGTTTCGATTTCTTTTCTCACTTTAATAATAAAACCATTACTAACAGGTCGGGACTACTAAACAGAGAGTCATCTAGAGACAAGTAGGGTCAACTACAAAAATGAAACAATATAAAGCCAGTTTGGTGTTGGGTTTATTTCTAGGAATTTTAAAGGGATTTATTTTTATTATACGACCGTATTTCGATGTTTCTAAAATCGAGTTTCATTTCCGGTTTATACGCGACAGAGGCCAGTAACTGTGAAGATTATTTATGGGGTGACATGGAAAATATGACTTTAAAAACAGAAGATGTGTTTAATGCTTGGCTTATTTGCATGTTATTTGCTGGGAACTGACTTTTAATGTCTACTATAGGCTTTATTACAGCAAAGTAACATATTGAATACAACTCCGTGTACCCATGTAGCAAATACGGATCCCCCCTAAATTATTACATACAATTAAATATTTCATTATATTGATTCAGAAGCAGATATTCATACTACACAATGCAAGACAAGTGGTAAAACAATAATAAATTTAGTTAATTTTAATCTACTTGTCAGACCATCATAATATGATGTATCATCCCTGTCATATCTTGGCACATTTCATATTTCAAAATATGTTTAATCATATGTGATAAGCCGCTGGAGATCCAATTAGCAAGAGGGGGGTTGGGATCCCATTAACCCATTTCACCGTTTTATGCATTTTGTGTCTGGTGGAATGGTTGACCATGATAACTTTTTAAACTTTCTTTCCATAAATGATTAAATCTGTGGATCATGTAAAACTTTAGAAGAATGCTTCCAGACCCCCACGATGAGTCCATTTTTTTGGTTCCCTCATTATTTTCAAATTTTGCATATTTATGATATGATGTCTAAGGGACCAACAATTTTTTTTATCTTTTTGTTTAAAGAAATTAGTGACAAAACAAAATTGAAGTTTATTTATACATACATTTGATTTACTTGGGCATAATTTTAAAAGACAAATTTCATGTAAATTTTTTTGGGGACAGTTTTACTACCAAACATGATTTTTTTCTAAAGAAATATATTACATAGAAACCTACTTCTTATATTATATTGTTTTCTATACATTTTTATTCCATCTATTTTGTCTGTTTACTCCTCTGTCTTGCAGGTGAACAACTTCAGTCTGTATGTTAGTTGGGGTTAGGGTTATGGTGTTTAACACCACTTTCAACAATATTTCATTTATATCGTGGCGGTCAGTTTGATTGGTGGGGGAAACCGGAGGACCCTGAGAAAACCACCGACCTGCCGCATGTCACTTGTATGATAGTGTGGTAGAAAAGTTTATATATATATAAATACATGTATTTACATTATTTTCTTCTATGTACACATTGATTTTTTTAACATTATTTTGAAAATTTGGTTTCCCTTTTGGACAAACCAAACTTTATTCTTCTTTAAACATTTTTTTTCTTAATATTTTAAGTCTGTCCTTTTTGTCTGTTTACTCCTCTCTCTTGCAGGTGAGCAACTTCAATCCCATTGTCAGTATATTAGTCTGCAGAAAAATCGTTCTTTAATTCACAATTTGGAATTTTATGTAATTTTAGCTTTTTTATTTGGAGCAGTGTGTGATTTAGAAGTTTTTACTCTCTTTCTCTGTCCTGGATTCTGGCCATGGGATACCTTAGCCACACAGGGAACTGTAAGTTTGCCGTCAGTTGATGATATTATGTCCGTCTGTTTTGGTCTATAGTTCAAAAACTTTTGAACTCTCCTCGATCTCTGTTCGGGTGTTAGCTAGAGCCAAGTCTCATGTGAGATTTTAAAAATGCCTGCAGATTATGAAACGGCATATTTGCCAGTATCATGTATAGCACCTCTTATATCTTGATCCTGGTCCAGCTCGTGCAGTCTACCGAAAAGATCTGGCAATTTCTGAACTTCCCAGTTGATTTTGCACTTATAACATTGTTAAACGACTCGTTGCAATTATTGTACCACAACATTGGTAACAATGGGTGTTGCAAACAAGGTTTAAAAACATGTTGGCGCAAATTCAGAAGTAGTCCATTTTTTAAGTAAGGCATGTCATACCTGTCCGTCAGTTCACTACCTATCTCGTCAAACGCAAGTTCGTCTGTTCAACTAAGAATGTCATCTGCACCAAACAGTTTGTCAAAGATTTTGGTTACCTCTGGCTGTGGGAGGCTCTTCCAAAGGTTGTCAGCTCATTGTCTTTAAGGTGCTTTGCACACAACAAACGAGTGGCATGTGGAAAGGACAAATGTCATTGCTTTTAATGAAGCGGACTCCTCGTCTGATCCAAATAATAAATTTGACTGATCAGTGTCAATTAATTTTGCCTGTAAATGGGATGTCAAGTAATGGTAGAAATCAAAGTTCCCTTCCCAATGCAGAAGCATGGGGTCCAGCATAACAGGGGGACCAGACGTATTCCTGTTGGTTTTGTTACAATTTTGAAAAAAAATGGGACCAGACGTATTCCTGTTGGTTTTGTTACAATTTTGAACAAAAACATAAGGGCTGAGATTTGAGAGGGCAAGAGCTTAAAGGGTTCTGTAAATGCCAATGACTTCGACCTGTTGCTTTTGAATTTTTCAGCAGTGACATCTGCACATCAGTATATAGTATTATACTGGGAGGTTTATTATTACTGGTACTGTTAACCTCTTTAATGAAATTGTTGTTGGGGAACATGCTCAGAACTGACAAAATGTCATCAGCAATGGTCTGGCGGGGAAATTCTCAGGTCTACTCTTTTTATCATTGTTATATTTAATTTGACATTCTGGGAAACACGGTGGTCAATTATATCATCAGGGGTTTCTAGATTAACATCCCTCCTGGCTTCCCATGGGGCTTTATCATGCTGAAGGCCTTGTCTAATTATATGTTGTTGTTGAGATGTTTTGCTGTTTGTATGGAGCGGTTGTTGTTTTGGCATTGCCATGTACAACACTGGTAGTATATTCTACAATGTACTCAACAACAGTAGTAGTAATTTCAGGTTCACAATCAAACCATGTGATTCTTTTTTTATAATTGGAATTTCTGTCCAATACCAAATACTTTCGCTTAACTGTGACAACGGAGGTAACTACAAAATGCAATGTTTCACCAGATTTGATGAAAACATTAGTTTTTGTAGAGTTTTTACCTTGCTGCCAAGCTCCACAATCGTCTGGGCATTCACTATATTTATTCATTTTCTTCTGGAAGTTATGAGGGCTTGTAAATAATTTTTTTTTTATTTTTATGGAGTGCATTTAAGCAGCAATATGCAAACTAAATATGTGAGACAAATAAAATTAGCTTTGTTTTGTAGATGCTTAAATTAACTTGTTTGAATAAATAAGTTGTTTGTATGTATTTAAAATTATTTCATTATATATTGACAGATCTAACCGGAAATAAGAGATAAATAAAAATATGGATATACAAAACATGTACATGTAATTGCAAAAACTTGTTTTCCTCACATAATTAAAATACTTGGCTTTTTAACAAAAAAAAATCATACAAACATGTAGTACACTCTTAATTAGACCTACATTTCAACATGCATGTTCTTTTAAAAGCATGATTTAATACTCAAATACCATTTATGAGTTATTGGTTTGAAATTTTTTATTTCACATCTCAGTAAACCGGAAGTAAATCTTTCTTGTAGATTTTCACTGTGAGAACTAAAGCATCAATAAAATGATTTCCAGTCAAATCGGCCTCAAAATGAAAGTCAAATCGGCCCCAAAAAGAAAAAGAAAAAAAGAATACATAAATAGAAATTATGTATTAATATAAATTAATATTTTTGGTTAAAAGATGTAAAATTTAAATTTTATTGATGAGTGGATTCTTTTATGTTCGTATCAATGGTATTTTAACATTTACTGGTACAAAACACAACTGTACTAGACAGTTTTAATTCTTCGATAATTAAAACGTATTGGATGTATTTAATTATTTTGTTGAAATATTTAACTTTGCATGTTGACATTTAGTAAACAACAAAAAAGGCCGACATGTGATTTCCCGGTCTGAAAAAAGAGTGAAACACATTGTTCTTGTTTATAATGCACACTCCTCCTTCAAAATAAAGAATTTATGTAAAATCCAGCGCATTATGCACCACTAATTACGGACATATTATCAAATTAAATAATCATTAACAATACATATTATCAAATTAAATAAAATAAAACATAATAATACAATGATTTGATCTGAGGCCGATTTGACTTGGGGCCGATTTTGTTTGGGGCCGATTTGACCTGCTACCCAAAAAAATTAACTGAAAAATATCATTTAAGTTATTTGATATCTTCTTCAAAGTAATCGTTACATATTTATTTTGTGTTCAGTAATTGACTCCAGTTGTCTCTGTTAAGTAGCACCGCCGCTAAGGACCGATAAAACTCGAGCGACAACTGTTGAGTAAATTTTGACGAATGTCGTCCATTGCGAAAAATATAACCAATCTTGTCCAAAACAACACTTCAAAATGCATGTAAATGTTATTCCAATCACAGCAATGATATCAGAAGATCTGACGCACAGAGCTGCAGTAAGAACGAGGAAACAAAATATATCACTAAAATGTTGATCGATATCCCTTCAATTCTGCCCTGCTGCTATTCTAATAAACTGTATAAGTGATCTATGTAGGATGTGTCAAAAACACACCATAAATAATATTACAGGGACTGTATGTGCAGTGACTACAAAAAAGCAAGGACGCATCTTATACGTCCTTGAAAAAAGGGGGGCTGTGTACATTGTATATCGGAACCAGGAACCAATGGGTAATCTGGGAAATAAATGTGATAAGTATGACCCGAAATGAATCAACACGCCATTAAATACATAAACGCGCCATGTATATTCTCGGGAAGAAAGAAAACAAATCTTTTCTCTCCCGAAAAAAATTGAAAAAATGGCGCGAAGAAATGTCAACACTGAAAAAAATAGTGTCCGAGCGAAATCAGTGGAGTCGTGCCATCTTCTGACATTACTGTAATAAATTGTATTGTTTTATTACCTGAATAATATCTTCCAGGCCTTTGGTCAGCGGAAACTAGTAGTATTCGTCGAGGATGGCCATCATTAATATATTACACCTTTCTAGTTTGAATTTCTTATAAACTCTCGTCACTTCCGGGATTCCGAGTTGAGGTGTTCCGATGGTATAATCATTAATTATGCTAACAAAATAACGCAAACTAAATGTATGTAATGGATGGACAAATGTCAATCTACAGTATGTGGCCAAAAGTATTGGCGCATGTAAAAAAAATCCCTATATAATCATTATGTTCAAATTTTATTAAAAAGATGTAATAAAGAAAATACGAATTTGGAACCGGACCCGGGCCCGGGTTACCACTTTTACTAATCACCTTAAAAAAGGAGGTGGTAATTCCGTGCCACGAGCGCCTGTGATCTTACATTGATACATGTACAGGTTATTTGACAGCTGATTGCGGAATATATTCCACGACAGTTAACGTTAGACAAACCATTTGGGCACTATTGAAAACTTTGTTTAACCATAAATTGGTGAATATCGCGACGCGGACCCACGTTATTAGGCTTGTGGTAAGAAGTCACCAAATTAAAGTGCATGTCGTGGTAATGAACCACATGGGCGTGGCTTGGATTGGAATTTTACCGAGGCGGGGGGTCTGGGGTGCACAGTCCCGCCAGAAGCTATCGACTTTTTTTGTTAAAATTTTGACGTTTTGCCTGGATAGTACATATGTAGTTATTACCCTAATTTGACAAATTAGCCACAAGTAGGTCTTTTTTTAATTATTGACACTAATTAGAATACATAAAGCTATGCGGCAGTCATCCCCGTAAAATGTTCATTACGCTCCTTACACCCCTACATGATTTAAGAGTTGATTGACACACCAGGGGATCTTTAATCATATTTATAAGATATATGGCTCAAACATAACCCTTATTCAGACCGATTGATAGTTGATAGAGAGTATTCATTATCTCAAAACCTGCTAATGAAAAAAAAACTTTAAAACAAAACATTTACTTGCTTTGCCTTACTGGTTGCATCTTGGTGGTTTCGAGATTCGGTGTGTGATACCAATATTCATCTTTTTACCCCCGTGGCATTTTCCAGTCCCTAAATCCTAATCCAGTGAAAACATCATTCCTGCCTCTTTGTGATTTGAGTAATGTAGCCAGGAGAATTTTTCCTCCCATTTGGTGGAACATCTCCTTCCGTCTGTTCCAGGGAAGATAGTGCCTAGACTTGATTGTTTGATATCAAACAGCATTGTTGTTCTATCAATTTTGTGGAGCATTGTGGCATGTACATTTATCTCATCTCAGTATTTTACGGTAAATGCAAACTCGTATTTTTTTTCTCCATGACTTGAATGGTGGTTAACATTTGAGACAAAAATAAATTCTTCTAAATTTTGTACGAAGTGACAAAGTCTTTGATGAGGGTTCAAATAAGAAATGGTGAATAGGGACTTCTTACAGAGACTTCAACGTTTGTATACAAAAAAAATCTAGAATATACTGGATTTGTTTTTCTACTAATCTTGAACTTGATATCATTATGATCATGAAACAATTAAAGTGAACAATTACCTTTAGAAGAACATTCTGCTACATCGGAACTTTCATCTCTGATCAGTTTCCATGTATTTTCTGGACGTTTGGGGCTTTCACTTGGCCCAAGACCAAGCAACGAGGTTATTTTGACTTGTTTTGATCTCTTCGACATATTTGTTTGTAGACGTTTACCGTTGTAATGACATTTGCCGGGAAAAAAATAATAGTAGAACCATTTCGGAACCCCCAAAAAATTATTCTGGTTTGCATACAGTACGATACAACAAATGCTAACTTAAAAAGTTTATGGTTACGATTTAGTTATATTTGAAGGTGTTGTGTTTATCCATTATTTTTTTTACCATTTGCCTCGGTTGCCTCAATGGATGCTACGCCTTTGAACCACTGTAAATTTAATACTCTTCAACGATGACCGTTGTTGTGGTGTAATGGTTGACGTGCTCACTTCGAGCGCGGAAGATCGTGGGATCAATCACTGGTTGTATCAAACAAAATATTATAATATTTGGTGTATTTACCACTTCTCCGCTAAGTACGCAGCAAAGTTTGGTTGGCTCGGAATGGAGACAATGTGTCCAACTCAGCATGTTGGTCTAGTCCATGACAACAGACACCATTATGTGATAAAAAAAATAATAACTTGTCATCGCCATGATATAGCAGAACAACTGTTTACTTGATGTTAGACAATCATTCACAAAGAAAAGAAAATGCTATTTTATTTAGAAAAAGAATCTAAACGGGGCCAAATTTCGAAATTTTGCATATCTGAAAGATATACCGGTATAGAATTATTGTTTTTCATCCATAGTTTTTTTTATGTTGAATGAATTGTGTTTAGTTTATGTATATCGACAGATTTCCTCTATCAACTCCATTTATTTTTTCTTGGATTGAAATCCTACATGAATGGGTTGCAATTGAACATCGGATCCCATGTAAAAATTAATAGGATAATTTTTGTTAAAATCTAGACTTCATTGAACATAAATTGCATTAAAATATATTTATACACAAAACACTTTGCTTACTTGATTATCAGACCTGTCCGGCTACACATACAAGAAGATGAACGTTATTATATAAGGAGAAATGACCACACACACAGACAATATCAAACCAGTTAAATAATGAAGACCCAACTATACTCAGATATCTTTGTCAATATCTTTTATCAACAACTATTTGATTAAATGGAATTGGAGATCTGCAAACTGGATGACCTGCATTGAGCATGAGAAAGAAAATATTCTTTTTGGCATCGTCCCTTGATGCTCACTGCTGGTTATCCAAAAGCTCTGATCCCTTTCCATGTTCCAAACAATATTCCTTCCACATCAACATGGCCGGTCTGCACTAGACACAAGTAGGACTTTATTCCTTTTAGCATCGAATCAAGGTGTCTCTTGCAGATTGGTGATGAATCACCTGATATATATGTATATGTTCTCTCTCATCACCCCCCCCCCCCCCCCCCCCCCTCATATATATGTGAGTAAGTGTATGTACGTTTATGTGCATATATCTCTTTTCCTGCCCGAGTGTGCCTGCACCACAATTATTGATATTTCACCGCGAATATTTAAGTTGATATATTGTTGTTGTGTATCAATCATAATTGTTATTTGTATTGTTGTTGTGTATCAATCATAATTGTTATTTGTATATGCCCTCCTGGGGCCCTGATTTGGTTAATAAACTTATTCTATTCTATTATCATCTTGATAACAAAACAAACAAAAACCAGTTACCGGTAAACCAGCTTTCCTTTCGTCAAACAGTCAAATATATACGGACAGTGCCGTCTTAAAGCATGGGCACACCGGACAGTTGCCCGGGGGCCCACGAGCATAGGGGCCCATGCTAATCTATGTATGTTATGTAGGCATGTTTTTTTAATGCTTAAACACTGATTTTGTCCCAATACAATAAATACATGTTTAATTTTACCGACCATTTAAATATTTATTCCTGTGAGTGGTAGGGGCCCAAGTGCACTGCTTTGCCCGGGGCCTATGATGCTGTTATGACGGCCCTGTATACGAGTAGACAAATTATTCCCCAAAAGAAACAGCCAGAAACTCGGAGGCAGATTTACTTTGCTAAAAATATAGTTGCTAAGTATATAGACAATATGGCAATACAATGCAACTAGCATTATATCTCATTAATATTATATTACTATTTTAAGTTCAATAGTTGATTCCAACAATTTGATGACCCATTTATTCTGGTATCCCACCAAGAACATTAATTCCTTTTGATGTTCACGACTAATTGATATTATCTGTTAAGCATCAGTTATGATATTTTTTGTCCCCACCACATTTTTGTGCCTGTCTCAAGCCAGGACCTGGATTTCCAATGTCATATGTCGTTGTTGCCTTTTTTGTTTATTGAGTTAAGATGAGAGGTGATTGCTCGTTTTATTGATATTGGCAAACAGTTGGACAGACACAGATAGAACAATTGTACAAACAGACAAACACGGCCAGGTAGACCAGTTGTTCTCTGAACAAACAGCCAAACACGGCCAGGTAGACCAGTTGTTCCATGAACAAACAGCCAAACACAGCCAGGTAGACCAGTTGTTCCCTGAACAAACAGCCAAACACAGCCAGGTAGACCAGTTGTTCCCTGACCAAACAGCCAAACACAGCCAGATAGACCAGTTGTTCCCTGAACAAACAATCAAACACAGTCAGGTAGACCAGTTGTTCCCTGAACAAACAGCCAAACACGGCCAGGTAGACCAGTTGTTCCCTGAACAAACAACCAAACACAGCCAGATAGACCAGTTGTTCCCTGAACAAACAACCAAACATGACAAGGTAGACCAGTTGTTCCCTGAACAAACAGCCAAACACAGCCAGGTAGACCAGTTGTTCCCTGAACAAACAACCAAACACAGCCAGATAGACCAGTTGTTCCCTGAACAAACAGCCAAACACAGCCAGGTAGACCAGTTGTTCATTGAACAAAACCAAACACAGCCAGATAGACCAGTTGTTCCCTTAACAAACAGCCAAGCACAGCCAGGTAGACGAGTTGTTCCCTGTACAAACAGCCAGGTAGACCAGTTGTTCCCTGAACAAACAGCTAAACACAGCTAGATAGACCAGTTGTTCCCTGAACAAACAGCCAAACACAGCCAGGTAGACCAGTTGTTCCCTGAACAAACAACCAAACACAGCCAGGTAGACCAGTGGTTTCCTTAACAAACAGCCAAACACAGCCAGATAGACCAGTTGTTCACTGAACAAACAGCCAAACACACACAGGTAGACCAGTTGTTCCCCAAACAAACAGCCAAACACAGCCAGGTAGACCAGTTGTTCCCTGAACAAACAGCCAAACAGTCAGGTAGACCAGTTGTTCACTGAACAAACAGCCAAACAACTAGTAGATCTGACAGTTATCCTTTTGACAGTCAGACAGACATGCCTACATCTGCTAATTTTTGGGAAAAGAGTCTGTCAGAGATAAATATATACAACAGTTATCCTCTGGAAAAACATATATATATATATAATATTCAGTAAAGCTTTCTTAAAAGGACACACCTGTGTTCACAATGGATAGGTCCACTAGTAATATGTACAATTCAAACTCGATGTAACCAAGACCAAAGCCATGTCAGGACCCATCGCCCCACAGCACTGAACCCATCTCAAATGCCACATATTAAGGAATAAGCTGTATATATGTAGGTGTACAGTATGTAACTATAAAGAATGTAGTGTAGGTGAACAATACCGTTAATCATTGAAGCTGCAGATTACATAAATTTAGGAGAAATTATTATGGCTTACATATTAAAAATCTGATAAATCTTCTTCAAAATATCAGTAAGAGGTGTAGATCATCAATATGCATGATGGGGGCTGTCGTGGTCGTGTTCATATGGTAATTGGATTTACCACTACCTGTGCAATCAGTGCCTATCACCACTGAGTTTGAACCCCGTTCATGGCTAGGTGTACTCAATACAACATTATGTGATTAAGTTTGCCAGTCACTTGCGACAGGTCGTTGGTTTTCTCCGGTTTCCTCCACCAATAGAACTGGCCATCACGATGTAACTGAAATATAAGTGGCATTAAATACCATAAACCTCCCCTCAATATGTATGGAATCATTTTCCAGGATGTACACATCACACAAAAACATTGGTCATATCAGTCCAACAAGGAGTTAGGTGCATATCTTCAATGTGTGTACACTTCTGTGCAATGTTTGAATAATGTTGAATGAAAACTTGCAGTAACAGATTATACAAACTATGTACCCTCCATGAAATGCAATCACAAACAAGACAAAGCTCAACAATTAAAATTTTTTTTAAACTGGTCAAATCTGTCCAAAATAGGAGGTACATACATTTTGTATTTTCAGTGTGTGCATTCACTATGTACAGTTTGCACAATATTGAATGATAACCTCCTCAGCTACAGATTACACAAACTAGATATTCTCTTAGTGTTTGGGATGGAAGGCCTGGCAACACAGATAAAAAACACACTGGATAAAGTTTAACATAACAAATTTTCAAATTAATGGCAGTTTTTGAAAATAAAAACAAAATATAGACTGTTTCATAATTATTTTAATGTCATAGGACTAACATAGTCATAAATATATTGATAATGTGCAACCAGTGCAAATGTTTTAACTTGTGAAGTTCACTGTATAAAATATACTATCCAATGCCCTCACCTCCATCCACTCTTAAAATATCAACAACAACAAAAAACAGTGCTAATGTTCTATAACCTGTATTGTAAAAATGGTAAATTATGGGAAAACATGTCATTGATATTAATATATGCTCTCAAATTACAGGTACACCTGAAAACTTAGTTTCTGAGATTTACATAGCATTATAAAATGATAACAATATAAAAGTTGTTTTCTTAAAATATAAGTATATTTATTAACAATTCCATATATTTTCACACAACCTCTCTTTTTGTATGATCATAAAAAACCCTGGAATGTTATAATAATAAGCTATTAAACAACTAATATGTCATTTAAACTATGAAAATATCACTAAATATCATATAAATGAAAGAAAAAAAAATCATAAATTGTATGTAACTTATTCAGTATCTGCTATCTCATAAAATATATTTTTGAACTAATGTATAGCAGAATGTCATGATCGATATAAACAAACTTTGGAATGATAGAATTAAAAAAAAAAATAATTATATATCAACTAAATACTATGGTAGTACATGGTAATCTGGACGGAAATTTCTAATAATAAAATACACATTTGTTCAAACTTTTTAGATGATGTGATGAAACATTATGAACCCTAGAAAGCATTTTATATTGAATATACATGAATCTCTGAAGGCATACATTTTTTATAGTCTTTCTTACTCCTGACTCTGCAGTCATAAATATTTGGAGCATGAAAAAAGACATACATATCGGACCATATCTGCTTAACACTGAGCAGAATTGGCAAGTTTCTTAAAATAATGGCTACACTGTCTACAGTAATTTATAATTAATTAGAATGAATAATTTGCTCAAATTACAGCAAATTTTCTTTTTTTCTAATAATTAATTTTAAAACTGTCTTTCCTGCAAAAGACTTCATAACTTTGTTTAACTTGTGTCTAAGTCCTCCATTTTGTCTACATAATTGGCAAATAAAATATGCTTAAACTAAAAGAGAAGGCCAAGAAGCCATGTCAATGTATATATCTACATTTGTATGGACTGCCATAAGTGCTATAAGTAAAGTTAATACAATAGCTATGGACTGCCACTAGCACTACAAAGTCATGAATATATACCAGAAAGTTCTGATCATGACAATGTCATTGAATGCTACAACCTAGCAATTAATGGGAACATAATTTATTAACAATATATATAAGGGGAGGGGGCATCATTTAAAAAAAAAATATGTCAGACATGACCCAAAAGTGTCCAGTACATGTCTGACCATGATAATGTCATTGTATTCTACATCCTAGCAATTAATGGGAACATAATTTATTAACAGTATATAAGGGAGGGGGGGTCATTTTTTTAAAATAGTATATGTGGGATATGACCCAAAAGTGTCCAGTACACTGAAGTAAACCAGTATTATGAGGTACCAGATTAAAGTAGACTTCACTTATACCTAACCATATCAAATTCAACAATTAAAATAAATAGCAATAGTATCCACAATATACATACATATATCCATATACCAAACAGACAATTTTAACAATAATATATCTATATAGTAGAATAATTTAACAATGCATAGATATTTATGTATTCACATATAAACTGCCCTGATCAATGTGCTATATGACATATATTGTCAACATATTATATAATGTATAATACATTAGTACACGTTTGTATTAAGTAAACAAGTTAGCAACTATCAAAGTCAATAATTTGTAAAAGCATTACCCATGCATTCCCATAATTTCACTCAATACTTTGTTTATACATTTGTATATAGAATTTGTATTTTTTTTGTCTATTATTCTTAAGAGCATTACCCACTTCACCCCATACTGTAATGCTTAAAGAATGATAGTACATGCTTGGAATGTATCTGTTAAATACTACACACAATGAAACATCTTAAATTCACCCCATTGAAAAAAAAAATCTTTTAAAATGAACATTTGGTATACATTAAAGCCATAAAAAATAAGTGATGTGTTTCTCAAGCCTTTAATTTTCAACACTGTGAATGCTGGCACTGCATATTAGTATCATCTGTTATTTCCATGCAATGTGACATCTCTAGAAGCAGAATTACAGTAATTTTGAAGTTGATTTTTTGGCATTCAAAAACAGCAGTTGTCATTATTTTGCTCCCATGGTATATTGACACAGAATAAGTAGTAAAATGTCTCTTAAATTAGTATGAAAATATACATCCTGATTTTAAAAATGAAAAATATTGAATTTGAATATTTTAAAAATGGATATAAAACGGTCCACACAGTCATATTTCTGCCACATTAATAAGAAAAAAACCCTACTTTTGTTAGTGTATGGTCTTACATATTTTATTTGTACATTTTGTATTTACTATAAATTACGATTAATGTACGGTAAAACCCATTTTTCTCGCACTCAACTTTTTGTTCATTTTATATACAAAATTGACACTACACGAGCTGTGTCCCCCCAAGTTGAATGCAATTTCGTTGTGTACAATTTTTGTAAATAAACTTATATAATTATCTTTGAACAATTGTATGGCACAATTTAACTATATATATATATAATATCTTTAAAATATAACAAAAAGAATTTTACATAGTTTGTAGAAAATAAAACTACGAACGTACATTTTGTATACCTCAAATAGTATCTAGCAGGATCGTCTTATATTCTAACTATTTGGACTATTACTTATCACTGTTGAAAAGAACTACTGGTAATTTACATTTACAGTCAAACCTGCCTATATAACAAATCACTGTCTATTAAGGACAGCCTTATTTTCCCCATTAATGAAAAAAGTATATAATTTTAATCCATATATATAAAAGGGCAACTACTCGTAAAGGGCACTTTTCAGGTCCCCTTGACTGCCCATTATACACAGGTTTGATTGTATATTCAATCCTAAAGAAATGAAGATTGAAATTGTTTGTAAAAATAGCTAAATTATTTAACCATATCTTAGTAATCACAATTAATGAAAAAAAAATATTGATATCATAATTATTTGACTAGAGAAGAAGAATAAATGTATCACAGGAAAGCAATGAATTGGAGGGAATTATACAAACTTTTGTTATGAATAGTTTTTACAGTATAATCAAAACTGAATAATTAGTAAATAATAGTAAAAAAAATATTTGTCGACTAGAAATTGTTAAGTAATATGTGTATAAAATTTTAATTGACAATTCTTAAAAGTAACAAAAATGTCGTTTCGTAAAAATTTCCAAATTTTAGTTACCTATTAGCTTCAGGTAAAACGATGACCATAAATCATCTTTATAATAAAGCAAGAATAGAATCATTTGATATAATAGGGTTAAGGTTAGGGTTATGGTGTTTAACACCACTTTCAACAATATTTCAGTTATATCGTTGATATAATAGGAGCATCCTAATCATAAATTATTATAGTAATTTTAAAAAATGAAAATCATAATTTTCTCTAATTGAATCTAATTAACAGTAGATGTTTGTTGTATCATTTTTTTATGTCATTGTTTGACATACACCAACATCTAATGACATCCCTGTATGAGGTCATATCAGGGTTCATATTTTCAACCGACCAATTAGCGATGAATTCTTGAGGCATAAATATAAAAACCAAACACACACTGAGAGCTTTTGTCCAATTGGTCAATATATTTAAGTGTTGCATTTGATTGGATGGTCAATGATGAATGTAAGATCAGCTGGTATGACTCCATATAGGTTGTTGTTAGATCTTAGTGTATGTATCTCCCTCCCCCCAAAAAAACAAAAAAAAAGCCCCCCAAAAAACCTACATGTGTATATACATTTTTACAACAAACATCTAATTTTAATTAGATTGTCCAATTACTCTAACTGTAAGTTTTAAAAACCATCTATATCTATATCTCATTTAAAAACCATCTATATCTCATTTAAAAGTTTGATTGTATGCAGAGTTGTAGGTAACACAGATAAAGACTGTTTTTATTTTGTTTTGGGGTATTTTTTTTTATCATTGATTAATTGGTGTTAAATGCCAAGTGCTTCTATCATTGTGACTGTAAGATGAACAACAAGAAATCAAAACTTATGGTATTTTAATGATCGTTTAACTTCATGTTGTTTTCTACTTGTATCCATATTCATTTCTAAAATTTAGATATGTTCAATAGGAAACTTCATGTGGATTCAAATATGAATACAGAAAAAAGCCTGCCATTGTGGATGTATAAAGATGTCTTAGGTAGTAGGTATTGTATGAGTTTTACTCATTTTTATGTGGGCAGTTAAAAAATCCACCATATACATCTTTATGACATATGTAAATTATGTTGTAACAATAGACGAGATATCAGAGATTTACAAAGAAAGCATAAAATTAAGGACTCCTAAAGTTTAGTCATCAATCGTCCATTGCTTGGTGTTTGTGGTCTCGCATAATTTAAATGTGTCCCCCTTCTGACATTTCAGCATAAGCACTTTCACATAAAAATAAAAAAAGTTATTGATATGTGACTAGTGCATGAAATTGACTTGGTACATTACAATTATGCTATGCTTCCATATACAGTAAGTAACTCCTAACATTGTGAGTTTGAATCCTGCTTAGGGGAGGTATACTCGAAAAATTATGTGATAAAGTTTGTCAGTGACTTGTGACAGGTCAGTGGTTTTCTCCGGGTACTCTGATTTCCTCCACCAAAAAAACTGATAGCCGTAATATAACTGAAATATTGTTGAAAGTGGCATTAAATACCATAACCCTAACCCCAGTAAGTAACTCACCTTTCATACATAAACAAATCTCAATGTTACTAATTGAAAAATCTCCAAATCCTCACTAATTTATATCCATTCAATAATATCATCAAACATACACTTGTTTGGCACCAATAAGAAATATATCACAGATTAATAATACTGTTCCTGAGTCAATAGAATTCATAATCACGTCATTCGTGGCATTCTCCTCCGCGTGTGAATTCTAGATTTAATGTCTGATGAGCGGATGGGGCGAGTATGTAAAATATCATGTTCATATCTAGGAGACAAATAATTATTCTGGACGGAATCGGAATCACGATCAAGCGATCTACATGATGATGACCTTGACATTGTAACACTTGATTGTTCATCATAGAGTTCATAGCTGCCACTCAATAAAGTAGTATCTAATAAATCACTATTAGAGTTTGTATACTGTGAAGAAGGTCTGTGAGAATCTGAGTTTGTTCCAAATCTACAATATAAATAATATAGTGATTAAACACAAAACTATCAAACACAAAAAGGTGAACTCTGATTTGATCTAAATGTCTTCATGTATAGATATGGGTTGTAATTCAATCTAATACAGTGAAATCTGTTTAATCTGAGTCTCCTAGGGACCAGTTTATGTAGTTCGAAATAGACAGGCATTCACTTTATACAGGTTAAATTAACGAAGATTACCTACATTGGGACTTTATTTAAAGTTTAGTTTACATAGGATTCCCATTTATTCTGGGTTTGGTTTAGACAAGTTTCATCGTCATCACTATCTAGATGACCAATACTTGTTCTCATTTCATCTCATTCTAATTGTCACCATAATGTTCATGTACATCTTGTATTGGTCCAATAAATAGATTTACTTAAATTTAGTATCTAAGAGTTTTGGGGTCAATAAATTTTTATTATCAGTGTACATCTTTAAAACTGATCGAAAGTTTCTTGTGAGTTAAAAGAAAATGAGGATTGACATCCAAATGTGATGGTTCCGGTACATTGTATATGTCTTGAGTAAGAATTTTTGTGTTGCTTTCAAATGTCAATGATCATTGATACAGTTGGTGAAAATATTTTTTTTTTTGACACATCTACTGAGACAAACTTTATTCATACCTATTATAAGACTGAAGTGTTTCTTCAGCTCTGGTTATCTCCCTTTGGTTATGCTGCCTGGCTTCCTGAATTTCTCTTAGTAACTGTTGAGATTCATTAACTGAGTATACATTCTCTGAAAAAGTTTCCTGTTCCAGTGAAAGACGTCGTGGAGTGGCAAGAGGACTTAAATTATAGTTTGAAGAGGTAGCTCTATTATAACTAGGTGACAGAGTCCTGTGGTATTGTGGAGATGTGGTCCTGTTGTATAGTGGAGAAGCAGTTCTATAAGATCCTGATCTTTCAACAGAATGACAGCGATTAAGTCCTGAATTATCTGTAATATAGTTCTGTTGATAATTTGATGAGTAGTAATTCGTGTCTGCTGAATAGCTACGTGGACTAGTTGGAGATCTAGGAGCCACTGTGTATGATCTCATGCCATTCTCAATTGGTTCTGTGACAGAAACTGATATCCTTGGTGAAACTGATAACCTTTCACTTGAATATGCAGAATAAGTTCTGGGACTTGTCAGAGGACTATACTCGCTGTCAAATCTATGTCCTACATATGGAGAGCATGATCTACTTATCCTATGACGTAATTCCTCTTGTTCTGTTGCCTTGACAACTTCTTTGCGTAGTTTAATCAAGTATGCAGCATGTTCTGATGGTGTCATTGTATGGTGATAATTTTTTTTGCTACTGTTAGGGCTAGCACTCCTTGTTTTTCTATCATAATGGTCTACAGCTGGAGCTAGTCTATTAATAGTTTTGACAGTGTTAAAGTTTTGTTGTTCTAATTTTCTTTCCACCCTAAATGCCTCAATTTCAGTCTGTCTTCTTAACCTACACATGTCTCGGTTCCTTCCTAAAGGTCTGCCTCTCCCTTTGCCTGATTTTATGTCCATTCTTTCCTTACATATTTTGATATCCTTTTTTGATTTGCGTAGATCCTCCCTATACTTTGTCAAGTATTCTTTTGAAACAATGTGTGTATTGTGTGATTCTGATATATCAATTGCTTCTTGAATTTTCCAGGTGTCCTCCAGTGAGTCGAGTAATAAGTCAGTTTGGCCAATACAATAGTTGAGCTTAGCTTCTAACAGTTCTACAGTAAGACTAGCTGGTAAATAATTCAACGCTAACATTTCAATGATCTCAATTCTCTCATTGTGTAGACGATCGAGCTCACTTTTAATTTGATGACCATTTAGATCATTTCTTTGACTATTTTTAGCCGATTCATAAACAGGTACAATATCATCAGTTTGAGTAAAATCGTCTGAACTGGCCACAGATACTTCAACTCCAGTGCTACGCATAGATCCTTTATTTCTTGAGTACGTGTCAACTGACACAGATCTTGGCAGTGGACTTACTGATTTCTTTTCTGGTGTTAAAATAGCTGGTATCTTATTTGAAGAAGAATTCGTTTGATTTAAAACAGGGGTAGTAAATAAAGGTTTCTCATTGGACGATACTGCTGGTTTCTTATCAGAAGAGAGATATGTTGGTTTCTTTTCTAATGATGTGGGTTTCCTCTCGGATCGAACTTGAGTAAAACTTTCCTTTACAATTGTTTCATCATCATTCATTGGTCTATTTATTCTATTATCCACATTGTAAGTCTGTACATCCTCTTCAGTTTTTGGTCTTTCTCTCCTGTAATCCACAGAGTACGTTGGCATAAATGTAATGTCAGCTTTATCTACTTTTGTAATTGGAGAAATAGGTTCTTCAGTCTCAATTCTCGTCTGAACCTTATATTCTCTAAAATTTGGTCTAGCAATTGGCCCATGACTGTATTTTAATTGAGTTTGTTTATCATTAGGCATATCTTCAGAATCACTAAATACATCATCAATTAAGTCATTCTTTGCTTTTTCATCTGATTCTTCTTGTCGTTTTTTCAATTCTTGTTCAACTTTTACATATCCTTTCCACATCTCCTCTAGTTGTTGTAATTTCTTCTCACTTTTGTCTATTTCTGGTTTTTCAAGTCTAGTCTCAGTCATGTAATCAGTCTCTGAAGTCTTTTCAGCCAAATCTTCACTTTTTTGTGATCCACTTTCTTCTGATATAAAGCTATATTCTCTAGTCTCTACTGCATTCATATCAAATGTAACTTGCTTACTGTCATTATTTCGTTTCTCTGTTTCCTCATCATTCCAGTTTTCAACTTCTTTTGTCATTTCAAATTCAGTTTTTATAACTTGTTTTGTTTTGCTTTTCAATTCATCAGTACGGTTTTTCCTTTCTGCAGCTGCTTTCCGAATAGCTGCCATTGTTTTTTCGTGTTCTTCTTTCAGAGCCTCCATTTCAGCTTGACTAGCCTCTATATCAGGAACGTAAAACTCAGTCTCCATAACATGTTCTCTCTCTGTCAGTATTGTTTGTATCTGAGTATTGTGTTTGGAGTGATGATGTTCCGAAGTTTGTTTGGTGAATACTTCATCCCTGCCATTTCTATTTTCATCATCATCATCATTGCTATCATCATCTGGAATCTTGGATCGTTTAACTGTCTTAGATTCAAAGGAATGGTGTTCTGATTGTCCAGTTTCAGATGTTCGTTGTGATGTATCACTTTGTGATGACTGAGATTGTTGTGAGGATGTTGAATTCTGTGTATTTGTATTTTGATGTATTCCAGCTTGGGTAGGAATTAAGTAATCTCTAGTCAGCATGTCGTCTCTCCTCGGCGATACAATATCCTCTACAATATCTTCATCATCAACAAATCTTTCAAAAAGAGGCTTACGTTCTGATTTGAACATATCAGCTAATGAAGGTTCTTGAACATCTGTATTCGTTGGCATTTCGTATGTTACAATCTCAGTCATTTCTTCGGGTGGAGACTCGATGTTTCTATCTATAACAATTTCATTATCCATATATTTTTCTTCATATGATCTTGGTTTTGTTTGTACTGAGAAGAGTTCTCTTGGTATAGTGTCTTCACCTCTAGATCTTTGAGTGGAAATTACACTTTCTTCTGTTGTCGCATTTTCTGACGAAACCAATTTTTGATCAAAAGTAAATTCTCCATCAGTGTACTTTTGCTTGTATAAACTTGGCTTATGTTCTGACGAGAATAAAGATTCCTGTACAGCCATATCTATTGGTATTTCAAATGTTTCAATTTCTTCACGAATTTCCTCCTCTGAAGAATCAGAACTTTGATCACTAACAAATTCATTATTCATATGCTGTTCTTTGTATGTTCTTGGCATATGGTTTGACGTCAATATTTCAGACATTGAACGTTCTTGAACATCGGCTTTTATTGGTATCTCAAATGTGACAATTTCTTCACTATATTCTTCTTCTGGAGATTCATCAATGTTTTCATCCATAACTGATACATATTCTTCTTTATGGTATGTTTCATCAGATTTGGTTTCAGATTGTGTAGATGTGTCATCTTTATCCATGTAGTTCAGTTTGTACGATTTGGGCTCTGTGTGAAGTGAAAACATTTCTTGACTATCAAATTTGTATGTGGGTTTTACATTTTGTTCTTCAGCTTCATTATGCAATGACAGAAATTTCTTTTCCGGAACTACTTCATCTTCAGCATACTTTAATTTGTAAGATCTTGGTCCTTTGTTCAGTGAAAAATAATCTCTTGAAACATTTTCCTCTCCATGAGATTTGTACAGTTCATTTATTGCTTGTTCCTCTACCATTTTGTCCCTATTCTCAGTGTTTCCACGACTGTTTTCTTGTCTGTAACTGTGTTGCCCATTTTTTGACAAGTATGATGTTTTAGAAACTTCAGATTGATCTGGAATATCCTCAGTTTGTTTTGATGTAGTAGTCTTATAACTATATTCACTATAGCTTGGATGTATTCTAACTCCATCATCAATTTGTCTATCATTGTGATTATTTGTACTCTGACTTCTAACAGTTTCCTCACCACCAACATTTTCATCTTTTTCAGAAAGTCTATATTTAGTATCTACTGTATGGTGGTCAAAACGAGTTTTATCTCCTTTCATAACTTTACTACTTTCACTTTCCACTACGCTTTGTATGTAACATTTGTTTACAAAGTCATAAAATAGGACACATGTATCGCTATATTGTTCTTCTGAGCTGTCCTCGTCCTCTACACATAAATCTTCTGATATTATATTTTTTTCATAAGTCCTAGTGCGACTCACTTGATTAGCTAATTCAGCTGATACACTTTCTTCAATAGAGTTTGTTATTGGGTTTGACATATTGTCTGTCTCTAGGCCAACACTAGCAGACGGTCTTTCAACTGTAAACAGGAAACCAGTAGTTGTATTAACTGGTTGATGACTAGCCATGCTCCATATAAAGTCAGTTTGTAAACAGATATCACTATGTTCTGTAACTCGTATTTCAGGTGTATCCGTTTGAATGGATATTTCGATTTTTTCGGGAGAATCATTGGGCATGACATCAAATGTGTCAGTAAATGAATGTTCTAATTCTTGAACTTCAGTTTGTGTAGAGATAACTGCTACATCTATTCCAGACTCGTGTATTTTGTTATCCATATCTTGATCAGTCTGGACAGCTGTACTACTCAAGTCCTCTAACGAGTCAGTAGTCTGAGTGGCTAGAGTCATTGCTTCACTGACAACTACATTTTCAACAGAACTAGCTAAGCTTATATCTGCCCCTGGTAAACGTTCATTGATAGTTTTTAACAGAGGTATGGTTTCCAACATAAGTGACGACAAATGGTACCAGTTTTCAGAATCTTCTGACGGATTAAACTGAGTCATTCTGCCTTGTAACGTGCCCATACTCTGAGCTCTAAATGGAGAATCTAACCCAGGAAGGATCTGCATCATCTGACCATCAGGACATAATACAAGATCAGTCTGAGTCTCCGAGTCTGTTAAAGATGCTTGAACTCCAATTGAAACAAATTGGTTTGAACTTTGGCCATTATCTAGGCTTCTCCTCTGACTGCTAATATTAACATCTTCAACATTACCATTGTGATCTAGTTGTGACTGTTGAGACTGGAGAGGGACGAGAGATGAATACAACACATCTTGGTTAATAGCATGAGATGGTTGTTTGTTCTCATCTGTGTCATCTATAACACTTGGAGCTGGCGTAGGCGGCATATCGGGAGTATAAATCTCTACAATTTCACTATCATAATCAGGTTCAAAATTACTAATATTGTTATTATCATTATGTTCAAACTCCTGACTATTATGTTCAGAGTGTTGTACGTTTGGAGGAAAAATGCCTTCATTGTCACTCGAAGAGTTAGTTTTTTCTACAGTTTCAACATCTAGTAAACTTGTTGATCTTGATCTATGCATTGTTTGGTGATTTGAAATTTTACGTGGCAAATTATCTGATGAAACAGACCGTGTAGGAATAGGTAATATAGATTCATCTATTCCAAATCTGTGACGCAGTGGCTCATCATCTTCATTATATCGTTTTGATACATCATTATGAACAAGACCAGCTTGTGTTCTATATACTTCCTGCTTAACCATTTCATCCATAACTTCATCATGAACAGGACTTGTCTCCCCTGAAAATACATTATCACTTTTGTCCAAGTTGTCTCCCATGCTGTCAATATCTTCTGAAAAATCTTGACTATAGTTTCCTTCAGAAATATCTTGACTATAGTTTCCTTCAGATATATCCTGGCTATCTAAACCAATCTCTTCTGATAATTCTTGACTGTCGGTACCTATTTCCTCAGAAACTATTGGACTGTCCACATCATCATGTGTAAGAATATTTTGCATATTAGCCATCATTTCTTCATGGCTGTCCATACTCTCCTCAGACATTTTGTTGTCACTATCCCTGTATGACATGTCATTATCGTTGTCATGGTTTTGTGATAATATATTATCATCCGATTCGTGTACTTTATATCCTTTCTGTTTTGACGTATATTTTTTCAATTTCTCCATACTCTCCCTAGTATGGGACTGTCCCATGAATACAAAAACAATACTATCATTAGAACTGCTACTATTCATGGTAGTAGTTTCCTCATATTGATCAATACAGTTTTCTGAAACAGATCTACAGAATTCCTCGAAATCTTTCTCTTTTCTTATATCCGACATTGAAGGGGATTTTTCTTTCATAAGACTGTTAGAGTCCATCATTTCAATGAGTTCAATGGACTTTATCCCGTCACTAATTTCATCCGATGTTGTTTCTACTCCAGAGGTCGAGTAATCATTATGTCCATCAATTCTGTCAGTATCTGTCATATTTCTACTGTCACATTCAGTTTCAACGTCTATTTCACCTCCTGAATTCAAACCTGAAGCAAATTGTTCATACATATCATCGGAAATAATTTCTCCAGGTGACAAAGATCTATCACTTTTTTCCTGTTCTTCATACATTTCATTTTCAATACATGCAGAGGTGTGCTGTTCTGTTGTTTTTAATCCATTTCCATCACCTGTGTCATTATTCTGATCTTGAACACCAGACAAATATTCAGTGGTTTCTGATATAAGTTCTTCAAGATCTTCGTTGTCAAAGACATTTCCTGAATCTTTTAAAGGTATTTTCTGAATACTTTTATTGTCTATGTCTACTAGTTTTGGCAAGTAAGATTGAGCACCGGTTGAGGGTTCAAAAGAAGAATCAGTTCTTGTTGTTCTCACTTCAATGTTATTTGGACGAATATTTCCAATACGTAGAGTTTTATCAGATTCATACAGCTGACATCCACGTGGAGAACCAACTGTTACTGAATCACCATCAGTATAATCTGAACTTATAGCTGAATCATCTTTACTTTTACCATTATGTTTCAAATCGTCTATTTTCTTCTGAAGTTCATTTTTTAATGTCTCCCTTATGACCTGTTCCCGTGACTGATGATTTTCTTTCTCTTGTAACTCTGTGTTGACAGAAACCGTTTTAAGCATTCTTATATCCTCATTTACTATTTGACTGACTAAGTTTGCAGAATTGTCAGAAATATCAGGTATTTCAATATTTTCGTTGACATTTTCTCGTGGTGATTGCCGGGGAGTTCTGTAATCAGAAGATTCTGAACTTGCTCTACTAACATCGGCAGAAATGTAAACATCCTCTGATGATCGTGAATTTTCCATCTTAGGAGCCAAAATTTGAGTTCCATCGTGTAAATTTCTTGGAGATAAATCCTCGACAACATGGTCTTCCTCTTTCATTATTAATCCACGAGGAGTATTTTCATGCGATTCAGAAAAATATTTTCCATAACTAGCAAGTGAATCAATGTCATCTGAATCGTAGCCAGCCGATACACCTCTCCTTCTGTCATATATCATTGTTCCATAGTCAGATGTTGTATCTGACTCCCTCGGAGATAATCCATACTGGTGCTTTTCAATCAATCCATCATTATCAATTGGATTATTTTCACAAGTTGTTTCTACGAAATGTTTCTCATCCTCTTCGACGGATGACCTATCTGATCTAATTTCTGAATTAGAGTTGGAACAATTTGTTGACAATTCTCTGGATGAACGAAATGTTCGTTCCGAAACAATATCACCAGAAGGAGAGTCCTCGGTTGCTTGACTAAGTTGGAAGTGTTGTCGAGTTAAAGTTTCATGCCTGTTTTCTGTTATATTTGCTGTCCTCTCAGTAATATTTATATTGATACTTTCAGGAAATGTTATATTTTCAATATCACGGTTTGAAGAATGAAGTCCATATGTTTTGTATTCGGTTTTTTCAACATTATAGTGTATGCTTGTTTCCTCAGGTTTTATAGTCACTTCATATTTTACTGGAGCATGTCTACCAGAAGGAGGCTCTTGCAAAACCATGCAACTAGATTCAAAAAAATTATCTGATTTGGAAGGTGTCGCTGGTGAACAAGTTTCTGTCTCCATGACAACATCATCACATTCACCTTCTGACCCAGAATCCATATCATTGATCGAGATGGAAGGTAAACCAGTTGTATCTGCTGACCAGGTGTCAGGCCTTGTGAGCGAAAGGTCAGAGAGTTTACATTGCTTCATTTTCACCATTTTCTTTCCTCCGGGAGATTTCTCTTTTGTTCCATCAGAGAAACCAAGTGGTGATTTAATACACTTATCTACTGAGTTCCAAACACTAATAGGTGATGTAGCAAGTGAATTCATTCTACCTACTGTCTGTGTTGACATTGGTGACCTAAGTGGCGGAAATGAACTATCAGTTTGTTGGCTAACATCACGAGTTTCTGAGGTTGACCTTGAGGATCGACCTTCAGATGAATCATAGCTTCTCCAAGATATTTGTTGTGAATCATTTCCATAGTATTCTGGAGATTGTTCTTTAAAGTCCTGGTCACTAGGACTGATGCCAGACAGCTGCAAATTAGGAATGTAATTTCCATTAACATGAAGATTTTTCTGTCTGGCATCAAATGTTTCTCTGTCAGAATCACCTTTAGAATATCCATTTGTAATATTTCCATCCATACTATTTTCTTCTAAACCATCATTTTCTGAAACTGATTCAGTAAATTCATTCATGCAGCCATTAAAAGTTTGATCAACATCTATAGGTATTTCTTCCTTGTTCGTTTCATTATCCTTGTTTCGTGAAGGAGAGTCGTCGGAGTATATACTGTTATTTTCAGATGTAATATATTCATCAGAACTTAATCCTCTTGTTTTCTTTCCTGAACGATCGGCTGATTTTGTATTTGGTCTTCTTCTCCTTCTTGACGCTGAATCGGGTCTTGACGAAGACGATTTTCCTTGACTACCTGCAAATATATGAAAATGAGATTATAAATAAACAATGATTATTTTAACAAACTAAGATTTTAAAGAAGTCATTACATAGATAAATTTGTATTACCATACCTGTTAATTTCAAATTCTTTAACATACATATATATTCTTTGCATAAGAATCAATACATATATTCAGGGACAAAATAACATTCATTAATGTTAATCACTAGACCAAAACCTTCCTAACAAAATATATATGTATATTGGAATCCTACGATAGATCACCTTTACATGACACACACACATGTACTTGACTTGCCAGTGAAATACCTACATGTACAAATTAAATTTCAAATTTTAAAATATACATGTAATTATATTTTTGCTTCAGTAAATGTCCCGGTACTCTTGTTCCAAACGACTTCATATATTCATACTTTTAATAACAATTTATTGGCATTTCAAAATTAATAGTGTTAACCGATATTGATTTAAACTGAGTCGTATCTTTCATATAAGATTTATCAACCTAAAAACATTATTTCAATCCACTAACAATGTATTCTTTATAAAAATGATTGAGAAGTAAATATCGCCATTTAATTCTAAATTTAATAGGACCAGTACCAAACCATCAAGTCACATCGCCATTTCACAATAACCCTTATTTACAAACAACGTAATGTAAAAATTATTGAAAAGAACCGTTAAACAATCTTAAAAGGAAGACTTAATCCCTTTAAATTAAAGTAAATCTACAAGTTAAACAGAAAATATTATCTGATAATTTAATGTTTTATATGTATATCAAGAACCAACAAATGAAAAAGGTGATAGCTTGGTTAATTACATCTTATATAAGAATGTTGGATTCTGATTGGTTAATAGCCGTGATATTCTTTACAAATTCAGGCCTTGCATTGTGAATTTGCAGAATTTTTACTTCATGTAGGTGTATTTGCATAAGATTTAACTTTTTTTCATGGTATTTGCAAAATCGTATTTGCCGTTTTTACCTTTCACCGATCGTGAGATGCTTGTAACAAAATTTGTAATACGTTATCAGTTGTGCGTTTTATGTAACATCATTCGGTAGAATTAAACAGATACATCATGTTAGGTCCTGAAAACGACAAACAAAAGGTATTATTTATTTAACCAGTGTTCTAAATAATATTCGGTGTAATTAAACAGATATATCATGTTTGGGAGGGGTATTTGCGAAAAATACCCCTCCCAAACATGATATATCTGTATAAAGTATACTACATATTGTGTGTACTGCTAACAAACTACATGTGAACCCGAGAGATAGTATAGTATTAAACGCTTCTTTTCAGGAGTTCATGCATGTGTAAACGGTGGTAATGCACTCACAAACTGAATGCATGTCCAAGGGACGTCTATGTAAAGTTTGTGAGTGCATCGGCACCGTTTACACATGCATGAACTCCTGAAAAGAACCGTTTAATACTTATAATTCTTCAATGCAATTTACTGAACATGAAAATGTATTCTTGCATATCCCTGGTCTAAAAATCCCACAAATTAAAATTCTGCGAAAAGTTGTTGACGACTTTGGCACATTAACAACATGACGTCATATGAAGACTTCCATTTTAAAGTGTAAAGATCAGGCGTCATTTGGCTTCGTGTATGCTTCAATTTTGATAAAATTTAACAAAATACGTTTGCAAGGTAGGCATTTTAATTATTTTTGTGTATTGTTGTTAATATGACATGTAGAATTTCATGTTTTCAAGATGGTGGATCCTTCAAGCTGAACCCCTTAGTTACGACTTGTAGAAAAAGTTCATAGAGAAATGAACGAATCAAAAACAAACAGGTGACAGTGCTCTTGTCCAATCAAAAGGCACGAAAATGATATACATTATTTCTATAAGAATTATAAACTAATATCCTTTTAGAATCATCATCTCAATGTGTTTTATAAATGGTAGAGAAAACCAAGGGGCAATTAAAAATGAACAATCCAGAGACACAGGCAACATTGGGCAGACGACACAGAACAAAGATAAACAAAACAAAAACAAAACCATAGAAAACTAAAAAGAGGAGCAACATGGACTCCAGCGAAAAAAGGGGGTGAACCAAGGTGATCATGAAGGATGAGCTAGTAAAATTGGATATTTGTGACAATAATAATTTAATTAAATGACTGCAAATATTTATAACTTTAGTCTAAAACATTCAAATCGTAATGAATTATCAGTTATTTAATCACCATTCCAATGTCAAAATGTAGACTTCTACAAAATTATAAAATATTTGGTTTGGAACATACATGATTGACATTAAATAAATTTGGCCCTGAATATCTACAGTAAAACTTATTTGACTGTTTAATTATTAAATATTTACCACTCATTACGCAAAACAAAAACAAAAATATTGCATAAGGTACATTTGCTAATAAAAACCTTGCTATATCGTCAGTTACATGTTTTCGAATATTTACCAATTAGCACAATTTTTTTTTTTAAATAATGCATAAGGTACATTTGCTAATAAACTCCTCGCTATAATTTCAGTTACATGATATAACTGAAATATTGTTGAAAGTGGCATTAAACACCATAACCCTGACCCACCCCTAACCCCAGTTACATATTTTTTTCTCTCTCTATTTGAACAGTAATATAAATTACACTATATTTACCAGTATGTGATTGAAGAGTTGAATACATGTTTGCCAAAGTATTTTAGATCATTTCTAAATCGTATGTTACCTTTACTACTAAAATAACCTTTTTAAATGTTAAAAAAAAAAAAAATCACGCTAAAACTCAACATCTATTGTTTGATTTAGAAAAGATTGCAGCTTTAATTGTTACATGGAATTGATCAATAAATATTTGAGTGTTATATTAGATGATTTACATCAATCTTGGTATTGATGTGTTAAAGGGACCTTTAGTTCAACAGTTGATTGCCATTTACACCAACTGATCTCAAGTTTATGACATGGGGTCCTTCTGTAGGAATAATATTTCATGTTTGATCTTATAACCAGTGGACAAAAAAATGTCAGAACCAGGTTATATATATACAGCCAAACCTACCCTTGTGGTCACCTCTATTAAAGCAGTCACCTGTATTAAAAGGTCCCCTTTTTCTTTTCTTGTCATTCCATATGAATAAAACCTCTTTTGAGAGGTCACCTGTCCCAAAGATGACCTCTTAATACAGGTTTGACTATATATTTTAATTTTGACTAAAAATCATATCATAAATAAACTTACAGTCAATCCTGTATATAAAGGGTACTCAAGGGAATCTAAAAATGTGTCCTTTATTTTATGAACAGTTGTTCTTTCTATACAAGTTAAAATTATATGCACTATTCATTAATAGGAAAAATGAGGCTGCCCTTTACAGACCTGATTTGTTATACAGAGGTGCCCTTTAAGGCAAGCTAAACTGTATCAGGGGCGGATCTAGGGGGGGGGGGGTGCACCCAGCACGTGCCCCCCCTTAAAATTGGAAAAAATATGATTTTTTGGTGTAAAATCGTGATTTTTCACACGAAATACCCCAAAAATGTTGGCACCTCCTTCCGCTCGGCTCAATTTGTTTAATTGCACCCCCCGTCGTAACTTGAAATCCTGGATCTGCCCCTGTGTATATTCAAATATTTAGATATTTACATGATCTTAATTAATTAATCTATAGCTTTACGAGATATTCATGGTATGTTGTACATGGAGGAAGCTATTACAATAACTGCTAAATTCACGGCATTAATTCTTGTAATCAACTTAAAAACACCAAGGATGCAATCTAAAGAATGCCTAACACACATCCTCCTAAAGCATTTCATGACTATGAAAAACCAAGTATTAACATGTTATTAATCCTTTTAACCTTATTAGAATAGAATTAAAAAATTTAACAATGAAAATCAAATTCAATGGCAATTTGACAATTTAAAACTATTGGCAAATATCATAAAGATTGATACATTTTTCTTATTATTTTCCTGTTTTCATTTATTAAATCTGGCGAGCTTTACTTGGCCAAAAATAATCTGATACATCAACATTATATCTCACAAATATTTATCCTTAAATGGCATTATTCATTGTTTTATTTGAATATTTCTATGCATAATTATAAATCAATTTTACTGGTCCCTAATAAAGCAGTTTTTTGCTTAATATGGAATTAAAGTGTCAGAATAATTGCTACTTAATAAGCTACTACTAAAGAGGAATCTTGTGTGCGCATCAATAATAGATTTTATTTTATGGTCGAGAGATCTGATAAAAATCAACTGGACAATCAATAGAAGATTAAACACCATGGTAAAAATTCTCTGTTCTCCCATACCAAAGAAATATGTCATCTCAAATCAAAACACGTCAGTCTAAATATAATGATGTCAAAATATTGTAACAGTAGATTTTACAAGGACGATAAATATTATTTCTAATGTGTCTACATGAAAAGGATACATACTATCTAATATGATACCATTACAGAAAGCCGAATATTTACAGTACGATACATGTACCCGTAATTATTACTGATATCTTGTTACTCTTCATACTAAGTTTCTAGCCATATAATTCAAGTCAGTGTGAGAAATATCCTGATAAAAATGTAACATCCCAATTTCTGTCTAAATTTTCTTTCTTTATATATATAACTTTAATTTTGGAGAAAGAAAAAAGAAAAGAAAAGTATAAATTCTGTGTACTTTTAACTGATTTGGAAAATATATCAGAAGTTTTACTTTATGGTATCTATTCATCATATATCTAACTTTTTTTTTTTTTATAAGTTTGAGACAAGATGTATGAAAATTTGTAATGTAAAAGACTTTTCTCAGGATAACATAAACTCCAAGCTTCCTTGCTTGCCAGGGTTTCTATGTCAACTTGTACCCACGAATGCCTGACAAACATGTACTTTCTTGGGCTAGTTACTAGTAAACAGCATACAAATATAATATACAAATCAAGGAAGACAACCTAATTTAAATAATCTCTTCATACATATCTTAACAGAATGCTTAAATCGTATACAACACGGTTGCTGATACATTCTATCGATCTCTTTTCGTTTTCACTATGTTGTTTGTTTTCAATTTTCAAGTGATTTCATTGGTTTGTATTTTTGATTGGCTCCTTGAATATTCATAGATATCTTTACAGTGGCCTTGGGATTTGCCAACTAAAGGATGGACTTAAAGTAGACAGCGGTGTACAAATTTCTTTTTGTGTTCTAACTAAAAGGGCAATATTACCAGTATTCCAATTAAAATAATTGAAAAAGTTATCTCAAGGAAAATTGTTAAGCTACAAGACTTATTTGAGGAGAAAAGCCTAGGAGAAACATAACACTGAACGACAAAAATTCTAGCCTTTGGTAGTTATCTGGAACCCTCAATGCTTGAGGTTGGCAAGGCCAAAAAAAAAAAATGTGTGTTTCCGGTCTACCGACCGACCCTAAAATTTGGAACCAAAAACATTGTAGGTTTAAAAAAAAAAAAAAAAAAAAAAAAAAAAAAAAAAATCCCAACCTACCGACCCTAATTTTTAAGAACTTGTAATCGGAAACACACATATTTTTTTTTTGGCCTAAGAGGGCATGAACTTAATATCAGTGGTATTAGGCTTGTGGTCAGAAGTCAGCGATCTTTTATCTACTCAGCAACCCAGGCCCCTCCAATATAGAAAGCAGAGAAACAAATGAGGATGGTAAAATAGCATTTGTTTTATTTTTAAATGCCATTTGTTATCCTATCTGTTCTTGTAATACACAGTGAGTGAGTGATTGTTGTTTAACACCAAGTGAGCTATTTTTTCAGCTAGACCAACACGCTTAGTTGGATTTTTATAGTGCTAGCTCACTGAAACAACAGTCCTCGGGTAGACATGTCGCTCCATATTATTTTGATTTCAAGCCAACCAGTCCTTGCTCTAACTCCTTATTGCTGCCTGCTTAGAGGAGAAGCAGCAAAAACCAAGCTTACATTCTTTGGTTTGACCAGGCAGGGGCTAGAACCCACTATCTACTGCACCTTGAGGTTAACACACTAATCACCGATGTGGTTGCGTAATGCAGACAAAGGTTTACAATTTTTTATTGTGCTATAGCCAACATTCGACAATAAACATTTTTTAGGCCATCTTGATAAAAAAAATTGACATAGTCATTAGAAAATCATGCTTAACATTTAATTTTCGCTACAATTTTGGAACTAGTTTAAATTTTGCAATATCAATTAGAAAATAACCATAGTATAAATCACAAACTTATTCATTTCTTATAATTATGTGACATACCTTTACATCAACTTTCTATGGATTTTGACAATTTATCCATAAATATGTCTACCGGTTTTCTTTAATACTAGTTTGGGAAAGTTTGCATTTCTTTTTAAATTTTTTATTAGATACGGTACATGTATTACTGTTGAACAATCTATTGAATATTTTGGGGATTTATGTGTCATAAATGTTTATGCTAAGCAGGTAAACACTATTATTCACAACACATTTAAAACCCATCAAAAATATTAATTATATTATTTACCAACAAAAACTGCTAAAACAATTTTTTATTTAGAATCTGCTGTTTGTTTGCTTACACACCCTACAACATAGAAAAACTTTGTCATTGATCAAGCTGCATTAAATTTTAAACCAAAATAAAGTTATAATACATGCAAGATTATGTTAAACCTAACCAACTGCATCAAAGCTGATTTGACTTGTCACTATGTCTCAAAAGTTAACTTATTTACTTCACCTTCTGTGCAGAAAACAGCTTTATATCCCAACGCCTTGTAAAAAGACCTAAATAAAACACTTTTTTGTTTCCATATGTCAACAAAAATTCCATTAAAACTGACCCAATATTTAATAAGTGTTTTTCTTTGAGCGTGATCAATTATTGGCAATCAGCCAATTGTAGATTTAAACCTGTCATAGAGAGATTTAATTGTATCTGAACTCAATAGAAGCTCTAATACCTAGTATATAATATCATACACTGTTCTCTAGATACTGAGAAAATTATCCATGTAATTATTTAACGAAAGTATTCAAATTCTTTTTCATTATATTACTTCGTCATAGGCAATTTATTTTGTAATATTTTTAATCAATTAATCGTAAATATTTTTGCTATACCATGCTTGTAATAAATATCTACTTAGAACACTGACCTTAAGCGTAAGAAACGTAACAGTTTCATGATCCTCATAATAAATTCAATACTTGTCTTTAT
The DNA here is from genome assembly GCA_963680875.1 of Bathymodiolus brooksi. Classification (NCBI taxonomy): domain Eukaryota; kingdom Metazoa; phylum Mollusca; class Bivalvia; order Mytilida; family Modiolidae; genus Bathymodiolus; species Bathymodiolus brooksi. The sequence goes on along the minus strand of OY804576.1, from coordinate 69,252,120 downwards.
CGATATCCACTCATCAGAAGAGAAACGATTTAACAAAACAGTTAGATAGACTAACTTCTTTTGAACAATGGATAAAATAAATACATAGTAAAGACCCACCTGAAACTTATTTTTTGAGACAAAATCGATATTTAAAATAAATTTTATACACAATGCAAGAACCCTATATCTATTTTTTGTCATTTCTGAAATGCCATTGATTAAAAAATATAACAAATCTACCTGTTTGATAACAATATTTTATGTGTTCTTATTTATTTAAAACAAATGTTTTTGCAGTAGCTATGATATTACTTTTCAACAATCTTGCAGCACCGTTTTTGTGGATGCATGTTGCATTCTGTCAAGTGTTTAAAGTCGTTGATTTATTATCACAAGCCTAACACCGCTGATGTGAGATTGCACTCAATATCGACCTCAAATGTAAAGACTTCAAGATGCCTATTCAAGACTGCCGAATTACTTAAAATTCCTCTAAAGCAAATCATTTAAAATTGTATACACATGGTAAGGAACCATATAAATACAACTTCCTAAGGTTTCCTTTCAATAACTCCAGTTCCAGTTATTATCCCACTTATGATTCAAGAGTTATGCCCCTTAATTGAAAAAAAAGCATTTGTGGTTTCTGTGCCAAATGACCTGAAGTTTTTACAAAATGTGTTTGACCCCACTACACCAGTCAAGTCTAACTTATTCTAATATGCCTTTTTGAGATTTCCAAGTTATGTCCCAGTTTACTATATCTGACAGCTAGGGCATATGTATAGGACACATACTTCCATTAATTACACTAGCTTTGACATCTTGACTTTTTAATTCAGTAATTCTTCCTTGGATTGAAAGGTTAAATTCTGTCCACCAAAAGCAGAATTAAGATTTTCAACTGGCACCATAAACTAATTTTATTAAGGATTAATTTATGATCATTTAAATATATTTTAGTTTCAATCAACTGAGAAATTTATGAAATGATTTTAAAACATTTTGCCAATATATTTTTATGATGAATTTTTGTAATACAATGCTGGCCATTTTGGATTTTTGATCAGCATGAAAATCTAAGACATTTTCAACACAATCTGATGATTTATCATGTACAGCATGAGGTCAGTTAAGAAGTTTTTCATTTATTCCTACAGCAATATCTATCTTTCATTTCTAATCATCATATAAAATACAGTCTTTGCATGGAACATTCCCGAGAAAACCATATTGGATTTCTTATTGGTATAAAAAGCACAAATGGTATTGAAGACCAGTTCATATGGTACAATGGTTTTTAGAGAAAAAATATATTTAATTTCTTTTGATATGTTAGTTCTTTCTCCGACAAGAAATTTTCCAGCAAATCTCAAAATGATGCAAATCTGTTTTCAGTGGTAATACTCCTTTATTAATAGGAAATAAAATCGTAAATCCATTTGACCTGGACATTACAAAGTTCTGTATATTTTATACAATACTAACCTGGAGAATCATCTGACATCAGATCTTCAGATTCAGTACACACACCACTTCCTCTTTTCTGCATCGCTCGTTTCCTAGTAGCTTTTCTGGCTGATGACAAGGAGTTTCCATTGGTATATGAATTTCTGGAACACAAAATGGGATCTTTACATTACAATAATTCAAATTTCTTTAACCATCTAAAATTTCTGGAATACAAAATGGGATGTTTAAATTACACTAATTCAAATGTATTTACCATCTAATATTCATTATTGCTAATATTTTGGAAGGTTTTTCATATTTTAAGATATGACTCCAAATGCCTACAGGACTCGCTCAATCAAGAAAATTCAGTGTAGTAACTCTGCATGAAACAACATACAAATGATTGTGGAAGAAGATGTGCATACAATGGAGACCTAAAGATGTTGATTAATAGTCAGCAAACATAACCTGCATTTGCCACAATATATTTATACTGTGGTAGACAAGAAAGACAAAGATGAATGATAAACAGGGCCTGGATTGGACACAAGATTGGAATAGACAAGATAAATGTCTTACAGAATGCTATAGGTAGTCTGAAGATACTTTCTACTTTCTCCCTTACACTCACACACCTTTCAATTTTGAGTGAAAATATAAAAGTATGTGAATAATCAACAATACATTAAAGTGAGAATTAAACTGACAACAGTATAAAATGTGATTCAAATGTGCATAAAATATAGTTTTTTCAAACCTTGTTTTCCTCGATAATTGCTTGGCAATAGTAAACAACGTGATTTGAAGGTTAAACTCCACGACATTATCTTGTCTAAATCAGGAAATTATACACAATACTTTCAATGACAATGGGTAAAAACGTAAATAATATAAGATACTTTTGTCTACACATGGAAATACCTACATAATTTCTTATCTGACAGATGTATAAAGTAAATCTGTTGTCAACTATTTATCCATGTAAAACTTATGTAAAAGAATTCAGGTAAAAATCTACCCACACTTAATAGCTTACACAACACTTGCTACACATCAACATAATGTACTGAATTTTACATAACCAATAAAAATCGGTACATTAATTTATATTCAATATTTGTCATTATTCCTGGCAAATTCACAAAAAGCATTGACTTTCTTGTCAACAGGATACATTGTATTTCTCAGAAAATAAACTAGGAAGAACTGTTTTAGATACCGAAAACTTATGTCTCCCCTTAATGCGGCCATCTGTACAACAATAAGTTACACATTATGAGTTGAATGATACTATTTAAAAAACAATTATTTGACCTTGAGGTCAAAGGTCAAGGTCTCACAAAGGTCATTACAGTATGCGACACACACCCTTATGGTCATGCACCCACATACTAAATATCATTGACCTATCTGGAAAGACAAAAAAGTTATGGTCCGGACAAGCTTCGCAGAGAAGAAGCAGAAGAAGTGGAAGAAAAATTCAGACTAAAACAATATGTCTCCCTTCGTTCGAAGGGGAGACATAAATATATCAAAAGATGATTGATGGACTCAAAAAAACATAAAGACAAAATTTGATACAGTGATTCGATATTTGTCAGTATTCCTGGCAACTTCACAAAAAGCATTGACTGAGCTTGCCAACAGGATACAATATATTTCTCAGAAAATAAAATCTATTAAGAGATGATTGATGGACTCCAAAAAACATGAAGACGAAATTGATCATTTCTTTATTCCTAGCCAATTCTCAATAAAAAAAAAGGTAGCGATTTTTAAAATGCTTATAACCTGCAATTAAAAACCTGTCTGACAAGAAAACACCTCATATATGCACAGACGATTGTAAAAACTTAAAACAGCAAGTTCAAAATGACCAATATGATCATTAGAATCTCATAATCAACTGCCACGATATAACTGAAATATTGTTGAAATGGCATTCAACACCATAACCATTTGCAAAATATAAAAAAACTATAATCATCATGAAGTGAAATACATACCTGTAATATACATGATATAAATATAATCAATATCACACAAAATGTACTGCAAACCAATAATAACTACAACTATAGGTATGATGAGTTCTCAGATAATTGATTTGCACATTACCATATATAATTATACAAGCTAAGTACAAAAACGATGTTCCACCTGCATAGCATGTCTACCTCCAGGATAGGGTTGCACAAATCTTAATTAAATGTCATTGTCATTTAAAACTTAATTGACACTAAAAATAACTTAAAATACACAGTGTTGAACAAACCTTAATTACAGGTAAGTGTCAATTAAAACTTAATTAAGTGTCAATTAAAACTTAATTAAGTGTCAATTAAAACTAAATTGACACATAAAATTACTTGAAATGTACATGGAATCAATTTACACCTAAGGTTTAATTGAGATTTAAAATTTTTTGATCATGAGGTTTGTTCAACCCAGTCCAGGTAGGCAGTGAGTGTGAACATAATACTTTATGTTGGCGTTAAACAACAATCACTCACTCACTCTCTACTCTTTTACTATAATAACTTTTAAAAAAGTTCTTTTCTTCTCAATGCCTCAAGATTTCGTAAGCTAGTCATTTATGTTCGCTTGAATCATGACCTGATACTGAATGTCAGTCAATGTTGATTTATTGCCAGAAATATATACAGTATATATAAAGATTTAACAAACATCTAATTTCAATCAAATTTTACTCTTAAAACACTTTGAAAATTGCCTCTTTTGGATGTTTTCCCATGTTGGTTTATAACCAGATGTAAAAAAATATTCCACAAACACTTAATTTAAATCAGATTGCACTTTTTAAACACTTTTAAAAATGGTCTCTTTTTGGCCCTTTTCCCAATCAAATAGATCAAGGCCATGTTTTGTTAACTTTACTTTTCCCAGTTTATTCTACACTCCTATACTTGTTTTAGAAATTTCAAGGGACTAGAACCACTGAAGAGCATAAACTAATTGTTATTAAAAGATGCATGGTGCCGACACCGTACTACCTTTCACTTAAACCTGTTATACAGTTGACACCACTGGACAAAGGACTTTAAGGCAGTAATTAGTCTCAATGTGACCAAGTTACACCCCTATTTTTTGAACTTGTTGCAATGTGAACACCAAAATAAGATAGATCCCCCTCACTTGCAATGTTTTTTAGATGTAACTTGCTTTATTTATTTCGTTATGATGCAAGCATGTGGCAATTTAGGTACCATTCTCTTGAAATTCTTGACAAATTTGAGCTTGGACATCAATATTAACTATATCTTAATGCCACAGGGCTCTACAATTCATACCAGCACCCACTAGTCCCTGGCTAGTAAGGAAAACAAATTTACTCGCCAACAAAAGAATGTTACTTGCCATAATTCATACTATATATCTCCAATACATATTTATTTGTACATAATTATTAATGCCCTGAATGAGGCAGAAGATTAGATACTTAGTTGAGGAATGGGTTTTTTTCTGATACCACATTGAAACATTTTTCATGTTTCAGACTTTTAGCTTTATTATGATAAACAAGACTTTCACATTTAAACTTTTTTCCTGTGACAAATTCGGTTTTGCCAGCAATATCTGGGCCTGCCTTTCTCCAAACATAACAACACATAACGTAGTCATTGGAATCATCAATGACTGAATGAGCCACAAAAACTCCGACTTCAAGACGTCTTGGAATTTACGCTTTTCAGCTTTAGAACCCGAACCGTCATCCGTATTTTGGCTTATACTTCCGTCAATGTTGCATCAGGCAGGCCAGTTTCGTAATCAGTTGATTCAACCGGTTTAATTTTAGCGAAAAATTTTGTGAGAAGGTTTTGTTTTTTGCTAATCGTTGTCACTTGTAAACTTTAAAAGTACGTGATTTAAACTTTTATGTACGACTCAATTGTGTGGTTTAAAAGACTGGAAAATCAAAGTCAGAATTTAAATTGAAAAAAAATATTGGTGAGGAAATGAAAATGTTCCGGAAATATCAACTCGCCGTCTGGCTATCAATACAGAATTTTTACTCGCATTTTACAAAAATTACTCGCAAATGCGAGTGTTTTGGTTGCATTGTAGAGCCCTGTGCCCATGTATCTGGATTGTTCATTTGTCTTTCTCTCATATTTACCTAATGGAATTTGGTATGACCTGGATAGAAAATTTTGGTATTCTCTCTCTTGAACTTACTATGACATTAACATCAAATGTAGAATCAACTTTGAAACCTGAACATCAGAATAACATAATACAAACTAATCATGATAATTATGTGTATAAACATAGAAAGCAGTACACATGAACTTAGACATCCATACTTACTTTGGACCTTTGTTATCCAGAGCCTCTTGTAGAACTTGTAATTCTTCTTGAACTTCCTGTAGAGAATCATCACTAGCTATATCTTCTCCACAACTCACTGTTACGAGGTCTGGACTTGTTGATACTCCTAATGTACGAGTTTCTGGTTTTGGTCTGCTTCGTTTCACTTTTTCCACTTTCGGAGCATAATCATTTTTAAGTGAAATTTTAGAAGTGTCTTGTTCTTTAATTTCAGTACCATTCTGATCACTATTGTTATCAACGGTTAAACTATTGTCTTCACCTACTAAAACATCCACGTCAACTCTTTCAGACAATTTCTTATCCTCATTTGCTTTGGAACTAAAATTTTGATCTTTTTCAACATTGACTGACTGACACTGTTTAGACGATTCCAACATGTCTTTTTCTGACTGTTTCGAAACAACATGTGTGCTGGATTTACTCACTGCTATTTCCTTTGAATTATCTGACAAGCTATCGCTGTCAGTGTCCACAACTAAAGCTTGACGAATTGAACGAGCAACATTGGAAAGATACTGAGTCATATCAACTGGCGTCAACTCAGCTTCCAAATTTATACCAATGTTATCTTTATCACTTTGTTGTCCTGAAAGTGAATCAGAAATATCAGATCTTTTCTCTTCATTTTTTGTTGAATCAGTAAAATTATTTTCACCATAATTTTCACGATTTTCATTTTTTTGTTCTTCATAACTTTCACCATCAACACCAATGTCATTGTACTCCTCTTTTAGAGTTTCATTCAAGTCAAGTTCTTCATCACTTACATTATTACTATCAACACCCGTTTTATTTTGTTGTTCAGATTTTTTCAAAATTTTCAAATCTATGTTGTCCTGGTTCCCATTCTCACCATAACTGGAACCTATATGGTGATAAACAACAGGATTTTCTTCTAGTTTCTCCATATCAGCTGTTAAAACAATATGAGTTTCACTTCTCACAGATGAATCATTTGATAGATTCATCGGTTCAATTTTTGATTCATTACTTGTGCATTGTTCATTGTTCTCTTGTTCTGAAATATTTAAGGTTGCATTACTGTCAAATTCCAAATTATCATTTGTTCTTTTCTCAGTCATCAAAACAATGGCTTGATCTTCTTGTCCTAAAACAACAACTTGAGAGAGATAATTATCATCAATTCCATCGAGTGTTTGATCTCCAACAGAACTTAACTCAGAGCTCAGATCTTTTGATTCTGACTGATCTGGTGATGCTGGGACAGATTCTTCTTTAATACTGTACAACAAACTTCCAGGGAAATCTGTAGGATATTGTAAATATATCTCGGTCCTGTCTTCATTTATATCGTCTGCTACATCATCGTAATCTGATAATTCCTCTTCTATTTCATCGTTGCTCATTTCATCGACTAAATCTGGGTCAACATCAGAAAAATATTCCATTACACCATTTTCAGTATTGTCAAAATTATTTTCCTCCTTTCCGTCAATATTGTCACTATTATCTCCCCCTGAGCTATCAAACGAATCACTCGTATCCTCTTCATTGTGGTACCGTACTGGTTTAGATCCATCTAATGAATCTTCATCTAATGAATCAGAATAATATGCCTTAATTTCATCATTATCTAGATAGTCTTGTTCTGTATTAGATACAGTCATGTTTGTAGTATCATTTTGTTTTATCAAATTATTATTGTCTAAAAGAGGAACTATGTCTGTTGTAGATAAACCATCAAAATTTTGATTGTTACTTTGTTCGTTTAATTCTCGGTAATTTTCATCAACAATATTCTCGTAATTTAATGAATCATTATCATCTACAATTTCATCTTCATTTTCATTATCCTCACCAGAAACTAACACTTTCTCTTTACTTAAATTTGTAATTGCATTAACCAGCCATTCATAATTATTTTGATCTCCTTTTCGTAATTTTGATGGTACAGCGGTAGTGCCAGAATTCGGCTTTAATTCCCGTTTGCTGCCTATTCGAATCATTTCGTCGTCATTTCCTACAGTTCCAATATCAGTACGTAAATTTTCCGTTCGATCCTGACCGTCAAAGAAATTAGATGACGAACATGATGTGTTTTGACGACCAGCGTAAGATTTAGGAATATCAGGTATTGGCACTTCTCCTTGTGAATATGACACATTTATAATTGGCATTAAGTCAACCTTGAACGACCTACACATACCATCATTAGTATTGGTATTGTTATCTCCTTCACTGTTTATCACAATGTAAGGTTCCTGAGACACTGTGTCTAAATCACATTCCATACCATATACATTTTCCTCCATAGATACATGACATTGTAATTGACCTCCATTGTCGTCCATAGTTACTAAGCTTTCTTGTCCTTCACTTTCATCCATAGAAACCTGACATTCTTGTCCCCGAGATGCGATGAACCCGTTGTTCTGGAATGTATTATAAGATTGTTCCCCACCATTGTAGTCAGACACAGTGACTTCTGGAATGTTTAAACTATATCCCCCACTATTATCATCCTCACTTTTACTATGTCTATAGGCAGGGTTATCTCCACTTGATTTTTCCATTTCTTGAGTATATTTTTCAAATGCATCTGCTAATTCTTCTCCCATTGGTTCAGAATGTCGTCTAAATTCATCATCAAAGGTTTTCCTCATGCCCCCTTTCCTTCTACGCACAACTTGTGATATGTCCGGGGTGGAGTGCATAATTTGGTCATCTCCTTCCTCCCCTACAGCTTCAGGAACACTTGCTAGGGAGGCACTACTTTTAGCGTGTCGTTTCGATGATGAATTTCTGACCAATGTCTGATTTTCAATTAAATGTGGTGGTGATATACTTTCTCCATTATTAGGGGGTGACCTTCGCTTTTTGTCTGGTGATACATTTTTATTTGATGGCGATCCATTAGAGTGTGACCTATGAGATGAATCATGATTAGATTTTAATCCTTGTCTGCCTCTTGTTTTGTTTTCTACAGCTGGAGAAATGTTCTTTTTGTGCTTTGGTTCATACTTAAATTTTGGAGTTGATTTCTGGTAAAGTCGGTCAGTAACATTTTTTGCCTCGGAAGAAATTTTTGCATGTTTCACATTTGCATTCAATTTGCTTTCACTTTCAAAATGTCTTGTGTGTAAATCGGAATCCATGCTTTGAGAATCTACAGACATCATAGACGAAAGAGAAAATTGATGAGAAATAGCAGGAAGATCGCCAACACTCCCTCTATTTAAAGCAAGCATACTAGATGTCCTTTGAGAGAACTCTGTTTCTATTTCTAAATCAGTAAGAACTTCAGCACTACAGGCTGTCCGTAATGGGCGTGGTTTGTCAGATTTGACCATCAACAAATCCTCTTTCTCCTCTATGTAAAGTTCCAATTGTTCTTCTCTCTGTTGAATGTCATCTAATTCTTCTTTCTACAATAAAACAGTTAACACATGAATGTGGATTAAATATATCAAGAATTATTCATATCTAATACAACGAAAAACCCAAAAATACCACATTTTCGGAACAGTTCCAAAATCCAATTGTAAATGACCGCTATCAATTAAAAATAAATTCTTAGTTATAATGTCACCAAATGTCAAAAATAAACAAGATGAACTGTGAGCTAATGCTCACTTATGATACCCCCGCTCTTCGGCAAACAGGAAGTAGGAATCTGACGGGTCAAAAAACGCTTCCCACGATATGGGGTACCTATATGAAGCTTGTGACCAAATATCAGATTTCTGCCATCAATAGTTGCTGAGAAAAATGTGACGAAAAATGTGCATATATGTTCAATGTGTATAAAAACCAACTAAGTCGACAAACAGGAAGTAGGAATCTGACGCGTCCAAATACGCTACCCACAATATGGTATACCTATATGACACTTGTGACCAAATATCAGATTTCTGTCATCAACAGTTACTAAGAAAAATGCGACGAAAAATATCTTGGATGGACGGAAGGACGGACAGACGACAGAGGTAAAACAGTATACCTTCGGGGGTATAAATATAAATTTTCTCAATAGACAACAAAGAAAATCCATAAAAAGAACATATCTTTGTAAGTTTCACTAAAGTTCTTTATCTCCTAGAACATGCATTATATCTGTATATATCTCAATTTTTAAACTGTTTTTTAATAATTGTAATTTTTTAAACTTTAATATCATACTCTGTAAAACAAAGCTTTTTGATTGTCTTTTTAAATCAATATTTCTAATCTGATGTAAGCACAATATAAAATACTATAAAATAAATATGATATACATTTACAATTGTATATGTTCTTCTAATAATTATTCATAAATAATCAATATCTGGATTACATAAAAGATTAATTATTTAAAATGGGTGTATCATAACATTACATAAATTTGCAATTAGTTTAAAAGCTTTTTAAACATCTACACCCACCTCCCTCCAAAGGTAAAGCTTATCATTGTTAGAATTTAGCATACAAGTGTTTCAGTCTAGAGATATCTGCAACGTATGACCACTCTGACCAAAGTAAACAGGGGCCGTCTTGGTCGTTATTGTATGGTAGTTGGATTTATAACAACCTGTGCAATCAGTGCCTATCACCACTAAAGTTTCGAGTTCGAACCCCGTTCATGGTGAGGTGTGCTCGATACAACATTATGTGATAAAGTTTGTCAGTGACTTGCGACAGGTTGGTGGTTTTCTCTGGTTCCCTCCACCAATAAAACTGACCGTCACGATATAACTGAAATATTGTTGAAAGAGACGTTAAATGCCATAAACCATAAACCCTCCCAAAGTAAAGCTTGTCATTATTGGAATTTAGCATACAAGTGTTTTAGTCTAGAGATAACTGCAACATATGACCACTCTGACCAAACTTAACACGGAGAGAGAGAGTATGGTGTTTAATGCCACTTTCTACAATATTTCAGTTATATCGTGGCGGTCAGTTTTATTGGTGGAGGAAACCGGAGTACTCGGAGAAAACCAAAGTTAACACTGAACTTTTGATAATATCCCTAAACTTTATTCACAGATATAATCTACAATGTTCTTTATTTACAGTATTCCAGACTACTTTTAACAATATAAATATACACATCATCAATATTGTTAAAGGATTAAAGTTCCTCCTTTTAAATGTAGTTTATTTGTTTGTATATCAATCAATGTCATGTTAATGTCCATGGTAGATTATAGCTCTTCAATTAAACACTGAAAATAACATTTTAATTTCCATGTCACTAATAGTTTTCTGATATTGTGGCTTATAATTGAAAGCTAACTACATTATTTTACTATTTCTTCTATGTGCATGCTTGACTGGACATCATATTCTCACATGACTGTACAATGTGTGACATGCATAATAATGTGAGATTCATGAAAGCCTCTTTTCCAACAAACATAATCTTTTGATTTTAAAACTTGAAGCATATGGATTGTCTAAGTCAGCATTAAATTTAATGCATAGTTATTTATCTGAAAGGAAACAGTGTGTAAAAGTTGGTGTTGATTTTAGTACTTGGAAAAATATTTATAAAGGTGTGCCACAAGGTTCGATGCTTAGACCTGTATTGTTTAATATATTTTTAAATGACATTTTTAATTTTGTAGAAGAAAGTATTTTATATAACTATGCTGATGACAATACATTGTCATACTCAGACACAGAATTGAATAAGGTTGTGGATATTTCGGAAAAGGAAAGTTTAAATTTAATCTATTGGTTTTCCCATAACCAGATGAAAGCAAATCCAGATAAATTCCATGCAATTGCCATTGGTTCAAAAACTTCAAATGAAAGTATTAGTTTTAATTTGGATGGAAACAAAATTAATTGTGAAAAAAAGTCAAGTTGCTGGGTGTCACAATAGATTGTCAACTAAAATTCAACACTCATATCTAAAATATATGTAAAAAAGCTTTTCAAGACAATTAAATGTATTAAAACGTATAGGTAAACATTTAACAAAATTAGGTAGATTAACTATATATTTTTCTTTTATAATGAGTAATTTTAATTATTGTCCAATTGTTTGGCATTTTTGTGGCGAGACCAATACCAGAAAAATTGAAAAAATTCAAGAAAGGGCCCTCAGATTTATTTATGAAGATTATAGTAGTTCATATGAAGACCTGTTGAATAAATCAAGATTACCAACATTAAAGATCAGATGCCTTAGAACAATGGCAATTGAAGTTTACAAAATTTTGAATAATGTATTTAAATGATTTATTTGTATATAAAGAAAGTTGCTATTCTTATAGGAAAAAAAACTGTAGAAGTACCCCAGGTGAGAACAACATATCATGGTTTACATTCTTTTAGATTTGCAGGTGCCACACTCTGGAATGAGCTACCCAATGAATTGCGGAATGTTTCTAGTCTCAGTCAGTTCAAAAGTTTAATTAATTCATGGAGTGGTGGCTCATGCAGGTGTGGCTCTTGTAAATCTTAAAAGTATGCTCTTATTCAGTTCATTCTTACTCATGCTACATATACTTATTCATTTGCTTAGTGCTTTCATTTTTATTTTTATTTTGCTAGTTTTAGTGGCTAATTTATATTCATGGCTTTTATTGATGTAATGCTTTGCTTTCTATGTTTGTCTGTAATATGCAATTATTTGTATGCTCTTACTTAGTCTATGCTGTTTTCTGGTCCTATGACAGTCAGAGTGCAGAGAGGCACTTGCCACATGTGCACTGACTGTGGAGGCCCAGAAATCTAATAATGGATGAGCTTGCATCTAATATGTGGTTTTAATGCATGACATTGTTTTATTTTATTTTTTTTATTTTTTATTTTGTTGTGTTGTAATTTATATCTTAAAATACATGTCGTTTAAAAAGCTCATGAGAGCTTGTGTTTGTACTGTTTGTAAATGTACCGACTTTAAATAAAACTTTTGATTTGATTTGATTTAGTTCAGTTGCTCATGCTACATGTATTTATTCATTTTGCCTAATACTTTTTATGTTCTTATGCTAGTTTTAGTACTTCATAAACATGCTTTAAGCTATTTATGTAATGCTTTGCTTTGTATGTTTGTCTGTAATCTGCAAATGTTTGTATGCCTTCTGTCATAATATGTTTTGTCTATTGTTATATATGTCGGTAAAAAGCTCTACAGAGCTTATGTTATATGTTTGTAAAAACTCTGACTTTAAATAAAACTTTTATACTTATATTTTATAAAGTGTTTGGAGAGTGCCATGCTCCCTGTACATTACAGACCTTTTTTGTAGAATTAGAAAAAAGAGTAGGCACATTGTAGCAGCAACAGAAGATTAAATTTTACATTCCCAACCACAAATCTCTACTTTTCTAGTGTCAGTTAAAAGATACAATGTGGAAAGTACTACATCAGTTTTACATTTGTGCATACTTACTGTTTTACTTATTTCTGTGTAATGTATAGCATCTGTATGACGGTAATGTTCTTCTATCTCACGTATTTTTCCTAACTGACTTTCTATCTCATGTTTTGAATTTTCAAATTCATCCTCTAATTCGTCACATTTTTTACGTAACGATCTCTCCGTCTCCTGATGTGATAATGTCTTCAATATTTCCTTCTGGGCAATCATTTTTAATTGTCCTTCGACAGAAAGTTTCCTTTTTCTTATAATATCTAACTGTGCTTTATCACAGTCAACGTTCTCTTGAAACACAGAATTGCCCTGTATAGCTTTACTTGCTACCACTTTAGATAATTCACCTTGTAACTGCTGATAAACTGTAAATAAAAATATTACAAATATCATTAATATATATATATATGTGTAATTATTATCTATATGTGAGGGGCCGTCATGGTCGTGATCATATGGTAGTTGGATTTATAGCTACCTATGCAATCAGTGCCTATCTGATGTTGTGAGATCGAATCCCACTTATGGAGAGGTGTACTTGATACAACATTATGTGATAAAGTTTGTCAGTGACTTGCGACAGGTCTGTGGTTTCCTCCATCAATAAAATTGACTGCCACGATATAATTGAAATATTGTTGTTAAGCACAATATCCCTACTCCCAATTTATATGTGTATTATTATTTATATGTCTTATTATTATTTATATGTCTTATTATTATTTATATGGGCAAATTTTTATTTATATATGTAATTATTATTTACATGTGTTATTTACATTCTCAAAATATAACATTTGTATTTTTCTAGTTTTGAAAAAGAATTGTAAACATTTGAAATAACTGTCAGATCTTGGTATCTCGAACTTGGGTCCTTGGATAGTCAGTCCCAAGTTAAATATTTGGTCCATTTATGGTAGTCTTCATCCTATTTTTTCTTGGATAACTTAAAAACTGTGCAATCTCACAGTAAAACCATCAGTGCCATTGACTTTTACACAACCAAGTTGGACTGTATCAATATAAAACTGCAGTATTGTATTGTAGATTAAACAGATGTTTTCCTTCTTCTGCTTCATTCTTTTCTCTTTCATTATCAATTCACTTGTTTTTGTCAAATTAAGATGTCTCCATATCGGCATATCGCCCCCTGTTTGATTGCCAAACTCATAAATTTCTAACTGTCATAAATTTAGTGTGTCCTGATTTTCCATTCATTAAAATTCCCTCTTTTTATACGACCAGACTCAGCTATCGTCATCTGCCACAACATTTCAAGAAAAGACTTCATATGTTTTGTTTTACTTTTGTTTTCTTTAAAACAACTTCTGAGAAATGTACCACTTATGAACAAGTGATTATCTAAAACAAAAAGATCACCTACTTGTCCGCAAGCCAAATTTAGAAAAAAAATCTATTTATTCAAACAAATTCTTTCATAATTTTCACTTGTCTGAATCCAGTTTTACTTGTTCCAGGCTTTCGGCAAGTGGGTTAGTGAGAAGACTGAACATGTTATCGGGTTGGAAACATTGTCAACTTACAAGCTTCTTGTTCCTTCGCCAGACATTCCCTTGCATACTGAAGTTCTTGATCAGCTTTCTGTCTTTGTATAAACGTCTCCTCCTTTAACTTTGTCAGTCTTTTCTTTTCTTCTTCTATCTCTTGTAAATGACGATCATGTGTCTTCCACAATTCTTCTTCCTTTAACTGACGTTGTTCTTCTGCTCGTAAATGTTCTTGCTTCAGTCGGTCAAGCTCTTCCCTGAAAACGCATAGAATAGTGTAATATTCTTTAAGACATGAACTTATTATCTTTTTCTGTTCAATAATTCAAGCTTAATATAATGTATTTACTTTTTATCAAAATTCATGCAATATTTCAATTTAATTAGGATCATTTAAGAAATACGAACTTTTAAAATATTCTAAGGTTATATAATAAGTCAGGGTAGAGCTAATGAGGGATGGGATACTAAGATCTAACTCTCCACACTTCAATATTGCATTCTGGGACATATTTCATATAGTTTTAGCTAAATATAAATCACCTAAATATAAAATAATAGAATTTGAAAGAAACTGCAAAAAAAGATTCAAAATAATTTCCAATTGTATAGTATCTACTATGGAAGAATAATTTGTGGATACATTCGTTTTGTGATAAGGTAAAATTCGATGAGTATGAAATTTGTGGATGTCAAGGCATTTCCTAATACCACTATTGAGCTTGCACATTTCAACAGGTTAAAGATTCATGGATTGAATGGCCTTATATAAAAATCTTTTATTCGTTTATGTTCCACATTCGTAACCAAGGATTATTAAAGCTGAGATTTTCATTGAACTATGACTATTAAAGTCATGAGTTTGAGTCCACCGAACCCTCCCTTGAACTAATTTTGAATTCTAGCTATGGGCCTGTACTCCATGAATAATAATGACCCAAAAAGTGCATATTCGGAATTCAAATCAAGTTCATCGAGAGGGCAATAAAGTCAAGATCTTAAGATTTCAAGCATTGGTTCATGTCAAACTTTTATTTTGTTTCACTAAGCAGTTGATTTATATTGAACAATAAAACATTTTTTTTGGGTGTATGTAAAGGTTTACTATCAGACATTTACAAGTCTATCAAAGAATATACTGTTTGGGTGGGCATTTTTCTGTTTGACGAATGACTCAGTAAAACACTTCTATAAAGGTATTTTATCCTGTCCCTAGATTAAAAATCAAGATACAACTGAAGTCTATAAAATTTAAACATCATATTTTTATCTCGCCATTAAACGGACAATTTGACCAGGTTAATAGATTTTTCTTATCAGACTATATAAATATGACTCATAATATTCTTAAATACCAAAAGTAAATTGATACACAAGGATGTATATAAGATAAGGAATAGAAATATTATAATATTCTGAAGTAGAAGAATGTCTTATTGTTATCAAGGTGTCAACATATTAACCTTGACATTGAAGAACAATCGGAAGATTTTTCTGAGAAATTATGGAGTCATATCAGCATAAACTCTTTATCCATCTTTGGAAAGTAAGCTTTCAAGAAAGAACTTTTTGAAAGTAAAAAAATACATTGGGGCTGATAGTGGGCTATGGTGTTAACACCACTTTCAACAATATTTCAGTTATATCGTGGTCGTCAGTGTTATTGGTGGAGGAAACCAGAGTACCCAGATACAGGTTACTAAACCTCATACTGCCTTATCCAACACCCTTTATAAACTACAATTTTTGGCAGGACTAAACTGATTGCTCCCTGTTTTACTGCTCATAATTTATATTGCAAACTGATTTCTCCCCGTTTTCCTGCACATAACTGATACTGTACCGGTGAACTGTTATCTAAATAACAGACGTACCCTACCTGTAATATTTTTGAATTCTATATAACGGTAATGAAAATCTTGCCAAGACATTTCAAAAACATTTATACTTGATAAAATTCATTTGAAAGCCGATACCAATTGTATCTACATGGCATATATATACTGCTGATTCAACAAAATGTTTAATGTCCTCCGACTTACCCTTCTCCAATCAAACATGGCCATGCAGTTGAATATCCAAAAACAATTAGCTTTGATAGAGAATTATACATGTCAGGACCCCATCAAATCAGGGTAACATGAGTTCTATTTTATAGACCACATATAAGATTTAAAGTCAACATGTAGGTCTATCATACAAGTATATAAATATCACAGTTGATTGGTCACCCTCTTATACAGGATATATAATGTCTGACAAAACAGATAAATCATCCCTAGATTCATAGTATAATAATATACAATGTATCAATATTTTCTTTAAAATAAAGTTACTGTATAAAATTAATACAACTAAAGTTACCTGTAAAAGTTAAAGGTAACTACTGGTAGTAAATAATAACATTTGGATTAGAAGAGATTTCCATAATTTGGGATAATATGTTATCTAACAAGACAATAACCCTTAATTAACAAAAGTATTGATTATGACACCTGGCAATGCTAAGATTTGCCAGTTAACTTAATTAATTGGCATAAAATATTAATTACACTCTCAGTTTCCACAGGGATCTTTTACTTATTAATCAGTTTTTTGTAGGTAATACATTAAGCTTTACAATTATCTATACAGGTCAGGTAAAAGCTTAGCATAAGTTTTAGCATGCATTATAGCATTTAGGTTGGCAGGTAATGCTTCATAAGATCATACAATTTCTGATTAAATCCTGAAATTGTACTACATTGTTTTGTATATTCAACTTTCTTTAACTATAATAAATGATATCCCTTCCATAAAGTTCCCTTTTACATCAACATTAAATAACAGACTTATGAAGTTTTACATTTATACAAAATTATAAATGATTGACCTTACACAGTAAATGGTATTATTAGAATGATTTTACAACAAAAATAAATGATTTTTCTTGGAAATTATCTATCTAAATCATCTTCAGAGATCAACAAATAAATATAATTACAAAATATGCCCCGAAAATAGCAGTGTCTACACATGACGTAAAGTTGCGCATCAATGATGTGGATTTAGAGGCGGACATAGTGGCAACAAGCCAGCATCCACTGTAGTTCCTATGGTATCCTATGGTATGACCTTGTGTAGGGAAGATTATTCCTGCTGTGAATACTTTAGTATAAAGTACAGTTAAACCTGCCATAAAGGACACCTCTATATAACAAATCACTGTCTATAAAGGATAGCCAAATTTTTTCCGATTAATGAATAGTGTATATAATTCTAACCTGTATATAAAGGGCAACTCCTCATAAAGGACTCAATTTCAGGTTGCCTTGAGTGCCCTTTATACATAGGTTTAACTGTACAATACCCTATCCTGAGGATATTGTGTATAAAATGAACAATGAAGCTTATAACAGTTAAATAAGATAAATATGTATACAAGATCATTAGAATCTATATACATTTTGTACCATGAAAAACTAGAGGCTCAGGTGAGCCTGTATCGCTCACCTGACATAAATAAGTCCTCTTAAGAATGTCTGCATGCTGAATACATCTAAGTTACTATTCAAATCCCATACTGCCATAGGGTTCTATGTTAAAACTATGTCTGCTCATGGCAGCCATCTTGGATGGAGGTCGTGGTCACCGGACACAATTTTGAAAGTATACTACCCAAGGACCATCCATGCCATGTTTGCTTTAAATTGGCTGACTGGTTTCAGAAGAGAAGACTTTTAAACAATTTTCCCATAGGGTCCTATGTTAAAACTATGTCGGCTGACGGCGGCCATTTTGAACCGAGATTGGGATCACTGAACACAATTTTGGAAGTTGACCACCTAAGGACCATCAATGACATGTTTGCTATATTGGCTTACTAGTTTCAGAGGAGAAGATTTTAAAACATTTTTTCCCATAGGGTCCTATGTTAAAACTACAGTATGTCTGCTGAAGGTGGCCATCTTGGATGGAGGTCAGGGTCACTGGACACAATTTTGAAAATTGACCACTTAAGGACCATCCATGCCATGTTTGCTTTAAATTGGCTTACTGGTTTCAGAGAAGAAGATTTTTAAATATATTTCCCATAGGGTCCTATGTTAAAACTATGTTCGCTGATGGCTGCCATCTTGGATGGAGGTCAGGGTCACAGGACATAATTTTGAAAGTTGACCACCTAAGGACCATTCATCCCATGTTTGCTTTAAACTGACTTACTGGTTTCAGAGGAGAAGACTTTTAAACATTTTTTCCATAGGGTCCTATGTTAAAATTAAGTCGAGTCATGGCGGCCATCTTGAATTTCCGATCAGCAAACGATTCACAAGTTTAGTACAGGACCACCCAATGATCATTCCTGCAAAGCCACAATTCAATTGGCTTAGTGGTTTCTAACAAGAAGATTTTTTAAATTTCGACCAATCAGAACACATTATGGGCCCTGGCAGCCATGTTGGATTTCCGATCAGCACCAAAAACACAAATCTTGTATATGACCATCCAATGAACATTTCTGCCAAGTTTGGTTCAAATCTGTTTTGTGGTTTCAGAAAAAAAGATGAAAATGTGAAATTCCCATAGGGTCCTATGTTAAACTAAGTCGAGTCATGGCGGCCATCTTGAATTTCCGATCGGCAAACGATTCACAAGTTTAGTACAGGACCACCCAATGATCATTCCTGCAAAGTCACAATTCAATTGACTTAGTGGTTTCTGACAAGAAGATTTTTAAAATTTCAGCCAATGAGAACACATTATGGACCCTGGCAGCCATGTTGGATTTCAAATCAGCACCAAAAACACAAATCTGGTAGAGGACCATCCAGTGAACATTTCTGGCAAGTTTGGCTGATTTCTGTTTAGCGGTTTCAGAGAAGAAGATTTAAATGTGAAAAGCTAACGGACGGACGGACGGACGGACGCTTACCCAAGCAGAGACCAGCAATTCAATGAAGATTGACAAAACATACAGACAGGGTGAGACAAGATCCCAATATACTCCTAAAAACGTGGGAGGAACACAAATTCTAAACACATACTTAGTAACCAAGCATACAAATGGACAAACATGATACTCCAGAAAGGTCTTTCACCAAGGTCTAATCTTATAGGGTTGGTTTATGGTGTTTAATGCCACTTTCAACAATATTTCAGTTATATCGTGGTGGTCAGCTTTATTGGTGGAGGAAACCAGAGTACCCGGAGAAAACCACCTACCTGTTGCAAGTCACTGACAAACTTTATCACATGATATTGTATCGAGTACACCCTGCCATGAACGAGTTTCAAACTCACAACTTTAGTGGTGATAGGTACTGCTTGCACAGGTAGCTGTAAATCAAATTACATCAACTACGATGGCCCCCAATGTTATAGATAAAAGAGGTTGTTATTTCAACAATATTTTGAAAGGTTTTAGGTTACTTCCCTTAATGTTCAAAATATCAGGACAAGAAAGACCCTTCTAGAACATCATAAAAGTGTGATATTGTATGAGTGATCCCTTTATTAACCATGCAATGTAGAGAACATAACACCAAGCTATAAGTACTGATAGAGACAGAAACAGCAAACTCAATAATACATTTTATCTAACATTTTGTATGTTTTCCTTTGAATTTAAAGAAAGTAGTCTGTCTGATACAAGGTGTCTGATACCAGATGTTGCATTACCACAATGTGGTGATAAAAGAATGGCACGACGTTGCACAAGATCTTCTCTGCCGAACTATTTAGTCATGATGTCATATCATTGGAATGCGGGGTAAAACACGCCAATGTGAACAACGTTTAGAAAGCAATAGCATGAACGGCAACAAATAAACGTGACGTCATGCACAAAATGTAGTCTCTCTAAGAGTATTGTACATTAATCTTATTTCGACCCTTGTTATTTGGTTAAAATTTGTTTTTATTGAAAGGTTAGATAAACTTATCACACACATAGTGTGTTTGTACAAGACTTTGTATCAGGTCTTGCCTGTTGTGTGAACAAACCACACCACAACTCATAGTGAGACTGGTTCACACAACAGGCTGGACCTGATACAAAGTTTTGTACCACCACACTATGTATGGTATGTATTTACTTACTTATAATATAGAAAATAAATCAAGAGTAACTGAACAACGCAGTAATTCACTAATGAAAGTTAGCATTCAATTTCTTTTTAGGTAATTTCCCTATATATATATGTCACTCATTTTCAATATATAATAGAGCTAGAATTAAAATTCAAAACCAACAACTGTTCTGGAGATTTTATTCAATTTTAAAATGGCTTGTATTCAATTTAAATCTGGCTTGTTCAATGAAAAAGTTATTTTTGAGGAGTCAAAGAAAATATGTAAAATTTTGATTAACCTTATCAAGGACGTTGATATAGTCCTTGTCCTTATGCTAAAGCATGGAACTATAGATTATTTACAAATTACAATAATGTTGTTGTAATCAACCAACCATATCAGGATAGATTATACATGTATTATGAATGTCTAATATAACTTCAGTTATATTATTATGAAAGTCAGTTTTATTAGCAATCTAATTAAAATTTGATATTTTTATTAACCTGTAATTATTTATTTATTGATTAATTTTTTTCTGGTAATCAAATTAGATTTGTGGAGGAACATGGACTATGCGGAGAAAATCAGAGAACTCCCATATGTCATCGACTATTTCATCACACTAGGCTGCATCGAGTACACCGCACAGCGGCTGTAATGGAACTCAAAAAGCTTACTGATATCGGTGAGAGGTACTGAACTAACTCCCATGGAGCTCCTTCCCCTCCTCCTCAATAAATATAAAAAATAATTTGCTGTAGCGTCTCTTACAGTAAATTCACACTCTTTTAGTACTTATTATTATACAAATTAAAAACACTTCGCCAAATAAGACTTTCCTTGAGAGAAAGCTGAAAAATTTCCTCGAGAGAAAACTGAAATGTAGTAAAATTCATTTATGGTACTTTACTTGTAACAGACTGTGCATAATATTAACACAAGTAAAAAAAATACTACACTATGATTGATTACAAATGTAAAGAATGAGATCCCAAACAATGTCTACATATTTCTTTTAAGAATTACTTATAATGTAGGAAGCTTATATACTAAGTAATTTTACAACAGAAAATTCAAAAAGTAATTTTTATTTTTAAAGGGGAAATAATAGCCAAAACAGTAAAGGAATTTCCTCTTTATCAAGTTTTGTAATCTTTTAAAAGAATATTCAAAGGAAATTTAACTTATCAAACGATAAAATATAGTATGTTTATTTCTGGAAATAAAGGGGAATAACTTCATTATAGGGGGTTTAGGGTTATGGTGTTTAATGCCACTTTCAATATTGCGGTGGTCAGTTTTATTGGTGGAGGAAACCGGAGTACCCAGAGAAAACCACACACCTGTGATAGTTACAGATTGAATAGGTAATCATAGACCTAGGACACATACTTATTGAATAAATGATGGTATCACATACACATCAACCACAAATATAGATGATCAATAGAGAATATACAACAGGATAATTTTTTTAAAAGATTTCTCAATTTCACTTTTTTGAATTCTTGCCCCTTTTTATTAAGATTTCAAACACCAATAAATACAGATACAGAATGTCTAAATCTATGTGAGTAATACAATTTATTATGAAAACTTAGTACTGGTACTATAAAGCTAATATGTCTAAATCTACAGTAAATATTACTAACATTTAGCACTATCATGCAATACTAGTACATGTATGTCTAAATCTACAGCAAATAATCACAATATAGTTATGCAATGTCAAGAGTTAGGATCAAACCCCAGGCCTTTCAGTAAGGGGCAGTACCATGTAATTTTACCTACTTACGATGGTAATTGGTACCTCCTAATTTCAAAGAGTATTGTTTCAGATATTCATGAAATTTTTTCAAATTTTAAGAAAAAGTACTGGCGGTAAATAGTAAAGTACTGGCACAGTTGAAAAATATTGAATCCCAGTATCTTCTGCACCAACGACAACTGCTATACCAACTGAACTAAAGACAATTTCCACTGGATCAACTAGCAGAGGATATCTAAAGCTATTGTGATACCTGAATTAACAAGCTATTAATAGTAATTCAATTTCGTGACAGTAACAGTCATCGACTTTAGCAGTTGTTCCGGTGGCCCACCGCCAGTGAAAATTGATTCGGACCAGTGACTTTTGCCAAAATTTTTTCAATAGAATCTATATAAATATTCTAATTTTGAAGTTTTCTGGCCAGTAAATTCGAAAGTCTAATTTCGAAGACTGTCAGTAAACACTCAGAACAATATACAATGAATGCAACATTATGGCTATTAATAGAATAATAATAATTAAAACTGGATTTTTTTTTACAGTCCGTGTTTATTCAAGCTTGAAATGTCAGGTAGGTAAGACGAGTGATCAAACAAATGACACAGCAATATTTTGTCACTTTTATACAAATAATTAATACATACTTGGCTCTTTCTATCTTCTCTGTTTCTGTCTGGTATTGATTCTCAAGCTGTAAACTGTAACAAGAGGGATACAAATCATGTAATCACAACTGTTTTAAACACCTGTCTTATAATACAGGTAAATTATCAGGTGTTCCAATTAAGTCCCATATGCAAAAATCAATCAATGATCTTCAATAATTGCTAACAGCATGATTACATACAAAACCAATACTGTCTATCAAATATGCATGATTTGAAGACAAGCTGAATTATGAAATCTTGTTTGAATTTTTATTGTTCATAGGATATAAGGAAGTCTACAGTTGTATATTTACAATACCAAGGATTTAAATAGCTAATTTACAAATCAGAAAATCGTTAAAGTAATGTTACGTTTTATGCCGTGAAAGCAAATTTAAGCTATGAAATTGCACATCGATTAACGTTCTCATAGTTCAATATGAAGAAGGATAATTAAAGCATGACATGCTTTTTTTTAAGAGAAACCGGAATTTGCAGAAAAACTAATGAACTTGATGGTAACATTTGTATACCGGTAATTTATAAATACACAGCACAAAGATCTTAAAACTTAGAAGAGTAGAAGAGTTTTTCATTCTTATGTTTTAAATTATAGGAAAGAACTAAGCAGGGTACTAGCCTATACAAAAGAATTTAAACAGACATTTGGTCCACAATACTTTAGTACAGGGTAGGTAATCAAAACAAAAACTGTTACCATTCTAGAAATATCTACATTTACAAACGACCAATTATTGATAAAATCAACTAAACATGTAAAATTATACAAAAACATGCTCTAGCAATACCATATCAAATAAATTAAAAAATGTCTATAAATACTTCAAAGAAAGAAACATAAAATTACTAATTCCCTATTTTAATGGAATATCATAAATTCCATATATTTTACAGTATGTCCCTCTTATTTCATAGGTTTTACTCAGATGAAAAATCACCTTGTATATGTATTGGTTTTCCGGCAGTCAGTGCACAAAGAAATGCTCACCACATGTGCACTGACTGAGGAGGACCATGGCTCATGGGAATTTATGCCAAATTATAATTGCATGTCTTCCATTGTACTTTTGATAGTTTTACAACTACATATTGTAATTGCATGGATTTTTCTGCAAAATGGAAAGTTGCAAAAACAGTCCCATAAATTAAATCAGGTGAATATTTCCACAAATTAGTTGTATTTATATTAGATAAATTAATAATAGAAATGGAATAATTAATGTCAAATAAAAACAAATATAACATAAAAATTACTCCTAAGTGGATTTTTTTTATATGGATTGATGAGATCAGTAAATGAAATAAAAAATAATAATCTACCTTAATATATAATATTCTTTTTAATTATATATTGCAATGTCACTGATTAAAAAAACTGTTGCTTACAACAATCATGTCAATTTAATGACAAACTGGAGAATTAAAAAGGTAAAGTTTGCAAGAATATTTGATCACAATGACTATGTAATCCAATGTAAAATTTAATTTTCAAATCTCCATATTCTAACAAACATGTAAACAAATCGGAGGAGTTTTGATTACATGGTAAAACGCAATGAGGATGTCCACGATGATAAATGACAAAGTGATTCCTATGTGTTCCTCGTATGATACAACACAAATTTGGTTGCCAGATTAAACTGAACATACAAAAGTGATGTGAAATGCATAATAAATTGATTTGATTGTTATTTGACGGTTAATAATAAATCCACCCTGATTATACTGCAACAAAAACCACGTAAAATTGATAAAAAAAATTATAAAATTAAAATGTGCTAAAAGAATAATATTTATCTTAAAGCATGCGAATAGCCATAACAACACAAAAACTGAAAATAATGAAATGTCACTAAATTGAATAATGTTATGATATAAAAAAAAACATATCATGAATCTGACTGTAGTGTAATACAACATGATGTACAATCATGTTGATGTGCATACTGACAAAATCAAATCAAAAAAAAAACATGAGAACAATGTTCAGATTTAGGGGTTAGATTTAGTTCTATAGCATAAAACCTCACATTCATATTTACTATGAACGTTTTATTTGTATTTTAATTTTTTTTTTATTGCCTGCCGAACCCAAGGTTTTATTTTTTTTTTCACCAAAAACATGTAGCTAAATTTACACAGCATTTTCTGACTTATTTCATTGGATGATTGAAACATTTAATATTGACATGTACCAACATTTTGTTTAAAGCCATTTTTTCTTTTTGTGCTGTGAAATATCATGTGAACTCAATTTACAATTTCCATTTGATCATACACTCAAAACTCTTCTGCATTGTTTGATATTAAAGTTAAACGAGGACGACACATATCACAGGAAAATGTGAATTAGGATATATTTCATGAGTATTCATGTGTATTCATGAGTAAGTACTAATGATGTCATAATGATCACTGCATGCTTGCCAATCAAAAATGCATACTTAAAGTCTTTAAGATTTTGTGAACAGTCATTTGAAATTTCCGTAAAAAAATCTGGCTGAACCTGGCTCTTATGGAAAAACTTTGCATTTCGGCAATCAATAAGAAATGTACAGAAAAAACAAATAAAAACATGAAATGCTAGGTTTTGTGTACAGAACTGATTTAGGGGTATATTAATATGTATCCCTATATTTTTGTGGGGGAAAATCCAAACCTGTTGTTTATTTATATACTAAGAACTGAATTATAGCATAAGTATTAATTCAATCCTCTGGGTAACTGTTTGTTAAAGCAGAAGCCCATCAACCAATCATCTTGTTAGTTTTTATTAAATTTCAGCTAAATTAACCTCCAATCCTGTAAAAAAAATATTATCTAACAAAAGGACAAATAGGATGGGTTAAGCTGGTGTCATGCACATGCTTGATCTAAAAAAAAAATAAACGCTAACACCAATGGATTAAACTAAAAAGAAGCAAAACCCAGAAAGAGGCCAGATAAAGAGTTGTCTGTCCTTTACTTACCACAATTCAGTAGAAGCATACAAACTATACAGAAAACAAAGTGCATGTTAAAATCCCCATAAAACATGCAAAATAAAACATATCATATATACAACTGATGATGCCACAGGAATAAGTCAAATGCTTTGTCTGAATATTATTTTCCTCCATTGAGTATGATCAGCTGTTTTGAAATATGAATAACAGGATACATGTTATTTGGAAGTGAACTATGAAATACTTTAACTTACAATATTTAGTACTGTTGTACTATTACAGCTGATATATATATAGAATAACGGCAGTTTTGAAGGTCGAGACAGACATTATAGCTAGTATCGCAAGCAAGTCCGACAGGACGAGCCATGATACAAGTGATAATGTATGTCGAGATCTTCAAAACTGGCGTTATTAATGTTGTCTGTGAAGTAAAAATGTGTTTGATGTCACACTGATCGATAATTTTCAATATCAAAGTCAGTTCTTGTTCATGCGAGTTACGAACTGAGCTAATATTTTTGTTAACATGTAAATTAGGCATCAACAGTTGTAAATGATAACTCGGATTGAAATTCAGGTAAACTGGAAGCAAACGAGGAAATTGGAATTTTATTTAAAACAAAATACATGCTTTCGGCTTTCAAAGTTTTCCTCATGCTTACCATAAGGTAAGGTAAAACTAATTGCATCTATGTAGCATAATATAGTCACAGAAAGATCACACAGGTAAATAAACCATTATCCATATTTTTTTACCAATACATTTTTGTACATTTCCAACTTGTATGGAATGGAGATCTCACAAAACACTGGCAGTTGAGATCTCACAAAACACTGACAGTTGAGATCTCACAAAACACTGACAGTTGAGATCTCACAAAACACTGGCAGTTGAGATCTCACAAAACACTGACAGTTGAGATCTCACAAAACACTGGCAGTTGAGTAATTTGTATGTGTTGTTGTGATTAATCACAATATTGTTAAAAAGTTCAAGATCCATCCCTTTTCAATGTTTCCTCCATCAATTGACAAAACAAGTCATACAGACATTGAAATGACAAGAATTGCATTAATGAACACAATTATTGTCATCACAATGCAAATCATGCACAAATATCATAACTAAGTGTATGTAATGTAGGTTGTCTTATCTAAAGATGGAGTACTGATTACCCGTGGTTCTTAACGTGACATTCAGGAAAAAAACCTTTGTTAATTTTAACATGAAAGATTGCAGATCTATGAAAGTGACATGAAATAAAATCCATTTATAAACTCAGGGCATATCAAAAGTCAAAGAGCAGTACCTTTATTGCTACTCTTCACCACAAAGTCTTCAAAATGTGATATTAACTAATATTTTGCAAAGTAACAACAGTCGGAAGACCTTTAGCTTGCAGATAAGGGGTAAAAGGTCAGAAACATGGATGCACAAAAAAAAAACAACATGACTATAAATAAAAGAATCTCATATTAGTCTGTGGAAAAAAGCAACAAAACCGCACGATTTAATCCTTCACCCCAATATGACAGTTGAAACTTCTATAATGATCTATTATCAGTGGCTCGTTTTCACAGTGAAAAAAATGAAGTAATTGTGGACAATGTGAGAAGATGTAACCGTGAGGGTAAATAAGAACTTATAATTATAAGTAAACAAATTTCAATAGGATAAATTTACAATTTCCATCCTTTAAAATATTTTTTTTAACCACAATTTCTGTAAATGAATGTTAGCACACAAAAAAATATAAGTCTTGAATTATCAAAATAAAAGTCTAAGGTATCACGGTATTATAATTACAATGGAAATATAATACTAAAACATGTACAAATATCAAAATGTATATCTGTTTATACATAAATACTGTACAAAGTAGATTACTAAGCCAAGGTAAACCATTTAAACTGATAAATACCTCTGTAATCTGTTAGTCTGTACACCCTTGTACTGGCTGTATTCTTTATCTTGGCAGGATTGACTTGATTCATCCAATAAATTTTCCCGAGACTGAAAATGACAGTTACATATACTAGTCAAAAAATGTAATGCTATGAGGTGGATAATATGAAGCAGTCGGCCGCGATACTGGTATTACCAGTATTGTAATATTTACAATACTGGTATTACCAGTATTATAATCTTCACAATACTGGAAATACCAGTATTGTAAATATTACAATACTGGTAATACCAGTATTGTAACACTGTACAATACTAGAAATACCAGTATTGTAATGTTACAATACTGGTAATACCAGTATCGTACATATACAATACTTGATGTACCAGTATCGTGCATTTACAATACTGGAATACCAGAATCGTTGATCTATACACAATACCGGAAGCTCCAGTATTCTTCATCCAACAATACTGGTAATACTAGTATTGTAAAACACACGATACTGGAAGCTCCAGTATTCTTCATCCAACAATACTGGTAATACTAGTATTGTAAAACACACAATACTGGAAACTCTAGTATCTGGCAATTTGACACCAGTGGGCAGAGCCTAATTCTAACTGTAAATCACAGCTCATTGTATTTACCGTTAGTATTAGGCTCTGCCCAGTCATGTCAAATTACCTTACCAATATATATCAAACTCTAAGGGACCGTACAAAATATTTTGACATTACAGGGCTTTTGCCTCTTATGTTATGTACAGCAGAAATGACGTATGAGTATGAATTATATTCAATTCTTTTAGTATAATGTAGACATAAAAACTCGGGTTAACCGGAATTCTACCTAATCTTCCAATATCTGCAATACTGGTATAACCAGTATTTTCCAGAATCTTCCAGTATCTGCAATACTGGTATTACCAGTATTTTCCAGAATCTTCCAGTATCTGCAATACTGGTATTACCAGTATTCCCAGAATCTTCCGGTATCTACAATACTCATATTTTGGCAATGACCAGTATCTTCTAGTATTGCAGATACTGGAAAATTCTGGAAGATACTGGGATACTAGTATTTACCAGTATCTGTACCAGTATTGCAGATACTGGAAGATACTGGTAAAATACTGGTATTACCAGTATTGTAGTACCAGTATCGCGGACGGCTGCTTCATATTATCCCTATGAGGTTAACATGATAAAGTGATGAATAATGCACAGAAAAAAATATCAACTTATTACTAAATTATATGCGAAACAAATATTTATTGTATTTAACCTTTTGTACACGCAATATTATGATTGCATAATGTTGTATATTTTACAGTGACATGAAACTGAAGAACAACAATCTATAATTCCATTATCTCTGTCAGTTGTCTTTCTAACAGACAGAATTTTCATGTATGCAATTTTTTATGATAACATTTGCTTTATCAAGCACACTGAAACCTGTTTAAACCACACTCCGAAGAAAAAGAAGCATTTTAAATCAAGGGTAGATGTTTAACACCACTTTCAACAATATTTCAGTTATATTGTGGCAGTCAGTTTTTTTGGTGGGATTCAAACTCACAACTTTAGTTATGATAGGTACTGATTGCATAGGTAGTTGTAAATCCAACTACCATACAATCACAACCACAATGGCCCCCATTTTAAATCAAGTTCAATTGTAGGAAATTGTTGTTATTTTAACCTGTCTATTCTGAACACAAAAGCTGGTCCATGGAGGTTTGGTTTAGACAGGTTTTACTGTATTATGAATGTAAAAATAAAAACATTTCTAATACGTACAGCTCTCCTATCTCTGAGTAAAGCAGCCTCTTCTGGGTTATTAAATCTGAACATCTGAGTCTTACCAAGGATCACACTATCACCTGTAAATACAGTATGGCAAATTTCATTGGATATGTCATCAAAGACACAAATTGACTTTCTATAATATTACAATATTAACTATTATTAAAACTTATTTTCTAAAAATCATAATTTAGTTTCACATAGATATTTTACAAAAGGGTGCAACGATATTGCTGAAATGCTGCTAAAGTTGGTGTTAAACACCAATCAATTGATTTAAAATAGCGAGTTAAACACATTTTTCACAATTTGAATAAACAAATTGTATTCTCTAAATTTTTAAATCGTTTACGATATATGTTAAAACTATAATATTAATACAGTACCTTGTTTTAGAAGTGTTGGTCCTTTACAGTCCAATCCGTTCACTGTACACAGGGATCCTCTATTGGGGTACAGGGTAACACTGCCACTGATATTTTTTATGTAACAATGCTCTCTCTGGATTGCAGGACCACTCAATACTAAAAATAAGTGATAATAAAAAAGTTTAAATATAAAAAAAAACTATTAAACCAATTCAAATTAAAAATAACAATGCCCAATAAAAGATGTTTAAATGTTTCTGTATTGTAAATAAACAAATAAAACTATAAAAACAAATTATGTTGCAATAAAATTAAAAGGGCAAGGGAAAAAGCTTGTTAAAATTAGTTTTAAGATTGCTAAACTTTTATTCATTACAATTTAAATCTCAAAACTGCTTTCCAATTTACTATGTAATTATTACATAAACTCAGATCAGGATTCTCATTTAAGCTATCGTCAGTGAAAACAATTTTGTTATTGCGTAATTATCTTTTCAGAACACCTGATCTTTTAATAGAATTGATAGATATTATCATGACTTATTTATTCAGAACTTCACTATTTTAATAAGGGATAAGTTATTGCCTGGATAACTTGAAATCTTATTTGGTTTTTACTTGTATTACTTCCGGAGCATCTGAGGTCACCTCTGGTTTTTAGTGGGGTTCGCGTTACTCAATATTCATTTTATGTGTGTGTTTTGTAGATCATTGTTTGTCCATTTGTCCTTTTTTAACCATTGTGTTGTCTGTCCTTCTTCGAGTTACAGATTCTGATTACCCCTTTGGTAACTTCAAACTCTTCTTAATGTCTTAGTAGCTCTCAGATAACTCAAATGCATGGTTAATTTAAAGTAAAATTGTTGATTCCAAATAGCTTCAACAGGTTTCAAGAAAATCTTGTCAGTAAAATAACAACTGTTGTTCTATTTTTTAACCCCATATGTAATAAACATCAACTTTGTAAGTGAGAACTTTATAACAAGTAATGTATGTGGCAGGATAAATTGACCTTTCTAACAATCTAATTAATATTAGATATTTGCTAGATCTTCTTTTTGTGATACACTAACAACTAACAACATCCCAAATGGGGACATGGCAGGAGTCATATTTTCAACTGACCAATGATTGACTAACCTTTCAAATCTTAAAGGTATTTAAGAAATAAATCATGGAAGCCAGAATGTGTTTTAAGTTTTAACATGGGTTGGCGAATATTAGTATTTTATCCCGAGCCGGAGGCGAGCAATAAAATTTACTAATATCTGCCAACCCATGTTGAAACTGAAAACACATTCTGGCTTCCATGAATTATTTCGACTCTGATATGTCTAACAGTACAAGTACAGTAGTATATTTGGACCGGAAGACGGTAATTTATATCTACATTTGCGGACAATGTCGCACACAATTTATGCTGCCCAATTCGAGCGGACGATAATTCATCAAAATATACTTTTACGACGGGATAGTCGGTCAAATATACATTTACGACGGGAAAGTCAGTCGTATTAATGGAGCATCCATAACAATAATATTATGTTTGCATGTCTTAATTGCACGTCACATATTATTAATTTTGGATATGTTGATTATTTTCAGTGATAATAGATGTTATTAAAACATTAACAACAGTGTAAATAACTTTATTTAATTATTTTATTACCTGGCTTAAATGTGTGCACCGGCGCATGTGCTAATGAGATTATACTCAATTGATAAATCGCTCGTTTGTTTACAAAGCGAAAGAAGGACATCATGTTAGAATAAAATTTAATATTTCAGCACCCATGTACAAAATTAAGCATCAACATTTTTGTCAATTTGTCTGTATTAAAATGCTATTGACTCCAGATATGGTTTACAAACGAACTAATCTATGTGTTAATGTGGGTTTTCATTTGTCAAAACTAAAATTATGTAATCTACATTGTCTTTGCTTGAATTTAATCATGTGATATAATATGAGTTGCAGATAAACAATAGTATGACGACAAAAGAAATGGGCTCCTTTATATTGACTCTGTTACACATGACATCCTAATAAAACAAATGTAAAACAATACAATACCTATATCTTGTTCTCTCTTGGCATCTTCTCTCCCCACTAATGTCTTCCCTTCCTATAACATAACATTACTTATCAATTATATATCAATTATATATTGTAATAAAAGTATCAGTAATATTACATTTTCAATATTTTACCTGCAGCCATTATTCCTTGAAAAGGAATCACCACAATAGAATATTTCTATAAATAAGATACCTACATTCTGTTCAACATAAAAAAATAATCTGGATCAGTCGGAAAATATTAATAAAGATTTTTGCAAATTACTGAATGTTGTAATCTCATTTTCAATTTCTGCTCTTCAAAATAGAAAATTTGGTGTGTATCTTTACGTTCAAATGATTATTCCCTAAAACAAAAATATTTGTTGAATTATGAATGCACAATTAATTTTCATATTTGTTATATAAAACTTCTTCTCTAGGTTCAAAGATGTTTGCTCTTTTTAAACAAGGGGAAGGGGAGATAATCAAACCAAAACTACAAAAATATATCCGTCATACCTTTAGATGATATATAATAACACCAGTACTGAGTATATCATTATCCATTCCTATAAGATGAGGCATTTGTGAGTCAATCAATACACCCATAGAACTGGCCTTCTTGTGTAATCCTCTAATACTTATGTCAGATTCCTGTAAACATTACAAACAAGATATTTACAATTGAACATTTTTGTTTTTACATCTTAACACACAATAACTACACAGGAAACTGACTGACAGCAACAGTTTTAGTATCAATACACAATAAGATTTAGCAAACATCAGATAAATTCATAGAATATTCTAACCTCAAAATGTCCTCAATATCTTACTAAAAAAATAGATTTCCCACTTAAAATGGTGATAAATAGGAGTAATAAATATAAGAGGGATAGAGTATGACATTCCTGTACCAAGCCAGAACCTGTATTTCCAACGTCATATGTCATTGCCTTTTTTGTGCTTAGTTATTTGATCTGAGAAGTGGTTGTTCTTTTTGGTGATTTTGGTGGAATTGTTGATTATCACTGTTTAAAATTTCTTTTCATAAAGCCAAACCTGTCTTTGTAAGACCTTCCAAGGGAACATGGAAATAGTGTCACATAAGACAAATGGTTTCTAAAAACAGGTTTAATTAATATGAAATGCACTGTGAAGGGAAATTAAAATCTAGGTCACAAAATGCAAGCTTATTAGATGCTTTTGTTTGGTGTATGGTGTTTAATGCCACTTTCAACAATATTTCAGTTATATCGTGGCAGTCAGTTTTATTGATGGAGGAAACCGGAGTACCTGGAGAAAACCACCGACCTATCGCAAGTCACTGACAAACTTCAAGCTTAAAAGAGGTGGCCACTAATGAAGGGTTGACTGTACCTTTATAATTTCATGAGTTTCCATCCATTTATCCATCCAAGTCTGTGTTAACTTGTCTGCCTACAATAAAATAAATAACAAATTATATTACAATTAATTAATTGATTGATTGGTGTTTAATGCTGACTTTAAAAATAGTATTCTAACTATATCGTGGAGTGAACAAATTACATAAATTAACTTAAATTATATTACAATAAATCTCATTACTTACTAACAAATACAGTTTACCGTTTTAACAATACAAGACATTTAGTCTCACACTAAATTAACACTTCATTCTACATATCAGCACATGATTGCCAAACACATGGATTTTAATATTGCAGCTTTGTATTTTTCTTTTTTATTTAATGTTTTCATTCTGTAAAACATAGTTGTGAGATTTATAAATCTGAAACTTTTACTTTTTTATCATCTTTAGTCTCACACTAAATTAATACTTAATTCTACATATCAACACATGATTTTTTTTGCATAATACAATGTACAAAATATGTACATATATATTATCTAATCATGATAAATGTGTTTAACATTCCTTTTAGAGATATAAGCAGAAATTATCCCAAAAGTAAATTTTATAAAATGTGCATCCTACAAAAAAGGGGGTTGGCAATTTTTGGTGAATTTCCCCTCTTTCAAGAAATGTTTAAAAATCAACCCTTCATTAAATGTTACAAAACTTGTAACATTTTGACTGTTTGAACAATTTGCAATGAACTTTTACATATAAAATGTGTAAAAGCTGTATTTAGTAATTTTTTAGCCATATAGATTAAAAATTTTACCCTATCTTCCTGTAACTGAAGTTCTTTCTGGAGAGTATTACTGGTGTCTTGTAGTGGAAATAATGCTTCACCCTATCAATAAATAAAACACACATGAGTTATCTCCCTTAGACTAGAACTTGTTTTAATAACACAAAAACTGTTGATGGAAATTTCCAAATAAAAACAAATCCATGCAATTGTCGATATATTAATATTTATAAATAATGAGCCAATAAAAACAAAAGTTTATAATATATTAATACATCACATATCTGTAGAACTATCAAATTAATTCATAAAAGATTTTATAATACAAATAATAATCTTGAAGAAAGTACAAATGAATTTGAAATAAAACATGTTCAATGAATTTTGACTCCTGCCTGTATGCTATATGAAAATCCTAATTAAGAATAGTTTTAATAGCAATTCAGAACATATATTTATGGTATTTTTTTTCTATTTTCTATAGCCATGCAGTGATA
This sequence comes from Bathymodiolus brooksi, assembly GCA_963680875.1. Lineage (NCBI taxonomy): Eukaryota > Metazoa > Mollusca > Bivalvia > Mytilida > Modiolidae > Bathymodiolus > Bathymodiolus brooksi. The sequence goes on along the minus strand of OY804576.1, from coordinate 69,217,268 downwards.
AAATGCATTGTTTTCCATATCGATCCACCTCTAACTTATGAGTAATAAAATGTGATTTTGTTACCTCTTCTTGTGACTTTTGAAATGGAACGACATACATCACATCACTGTGTGGGAAAAATCCCTGTAATACAAAATTCTAGGCTAGCAGTGACAAAACATGCAGAAGCTTTTTGACAAACAACTAATCTAGCATAACAAATCTTATTTATATATCTAATGTATGTTAGAATATCTAATTAGTCAAATTAAAGGGTTCATATAATCTACTACTTCAAAGTCTAAGACTGGTTTTGATCGTTTTTGACAATTTTGATAGTCAGTTCAACTGAAAATGCAACCACATCGGTTGTGTAATGGTTAGCGTGCTTGCTCAAGTGTGGTAGATCATGGGTTCAAGCACCAATCGGTTCAAACCAAAGACTATAGAATTGGTATTTGTTGCTTCTCCGCTAAGCATGCAGCACTAAGGAGAAAGAGCAAAGACTTGTTGGCTTGGAATCAGAATAATGTGTCCGAGTGGGGCGACATGTCCAACCGTGGACTGTTGTTTCAGTGAGCTAGCATTATAAAAATCCATCTAAGCGTGTGGGTCTAGTACAAAGCGGATCTCATCATCATTTCATTGAAAATTAACTTGTTCTCACCATGATATAGCTGAAAAATTGCTGAGTTGGCATTAAACAACAATCACTCACTCACTCACAAATACTCATTCATTCTGTTCGGTCAAATCTTTGGAATTTCAGTGGGAACACGATCTTGAAAGAGGAACACAATATCTTGTCCAGCATTACATGGGAGAGTCTCGACTAATCAAATATCTACAGAGCTTTAATAATTTTCATACAGCAGTATAAGACACTTTAGCTACAAGCACCCTTACATACATGCAATGCATTAAGCCAACACAGACATCTTACCATTGGAGTTCCTGCCAGTAAGTGTTTCAGTCTATCTATTTCTTGTCTTAGTTCTCTGATCAATGTCACACTGGCATCCTACCAATCAATACATATTCTCAATAAAATATCAATTTTGATGTCCATTATATAACTATACATTAAATCAATATCAATCATATTATACACAGAAGTTGATGCTCATAGACTACCCCCATAGCTAAAAGTACATGTGACCTCTACACATGTGATAAAAAGATTGGTTTAGTTTCAGCTTATGGTGATTAATGCAAGTTTCAACATGTGATAAACAATATCCTAATAATAAAACAAATTGGAAATTGAATTTACTTTATATCCGCTTTCCATACTATTTTCTTAAGATAAAATACTAGCAACGATTTATGATGAAAGGATATATAATTATGTAAGTGATAGGATATATATGAAAGTTCATATGAAACTGCAGTAGAATTAAAAGTTAAGGAACAGTGCTTTTTTATATTGCTGTTTCTTGTCTAACAGTCACAGTGAGGTTTCTAATGATGAGAATAACTCATATCTCAAAATGGGCATCATGCAGTCCACACAGTCCATAGTCTGAATAGAAGCAGTTCTCTTAACTTTTCAATGACAAAAGTGAGTGTCTCTATTTTGTAGTACGTTAACATATTATCATATATTGTGTTCTACAAAATATTGACATGGTAAACATTTCTTCTAAAATCAATAATATTAATCAATGAAATATTAAATATTAATATAAAGATCAGTTTAATATGAAACAATAAAAGTATGAAAATTATACAACTCTTAATTCTTGTTTAGAGATAATATTTGAGGTATATAAAAATAATTCAACATTTTTGATGGATACTGTCCACACAATTCAAATTCAATATCACTTCAATCAATTACAGTGAACCATGTCTAAACCGAACTTCATTAGAACCAGCATATGTGCTCGGAATATACAGGTGTTTTGCTTCCACAGGTTAAATTAACACAGGTGTGGTTTATACAGGATTCCGTTTTACTCAGGGTACACTTTAGACATGTGTTTGCTTTAAACTGGTTAAATTAACTAAGATTCCCTATATTGGGACTTTATTTAAGGCTCAGTTTATTAAGGATTCTGGTTTATTCAGGGTTTGGTTTTAACAGGTTTCACGTATTAAAAACATGATTACAGAGATATTCATATTATCACCACACATTCTTCTATAAATGTTAAGTAATAAAATCAACATATTTCTTATTGTATATTTACATTGGTTAAGCATAAATAGATCTCCTCACTAAATAATGGACATGTTTTATCTAAGTTGTGGTATTCACTTGCATTTTATTATAGCTATCATTGAATGGGAAATCTTTTAAAACCAAACCCACCTTACTATGAAAAAATGACACCAGATCTTATGTAAAAGTACACGGACAAAAAAGATATCACTAACTAGATCATAATTTGACAATCTAACAAAATTTTATCTTATTATATTGAGTTCACTCTATTGTATGACAAAAACACTTTCAGTCAATAGATTTTCGTGATTCAATTAAAAAAAATCTAACTTTAAACAAAATTCTGAGGATTTTACAAAGAAATTTTGCACTTTTTAACTGTCAAAAAAATCAACAATTTAATGCCTATTATTTACATTTGATTCACTTTTATACAGTATTAAGCATACCAATTAAGGGACAACCAGTAGACTCTCATTTATAATGTATTCAACTCAGAACTTTAAAATAATAATTAACTAAATACATAAGTTTTTTTCCTCCTGAAATAGTGTTAAAACTGAATTTACAGTAGATAATACAGTAAATTATCATTTTATAAGAAAAGTTTAAAGATATCAAAGGTGTGATCAGAAGCCGTAAATCAAAGAAAGACAGACAATACAATGGCCAAAAGATACCAAGGGTGTGATCAGAAGCCGTAAATCAAAGAAAGACAGACAATACAATGGCCAAAAGATACCAAAGGTGTGATCAGAAGCCGTAAATCAAAGAAAGACGGACAATACAATAGCCAAAAGAAAGGGGACATAAGGACAATAATGATCTACAAAACACTGCACAGACAACTAAAGATGGAGCAACACATAACATATTTTGTATGCAGACTAAAATATTGTTAATATTATTACTTATATCTCAGATGAAAACAGCAGGGAAAAAAACTTTACTTAAGACCATATATTGATTCTTGGTTTGCTATATACTACACAATCCCTGTATCCTGAATATGTTAATATAAATTCTCAAAATGAAGACAATCCCTTAACACATATTTCAAATAGCAGAGGAACGTTTTCTTTTTCCATTTGTTGATTTTTTTTTTTTTTTTTGTGAAGCATTCAACACTCCCTTTGTCCTGATTCTACTAAAATAGCAGAGAGATTACAGTATTTTTCATTTACTGTTTATTTTGATTTTTTTTTTATTTGTTAAAGAATTCGGCACTCCTTGTATCCTGATTCTACTAAAATAGCAGAGAGCAGTATTTTTCATTTACTGTTGATTTTAAATTTTTATTTATTTGTGAAGCATTTGACACTCCCTATGTCCTGATTCTACTAAAATAGCAGAGAGCAGTATTTTTCATTAACTGTTTATTTTGAATTTTTTAATTTGTTAAAGAATTCGACACTCCCTTGTCCTGATTCTACTTAAAATAATCTGTAGAAATTAAGCCTTATTTTCTAACTGACATACTTACCTCATTAATCTTGGGTTTGTTGACAATGTTTTTGGCTCTTTGGGCATATCTGAGTGTACTTAGTGTTTCATTGTAACATATACTGGCTGGTGAAATAGCTAAAAATAGTTATTAAAAATTTTCAATAGCTAAAAATCAAGATAATAAACCAAAAGGTGACATATAAATCATTTAAGACTTTTAAATATTCATCAAAGACAAAGTAGACATGAAATATAAATAAACAAAATCATCATGGGAACAGATCCTGTACATTAGTCTAAATAGTTTATCTAAAATATTAATTTAAGAATTTTTAGCAGAAGGGAAGGGCCTGTATAAAAGAACCGAAATATTTAATTGATCAAATAGTGGAAAAAAAGTTTTGTCGCTTTATGTTTTAATTATTGATTCCTGCTACCTAATGGAAATACAATTTTATTTTACAGCCCAAAATGTTTGTTTCTGAATGTCCTGAAATGCTTACATACAAAATTAAATGTAATATAACTTTGAACTGTACCATTGGGAGTTACAACCTCTAGACAAAACAGTTATCTCCCTATAGATTAGAAGTTAAATTCCATTAAAAAAACACATATAATAGACTAGAACTATAAGTGGAAATCCCACAGACACAGAAATGAAATATTTTGGTACTTTCAACATTTTCAAGGAATACAATTCTAGAATGGCAAAAAGTATTCATGGTCAAAATCAAACTTGTGCTGTATTTTTTGTTATAAGTAATTAAACAATATAAGAACGATATACACCACTGAATATCAGCTAAAAAAGTTATATCTTGTTTTCAAAGAATCATGTCTAATAAAATGTATAGCAAAATGGTCAAAATCAACTTGACCTATATTTTGCAATAGGGTTAGGGCTATGGTGTTTAGCACCACTTTCAACAATATTTCAGTTATATCGTGGAGGTCAATTTTATTGGTGGAGGAAACCGGAGAAAACCACCAACCTGCCACAAGTCACTGACAAACTTTATCACACAATGTTGTATCGAGTACACCTCACCATTAGCGGGATTCAAACTCACAACTTTAATTAGTTTGTTATAAAAAAGTAACCACACCATACAATGAGGTGTACATACAACCAAAGTTATGATCTAGAAACCATTTGTTTCAGATGAACAAAATATTTGATAAATAAAACTTAATTCTCTGTAGTCATTTTATTTTTCTATTGTCTGTGTTGACGGGCTCATTAGTAGATCAGTTAATATATTTCTATAGTCAAACTTGTACTTATCGTTGAGACAAAGGATAGATGACAATATGTGATCAATTATTAAAGATCGATAGATCCAGATTGTCGGTTCCGGTCAGTATTGATTTATGTATTACTGTTACCGGAAGGTAATTAATTGGAAAACATGGCATTATAAAGTATGGTATTTTTGTAAAGATTTATAGTTAATTCATTAATCATATTTTTGTAAAGATTTATAGTTAATTCATTAATCATTTAATTATTTGATTACTTAATTGGTACAATCACATAAATAGAACTCCTCAAAAGTTAATCACCAATGCCTTTTTAAAGTCTAAAATGTAAACGGACCGCTATATACTGGTAAACTGAGTGACCGCTGAATGTGTTAGTAAGGTGACCACTTATTTGGGTAAAAATAGCATGTAAAGCCATAAATATATGCATAAAAAATTAAACATACTGGCAATCATAATAGTTTTGGAGTTCCCTCCTAGGCTGTCCTTCAGAAGCCATGTTAAAACTGAGTCCCTGTATGGAATGTAAGGTAATCGAAGGCGTTTTGGACTACTGTATGGACTGGCCCGACCTTCTCCTCCTCCACTGCTGGTAAAACTTTGTGTTGACCCCAGGTTGTCTGTGCTCCATGATAAAATTGACTTCTCAGCTAGAATGAAGAGACATTTATTAATGTTCAGGTAAAAAAAACATAAAAATGTTGTCACCTGATCTTACATGTCAGCCAATGGATGTACAGAGTACTGATGCCCATATTATCTATTTGCAATAGCATCTTAAAATACACTGGTCCTATCTTGAAATGTCCCATCATCACAAAAAGATTAAAATGATTCCAATTGATGAATATATACATATTTGTACTCCAATGTAGTTAAATGTAATCATATACCCTGTATTAATCAATTAATAATACTTTTTCGTAAGATAAGGACCCATTCCTCCAAGACCCTAACCTTAAAATATCGAAAATGATGACTTTGTATCAATCCTAGAACTGCTATACAAGTAAAGTATATCTCTTCAGGCATCCACCCTCTAATGTATAATTACCACAGGGTATACTACATCTAATAAACTTATGTTTTTTCTAATATTTACACGAAGGAATGTATTCTGCTTACTCAACTTATACACCAGTACCTGTAAATATATTATTAGATGTGTGATGATTTGAAACATCAGAATTTATCAAATTCTTTTTTTAATTTACTATTATTTAATGAGTGAGCGATTGTTGTTGAATGCCAAATCAGCACCTTTTCAGCTATATCATGGCGAGAACAAGTTACATTCAATGAAATGATGATGATCTCCCCTTTGCTCTAGACCACCGATGCGGTTCTATTGTTTAATATGATTATACCTAATGATTTGATAACATTCCCTAAGGTTACCAGAGACTTGTTGATATTAGAACCCTCTTTCAGTCTGCCTTTATAATTGAGACTCCAGTTTGGATCTGCTCTTTCACTAAAATTGAAATAAAAGCAACATTTTTTTAAATCTAAAAACAAATAAAAGATTTGGCTCTAAATCTGGTAATACATGTAATGAGAGCCAAAAGGGGTGTGGATAATGCACAAATGCAGGTAATATACGGCCGTTTACGGTATCTACTAAAACTTAGCATGTATCGCTTGCCTAGTTATTCCAGTAATGTTGGGTTCAAAAAAGTTTGTAGCTGCTGGAACAAGCTTTTAATTGATATTCCTATAATTAAACAATGTCCTGTGGTGTATGCAACCTGGATTTCCAATCCACATCATTGGTCTAGTAGCCATGTTAAATTTCAGAATGAAACGAAAATAAAACAAAATGTTGACGATCACCCAAGTAACAATTCTGCAAAGTTTGGTTTCAATGGGTCCACTGGTTCATGAGGTAAAGTTTAAAATGTGACACAGCAGACGACGAAGGATTACAACAGATACAAAGTAATGACAATACCTCATGAGGACAACAGATGTAAAGTAATGACAATACCTCATGAGGACAACAAATACAAAGTAATGACAATACCTCATGAGGACAACAGATGTAAAGTAATGACAATACCTCATGAGGACAACAGATACAAAGTAATGACAATACCCCATGAGGACAACAGATACAAAGTAATGACAATACCTCATGAGGACAACAGATGTAAAGTAATGACAATAACTCATGAGGACAACAGATACAAAGTAATGACAATAACTCATGAGGACAACAGATACAAAGTAATGACAATACCTCATGAGGACAACAGTTACAAAGTAATGACAATACCTAATGAGGACAACAGATACAAAGTAATGACAATACCTCATGAGGACAACAGATACAAAGTAATGACAATAACTCATGAGGACAACAGATACAAAGTAATGACAATACCTCATGAGGACAACAGATACAAAGTAATGACAATACCTCATGAGGAAAACAGATACAAAGTAATGACAATAACTCATGAGGACAACAGATACAAAGTAATGACAATACCTAATGAGGACAACAGATACAAAGTAATGACAATACCTAATGAGGACAACAGATACAAAGTAATGACAATACCTCATGAGGAAAACAGATACAAAGTAATGACAATAACTCATGAGGACAACAGATACAAAGTAATGACAATACCTCATGAGGACAACAGATACAAAGTAATGACAATAACTCATGAGGACAACAGATACAAAGTAATGACAATACCTCATGAGGACAACAGTTACAAAGTAATGACAATACCTAATGAGGACAACAGATACAAAGTAATGACAATACCTCATGAGGACAACAGATACAAAGTAATGACAATACCTAATGAGGACAACAGATACAAAGTAATGACAATAACTCATGAGGACAACAGATACAAAGTAATGACAATAACTCATGAGGACAACAGATACAAAGTAATGACAATACCTAATGAGGACAACAGATACAAAGTAATGACAATACCTAATGAGGACCCTTGCTTCACTTGAGTTAATAACAGAAAAACATAATGATTGAGTGAGTGATTGTTGTTTAAAGCCAAACTCATCAATTTTTCAGCTATATCATGGCGAGAACAACTTAATTTTCAATTAAATGATGATGAGGTTCGCTTTGTACTAGACCAACATGCTTAGCTGGAATTTTATAGTGTTAGCTCACTGAAACAACAGTCCACAGAGAGAAATGTCGCCCCACTCGGACACATTATCCCGATTCTGAGCCAACCAGTCTTTGCTGCATGCTTAGTGGAGAAGAAACAAATACCAAATTAATAGTCTTTGGTTTGACCCGATCGGGGCTCGAACCCATGATCTACTGCACTCAAGGCGAAAGTCAGTTATAACTGATCTACAAAGTATTAAAGTTGAAAGACTTGCAAGTTATACAGGAGACATGTTTGCTAGCTGCAGCTAAATAAAGCTGATTTTGATAAGACTCAAACAGGAGAATTCTTTATTCTTACCAATATCATAAGTATTTTATTTTAAAAAAAGTACACGATATAACATTATATGGTTTCCCCAGGTACTCCGGTTTCCTCCATCAGTAAAACTGACTACCACGATATTACTGAAATATTGTTGAAAGTGGCATTAAACACCAAGTACATAATATCATAAAAAGTGGCTACACAGAAAAAAAAACAAGTTGACAAATGTCATATTCCAGTTAATTTGATTTTTGAAAGATTTTATCATTTTTCTAATCATGATCAAACTGAAATTTAAACAGTAAAACTTACAAAACAGGCTTTCTTATTAACATCAAATTAAATTCAAAGATTTATATGGAAATAAAGATTAAAAGTCACCGCTTAATGTGACTTTTTTCTGAATTTACAAAGGAAAGTTAACACATTATAGTGGATAAATTAAAGAGTAAATAGCATAAGAGTGAGTTAGACATTAAACGTTTCAACTGTTTATTTGCCATTTTTATTACAGGTGAAGCCTATAATAGTAGGTAACAGTTGATTAGTTTAAATTCTATGTTACCTGGTAGAAAGTCGTTAAAGGTACAAACATTTACTAATATAAATAGTCAGCCACAAGGAAGTTATGCCATAGAAGAAACAACAATCTCATTCATCTGAATGTTTTAACGATACGGTAGTTCTTATAACTTCTTCTCTTGACCAACAACCCTTTATAAAAGTATTTCATTATACACGATTTTGTACAATAGTTGGCAAAATTGTATAAATATACAATGGGAATGTTTGAATTATTTTAAAGCGCTGATTGTAAGAACTACGTGTATAACAAAAAGTTTAGAAAATGCTTGTTTTCCTTTTACTGTTTTTAAAAAAAAAAACTTCCTAACATTATACAGTCATGAATATTTATGGCATTATTGGTTCTCGATACAATTTAAAACATTTGTAAAAGTAACTTTGACATGGCAGCTACATGTACAAATGTATCGGTGCTACTACATGTACTACCGTCGTGGTCATGATTGTATGGTAGTTGGAATTACAACTACATATGTAATCAGTGCCCATCACCACCAACTTTGCGAGTTCGAATCCAGCTCAGGTGTACTAGATAAAACATTATGTGATAAAGTTTGTCAGTAACATATGGCAGGTCGGTGGTTTTCTCTGGGTACTCTGGTTTCCTCTACCAATAAAACTGACTGCTACGATAAAACTGAAATATTGTTGACAGTGGCGTTAAACACCCTAACCTTAACATACTACCTATAATTTCAAAGAGAATGTTTATTCTTAGGCCCACACAGAAGTGACATCACAAATAAAACTTGACTTGTACTTAAAATATAGTTGTAATGAGCTTTTTCTCAACTTAAAATTTCCATTTCACAACAAACAACCATTTTTATAGAGGTTGTAAATTTAAAATTACACATAAAACAACTGTAAGAGGCTTACATTATATATATCTAGTTGTAAAATTATAATGTTACACAACAGCTTAAAACTTATCTACAATTTCCGACATACCAAATAAAAACACTGATTCTTATCTTAATAAATGTCTAGCCTAAGATCAGTGCTATGTATTTATACTTGCTGCATATTATATAAATATATACATATAGGTTTAATGACGGCATTTAGTCTAACCTTACATGACATGGTATCACCCTCGGTCAATGGAGCTTTATTTTTTTATATAGTAAATTTAGCAGAGGGGGCTAATATGGTTGATCATTATGTTAAGCGAACTGGTGCAGCAGTGTACCAACGATGTGGGTTCAAATCCCACTGAGGGAAGAACAGAAATATTGTCAGATAAAAATTTAACTCTGACACTGTTGGGTTGAACGTTCAGATGTTAATATTATAAAATATCAAATACAGCCCGGTGTCCTTCGAGATACATTTATGAGACCCTAGATACATTGTATGGTTGCCATACAATGTGTCTAGAGTCTCATAAATGCATACACATACACATCAACACCGCCCCACCTCCAAATAAAAAAAACCAATTGCTAATTGCAAATATTTGTCATGTTTATTTCTTTTTGATACTAAAGAGAATAGTTAATATACAATGTCTTATTCATTTTAATAATATTAGTGGAATTGCTGACAATCACCATTAAAACTTGCAAAAAATGAATTCCCAGTATGATGTTATGTACCAAGAGTTAACTACTGCTGTTAATATGACCTATATCTGAGTTATAGATAGTCCTTTAAGTTTATCTAACTAAAACATCCTATAATACTTCAATATTAAACCCCCGACAGGTTCAAACTGTCATTATTAAATTTTACGAGGGGGAGTAGTAGGTTAAAAGTTCATAGTTGTTAAAGGGTACAAATATTTATCTACCGGTATATAAATTGACGGCCATCAGGAAGCATACACATGCAATATTAGAAACACCACTAATATATTTCAATGCCAAACAACGAGGTTTCCCTAATAGTGAAATTAAGCTTTCAGCAACTGCTGCAGATGCAATATTGTCTGTTAGAGGGGGCACACCTTTCAAACACAAGGAGTATAAGGTCCACATCAGGTACAGGGTGCTACCCTGTGGAGAAAAGCCCTCTTTAAGCTGCAGAGAATTGATTATTAGACAATTTAATATGGATATAAAGAAAATGGCATATTTCTAATTTAACAATGTTCAGATGATTGATATCGATTCTAGAGAGGGCGAGTGCAGAATTCAGACTACTGCAACCCCAAGACAGATGCTGGGAACTGGCTTACTCCTTTCTTAGCACTGCCATTCCTTCATGTCGAAAAAATTGACGACTGCTTTGTCAAAAATCTGATTAGTGCTGCCCCACAAGATTCTAGATATAAACAATTTTCAGATCATGTTCTGAATACATATATAAGTGAAACATGCTTTCAGCATGTAGTGTGGGAAGAAAAACCTTCTGAATCTCAAAATCAAATCAAATCAAAATGATATTTAAAAATAATTTTCAAAAATTGATTTAATTTTGGCTCAAATGTATTATTTTTGCCAAAACATACTTTTTCTTGGCCCAAACTTTTATTTTTTTCACCCAAATGATATGTCGGTCGGCCCAAACGTAAAACTCACAACATCAGTGGTGATAGGCACTGATTGCATAAGTAGTTGTAAATCTAACTACCATACGATCACGGTAAATTGTATATAATGAGAAGAAATACAATATGAATTTCTTCACTATCCCAATTATTTTTCTTTTGGTAACGAGACCTCCTCAAGGTATCAGGCTTTAAATCTTTGTACTCAATTAACATTATAAAAGGCAAAAATCAAAATGTTTTTCATATCAATTATAGATTTAAATACGTTTATTTTCATTTGGAGGGCTATTTGTGTAACATCAATCAAAAGTTGAAATAACAGTGACTTGATATCAAAACAACTGAAATGACAAGGATACTTCTATTACAAATATAAGTGTTACTTAGCATGTAAATAAAAGTGTAAGCCCCAAAAGCATCACAGACAGATGCCTAGCTGACTACTCGATAAGTCAGACAAAAACAAATACATAAAGAAAACACGTAACTGGGTATGTTTTATCTAAGGCATGATTTTGATCAAAAACAAAATATTTTTTTCGTTATTTAAAAGTTTGATGTTTTTATTTATCTACTTGTCTTGAGAATTTGTCTTATATTATATAGAGTTGTGCCTAGACTTACTACATCAGTAAAGAAATGTTGTTAGTAAATATACCAGTAATTGGTCAGTCAAGATTTCAACTTTCATAGCAGCAATATTTTAAGTAATTATTAATTAGAAAGTGACTTGTAGCAAGTCTAAGTTGTACCATACATTGTTAATATCCAGACAAGATTGTCTTGTAACAAGTCTAAGTTGTACCATACATTGTTAATATCCAGACAAGATTGTCTTGACCATAATAATTTCTAGTTATATTAATTCGACTTGAGAATCATAGCACAAAAAAGTACATGTAGTTTAAAAATAAACCAAAATAGCGAATAACCTTGAATTTATTAAATTGCTTAAAATCACCCAAAACAACAATGAAAGGCATGATGATGACAGCATTTGTAAGATTACTTCACTCATATTTTGTTTTCTTGTTGTTAACCCATCTGGGGAAACAAAATTATATAACACCAAATAACATCAAAATTATATACACCAAATAACATCAACATGATAAAGAGGCCCAGATGTAGTATTTATTGGCAGAAGTAAAGACTGCAGCTCAACTGCTGGATAGGGGCAGTAACACATTAATTTTAAGGTATGAGTTGTGCTCATCATTAAATACCCTACTGTGACTGTAAAATGTAGAACAGCAATAAAAAAAAACACTGTTTCTTTACTTTAATGTATGTCTAAGTGTAAAGTTGGATAGTCTCTCAATATCATTTACATCCATATCATTTTTGACTAAAATTACAGAAATCTCATCCATACAATAGTTAAATATAATATATTATCCTGTCAAAAATCATGAGAAACAAATTTGTGAACTTTCAAACCAATCATTTTCTATTAAAATCTATACATAAACCTGAAATTTCTACTGTTTGTCCCACCCAAACAATAGAATCAAGGCTTTGAAAACCCTAGTACGATTTGTCCATACCATTCCCTAAATTGAACCCATCTTTCATTTTGATGACTTTGACCTAAAGTCACCATACATCCAAATAAGCCTCCCAAAGTATTCCTAACAATAGCCTTTTATTGTAAAATCATAAAGGAAGATGCATACAACACAAGTGATAATGTGACGACTTTAATCAACTGAGAAATTTACATTGCTCAGGTGGAAATGTATTTGTTGACAAGAATGTTGTGTTGATGAGATCATGCTACAAAAGACAAACTCGTACAACCAACGTAAATTTGATGTAACGGTATTGCTTTTAAAATATACAATTAGATTGCAGTCTTACTTCAATACGTTAATGAAAAAGCAATACATTTATCTACAAGATCGGATACTAAACAATGAAAAGATCCCATGGAAACAAATAAGTAAATAAACAATAACAGCCCTGGTAATGCTGTTTTCCATCTTACAGACACACTAGAATTTCCTCAATCAGCTTAACTTCATACCCCCAGGTATATGTGAAAGTGCATGACTATTTCATAGTTAACATTTTGACAGAAAGTTAATGGAGATGATAGTAATAATACCTCATTGATTAATGGAGAGAGGATAATGGTATATAAAGACAATCAATCTCATACACTAGCTTATGGTGCCCACCCTCCCTTTTTTTCCAAAAAAGACAGATAAAATTTAAAAGCTAAGGTAAGCTATCATACTTGACCTTCATTAAATTTACAAGACTTAAATCATAAGTTTTTGTTTTATGGAAGCTGACACGCATTCAGTCAATAAAAATTATATCACCAATCAAACTGTTACGATACATTGGAGTATTATTGCTCCTCTATCAAACTTTATATTTCAGAACAATAAGCATGTTTATAAATATGTCCTACAAAATAACTGTAATATTGTTGAAAGTGGCATTAAACACCATAACCCTATAAATATAAATATAAAATATCATACCTCCCTGCCAGATCCACTAAATGTATTTTACTAATGATTTCATGAGGTAGATCATCTTCTAATCTGGCCTGTAAAGAAAGAGCAAATAAATGACATTGTATAGTTTTTATTTAGTACAAATCTGTCTAAACCAAACATTGTATAAACTGGATTATTAATTAACTTTAATTTATTAGCCTTTATATGATCAAATCTGTCAATACAATACAAAAAATTTCATTGGGCCAATACAGCAAAAACCAGTCCAATACGGATATTTTCCGTATTGGCCCGATTCCAGTCAGTCCAATAACAGCTAGATCGGAACCCGCTAGACGTTTCGACATTCGCAAGGAAAAGTCCCGAAAGATATTGAACTGGTTAATTAATAAAGGTAACATTACGTGATGTTTTTCATATTGGCCTAGTTATAGGTCCTCGGTCTGCTGTATTGGGCTTCGGCTGCGCCTCAGGCTAATACAGCAGGCCTCGGACAAAACTAGGCCAATATGAAAAACATCACGTAATAATACTATAATCCTGTATAAACTGAACTTTATATAAACCCCCCCATGTAGAAAATGTTTGTTACATTAAACTGTTTAAAGCAAACACCTGTCTATTCTGAACACAAACATTGGTACCAAGGAGGTTCAGTGTAGACAGGTTTCACTGTATTTATATATTTCAGCTTAACTTCCATAACCGTATTATATAAGTCTCTTGTCTCTTTAACTTCCATAACTGTATTATTTAAGTCTCTTGTCTCTTTAACTTCCATAACTGTATTATATAAGTCTCTCGTCTCTTTAACTTCCATAACCTTATTATATAAGTCTCTTGTCTCTTTAACTTCCATAACTGTATTATATAAGTCTCTTGTCTCTTTAACCTCCATAACCATATTATATAAGTCTCTCGTCTCTTTAACTTCCATAACTGTATTATATAAGTCTCTTTAACTTCCATAACCGTATTATATAAGTCTCTCGTCTCTTTAACATACAATCAAACCTGCCTTAAAGGGCACCTCTTTATAACAAATCAGTCTATAAAGGACAGCCTCATTTCCCCCCATTAATGAAAAGTGTATATAATTTTAACCTTTTAAGGACAACTGCTCATATCCGGTGCACTTTCAGGTTCCCTTGAGTGTCCTTTATATACAGGTTTGACTGTACCTATTTTCTCATTGATATATAATTAAGTATAATATGGTAGAAATGCAATCGTGAATCATAGGCTTTTGTTGGGTGACTTGAAGACTGTCTTGTTCAACTTTGGTTAATTTATTTAAATGTAGATGTTAAATAAAAGATTCAAATGTAGTTGATTGTCAAAGACAATGGTTGCACGATCTTGGACGGCATGCCCTTGACATAAGGTTGAAAAAAATAATTCCCAAGTAAAAGTGAACAAGATTACTTGGCTAATGCACATCTGACCTCATAGATAAAAAAAAATAATGTACCCGGTACACCTGGCTTTGTACAGGTATTATTGCACACATGGCCTTAATTTTGTACAGGTACACATTAATGTACCCCGACATTGTACAACCAGAATATACCAGTATATATGTAGTCAACAACCTTACAATAATTTGTACAGATTGTTGTACAGTCCCTACAGGCCTACAGGCATGAGTTAATACAAATCTAAAATCAAAATTATTTGTACATATATACGACTTGTAATGGGCATTATAATGATCATAGGGTATTCTTATACCTAACATAGGTCTAACAAGACAAGAGTCATGTCTGATACATAAACATCTCCTTAAATACAGACACTATATATAATGGATGTTTTTATAGCCCTCTAAAACTATTTAAACTATTCAATGTAAAATATACAGGGGTCAGTAAATTAAAAGAATTCATAATCTGTTGTGTATTATATTTAATATGTCCAGAAATGAAGCCTGCGGCCAAACAATAATACCCTTCCCCTTACAAAACTTTATAATCAGATTAATTTTATAATGCCTTATAATACCATCAAAGTATAAATTATTACAAGTATAATTGTTAAGAGATTTTAGTAGCAATATCTTAAAGAAGGGTTATACAGATTGTATTTACTGCAAGTCATTTTGTGACTGTTTCAAAACCCTAGATATCGGAGGCGCACGTTGCATAATTATGATATTTGCTGTTAACGTGACCTACCATATTTTTTGTCGAGCACTTTGACATGAAGCTATAAGGGTGTGTGTGATACAGGGGATTTTTGTCCTATAACTACCCTGGCCTCTTAAGGTTATTGTAAATTATAAGAACCCCCGATAATCTTGTATTTCATTCATCATTAAATACAGTTCATTCTTAATTACTAACCTAATTTCTGTTGAAATAAGAAGTGTTAGAAAATGACATAACAAATTTAATCAGACGAAAATAAGAATTTAAGAAATTTTAAGAGTCAAAAATATTAATTAATTCCTCTGATTTGTTGCATAACTTCAAGTGTACTTATAAAATCAATTTAAAATCCAAACAAAAAGCTTTTCTGCTGATCCTTTTTTTGAGGTCATTCAATATTTGATTACATTTTTATTCAACTTATTGTTTAGTTTCTATTCTTCTCAAGAATTAATTTTTTAACATGATGAATAAATACCAGGGCATATAGTAGTAGAGGGAGGAATGGAGGTTAGGGTTAGGGTAATGGTGTTTAACGTCACTTTCAACAATATTTCAGCTATATCGTGGCGGTCAGTTTTATTGGTGGAGGAAACCAGAGTACCGGGAAAACCACAGACCTGCCGCAGGTCACTGACAAAGTTTATTACATAATGTATCTAGTACACCTTGCCTGCACGGGATTCAAACTCACAACGTTAGTGGTGATAGGCACTGATTGCAAAGGTAGTTGCAACTATCATATGATCATGACCACGATGGCCAGTAGGGAAAGGAGTAGTTATCGTCACTTTAATTATATCATGACTACTAGATTTATTGAGGAGGAATGTCCTGACAGATATAATGATCTGACAAGAGAAACCCTCTGCCTTCGGTAAGTGTCTAGAAACCCTCTGTCTTCGGTAAGTGTCTAGAAACCCTAACATTTGAAGTGGTTAACAGGGCTCCTCAGTGATGTTAAGCTCGTGATCAGATGTTTACAACCTAAACCACCCAAGCATCAAGGTCTCTGTGTATATAATAAAATGGAATGCAGGTCTTGGGTATAAAATGAATGTTTGATATTCAACACCTATAATGAACAAAATTTACAATTTCTACCAGCTGGCTCAACTAAAACTATTGTGTAATATCCTGTCATTCTTCGAGCAGTAAATTTGAATGAAAACATTTTTTTGTAACCTTTCATACGACAAAATATATATTTGGATCAAATTAAGTTAAACTTAAGCACACTCTTCATTGCTATGCACTAAAGTTTTCGGAAGAAGCAAAATATCTTGGTATAAGAATGATACAAGGCTTGAAATGGAAAAGGTCTGTACAAAACCTAACAAAACTCTAAGCTATCTTCGTCAAAATCAAAATATCAGTTTGGACTTCAGTCAAAGAACAAACTTATCTATCTCTGGTTAGACTATTACTTGAGTATCCTTGTTCAATGTGGAACTCATAAAATAAAGATGAAATTGATATGATCAAAATGGTCCAATGAAGGCCTGTCCAGTTAGCCAACAGCAGACAGAAAAAAACCATAACTAAATGGTGAAATTTTATAACATTTTAAACTGACACAACCTTGAGGCCAGACATAGTGATGCCCAAATTGTCATGTTATGCAAAGTAGTCAAACCTGTGCACTCGAGGGAACCTGAAAATTTGCCCTTAATGAGCAGTTGCCCTTTATATACAGGCTAATATTATATGTAGGAACAAGAAATGTGTGCATCACAAAAATACGCCTGTCTATATAAATTATCAAACGGTATAATGGTAATGACCCCAAAATAAATAGGTTCTTCCCCTTCCACAGGGCAATCATGTGGCCAAGTTTTGTAAAGATCCAATGTACAGAACTAACGTTATCGTGCGGTAACGACCCTGTTGTCAAAAATTCTATTTATAGTAACAGTGACCTTGACCTTTGATCTAATGACCCTAAAATAAATAGGGTTCTTCCCCTTCCCCAGGGGAATCATGTGGCCAAGTTTGGTAAATATCCGATATACAGAACTAAAGTTATCATGCGGAAACCTGTGTGGACGCCCGCTCACCACCCGCCATACCCAATCACATAATACGGCCCGTCTCGAGACGGACATATAAAAATGAGACTGCCATTTATAGACAGTGATTTGTTATATAGAGGTGCCCTTTAAGGCAGGTTTGACTGTATCTAATGACACAAGCCATTCATATTAAATAAAACAATATAAATCAAATTGAATAAATGTCAACATAGTTTTGAGATTTGTATTATGAACACAATTCTATATGTTTTTGTATTGTCTAGTTTATTAAATGTACAATGTACAACAATATGTTAGGTGGTCTATATCAATGATGTAGATAATAATGTACAACATACAACAATATGTTAGGTGGTCTATATCAATGATGTAGATAATAATGTACAACGTACAACAATATGTTAGGTGGTCTACATCAATGATGTAGATAATAATGATAAAATAGGATAAAAAAAAACCTCAAGTTTACTCTAAAATATTTATTGCAGTTTAATCCCACTTGGTCAATTTTAAAACTATTCATTTATTGTTGGGTTTTTTTAATCTATGTGAAGCATGAAATAATTAATTTGATTCTGAAAGAATGATCCGTCTTATTTATGACAGGGATTAATTATTTTTTTTCGAAAACACCATCTGTGAAAAAAAAACTTAGGCTACATGTAGATTCTGCATATTGCCATTAAAACTGGTTAAATTGTCAACATTCATTGACCAAGACAAACAACCAGTGTAATAAGAAATAAGTCGTACCTGTATAAAGTTAATGGTAACAATAGCATGGCTCCTACTACTGTGGTCATGCATATAAGTTGATGCTGTAGTTCTGAAGTGAAAACAAATCTTATATTATAATACTGAAACATCAGAGTGTATTTCTGAATAAATTAACTCATAAAAATAATGTTACACTACCAAAATACTGATTTAGATATAAATATTTAACTGTGATTGATTTTACAGAAAAAAAAACATATTTACATATACACATACATGTAGTTAGAATTACAGTAACTTTTTATTTTTTTTAATTTGTCCCATTTTACATCTCATTCAAGAGTTACTAATGATAAAAGTTTATTTATATCTGTTAGGATGCTGAAGATTTGTTACTGAGAGGAGAGAGTTAGAATTCTATTAGTCAGTTTAAGCTGGCCACATTTTTTTGCTATCCGGAGCAAAGACAATTGGCTTCTGTCAGTGTATTTTCTGTCTAGTATGTATTTTTTCTACATTCTTGAAGTATGTCGAACTTCAAAAACAAACGAAATTAAAATTTGTTAACTTATTAAATAAGCCGACCAAAAAACTTCTGGGTCAACTCCCAAGACATTCTTAAATCATTTAATGCACACATAAATCAGTAAATTTTTTCAAAAATTAATAATAAAAGATTAAATTCGGAGACTACAATTCTAACTCAAGTCTACATGAAAAACGAACATGTCAAAATACAAACTCAAGTCTACGTGAATAATGAACATGTCAAAATACAAAACTATTTACAAACAGAAAACTGTCATGTATATCTTTGATGCTAATGCCTACACTCAAATATTTGTCAAAATAAATGTTTAAATTTTGATCAAGTAGATGGATATTAAAAATTAAAAGAGTTTCTTGATGATAAAAATATATACAACAAACTTAATGTACTTTCAAAATGTTAAACATCTCAATATTATATTTTAAATATTTTATAAACTTCATATAACAGATGTTAAATCAACACACCACTCAAATCTACTTTTATTATTGATCAGTATATACATGGCTTTATCAATAAATGTTCAAATATTTAATACATGGTCAAGTTTTTATTTGAACATCACGACTAAGGTCATAGAAAAAGTGTATAAAATATTGTTCCTGTTCAAACACTTCAAAATACCCTATCCAATCAATGTTAAATAATTTTAGTGGTTGAAGCTTTTTCAATTAAGTTCAATTAAAGGGGTGAAAAATCATAAATATTTAAACGCCAGTCATTTCTAATAATATAATACATTATAAAACATTAGATATGGGTTCTTTGTATATTTTGATCCCAGACATTTTTATCAAAATCATATCTTGAGAAGTATTAAGAAAATTTAAAACAATATATTCATTTGTTTTTGATAAATATTATACATTAGTCACCCATTTATTTATTGTTTTTCTCATAATGTAGGATTGTTTTTTTAATGCTACGTAGAATTTAAATGCCTTTTATTATATAAGTGGTAAGATCTAACATTAAAACTTATAATTGATTTTTCAAGAACAAATATGAATGTACCAGTAAATGGCCAATTGAGAAAATTCTTTCCCCTGTAATTATATAAATATAACTTTTCCATGCGAGACAGGGGATAGAAGACAGCTGAAAGTGATGCGGATTGCTTGTTCAGTGGATTTTGCTTATTTGCAAAGCCTATCAGGGAGTCAACTGTACAATATAATATTTGAATTATGAATATGTCACAGTTAAAACTACGCACGAAATGGTTTTTACTAGAATTTGTCAAAATATATTTACTTTTTCATTATTTTGTTTTTCACAAATAATAATTTTATTGCACTAAATTTTGCTAGGTATACTAGGTATACTTTTTCATTATTTATAGAATATAAAGGTTCTATCATTTGGCCAAAATAAAAAATTTGAATATCGTTCAATTGGTGTGTGAAATTCTACGTATTTTACTTCTGTTCTACTATCCTCCACTTGAAAAAAGATGGAATTTCCCACTCAATATATTACATCTCTTAAAACTCCTTATTAAAGAATTATAATCTTAAACAATAACAATAAAGGAACATAATAATTGCTAAATTGCTACTTTTAATTTCTATTGCTATTTAAATTTTTGGATACAAATATGATTGTGTACAAAGTAAGATGGGAGACTCCATTTTAATAGGCTGGGAAACAAACAGAATTTACATGGAATTTAACTGTAATCAAGTTATAAAGTTTACCCAAATAAGGTAAACCTGTTACATAAATATGTACAGTAGTCCTCTATCTTATAAGGACAATGTTGTCCTTCTAGAAAGGGTGGCCTTATAAGAGGTGGACGACTGTTATCACTGTGTACATCATAATAGAAACACGTTCAGCGTGAGTTGATTCTAATCTAAATAAAATCGTATTAAATAATTATGCTATGCTTCATTAACATATGACACTTGATTTAATCTTTTGTCCAGGTGACCATTAGTATTCTCTCATGACCTTTCCTTTAATACTGCCTGTAACCAAACCCATTATCAAAATTTAGTCAGCCATATTTTCATTTATTAATGTCAAAGTTCATGGAGAGTTGGTTAGGGACGAAATATTCAGTAGCAACTACAATGTGCCTACTCCTTTTTTGGTATCTACATTGTATCTAAGAATAGAAATAAAAACATATGTCATGTACCAACCTGCTTTCATTGCCTTTGTCTAATAGTGTCTGTATTTGTTCATTATCTTTCACCACATGAGATGACAAATCTACAATATACCAATATAAGTAACTATTGTTGATAGGCTATAAAATGCCAGTGTTTGTCCCACCACATAAGAAGAAATTGTATGTAATTTCATCTTTAATATCAAATTATTTTTTTTTTCAAAAGGATTTTCAACATCAATTTTGTTTTTTTTTAATTTAAACAAATTACATGTAGTCGCATGTAGGTATAAGATACCTTTTATTAAGCCTCTAATGCTGGGTTTAAATCAAGTGTCCACTTCTTTGTATGTATTTGACAGTATGGAACAGATGCTCAGATGTTGATAGTAACTTGATGGATAAACAATACATTTAATAACAATCAAAAGTCCACCGAAGAACTTACCCTGTACGTATGGACCTTCCTTTGGATGCTCTCTCACTTTAAGGGTATATTTCTCATGCTGTCGGGATAACGAGGGTCTCAACAGATCTCGAACTCTTTCATTATAAATCTCTAGATAACTGAAAAATATAAAGGTCAATGAAATCCTTTTTTTCCATAAAATACTCCTGATAATGTTATTTGTTAAGTCTTGGGATGATGTTTGGTAGAACGTCACAATATAGCTGAACTACTGCTAAATTTAGAGTTAAACACTAAACAATCATTCAATCTATTTGGTAGAAAGCTTACATTTTAACCACATCAGTGGTGTAATGGTTCGTGTGCTTGCCTCAAGTGCAGTAGATCATGGGTTCGAGTCTGGGTCAGGTCAAACCAAACACTATAAAATTGGTATTTGTTGCTTCTTCACTAAGCAGGCAGCATTACGGACAAAGAGCAAAGACTGATTGGCTCAGAATTAGGAAATGTGTCCAAATGGAGCGACATGACTAAACGGAGACTGTTGTTTTAGTGAGCTAGCACTTTAAAAATTCAACTAAACGTGTTTGTCTGTCTATTATAAAGCTGATATCATTATCATCTCATCTAATGTAACTTGTTCTTGCCATGATATAGCTGAAAAATAGCTCATTTGGCGTTAAACAACAATCACTCACTCACTCCACTATATTTACATCATTGTTCATTTACAGTAACCTCTCAATAACAGCATTTTGGCTATAAGTAAGAAAAGATATAGGTAGATGTAAATAAATATGAGAGACTATCCAACTTTACACTTAGACACAATTTAAGGGAACATTTCACAGTCACAGTAGGGTCTTCAATAATGAACACAACCCATACCTTAAAATGAATGTGAAATTATCCTCAACCTGCAGTTGCAATCTCTACCTCCCAGATTGTCAGAATTATATAAGTCTATTTAAAAGCAAATGAAATTAAGACTTAAAATAAACAATAGTTACCTTATATGGACTCGAAAGGTGATGTCCGTAGCTTCAAAATCATCAACATGGCTAAATAAACCCTGAAATGACAATCATTCTATTAGAATTCAGTCACGTTTTTCTATTTACTAGTAAGCAAATAATATATTTTCTTGACAACATGACCATATACTCTCTCAAATGTAACAAATAAATCTACATAACACCTCAACTAAAATAATTAAACAAAACTTCAACCATGTAGTAATAAATAAGAAGGGTGATGTAATGGTTGTTTTGGTGATGTTGAGTGGGGTATAAAATAAAACTACATGTACATGAACTTCAAATATCAGGGGAAATACCACATGTAGTTAAAAAAAACAAACAAACATGACCCACTGAATGTATAAAAAAACTATTCAAAAATGGCAATTATTACAACTACTACAGATACTAAACTTTGAATATGAATCAAAATAGGATAAAACACATCAATATACTTAGGTAAATGACCAGGATCAAAATAGGATAAAACACATCAATATACTTAGGTAAATGACCAGGATCAAAATAGGATAAAACACATCAATATACTTAGGTAAATGACCAGTCATGATTTTATTTTGTTGGGTCTCCATTGTTTTTTCTGATTTCATCCGATTGGTTTCAAACTTTGATTTTTCCGATTTCATCTACTTGGTTTCATACTTAGTTTTTTTTACGAATTTATTTCATACAATTGAAAAGAAAGTGTCCATAGGACACAAATGCCCCTACTTCCAGCTAAAGAAAACAGGGGCATAACCCCAGAACAGAAAAAGTGGTAAAGACTGAAATCAAACTTGGCCTTCCTTTTAATGGTTTCTGATTTTTTGTATAAATTTCAAATGACTTGCCGAAGGAGAACTTAAGTTATTGAGCGGAGAGCAAATGCAGGACGTACAGACATGGGTAAAAGGTAAATGCCCCTCCGATGCCCGGTGGTGGGGTAATACCATAAAAAAGGGAATAACACTTGATATTTGAATGAATATAGAACCAGAACACATTTATTTACAATGAATTGAACAATTCAGTAATACAATGACATATGAAAGTCAGAATTTAAAATAAAATATAAGTTAAAGTAAGATTAATATGTATTTAAACAAGTAAAAAGGATTTAAGAAGCTATAAATTTCTATAATTTAGTACTTGGAACTAAGTTGATAAACATGAAACTGCACTTTAAATTTCCTCTCGTTGACCAGTTTTTCACTTTAAATGTATCACAAAGCCTTAAGGTGACCAGGAAGGTGGTAAATAATTACTATTTCAATGCTGGGGAATAGTGATAAGGCAATCGTGCAGAAATAAACATAAGTAAACATTAAATGCTGATTTCTTGATTGATCCAATGACATGTGCTTAAAGCTAATCTATGATTATTGAATTGACAACAAAGCCACGGATATTTGAAACTGATAGTGTTTTAAGACTGATTGTTAGAAATCACTACACCTATTGAAAGACAAACTTTTCAACAAGCTAATTAAATATCTTTTAAAGTTTATATACAGTATTAAGACCGACAAATGATTTGATAATATTGAACTGTATGCATTTTATCTTATTTTGAATACGTAGCTTGTGGTACCTTATGAAAATAACTAACAATTACTTTAAATTAACGTCAAAACAAAAATCGGTCAATAAACTATAACAACGTTATATACTAAATATAGATGTTTTAATCATGTCCATAATTGAATACTTACATTTGATATTTAATGTATTTTTGGGTGTGCATGGATTAGGACCATGTTTGTACAATTCTAAAATATACTATTGATATGTTGAACAATAGACTGAGTTCTGGGTATGTGCAACACTATCAACAATATATCTGTTATATATTAGTGGTAGTTAATTTTATTCGATGGAGAAAATCATAGTACTCTAAGAAAATAAGAGTGCACAAAGAAACCTGCAAACCTGTCACAAAAAACTGACAAAGTTTATAACACAGAGTTATATCAATTACACCTGACCATTGGCAGGAATCAAACCAGCTGATTGCAAAAGTATCTGTTTGGTTTGGTTTATGGTGTACATGTTTAACGCCACTTTCAACAATATTTCAGTTTTATCGTGGCAGTCAGTTTTATTGGTGGAGGAAATCGGAGTACCCAGAGAAAACCTGTTGCAAGTAACTGATGAACTTTAGTGGTGATAGGCACCGATTGCACAGGTAGTTGTAAATCCAACTACCATACAATCACGACCAGGATGGCCCCTACAAAAGCATCAGAAAATATAAATCAACTTACACAAGTACCATGTGATCGTTAGGGTCGGAGATCCAAATATCACGAGGGAAAGGGGTGGGATCCCATTAACGGTTTAACCCAGCCACATTTGTGTGTCTGTCCCAAGAAAGGACCAGAATTTCCTATGCCATATGTTGTGGTCTTTTGTATGTTCAATGATTTGAGGTGAGAGGTGATTGCTCATTTTTGTTGATATTGGTGGAATTGTTGACCATCACTGTTCAAATTTTCTTTTCATAAACTTCTTACTTTTTAATCTACCTTGGGTTACAATGAATCATACTGCTTTAACTGAGCACCATATAAAAAAAGAAAACATCTATGATCTGCTAATGAAAATTCGTTCAGTCATTGCCACCTGACAGTTTTATGTTAATGCTTGTTACACAAAAAAAAGAAGAGGAATTTTATTTTTAGGTCAAATCATTGAAAATGTACCGTATTTAGAATCGATCAATTGTTGTATAAATACCTTTTTCACATTGATACAATATTTGGCATGAACTTAATGGGTCTAGGAAACTAAGTATACATGTATCACTTAAATATTATATATAGACTAATAATGATCTCAAAACTTCATAAAACTATAACACAATGAATAACCAGTGTCACGATACATCAATTCAATTATAAAATAGAATTCTGGAAGCTGTACAGAAACATTACGTAGCACATTAATATGACAAATATGTACTTATAACTACACAGTGTAACGTGTAGTTATAAGTACATTTACATATTCTGTAACATGCTATGGAAATTAAGATATCCCTATGAAGATTTGCTGAGTAATTTTTTTTTTATAAAATGCACTCATGGATACAAGTACTTTACAGTCAAATGAAGGTATCACCATGGTTATATGTTAATAATAAAACTTAAAAATATATCTGTCTTAAAAATGTAGTCATGAAAAATAACTTAATTTACAGTTATGCAAAGTTTCTACCATACAACAAGAGGCCTTCATGGTTATATGATCATACTGTGCAAATTTGTGTGCCAGTGATGGTTGGCCTCAAGCAATAAAAATTACCAAGATAAAACAAAAATTCTGTTTGAAAATGGCATCATATAATCTACACATAACAATTTTATTATATTTGTCATTACAATAGTAACAAACTTGAAATCAATCAATCAATATATCATTGAGAGCTTCATGCAAGTAAATTTCAAAACTGAAAATAGTAATCTAGTTTAATACTCATTATTATAACCAAAACAATATATACAGTGGAACCTGTCTAATCCGACACACCAAGGGACCAGGAAAATGTGCCGGATTGTACAGGATGTCAGAATACTCAGGTTTTAATTTAGATAACAGAAATACTTTGGGACTGTGTATTCTTGTCAGATGTCACAGTATGTCGGAAAACTCAGGTGTCAGGTTGCACAAGTTCCACTGTATATATATACATTGTACATGTATATATATGTAAACATGAACGATGTCCCCATGTTCTATAAACATAGTTTTATAATCTGTGACATTTGATATTTAAATCAGAAAAATTGACCAAAAGTAACATACAAATGTAAACAAACATTTCACTTATATCTAACATCAACAGAATATTTGTTTTTCATTTATTTGTAACTATTTTTAAACCTCCTTTCATAAAACTTTATTTGGCAGGCTTAAAATTAATAGTTATTTACAATAAAAATAAATAAATAACGAATAGTAAGAACACTGAATAGTAAGAACACCATAGAATAAATGTGCTATTCTGACCATTTATCGTCACTTAAAAAATAGTTTATACAGTAAATTCCTCTAAACCAACAAGTGATGATGGTTAATGTAAGGGGATTAGGTGTATGGTGATTAACGCCACTTTCAACAATGTTTCATTTATATTGTGGTGGTCTGTTTTGCTGGTGGAGAATACCGGAGGTACACAGAGAAATCTGACTGACACTGATAAATTTTATCACATAATGTTGTATCGAGTACACCTCACCCGAGTGGGATTCAAACTCACAACATCAGTGGTGATATGCACCGATTGCATAGGTAGCTGTAATTCCAACTACCATATGATCACGACCACGACGGCCCCTGTAAGTGATGAAAGATTCATCTTTGATTGATATAGAGGAGTGATCGGTATGGTTTTTATGTGAATATTAAGTCAAATTTGAGGTATTAGAGAGAAAAAAGTGACTTCCCTTTGTATATATGTATATCACAACTACTTACTTCACATATTCTTGGAATTAGTCCTGGGTCATCCTACAAATAAACAACAAAATACAATGTCATGTACATGTATCTGAAAATATGAATTTAAGCAGTCTAAAATTGGTTGAATTCAATAATACAATTTCCAAGAAATTGTTCATTTGTGCTAAGGTTAAAACCTGTCTTAAGAAATTGTTCTTTTGTGCTAAGGTTAACACCTGTCTTAAGAAATTGTTCTTTTGTGCTAAGGTTAAAACATGTCTTAAAACATTTCCTTATATTTATCTGGTTTTATCTCATAAAAAAACTACATGGTTTAATTATTTTAGCATCTTGTAAAAGGAATAATTTTGTTCCAATGATGTTCTAGTATTTCATAACTTGTCACAATATAACATATAGAAAAGTTCAACCCAAGCAGTTTTCTAACAATCTAGAGCAAAAAAGTCTACTCTTTTCATAATTTTTTTGGATACTTAAGTTTTAAAAAATATTTTCAAGACATGACAAGTGCTGTAATTGAATACATTTTGTAATTACATATTGTACATAGACCCTTCTGTTCCTTCAGTTCATGCATGGCATTTCAAAATCCCTTTTTTCTGATATATTGCAAGATGTCTCATTGTCAGATATATTGTATACCATATGTTCTTTGTCAGATGCAAAAATCCAATGGAAACTAAAGTTGCATTGTGGTCAAAAACATTTTTTTTTTTAATTTGAAATGATTTCCATAAACAGAACTTAAGTTATTGAGCAGAAACCAGAGAAATTGTTGGTTTTTTTTTGGCAAATCAAAGGGTGTAATTCTAGAATGAACAAATTGGTAAAGTTCCAAATCAAACTTGGCCTGCCTTTTATGGTCCCAGACCTTGTGTACAAAATTCAAATGATTTGCTGAAGATGCAGTTAATTCATTGAACGGAGGGGGCATAAAAATATGCAAGTTTATAAGCATAACATTGTTCTCATCATGGTATATCGGTAGCCTATAAGGTTATTACTTGGCATTAAACAATATTTACACGTTTGTATTTTTTTGTAAAAAAAAAAAGTTTTGTCAATACTCTTTTCCTACATACTGTTCTGTTACACATTGCCTTACCTGGATACCAGTCATGGTATATGTCTTCCCAGTACTGGTTTGACCATATGCCAACACACAAGCATTATACCCTTCAAATGCTGCCTGTAGTATCTCTGTACCAAGGTCCTGGAACACCTGTAAAGAAAATGTCATGTCATGTCACAACTACTGATTACAGTCAATCCTGTCTTACGTGATGTTCCAAGGGAACAGTGAAATATGGTCACATAAGACAGGTGGTCTCTTAATACAAGTTCAATTGATATGAAATGCACTGTGGAGGGAAATAATAATTAAGGTCACACAATACAAGTTATTGTTTAATAGAGGTGATCAATAAAGCAGGTTTGACGGTATGTGGCTGCACAAATAACCAAGGCAAGATTTCTATGCCTTTACACTGTTGTTAGAAGATCTGTATTTAGTAGTGCATGTATTTCAGTCATCATGTACATATGCCTGTTTAGCACTCTTAAAACTACCTGATGGCAGATCTTGTGATGTAAAGTCTGGCATATTGGTGACAGTGGTTGTATAATCATTTAACTCATAGCATGATAATCTTACTGATGATTGTGCTTTTATTGATATTCTACATTTCACAGCCACAGTGGGGTCTTCAATAATGAGTATAACTCATACCCTAGAGTGAGTTTGAAATGACCCATTGTCATGTTTTCTTTCATCAGTAGGATCCTTAATGGTGAGTTTAACTTATATTCTAAATCTTCACCTGTAGTTGGAAGATTACTTTAAAAATATCAAAGGATCTTTGTCTATTTTCTTCAAGATACTAGGTTGTCAATACTAAAATGTATTACAATGGTAAAATGTATTACAATATTACATGTAATCTTACAAAAAAATTATTTGAATTTTGCATGTTTACAGCAGATGCACATGAACACTGCTGTTTGTTTATTTGTTTACAGTGGTTATGGGTATAGTGTTTAACGCACCACTTTCAACAATATTTCAGTTATATTGTGGCGGTCAGTTTTATTGGTGGAGGAAACCGGAGTGCCCAGAGACAACCACCGACCTGCCGCAAGTCACTGGCAAATTTTATCACATAATGTTGTATCGAGTACACTACGCCCGAGTGGGATTCGAACTAACAACATTAGTTGTTTACTTCTCAATGTAACTCAAATATACACATAATGTATGTGTAATATTAATAGTTTATTCATCTCATTAATCCCTCTCTTTGAAAATAAGAAAGGCCTTTATAAATACATTACCATCATTTAAAAAAACCATTTTTATCAGATCTAGACTGTACCATGTGGTTTTGAACTGCATGTTTGGGACATGAGCTCTTTCCCAAATAGTACATGTAATAGACTGGCTATGCCATCTGTTCAAACAATATTTTGGTGTTTTTTTTGGTAACAGAGCCTTCCATAAAAAAATCATTTTTTTTAATTGTGTAATATATAATATACATGTACTTTGCTTGAGTGCAATAAGATGACAGTTTTCAATGTGCTATTTGTGTTTATAAACATACATGTGACTGTGAATTTTCTTGAACAAACTAAAACACAAATAAACACAGATTGTTTTTTTCAAAATACAAAATGTAAACTATTTATTAAAGGATTTATATATCAATCTTCTTAAATGACAGAAGATCAAAGGGACATATGAAAACTTCAATTTTAAACAACACGTTCCAACCTATTATATAAAATTTGTTCGGGATCTGTCCTAATAACGACCGTTACATGGCAGAAATTTTTTCAATATTTGGTCAATTTGTTTGCCCTGTCATAAATAAATCTATTTTGTCCAAACACTTAATAAATAGAATAAGCAATATTGGTAGAAATATTCCTATATAACCTTTTAATGTTTACACATAGTTTATTTATCTTATAATACAACTATTTCAACAGAGATATTTGAAATAAAGACCGTTTCTTAGCCCTACAATCAGTGATATATAGAGCAGAGCAAAACTTCTGTTTTGAAAGAATAAGATGAAAACAGATGTATGATTTAAATCAAACGATTTTGTTTAATATTCATAGTAATTTTTGAAGCAGAACAGATTTATGTCAAGAAGCTTGAAATATTTGAAGAAAACCTACACTGTGATTGTAGGGTGTTGTGAATATTTTCAGCAGTATATATATATATATACAAGTAGATGTTTTCTTACCTCCCGGGGACTGGTTATAATATTAAATATAATAGTCATGCAGATATTAATGAATATTGAGAAGGAAAATATATATGATCATCTTCATCAAATGTCTTTCAAAATAAATCTTCATGTTTTAAAAAAAAAAAAATCTTCTTCTTTAATTTGTTGACTTGTTAAAATTTCTTGATATTTTCCATATTCTGTAATGGTCAACATCTCACTGTTTTGATGGGACCAATGATAACCTCAAAATATCTGAGTAAGGCAAATAAAAAAATGTGTGCTTCTGCTAACTCTACCTAACTTATAGTGTCTAGTACTGCCTACCCTAAAGTTTTTATTGTTATTTTTAGACAAACACTATTACAAATCAGATCCTTGTCTTGCATAACCTAGGAAATTTTTTAAAAAGTTTTCCTACCTACCTACCTTATTTTATTTTTCAAGAATCTTAGCGGAAACACAGGCCTACTGAAGAAATAAACTTTGTCTTTGCTAGAGAATCGCCTTGCTTCAACGAATACCACCATTTAATAGTATGCATATTAAAAAGGAGGCAGAAAATCGGAAAAATCCAACATGACCACTACGAAACATTCCTTGTCTACCTAGTCATCTTATTGCTAACAAATGCAAATGACATCCATTTGAACCCTGGACCAAGAACCGAGAGAGAATACCTATGCGGCACCTGTGACAAAACTGTAAATTGGGAGGAAAGAGGGGTTATATGTGAGACATGTGACCAGTGGTACCATGCAGGCTGTCAAAACATCCACACTCTATCCTATCATCAGCTAGGAGACTCGGAGCTTAACATTAGTTGGCATTGCATCATCTGTAATAACCCCAACTATAGCTATACAGTGCACGACTATCAGAGTATTGAAATCACTTCATCCTTATCAAACAGCAACATCCTGGATTTACCACCACAGAGTCCAGACAGAACAAACATAAAGCCTCTTCATTCATCAACACCTACTAGAAAGGCAGGACCACCGAAATGTGCCTCACCATTAAAAATTGTAAATATCAACTTTCAATCTATCAAATCCAAACTATGTAGATTATTAAATGTTATCGACAGTATTAAGCCAGATATCATCGTAGGTACAGAAACATGGCTAGATAAAGACATCAAAGACTCTGAAATATGTCTGAAGGGCTATATTCTCCATCGGAAAGACCGGAACAGTAAAAACCATCGTACTGGAGGAGGAGTACTTCTAGCCATTAAAAATGAGTACAACAGTGAATATGTGCCAGAACTAGACACTGACTGTGAACTCGTCTGGGCCAAAATGAACCTTAAAGGCAATGGAAATATTTACATATGGGCATACTACCGCAGAAATGTGACAGACGAAGAGAGTATAAGGAACTTCGAAACATCAGTAACAAGAGCCAGTGCTATAAACAACGCGATATTAATCATAGGAGGTGACATGAACTTCCCTGGATGGAATTGGAAGGAAAACACCTTGAAGCCAAATTCTACTGCTCCCAATCTACATACTGATTTCATGGATGTACTGAACAACAATGCTCTAACTCAACTTGTGGAACAACCAACACGCCAACAAAACACACTGGATCTGATTCTCACAAACCATCCTGGTAAAGTTATCAGAACAGACACCATACCAGGCATCTCGGACCATGACATCGTATACACAGAATTTGACCTCAGACCAGTCAAGCTACAACAAAAACCACGGACCATCCCTTTATACAACAAAGGTAACTGGTATGGAATGAAGATAGACCTGCAAAACATCAAACACACCTTATCAAATATGTTCAAGGACAATGACTGCCAAGTAACCAATATGTGGAATGTCTTCAAAGAAACAATAACAAAATCTGCAGTAAAACACATTCCACAAAAAAGAACTAAGGTCAAAGACAGCAGACCATGGATAAATACAGAAATTCGAAAAAATCTGAGAAAGCTACAAAGACTCTACAAGCAGAAAAAGAAGACAGGTGACCAAAATACAAAAGAAAAGTACGACCAACTTAAACATCATACTCAAAAGATCACACGACAATCATACTGGAAATATATTGAAAATATCGTAACACCAAAGGAGGAAGAACCACAATCGGGAATGAAAAAATTCTGGACATACATAAAACACAAACGTAAGGACAACATAGGTATTTCCTCTCCGATGATGGATGGCAAACTGTTTTGTGATCCAGCTTCAAAATCTAACATACTTAACCGTCAATTCAAATCTGCATTCTCAGCAAATTCTAAATTCACGAAAAAAGAGTTTATAAAATCTAAAAGAATGGACCCTAGCATTAAACATCAAACAATGAAACCATTTAATATCACAACAAATGGAATAACAAAACTACTAAAGAACCTTAATCCATACAAAGCACAGGGACCAGACAACCTCTCACCAAGAATACTCAAAGAACTAGCTGATGAGATCTCACCTCTCCTCCAACTTATCTACACAAAATCCTTAGATACAGGAGAAGTACCAGCAAATTGGCGTACAGCTAATGTCTGCCCAGTATACAAAAAAGGACTAAAATCTGCAGCTGAAAACTATCGACCAATTTCACTAACATCTGTTTGCTGTAAGATCCTGGAGCATATCATTGCAAGAAACATCATGCAACATGCAGAAAAAAACAACATTTTATATCCACTACAACATGGATTTCGAAAAGGCCGTTCCTGTGAGACACAGCTCATTGAATTTGTAGACGATATTTCAAAAAATCTTCAAGAAGGCCGTCAAACCGACATACTTATAATGGATTTTGCCAAGGCCTTTGACAAAGTAAACCACAGTCTACTAATACATAAACTGAGATACTATGGAATTGATGGGAAAACAACAAGATGGATCCAAAACTGGTTAGAAGATAGACAACAAACAGTAGTGCTAGATGGAGTTTCGTCGGAAGCAGTAAGTGTTGACTCTGGTGTACCCCAGGGCTCAGTACTAGGACCAGGACTCTTCCTTTTCTACATCAACGACCTCCAGTCAAGACTAACCTCCAAAGTCAGACTCTTTGCTGATGATACCATCATATACCTCACTATTGCAAATGAAGATGACGCATCAACACTTCAAGAAGACCTCAATAAGCTCGGCCAATGGGAAAATGAATGGTGTATGAAGTTCCATCCAGATAAATGCAATGTCCTAAGAGTAACAAATAAAACAAAGAAGACTGAGGCAAACTACCATCTGCATGGTCACATGATTAACAATCACCAATAAGTTGCAGTGGGATCAGCACATAAACAATATAACTGCCAAAGCAAATAAAACTCTAGGATTCCTCAGGAGGAACCTGAAAATTCCATCAATCAGGATTAAAGAACAAGCCTACCAAACGCTTGTTCGCCCGTTGGTTGAATATGCCAGTACTGTTTGGAATCCTTATACGAAAACAGAAATAAACAAAATTGAAGCCGTACAAAGAAGAGCAGCTAGATATGTCGTCAGCAACCAGAGAAACCGATCTAGTGTCAGCAACATGCTCCAGAGACTCAAATGGAGACCTTTGGCAAACAGGAGAAAAGATGCAAGACTGATGATGATGTACAAAATTGATAGAGAGCTAGTATCCATCACCAAAGAAAACAGACTAATACCACCTTGTCGACGCTCTAGAAATACACACAACAGGGCATTTCAAATAGAATCCTGTCGTATTGACACCAGAAAGATGTCATTTTTCCCAAGAACAGTGAGGGATTGGAATCTGCTGCCACCAGACATTGTGGAGCTGGACACACCTGAAGCCTTTAAGGCCAGGATTGTGTCCCTTTAGCCGCCAGGCAGTCCCAACATGTACATGTATATACATTTGTAGTTTTAATTGTAAATAAGCCCCATTAAATCATTATCCCACACACTTGATTAGTTCAACTAAAATGCGCAGTCCAAAAATTCATTGCATAATTTTCAACATGATGAAGGAGGCAATTACATGGCAGAAGCAGAAGCCTAATAAAGTTATTTGGGATAAATCAAGCTAAATGGCTACTATAAAAGGGCCCATTTTTATTTACTTTGAATTAATGACTTGATCTGAGATAATGAGTTTGACAGTATACTAGTAAACATTTTTGTACCTTTCTTCAACAATGTACAATTAACAACAGTTACATTTGTAATATAAATCAGGGTGAAACTTATATATTTTCAGAACACACATCAGTTACTTGTGTGTTCAGTTAAGGTGTGTTTGATTAGTAATATGTGAAGCAATCTTATTAAAATCAGATCTCTCACTTGCTCCCCTTTATAATGGTGTGGCGTGGGAAATCTGAGGAAACCTCATTACGGGTCTGATAAATACAGATATGACCCTTCTTGGTCAATCAGACTGCTTGTAGCATGCAAAGCATTTTCACAGTCTTGCAATCACCATTTTCATTATATGGTACATAGGGTCACTGGCATGTGACCGGTAATAGGGTTTCCACAAATCTCACATGCGGCGACATATCAGTCAAAGGGAGCAAGCGAGAGATCTGATTTTAATCAGATTGTACGTGAAGTCCTTTTATTCACATTTTTGGTCCACTTACCACAGTTGATGATGCAAATTTTTTCTATAAAAAAATTCAGACAAATACAAATATTGATTAAATGGAATGGATAGTCCACAAGCTTGAATTGAAATTAAGGTATTACAATTGATATGGTAATTTCTACAATATCTTACAATCTAACTGAAATTTGATCTTTAATTGCATAACAAAACCAGGAGCAATTAAAGATAGAATTTTAATTAGATTGCAATATCTTAAACTGTAATTCTGAAAAAAAATTGCTAAAAAAAAAATGTACCAGCATTATCATCATACTATTTCCCTTGAATAACATGTTGCTCCATTTTATTTAAATGCTTAATAACTTGACAAGGCTCATGTTGTAATTACAAATTTCGTCAATTGTAAGTGGTCGTAAGTTGTAAAAAAAACTCTAACCTATGGAAAACAGCAAGAGAAGCTATGGGCGAGTTCAAGTGAATCTCTAGAGTGTAGTAGGTTTTTATCGCTTATATCATTTTTTAAACCTGGTATACCCTAGTTTGACTCTAGTAACTCTCCTGTGAAGTAAAACCAATCAAAGTTGTGCTTTTTGAATATGCTGGGTTTGGGGCCAAAACTCGAAAGGTGTTGGAGTCAGAACTCTTTCATAGAGTTTGTTGTTCAAACAGGACTCCAGTCAGTAATCCAGTTCCGCATGAACTCGCCCTGTATATTAAGGTATATCATATGTTTGACACCTCCCATGACTAATATTAATTTTATCTACTAAATATTTCTCTCTTATGATTTATTCATCCAATATTTCTGTATCTAAATGGGTGAAAATTAGATAATTAAACAAAACAATTAGCTTCAACTGTTTATCATGGCTGTTTTGACAGGTAATTTAACTTATCTTATTATCCTTATACAAATATAGATCATTTAGATCTCCAGAGGACCCAAACTCATGTATTATTTATTAAGTATTGGTCATAATATTGTCTTAGGACAAATGGACATCATATTTGTAAACAATAACTTCACCTAAGGCTATGTACTTAACAGTATATGATAATACAAACATATACATTACTCTACATTGTATGTTAACTGTACAATTCTTAATTTCTTGTGAATAATGTAGAAAAAAAACAATATATTCCCTTCAATTTCTTCCAAATATTTTCACTCTTAAAAACAACAGGGATGATTCTGGATAGAAATTAAAATTACTGAAAATCAATGACAATAGCTGAAACCATCTACACCCCCTTCCTGTTCTAACTGTGTCCTGCAATTTTCGGAGTTTTTTTTTTCACAGAAAAATAGCTGAAAAAAATCATTCCTGCAACAATATCTAAATACATCAATAAAACATACATGTACATGTAGTTCCAATAACAAAGATTGAGTGCTACATGGACATATCAATTTTTGCAACTGCAACGGTGGTGTAATGGTTAGCATGCTAACCTTGAGTGCGGTACTTCATGGATTCAATCCAAGGTCCATCAAAACCAAAGACTATAAAATTAATATTTGCTGACTCCAATCTAAACAACAATACTGATATTTAGGAGTAAGACTAAAGACAGTTGCTAGTTCTCAAATGCGAAATTTAAGAAAAGGCAGTAAAATAAATCTGGGTGAAATAGCCTTTTTTTGTAAATTTTCCTTGATTTTCATCAGGTACATAGCTTCAAAACAGTATATATAGGAGTTGTGTTAACCAATATGTGGTGTTTTTTTGTTTTTTTTTGCATACTGGTAATTATATAATTACATTGTATATATATTCAAACTTTTATATCTTCTTGTATCATTTGTTCCAGAGAGAAAAAAAGTCATGTTTAAATGGAATAACAGTATATTGGTAATCATAATACCTAAAGGGTGTGGACACAATCAGACAAGTTCTCTGTATGAACCTATATTTATCTATAACTGACAAAATTGAGATAAGACTCCTTATTTGGTGTCATTTTAATATCATGAATGATTGCATCCTGTGACCAAGATCCAAGATACAAGATATTTTATTTTCCAATCATGGCACCCAGTACTGAGCAGAATAATCATTTACAAATTAAAGAACATAAAATACACATATGATTTGTAATAATTAAATGTAATTTGAAAACATATTAAGACATTTTCCCCCCAGTTTCATAACTCCTCTCAAGATTAATCAGATCACACTCAATTTCATGCCTAGACTGATTTTAGATCAAAAATATGTTTATTTACAGTGGTTTTTTGTAATAATTATGAAAATGGTGAAGCCCTCTTTTTCTACAAAGGACAATAAATCCAGCCAGATAAAATATGAAAATTTGTATTTCTTCTTCTTCAGGTTTGATGCTGAATGATGGTAACTAATTTGATAAAGGCCATACAATTACTGATGCTACAGAAAATTTCTATGTGACTACATGTATGTACCCCCTACTCTAAAGGACACGTGTAGCACATGATACATCTGATTTATAGGTCGTTTTACTACAAACTGCTTAAACTGTTCAAAACTAGTTTCTCTTTTATCTAGAAGAGCGCCCTTTGATAAATTTTAATTAATGTCCTATTATATAATATTCATGGCTGGAAAACCAACTACATACATGTAAAACATGAAAAGTTATTTTCAAATGACCTTGAACAAATCTTTTTTGCAGGGGTCGAGTAAAATTATTTTCAGTACATTGAACGACATAGTTTTGTTTCAAATCTGAGTGCATTTACACATGTACATGTACTACTGCCAAATCTTTGCAAATCAATACACGAACTTGTATCAAAGTTAATACACAATTTAAGATTGTGGTCTTAAAACTGATCATGCATTTGTGAATACACAATTTTTTAAATGAAAGAGCATTGTTGGACAAAAAGGCTTAAATGACATAGAAACTTTATCTTATAAAACAAAAAAAGTTTAAACAACAGAACAAAACTTTCTATTGTACAATAAACAAGTCATCTAATATTACATCTTTCATAAACTTATATTATTTCTATAGACAATTCACGTCTTGTATGTGTCCAAAATCACTTAAAAATGCACCGATTATTATTCTCAAATTCTTTTTTCACAATGAACAATACAGACTACATACGCCTAAAAAGTCATAACAACTTAAGAAGTCCTGCCTAATTTATTATTGCACTGAATGTATTTTATATATACATAGATGTTTGATACCAAAAGATTTTTCTAAAAGATCTGAATCTGAATTTACTTGTGCACTTGGTCTACATTACATATTTTGAAATGTGATTAACAAAATGAAAAACAAAAACTATAACACAATGCTGGAACAATTCAAAACACAATGCTGGAACAATTCAAAACACAATGCTGGAACAATTCAAAAATCTAATAGAAAAATCGTAGAAAGAGGCAAAATTGATACCCCTAAAAATACAAAATGAAATCAAGAAATAAACAATTTTAATATCTACACAAATCTTTGTAGTATTTGTTGTTTTGCAGCAAAGAGTTACATTATAATTTTTTGTTGATACAAAATTGGTATTTACCAAGATGACAAACAACATACAGTTGTGAGTACAGCTTTGTTTTAGGTTTGAATTATGATGTTTAATGCCACTTTCAACAACATTTCAGTTATATCATGGAGGAAACCGAAATACATAGAGAAAAACCACCAGCTGCTTTGTTTTATTATTACCCCATGACTTATACACAGAAAATAAAGTTGTGACTTTCTTACAAAACTACACAACCTGATGCATGTTCTAAATCTCAAATTCATAACTCTGATGGTGGTAGCCTAGTATATTGAAGATTTGAACCTCCCATCAGGCCACCAATGAGATTCACGTTTGTATTTAATAAGAACTATTATTTCAATATTGACAAATCTTAAGAGCAAGTTTGTTCTCACAGTATGTTTTAACTTGAAATATCTATATTGATAAAACAAAGGTATGTCAATTACAGGTAGGATGACCTGACAGATACAGGTAAATTAAGGTCATGTCAACCCTTTAATGTGTCAAAATACAAATTGTTTGTCACTTCAGTGACCTGAACCTCTTACCAATGGATTATGTCAAATAAAAAAAAAGCCTAATTGATTCTCTTATGTTATACACTGTTAAAAACATGTAACCAATATCTTTTAAATAATGTAAAAGTACTAAAACTGATTATAGGAAAATTACCCTGTGACAGAGTGAGAAAGCTTGACTAAACAATAATTTCACTGCTAACAAATGTATAAATGATATCTTAAGAAAAAAGAATTAAAAACTAGTATTTAACATACAACCTTATTAGGCTTCATTTAAATATCTTGCATTGTTGGTTTTTTTATATTCTCATAATAGGGGTAATAGACACCTATTCAGTAAATAATCTCACATATTTATCAATGAAAAGGAACAGGGTATTAGCCAAAGTGTCAATTACTAATTAATTTAATGAGTAAAAATTATTTCCTAATCTAAATCTGTTTTTTTTTTAATTTCCCATATACCGGTATACATATATATCTAAATACAAATGTGGTTTTGACTTCATGTGTGGACTTAAACTGAAATCTGCAGTGTGTCATAATAAAATGATACACAAGAAATACCACACTGTCGGAACAGTTCTAAAATCCAATAGAAAATGATACTGTTTTCAGCTTGTTGAAGGTGGTCAGTATTTGGTTGAAGATATATGTAATAAATTGAATCCAAAACTACATCTTGTATAAGGCATAGAGTAAGATGTGATTTCTCTTACACATCCTGCCTGATGTTAAACTTCATACAAGAATTGGCATCTTCAAATTTATAACATCAGTTTAACATGATTTGGGTTATGGTGTTTAATGCCACTTTCAACAATATTTCAATTATATTGTTGCAGTCAGCTTTATTGCTGGAGGAAATATTGACCATGATGAATTATGTTTAACAAGACTTTTTACTTGGCTCTTTGCTCTTTGCTCCATAACATACCTGCTGTTGAGGAGCATACTGTAGAGACCTTGGTTCACCAGTTGAATCATAACAGTAATCAAATGTAAAATTTTTCACCCTTTCTCTACTGTCTCCATATTCAGCCTGACTGTCAACCTGGAAAATAAGACATTATACTTCATAGCTTAAATTCTCCTTCTGTATCTTCGAAGGTTTCTTTTTTTTTATTTTGCTGTTTTCAGATTGTTTGTTGTGCTTGCGACTCACAATTTTTACCCCAAAAAAATAACAAAGAATGTACTAGTGGGATTTCATAAAAATCGGTTGTATAGGACATCAACCCGCTTGAGCATACAAATATACATTATGTCTGATTATAGTGAAGGTTGGTTATCATGTTCATAATGGAAATATTTCATGTCTCCCTATAATTTCATTATTAATTGGACTAGACTGTATTAAATTGTCTTGCATTGTGATATGTATATCAGTTGTACAAATGTATGCACAAAATACAAACAAACAAACAAATGAATGGTTTTATTGACAATAAAAGACACCCTTTCAAGCAGAATAATCAAATGCAATTTTACATAATATAATACAATGATTGAAATAATTACAGTAATTGTGTTATAAACATTCATGTTAACAACAATACATGTATGTACATTAATTCATCAACAAACATGTACCTTCACATAAAAATATATGATTTAACTAGCAATGAAAATGTGGATTGATTGCAAGTTTTAGCAAGTATTTCAGCTATATTGTGGCATAGCAATGAAAAGAATTCATAATTAGGCTATAATGTGATATTGAATTAATTTGGAATATTTCAGTTATCAAGTATTTATCTGTTCTAATCTTGGGTGTTGAATGCCTACCCGGTAGTTATAATTTTAATTTTACAAGGAAGGGAAGCTTGGTGTTCCACTAAAAGTAACTCTATCACTTTATCAAGATTTAGATAAATTGGTAACGTTATTTTATGCACGATTCACTGAGATAATTGCATGCTGTGATCAGTTGGAATGTCAACCATCGATATCACTTATTTAACTTCTCTGAACCATTTCTTTTCAATTGGAGCATATAATTTTCATTCATATTATATTCGTCCTCACTCACATTTTTTTTAAGGATTGTAATAAATTTGTTAGAATGTTCTATTTCATTGTTATTTAATGCCAGTCATTAAAGTTACAATAAACAAATTTTATTTTTAAAGTCATCTATATAAGGAAACCTTTCCGCTCCTTTATTGTCAAATATTGAACTAATTCCAAGGGCAAGGTGTAAACCGTAATAATGTGGATCATTGCCATTGGATTACTAGTCACTACTTGTAAAATTGTATAATACAGGTTATACTCTTTTAAGTATATATATATATAATAATAAAAAATATTTATCATATTACAAAAAGCTATTGTCTTGTAGGCGGCAGTTAATATATGTGATAAACTACATAATGGAGCCCCGCCAAAAATTAACCCTAATACTATTTAAGGTCATTAACAAGCTGTGACAAAAGAATTACATGTGTACAACAGATCAATGATATAATGACTCATCTACTCATATTTTTCACATTATTTAAGAATCTTAATGTTTGGTTTTAGTTGGCTTTATGGCATTTAACGCCACTTTCAACAATATTTCAGTTATATCGTGGCAGTCAGTTTTATTGGTGGATGAAACTGAAATGGCCGGAGAAAACCACTGACCTGTCGCAAGCCACTGACAAACTTTATCACATAATGTTGCATCGAGTACACAATGAGCAAGATTCGAACTCACAACTTCAGTGGTGACAGGCACCCATTGAATAGGTAGATGTAAATCCAACTACCATACGATCATGACCACAACAGCCCCTCTCTTTATGAGTATGATGAGCAATAGCTAAAAGACGAGAGTCATTACATTTTAAACTTTCTTTTGATGACCGGATTTCAATATCTACATTGCATCGTAATGATCACGATCTTACCTTAATTCTCAAGTACACATTCTTCATAAATATAATTTTTAGTTACAAACTTTTTGTATGCACAGTTTAAATTTTTTTTTTTAAACAATTTGTCAGCTTTTTCAATAGATAATAAAGTATATCATATATATTTGTACATGATGTATTAAAATTTTTCATCTGAAATAGTTTCTATTTTATATATCTTTTTAATGAACTTAGAAAGTCTTCGAATTTTCATTAAAATCAATCAATATTTCAATTTAATCACATCATGATACATGGATATCAAATTATTCATGTACATAAAAACACTCAAAATCAATATAACAAAAATGCATCATCTCACAACATTGTTCTTTTGCAATTAACTAAATGGTTAAAAAATGATTAAGTTACAGGTAAAAATAAT
Organism: Bathymodiolus brooksi; assembly: GCA_963680875.1. Lineage (NCBI taxonomy): Eukaryota > Metazoa > Mollusca > Bivalvia > Mytilida > Modiolidae > Bathymodiolus > Bathymodiolus brooksi. Next base: position 69,174,896 of record OY804576.1, on the reverse strand, counting down.
TGTACTAAATGTATTGTTGTATGGAAAAATAGCTTGGTAGTTCTTTAACCGGCATTGTTCATAAAATAAATTTGTATAACTTGCTTTTATGTTATCAATGTTTAGTCTCATTTCGTTTTATCTGTTGACTTCTTGATAAATCTATAGAAGGAATATAGTACTCATTGACTCGCTCATGTTCTGCTTGCAGAAATTTAGTTCCTTCTTTCTTTTTTTTTCTCGGTCGGTATCCATGCTGGATTTCTCCTCTTGACATGAGCATGTTGCGATAAATTACCAAAAAACCTGCAAAATAAACAGAAAAAATAACTCTGTATGTTAATTCAGTTGACAAAGCTACATGCATACTGAATACTTTTATTGAAAATTACCATTTGCATACAAAGACGCACTGACGCAATATATATACACATCCTCTAACACATACACATGATGACATTCAATTTTGTCTGAACTTTTTGTCATTATTTACTATTTAGACGATAAAATATGCTTAAATTTAAAACCCATACAATCAATGAGCTATAGACACCAAAAATTTAACATAGGAATTTCGATTATGTCACTTCGAAGTTTTTTTTTTAACTTATTGCTGATTGTCAAATTATTTACTGCCACACAGTGATAACCATCATCATTTGTGTTAGCTATATATATTTTCCATATTATTTTTTGCATAAAAGTTTTTTTTATTAGCAATAGCTTCTTGAATAAAAATTACTGTAGTACAGAAACTATGCTTATATTTACCTATTTATTTATTGTTCCTGCACTGGATAATGGCAAAATAAATGTACCACTCCCACAAAGATGTGTCTGCTGGTTTGGGTTGAAGACTCTATCACTCTCTGAGGTCAATGACTGGCATAGCAGGGAAAATGTAACCATTCCAGTCCTGAATCTAAATTCCGCTAACATAGCCATTGGGAGTACATTTTTTTGTATCACGTAGGAATTCTTCATATGATTTCGTTGACATTTCATGGAATGTGTGTGTGTAGAAATTTCTTAAATTTTGATGATGGTGTAATTATCATCAACAAACGACATGCCTATGTGAAATGATAACAATCTATTCATGCTTTTTAAATGTTGCATTAAAAACTGTGGTAACGTGGTATGAATCTTTCTTACTTTGACATCCAAAAAAATGCAAAAAGACCAAACATATTTTTTTTCATAGAATAATAAATTAATATTTATAGTGTTTCTTCATTTTTTCTTTATGCTTAATTGAGCTTAATTTTAATTGCTTAAGAATAAGAGTGTATTAAAGAATCAAACAAATTTTTGACATTAGATGCAAAATTAAAATTTTAACAGCAGTAAGCAACATTAATACTAAAACCAACACATAGGCTTTTATTCTTATTTGGTACATATCAATTGTGGTCAAAATTAGGGTGTGAAATAATGAAATATGCACTTGGACATGTCAAAATAAACACTTCTTATAGTATTTTTTTGTATACCAATACTATGATGTTGTTCTTCAAATTGGACCTGTACTGGCATGTATCAAGATGGTATATATATATTTTTCTTTTTCAGATACAAAAGGTAGGTATCACTTTTTACTCTCTACTATATAAGAGGCAGCCTTCAACTAATTGAAGATTCCGCCAATTACGGTAGGTACTGCGATTCTCTTAACCATAATAGACCTTATGCACATTCCTAATTCGATTCTAGAATTATTTGTATTTATAGCAGTTATTTCCCTTACCAGACAGGCAAAATGGTAGCATACTCATTCTACTACCAAGGGCAAGAGCAACAGAAATGGACAAATATTGTAATAATTTTAGCCTAATTTGAATCTTTTAAAAATCATGGGACACTTTTATAGCAAATACAAATTTAATTCACAGGGTGTTACAACATTAAAATGAAACAAAAAAATTGTAGATTGTGGGAAAATATATGTTATTTTCATTTCATTTTGCACTACATGGGATCCTTTTTACTGCACTAAAGGGAAATAACTCATGTAAAAAGGTATAGAATAGAATATAGTATTATTACGTGATGTTTTTCATATTGGCCTAGTTATAGGTCCGAGGCCTGCTCTATTGGCCTGAGGCGCAGCCAAACGCCAATACAGGAGACCGAGGACCTATAACTAAGGCCAATATGAAAAACATCACCTAATGATACCTTTATTAATTAACCAGTCCAATATCTCTCGGGATTTTTCCTTGCAATTGTCGAAATGTCTAGCGGATTCCGATCTAGTTGTTATTGGACTGACTGGAATTGGTCCAATACGGAAAATATCCGTATTGGACTGGTTTTTGCCGTATTGGCCCAATGAAAGTTTTTATATTGTATTGACAGATTTGATCATATAAAGGCTAATAAATCAAAGTTAATTAATAAAATATATTATTGCCTAATCATAATTTTAGAATCAAGTCGGAAATATGCAAATTATCTATTGTCAAAAATAAAGGAGATTGAGATCCCTTTTTTCATTTGTTCCTTCACAGATCATTGGAAATCTTAGTTATGTACTGTACATAAAGGAATTTTTGCATATTTAATTTTGATAAAAGTGAAAGTAAAAATTATAAAATACAGTTATTAAAGATGTTCTTACCTTTAAATTTGTTACACAAACAGTATCTCCATTTGTATCCACAATAACTTTTCCATTTTGTTCTAATTCCCTGAAATCAAAATAAAATCACCTTTGTGAAAACATCCTTGATGACATCTGTTTACATATTTTTTTTCTATTTATTGACAAATATGCACAGCGTCTAATAGTAATAGAAAAGTTTTTTTTCAAGTTTACCTTTTATTTATAGGACGAACTCGCACCGCTACTTTAACATTCGACATCGTGTCATTTTTATCCGTTTTCCATTTTTGTAATCCAAATGAATAAATACATTTCTAGAACGTTTCCAAACTGTTAGCAAACTTTTTAACACAATCCCGTTCCCACTGACCGTTTCTTCGATTTGTTGCTCACAGTTAAATAAATCTACAAACGTGGTCAGTGAAGCGTTTGGTGTAAATTCATGTATGGTGCGCTCGCTTGTCATTTATATCGTATACTTAAATATAACGACACAAAGTTCAATCCAAGTAAAATTAGATCTCTTTGCTTGCTTCACATTTTCTTTGTCGCCATGTGGAAGAAGCAATATACTGTATAACGAGTCTAAAAAGACGGAGGGGGCGGGGGACAGAATCTTCTTTTGGACATAATAACTCTAATTCAACCAGTTTGAACTCAGAATATATGTAAAAGTATAGTTTTTATTTATTTCATTTTTTTTTTACAAATGAGTTGCTTTGTCTTTGTTGAATTTTTTTAAATATTTTGACGGAATTAAATAAATAATATATATTCCAAACTGGATCTAGGTGTGTTTTGGCGGTACCTTACTATTAATGGAGTGTTTTACACATGTCCTATAATTATAAATTTATGTGGGTTTTAGGTTTAGGTTTATGGTGTTTAACGCCACTTTCAACAATATTTCAGAAATATCGTGACAGTCAGTTTTATTGGTGGAGGAAACCACGACCTGTCGCAAGTCACTGACAAACTTTATCACATAATGTTGTATCGAGTACACCTCAACATGAACGGGGCTCGAACTCACAACTTTGGTGGTGTATGACGGTGCTACTTTTAAAGTAAGGTGCAAGTTACTCAACGTTCATGCATATTCAGAACGAGGACGATATCTAAAAATATATACAGAAATTGAAGGAGCTCATGGACAGCTGTGTGTTGAGTGCTTGTCGCGGAGTGAGTTATTGCTGCTTAGCACCAAGTGAGCAATTTTTCAGCCATGTCATGGAGATAACAAGTTACTTTTGATGATCAGATGATGTTTTGTACTGGACTCTGATAGTATTAGCTCACTGCAACAACATTCCATGGGTAGACATGTCGCTCCAATGAGAAACATTATCAAAGCAGTCTTTGTTCTTACTCCTTAGTTCTATCTACAATGTACTAAGTGAAGAAGTAACAAATATCAAATTTATAGATTTTGGTTTGGCGCCAACTGGGATAGAACCTACAGGATATGTCGCACTCGAGGCTAACCATTAAAACACTGAGTCGATCTGAGAGGGGGTGGTTGCCAGTCCGTTTCACTCCAAGATATCAAAGATGTCATGATACTTAAAGAGGCATTAGCTACGATTTTGACCAAACAAATTCTATGTTTTGGAAATTGGTAAAAAGCTTTAAAATGATAAAATAAAGGTAAATATTTCACATTAAACAGCTTATCGTACCACTTCGCCTTTTGAGAACGAAAATTACCATCGATTTGTAATTTCCTTGCAAGCAAATAATTTGACCTCGCTTTCTCCGTATGCTACTGACCTTACTAGTGACAGGTAAAAACGAATAATTTGTATTTTGTCGCTTATTAACTGCAAACTTGCATGGTTCTTTGTCCGTAATTAACGCCGACTAAAAGCAGATTCACAGAAAATAAGAAATAAGTGCATTGTTGTACTGATTTAATGACAATTCGGCAAACTCCGTAAACAATGCCGATAATTAATAAGATGGCGTCCATTTCTTGATCGATCTCAAAACACGAGCAGTTGCACCTTTTTCCCCCGATGCGCGTACATTTCATAACATTTATAAGTTACAGAAACACGTTTTATTGAGGCATCAATCAAATCTGATAGTTTTTATGGGTAACAAAAATTTACGATTTTGTCAGACAATGCTCCTTTAAGTATTCTGACAGAACAAAAAGAATTCATACATTTTTTTTCAGGTTGACTGATAGATTGTTGGTTGTTTGCTCCATGTCCAGCGGTAATTATTTCGTGGATATTCAGGATGGTGTACGTTTCAGAAAATAAATGATGTCAGAAATGTTAAACTTTCAGACAAAATGGCCAGGTGTGCTAAAACATCACACTCGCACACACATTTAATAGCCGTAAATTTTTAGAAATTAATTAGTTAGAACATACAATGTAATGTATGACAAAAATTAAAGCTACAATCTAAATCGTTTGATGTATGATTGCATATTTGTAAAGGTGTGAGTGACTCATTTATTTTTATGATTCTATGACCGTTTTTGAGCCATGTGGGAAACAATACAATACAATACAAATACAAATGTGTTTATTTCCAATCAAGGAACCATTAAGGGCAAGCTCATTACAATGATTAAATATATGGGTACAATGTGTAATGTATACACACACAATACAATGTAACAATAAAATAACAGAATATAACAATGATATTGGATGATACCTATATAACATAGGATACACAACAAGTGTATGATAAGCATACTCAATAAAGAGGACAAGGTAGTTGATTATTACCAGAAGCTGCAACCCATCCATGCATCAATTCCAAAAAATATACTACATGTATTATATTTAGATGAACTTTTAAAGTCCTCCCCGTGGCATAAAAGCATATAAACAAGTACATTTATAATTTGTAGTTGTTCAGGTGCAGAAGTCACCAAGGGCGGGTGCTAAAGGACATTCATCCTAGAAAAAAAAATAAAAAAAATAAAAATAAGGACAAGTAAGAATATGAGTTACCCAGATGCAAGGGCAGGTGCAAAAGGACATTCTCCTGTCTGTGGTTCGAATTACATGTTTAGTACATTTATGATGTTTCAGGTATAAAGATTATACAAGTTACAATGTACACTATAATATGGGAACTGATACAGCCTCCAGCACATGCCCCACTGCTACAATCAATATGTGAAAGTGAACAAAAAATTAACTACATCTTTCATTATTTTGTATATAACTACATAAAGTAATCAGGATATCCTTATTTTCATTATTCATTAGCCAAATAAATTTATCCTTATTAGCATATTTTATGAAATTTATACAGTTATCAGTAATACATTGAATCAAACTTTCTCTCTCATTATGTAAAGCACTGCATGTAAGAAGAAAATGTAATTCATCTTCAACTTCATTGCTTGAGCATCTGGGACATGTTCTATTATGTCGAGGAATACCCTGATGCCTACCCTTCTCAATCCTTGAGAATGTGCTGATAAATAAAATTAGAGTTACTTCCTCTTTGACCACAAAAATGATAAAGTCAAAATTTTGATGGGGAACCATCCATAAGACCATAAGAATTACTCATCCACAAATCCCAAGTATACATGAAAAGATAAGTTACACAGCATTCAGACAATAAAGATTGGTCAAATTTAAAAACAAATTTATGTTTTTTTAGGTATCATGGAATGGTTGTTCAATTACACATAGGGCTATGGTTATGGTGTTTAGCACCACTTTCAACAATATTTCAGTTATTTCGTGGCGGTTAGTTTTATTGGTAGAGGAAACCGGAGTACCCGGAGAAAACAACCTACCTGTCGCAAATTATTGACAAACTTTAACACTTAATTTTGTATCGAGTACACCTCGCCTGAACAGGATTCGAACTCACAACGTTACTGGTGATAAACACTGATTGCATAGGTAGTGATAAATCCAACTATCATACGATAACGACCACGACGACCTCAGTTACACATAGAAACACTTCAAATGGGAAAACACGACAGAATATGAAAGCAAACTCAACATATCCCATCAATTTCGTTTCATTATAGTTGTTTCAAACCAAAACACATTGTGATGGATAACGTTTTCTATGTAATTAGTTCTGGGTAGCAGAAAACAAAATTCATGCCGAATAAGCACATGAATTGTTTATTTTCAAAAGTTGGCTTAGGACAAGTAATAATCGAGAAGAACGTTTTACTCGAGAATGGGGTCAGTTATAGTCTAATAGATGTGTTGCTTGGTTGTACAATCAAAGACTACGTCTTTATATTATACAAGGAATCCTTTAATTTTCTGGTCAGTTTACAAAAAAACACCAATGCTTAAGGTTTTACTGGAATGAACACTAAAAGGGGGAAACAGACGGCTAGTATCCTTTTTTTCTTGTTCTCAATGCACAAACTCCCATACCTCTTCGAAAATAAACAAGAAGGAAAAGAGACCAAAGAATCGATGCAATAGCAATCCCAGTTCTTTTTGGGGGAAAATGGTAGCCCTTAAAAGGATTTTTGGTACCTGAAAACTTATTTGTGTGTTTTCTTTGCATTTAGTTCAGCTGCTGCCTTTATCCTGGGCGACTTGGTGACCTTTTTGGGCTTGACTGTGGCCTTTTTGCTGCTGGTTTCTTTGCCTTTGGTTTCTTAATTTTTTGGCTTGGCAGTCATTTTCTTCCCAGTTGCCTTTTTTGCTACCTATACTGGTTTCTTTGCTCTCTTTGCAATTCAAGTGCAGATTTCTTGGCTGTCTTCACTCTTTTTTTATTTATTTATTTTTCTAATTTGTTTCCACCCTTTTTTATTATTATTCCCTATTTTAAAAATCTTTCTTTAAATAAAATAATATATATTTTTTAATATAATTTTTTCTCATTTTTTAATTTGATTTCTTCAATTTTTAAATTTTATTTTCTATTTTTATTATTTTTAAAATTTGTTTGTTTTTCAATTTTTGTACTCTTTTACTTTTAAAAAAGAATCTAAAAGAAAAAAAAACTAGAGGCTCACCTGTAACATAAAATTGGACGTTGCACTTATTGGTTGATGTTACTACATTGTACTTAAGGATCCGTAGAAGAACATTTCTGTAAAGTCAGGATTCACTTTTTCTGGAAAAGAAGTAAAACATATCTAGTCTAATCAGAGACCAGGATGGTAATCTAGGGATTTGAATCACTCAAAACAGTAACAACACTTCTTCAGAATCTCAAGAGGAACATTTCTGGCAGGTCTGGTGACTTCTTATGAAGCAGTTTTTTATAAAAAAAAAATATATATATCCTCCACTAAATCCATGTGAAATGTAACAACACTTATTGAGGAATTATTGTTCCCCTAAAGGAACATTTCTGGAAGGTCTGGTGACTTCACATGCAGTAGTTCTGGAGAAGAAGTCGAAAATGCCTCAGCCAATATCAGATGCAAGGGGAGCCATCTTGGATTTCTAATAGCTTCAAAAAGAAACGACACTTTTTCAGGAACCCTAGAGAAATATTTGTGGGAAGTTTGGTGACTAAGCATGCAGTGGTTCTGAAGAAGAAATTAAAAATAGTTAAAAGTTTATGACATACAGACAGATGTCAGGCACATTTCTATGGGACAAGCTCAGCTAATCCTCTGTCTCATAAATGAGCTAAAAAGGACGAGTCAATGATCACATATGAACAGTTCAGTTTCAATAACTTCTGAGAAGGTGAAAGTGTAGGGTTAGGGTATTTAACTCCACTTTCAACAATATTTCAGTTATATCATGGTGGTCAGTTTTATTGGTGGAGGAAACCGGAGTACCAGGAGAAAACCACAGACTTGATGAAAGTCACTGACAAACTTCATCACATAATGTTGTATCGAGTACAGTTCACCATAAGCAGGATTCAAACTCACAACATTAGTGGTGATAGGCACCGATTGCACAGGTAGTTTTAAGTACAACTACCATATGATCAGAACCACGACAGCTTCGATGAAAGTGTAAAAAGCTTACCCGTACTGACAAGAAACACAAACTTTAGAGAAAATAATCCTATGCGCATTACTGCCATTTTTGCAATAAAATAGATGAAGATAAGAGTAAAATACTAAGAGACAACAAACAACAATCATGACAGACATAAAGTGATGGCGATGGCTCATGTGCCCCTTTTGGAGAGGTTACTTATTGAACAAAAAAATCGTAACTGATACTTCTAACAGATTTAATATCAATGAGTCATGAAAATCCGAAGAAATTATTGATCTTTGTGGGAGACCAGAATAAATAGGTCTTGTAGTAATAATTGTGGTTTTCATGGTTTATGGTGCTTAACGCCACTAACAATATTTCATTTATATCGTGGTGTTTAGTTTTATTGGTGGAGAAAACCACTGACCTGTCGCAAGTCACTGAACGGTGTTCGAACTCACAACTTTAGTGGTGATAGGCACTGATTACACAGGTAGTTGTAAATCAAACTACCATACTATAAGGACCATGATGGCCCTCAGTAATAATTGTTCACATGGCATCGTACAAGATATGTTTTGTATAACAACAATTTATTACAAGTAATGAAAACAAGTACAATATTTTTTTTTTTTTTTTTTTTTTTTAATAAAGTGTGATATTTTTATTGAAATCTGTACATTTGTTAGTTGAATACATAAAGTACCGGTACCTTATCCCGGCCTCGTTAACATTAGTAAAGCACATAACATATAAAGATGTTAGTATTTGTTAGTAATTTACATACAGAATGGCATACTATTTCTATTAGAATAACATGACAGAAAATACCAAATAATGTGATTCCACATAAAGATGAGTTTTTCAATCATAATAAACCAAATTAACAAATATACAGATAATCAAAAAATAGGGTTTTAAGTAGTTATAGAAGTAAAAGAAAAAAATGGAAAAAGTTTAATTTATTGAGTTTTTTAAGGCATAAAAATAATTTTTAAAGAGAAAGAAAAAGTTTTTTAATTTGCTTTGATGAATAGGTAATTTTAGCATTCATAAAAACAAAAGGCTATTTCTTTTCTATCATGTTATATACAGAATGAATATTTGTATAAATCTTTATATCTAATTATAAAAGTGAAAGCATTCCATATCTGGTTGAAAAAAATCAATTTTTTTATTTTTAATAGCAATAGATTTCTCAATGTTATATAGTGACTGTATTTTCCTCTGCATTGTGACCAATGATAATTTTTTCTGAAAATATTTACAGTTAAAAATATACTGCTTTATTTGTAATAAAATGAGGTTGGTAGCATCTCCTCGAGACGATTTTGAAGTATCACCAAAAAGAAAAAATTGCATAGTAAATGGAATACTAACACCATTTGACAATAACCAAGAATCAATTTCATCAATAAAAGCTTGTACAATCTCACAGTTCCAAAATAAATGTTCTATAGTTTCCTCATCTTCCTGACAAAAAGTACAAAAGGCATTGTCTTTTACTTTAATTTTATACAGCAATTTATTTGTTCCTAGGATACGTTGGTTAATTCTGTACTGTAACCATTGTAGTTTGGTATTTTGTGTGACTATAAAAGGTAGTTTGAATATTTCTCTCCATTTCGTTTCATCTAAACCTAAGGCTAAAATTTCCTCCCACTTTTTCTGACCATTTGACACTATGTTATTCCTTATTAGTAACAAATACATATCTTTAGTTCCCCCTTTACTCTTCAAAATGGTCTTAACAAACGAAGGAATAAATGGGGTAAGTAGCTTATAACTATTATACACATTTTGTAAAAACAGTACAATATTGCTGTGAGAATTGGTAACAAGTATTTTAAAATTACTAACAAGATAAACAATATATTCCAGTACAAATGTATCAACCATAAAAACAGGAAACCAGTCCAAAGAATACTTGTTCAATTTAGAAAAAAAAACCAGTCAAAATAATGTTAGTTCATTGAAAAAAATTAGTCAAAACAATGTTTGTTTTTATTTATTAAAAACTTTTATAAAAATCACTTGATGCAATATTCGTCTGCCAAAGAAATTCTTTTCTTTTGAAAATATTAAATATTATAACAAGCCCTGAGTCTTTTTTCATGTAATTTCATTTTTATTGCTATATATATATTAGAGGTAGTAAAAAATGACTTTCATCGGTGAGCAAAGAGGTAAGAAAAATATAAATCTGGTAAGAGTAATTGTCTCTTGTCAATAAAAGAGAATAGCTTACAAATCCATGTCTATTGTAGGATAGTATTGTATTTTCAGATGCAAAAAAGGGAAAAAAATACAGTAAATTATTGTTATAATTGATATGCAAGAGTAGTAAAATATGTATATCTAAGTACATGTATGTTATTAATAAAAAAAATACTGTGGGCGATTCATTTAAAGTGAAGATCTGTCATACATATGCTTATTTCTATTCAGACATTGTAATTCAGATTGTCCAAATATCCATGAATTATTTTCTAATAACTACTTTGTTGTTGTAAGGGTTAGGGTTATTGTGCCTAACGCCACTTTCAACAATATTTAAGTTATATCGTGGCGGTAAGTTTTATTGGTGGAGGAAATCACCAACCTGCTGCAAGTCATTGACAAACTTTATCACATAATGTTGTATCGAGTACACCTTGCCTGAGAGCTATTTGAACTCAACGTGTTTTTGTATGTTTAATAGTATAACATACATGTAATTAGCTACTGATATAATTTATGAATAAAGAGTAAAATAATGAGTATAAAAGATAATAATGTATAAAGGTTTTCTTACTGTATACTAATAAATAAATAATCAAATATATAAAAAGCCATAAAAGCACGGTATTAATAAACAATAAAAATGATAACTGAAAAAAAATCTGGATATATAATTTATGGCACAAACACGACAACAATCCAATGAAACTTATTCAATAACAACAAAAAAAACTGTTAAAAAAACTAAAAAATAAGAAAAAGCATAACATCAACTTGGAAAAAATAATTATGCAAAATAAAATCTCTTCAACTTTGACAACAAAAAACATACTGATAGCAAGTCATAATTTAATTCTGTTCTACATAATATTTACTTCCCTGGGGAGAAATGTAGAATAATATTTGGCAAGAAATTCTCAAACATCCTCTTCACAAACTCACTTTTAAAACAACTTTTTTTTTTTATTAAATGGCGAGCACGATTTTTAAAATGAAATATTGTTATATCTTATATTATTCAGCTGAATTTCAAGGAAGATATGATATTCTTTAGTTTGAAACAAAATTGCAATAAGATTGAATTAGAAATAACTTGATTCCTTGCTTGGACAGATCCCTGAACAGAGATTAATAAGTTATTAAAAATAATACAAATAATAAATCATTTTCTTGCACAAAATATTTGATTGCTTGCCATGTTTGATTACATTAGATTACAGGCTATCAGGGCTCACGTAAGAGGGTGATTGGATAAAGAAGTCGCCTTTTGGAGGTTGACTTCGCTTTCTTGTTGGTCAAAAGCAAAGTTGAAGTTCAAGTTGCCTTGTAATTTAGAATAATCGCCCTATGTCGCCCACATATTTTTGTCATGTGTCATTTATGAAAATGTTGATATGGTGTTTATTGAAATCTATCGTATCCATTGAATATTTTGAAAATGATTTTCTTCACTGAGGTTATGGGTATTTAAAACCAAATTCAACAATATTTCAGTTATCGTGTCATTTAGTTTTATTGGTAGAGGATATAAAGATATCTGGGGAAAAGTACTAACATGTCGCAGACATCTGAAAACTTATAGTGGTGATAGCCACTGACTGCATGGGTAGATTTTAGTCAATCTACCATCCAAAACTTGACCAAGAATGCCCCCTTTTTTAGTGGTAACTATCAATATACAGTGTGCATCAAAATCCAAGTACTTGAAGAAACATAATGATTTTGAGTTAAATGCTTTATATTTAGATATTGCTACATTTTTGCAAAATTAATATCACTTCTTGTATAACGGTTTGAGGGCATTATAAAAAATGAAAAACACAGTAAAAAACAATATTTTGCACTTAAAACCAACACAAAAATCAGTGGGATCTTCTTATTTGATTATATCATCAAGTTTACATTTTTCAACCCAAAACACTAATAATAACTTTGTATAATTCAACTATCACAGAGTATATTAATTTTTGCAGCCTCATTGACTTAGACCCCATACACCCTAGGACATTCAATGGTACAAATTAAAATTTTAAATGTCACTAAGATGATTCATGCCAAATACAACAGCATTTCCATGGATGGTTCTGAAGCTACGATTTTAATAAAATTTCACCATTGCAGCAAATATTAAAATTTAGACCCCATAGATGATGGAGCTTTTATCTGTATATACTTGAATCATATTTCATTACAAATACAATTGCATTAACAAAGCAAGTTCTTAGACAGATGATTTTTAAACTTTCCAATTGTACCCTATGTTAAACTTTGAACCATGAACTATAGTTTTAGGAACAGAACATCATTTTTTTTTTAATTTGTAGTTTCAGGTAAGATATATCGAATGTCAGAGGAAATATAATCTAAATAGATATTCTCTTTCAGACAACTGAAGAAAAAAAACTTCAAACAATGAGAAACTTCTAAGCTTTTATAGCAGACACAATTGTTATCTGATTAAGTGAAATAAGGCAAATTTGACTGAGGACAATCATAGATATTGTTATACAATCTAGCCAATCAAAACTTTATATATCCAATGGTGATCATTAAATGTTAGACAGGCATGCATGGGGAAATTTATTGAAGACCCATTCACTTATTCATACATAGTTTTGGTTTATATATAAGGTTAAGAGATACAAGTTCGGAATGAGTTGTTGTTCTCAATGTAGTCTTTCCCATACAGTTTTAGACGTAATTTCAAAATTATGAATCGACTATCACTATTGAAAATGTTTGATAAATAAGGACAACCCCTTAAACTACAGCATTGCAAATATTAACTAATGGAATTTAAAGTCTAAACAAGTTGATATCACAGGTGCATGCATAAAAAATAAAAAATTGCAGATCAATGAATTATGGTCAGAGACCTATTTCGGACACCACTTTAAACAGTTCATAAGATATGCACTATATATAACTTGTCTAAGTACTAAGTTTGACATCATTAACAATTATTTACTAAACTTTCTCAACAATAAATAAAAGGTAAGTAAAAATGTAAAAAAAATTTGTACAAACTACATTTTTTGTCACTAATGAGGAATTTTAAAGGGAGCATCTATTAAAAACTTATTGATATAATAATTTATATAACAACAAAGATGAAACAGTTCTAATATCATATACAGATTATATGTATCACAAAATTAAAACAATTCAACTGTGTTAATAAATAGTAACAAAATTAACCATCAACAGTGTGCATATAGATACTATCAATTTGGCTGGCATCGTATTTGCTATTTTCATATGTGCAAAATACTAAGCTGTCAAGGGGTTAGGGTTATGGTGATTAACACCACTTTCAACAATATTTCAGTTACACCGTGGCGTAAGCTGGCAAGAAAAAAAATAAGGTTATATATGCTAAAAATAAACCAAATGGCTAATATCTAATGCATTAATTCTAAGATTTTTAGAACTAGACTCTGTAAATCTCCAGCTCTCTTTTGACCTATTGCTAGAACTTCTTCATGAGTTGTGACTCTAGCTGTATTGTAGTCTAGACAACATTTATCTGTGATCAGGGAGATACCAAACACTTTCATACCCATGTGACGTCCTACAACGGCTTCTGCTACAGTACTCATACCTACAAATATAACTGACAGTCAGAAAATACTCCATTTTAAATACCATTTATCTATAAAGCATACCTGCCAACTTACCCGATTTCAGTGGGTCACACCCAAGAATTCCATCTTTGAACCGATGGAAGTGTTGTCACCTGTCAGGTGCTTAATAGACCGGAAAGTATATTTTATAATGTAAATGAGAAAATAAAATTTCTTCATATTTTTTTTTTAATAACAAGTTGTTTTTTAAACTGTATAGAAAGTATATATAGTTAATACTTAGGTGGAAATGTAATAATTTCAATACATCTTAAATTGAAGCAAAAATAGATTACTATATGCTAGATTTTTTTCTCAGTCTATAATTTTTTTTTGTATTAATGAAAAATTTCATAATTTTGACTTTCAATAGATAAATAATATGAATTGTACAGAAACTGTACAAACATGCCATCGTTGCTTTTGCTTGGAATAAAATGTTTACCCTTATTAAAACTACATACAAACTGTGACTTCCAAAATTATTTCTTATTAGTGTACTATTAGCCAGTAAACTCCTGTTGTTTTTTATACCAGTTTAACACCTTGTATTTCTATGATCTACTGTTGTTATTGTGTGTATATTTCTTTATTTTCTAAGTTCACATTTGCTTTGGTTGGTGAATACCGTATGTAGCTAAGACCATCATTTTTTTCTAATTTAAAGTAGCACATTTTTAAACAAGGATTGGGTTAACAACAAATTTTGACATAAAACATTCCTCAGTGTTAGAATAAACATGCACTGTACATCAGACAATTTGAACCCTGTGACCCCTTAGTGAAAATATGCATTTTACTTTTTCATTACTAAATAATTTAGTAAAACTTTTAAACTGAGAAATAAAAAAGTCTGTCTACTCGCCTACAGCATCTGCTCCAAAATTCTTCAATAGTCTTGATTCTGCCACTGTCTCAAATGTAGGACCTCCTATCATTACATACACGCCTCTCCTTAGTATATCTCCTAGGCCTAACTCAGTGGCAGCTTTCTCTGCCAATTCATTCATAGCATCATCCCAAGTACCAACTGTAGCAAGAAATCTAGGCCCAAACCTTAAATAAAAGAATATTATAAGGCATATTACATGTTTCCAAGAAGTAATGATTTTTTTAATGCCAACTCAGGGGTGTGGAATTGCCATACCTTATTTGTACAAAGAATCTGTCGGAGAAGTAATTTTTACTGTTAGCATGTCCTGGTACAAGCAAAAAAAAATAACAAGGCATATCAATTTTCCAAGCAAAGTGTAATCTGGGAAAGTGTATATTTCCTTAATGTTGAACTTTATGGTAAATACGGTATTTCAGTTAAAACTCATATTTTGTATTCTTTTTATTGGGAATGGTCATATCCGTCAGTGGTCTTCCCAGCGGCGGCTAAAAATACACAAGATCGTAAGGCATTAAGTTGAAGATTAAAAATATTGGAGGAGTTGCATATATAAACATTTGTGATGGAGGGAGAGGACAAAAACAATATGTCACCCTCAGAAGGGGGAAACATAATGCTATAAAATGGGGAAAAAATGGAATCATTTTGGTTTTTCAGATTTAAAATTGAAGTACACAATACAGCAAACAACAAAGTGTATGTTCAATCTCCTTGGTCCTAGGTTTTATAATAGGAATTGATACACCTTTTCTCATTTACAAAAGTCATTCATTATGCTTTGGTGGGAATGAAAACATGAATACTTGACTCATCATAATTCATACACTTACAGTTTTATATTGATCAAATTATTTTCATAAACTGATAAATTGTTGGTTGCTTAATGTTCAGCAGAAAATATTTCATCCATACACTATACAGATAATACTGCAAAGTTTATTGGATATCTTTCTGATCAATATCAGGTCATAGGTACTAAATTATCTCCCTTGATTACTAACCTGGTGTAATTTATGTCTGTGCTTACTTACTTTTCATCATTAGCTACCCTACGAACACACTCTCCAGAAAACCCTGCAAAGTCTATATGATTCCTGATCACCATGATATCACTAGTATTGAATTATCTCCCTTGTTTAATAATCTTGTATAATTTTATGTCTGTGCTTACTTACCTTTCATCATTAGCTCCCCTAAGAACACACTCTCCAGACAACCCTGCAAAGTCTATATGATTCCTGATCACCATGATATCACTAGTATTGAATTATCTCCCTTGTTTAATAATCTTGTATAATTTTATGTCTGTGCTTACTTACCTTTCATCATTAGCTCCCCTAAGAACACACTCTCCAGAGAGCCCTGCAAAGTCTAAATGATTCCTGATCACCATGATATCACCAGTATTGAATTATCTCCCTTGTTTAATAACCTTGTATATTTTTATGTCTGTGCTTACTTACCTTTCATCATTAGCTCCCCTTAGAACACATTCTCCAGAGAGCCCTGCAAAGTCTATATGATCCCTGATCACCATCACCGAATTATCTCCCTTGTTTACTAATCTGGTATAATTTTATGTCTGTGCTTACTTACCTTTCATCATTAGCTCCCCTTAGAACACACTCTCCAGAGAGCCCTGCAAAGTCTATATGATCCCTAATCACCATGATATCACCAGTATTGAATTCAGGATTTATTCCACCAGCAGCATTAGTCAGAAACAATGTTTCCACACCTAAAGCTTTCATAACACGAATTGGAATTGTTGTCTGTAAAAAATATGTATTATCATATTAGTACTGACACCTGTTGGTATGCCTAAAATATACACTTATGTACCTGTTAGAAGGTGGATACATGCAATAAATAATACCAGGTAAAGATTTATTCGACCTGAAGTTTTGATTTTTAGCTAATATCATTTATAAAATTCTTCAAGTCCCCTAAAACATTATACAGAACTCTGCCTATGGAACTGATGCACATAAGTGTCGAATAAACAAAAATAATGTTGACTCCAAACATAAGTATTGGTAACTGAATACTAATAGATCTTTCATAATGTACTGGTATATTATTATACTTATATACTTTAATCATAGAATAATAAGTTTGAAATTTCACATCAATGTAAAGTGAGTGAGTGAGTAATAATTATTGCTTAATGCTAAATGAGCAATCTTTCAGCTATATCATGGAAAGAACAAGTTGCATTCAATAGAGTTTTTAGTGGTAGCTCACAGATTTAACACTTCGAGGCTTGACAAGTTGCTTCACTCTTAAACATTCTGATGATTCCGAGCCAGCCAGTTTTTGCTCTTACTCCTTAATGTTGCATGCTTAGCGGAAAAGCAACAAATACCAATTTCAAAGTGCTTGGTTTTACCCAAGGTAAGCACGCTAACCAGTACACCATCGATGCGTTTCACATCAGTGTAAATAAAAACATGAAGTCAATGTATGTAATACTAAAAATGTCTTACTTATGTTATTATAAATAATATTTAAGATTTAGGAATAGAACTCAGCATTCTCTACAACAATGCTGCTCACATGGTTATATGTAAGAGTCAGGATGTTACATAATTACTTACATGTATAAAACACTTGAATGACCACATCAGTTAACAATGCTGCTCACATGGTTATATGTAAGAGTCAGGATGTTACAACAATGCTGCTCACATGGTTATATGTAAGAGTCAGGATGTTACAACAATGCTGCTCACATGGTTATATGTAAGAGTCAGGATGTTACAACAATGCTACTCACATGGTTATATGTAAGAGTCAGGATGTTACAACAATGCTACTCACATGGTTATATGTAAGAGTCAGGATGTTACAACAATGCTGCTCACATGGTTATATGTAAGAGTCAGGATGTTAAAACAATGCTGCTCACATGGTTATATGTAAGAGTCAGGATGTTACAACAATGCTGCTCACATGGTTATATGTAAGAGTCAGGATGTTACAACAATGCTACTCACATGGTTATATGTAAGAGTCAGGATGTTACAACAATGCTACTCACATGGTTATATGTAAGAGTCAGGATGTTACAACAATGCTGCTCACATGGTTATATGTAAGAGTCAGGATGTTACAACAATGCTACTCACATGGTTATATGTACGAGTCAGGATGTTACAACAATGCTACTCACATGGTTATATGTAAGAGTCAGGATGTTACAACAATGCTACTCACATGGTTATATGTAAGAGTCAGAATGTTACAACAATGCTGCTCACATGGTTATATGTAAGAGTCAGGATGTTACAACAATGCTGCTCACATGGTTATATGTAAGAGTCAGAATGTTATAACAATGCTGCTCACATGGTTATATGTAAGAGTCAGGATGTTACAACAATGCTGCTCACATGGTTATATGTAAGAGTCAGAATGTTATAACAATGCTGCTCACATGGTTATATGTAAGAGTCAGGATGTTACAACAATGCTGCTCACATAGTTATATGTAAGAGTCAGAATGTTACAACAATGCTGCTCACATGGTTATATGTAAGAGTCAGAATGTTACAACAATGCTACTCACATGGTTATATGTAAGAGTCAGAATGTTACAACAATGCTGCTCACATGGTTATATGTAAGAGTCAGAATGTTACAACAATGCTGCTCACATAGTTATATGTAAGAGTCAGAATGTTACAACAATGCTGCTCACATGGTTATATGTAAGAGTCAGAATGTTACAACAATGCTGCTCACATAGTTATATGTAAGAGTCAGAATGTTACAACAATGCTGTTCACATGGTTATATGTAAGAGTCAGAATGTTACAACAATGCTGCTCACATGGTTATATGTAAGAGTAAGGATGTTACATAATTACTTACATGTATAAAACACTTGAATGACCACATCATTTCAATAAGACGAGAGGTTTGAGTTCATAACACTATTTTAACCCTGCCATTTTTATTGATGTGTCTGTGCCAAGCCAGTGAACCACCATATATATGTGTTTAATAGGGGTAATGATTTTGTCTGTTTCTTTGATTTTTCTGATTGGCTTTTAGAATTGTTCTGACAGTGTGGCATTTTTTTTAAAAATATTTCTATATTCATTTTACAGTAACAATTTGTAAACTTGCCTTCCACATAGGATAACCTTCATAACAATGGAGTCTCCCTCTCATCAAAACAACTGTCTGCCCCTTTAACTTTCCAAATACTAACTTTCCCATGTGACCAGGTACTGAAAAATGTAGTTAATCAACAATCTATATATGATTAAAATCATTCTGCATCAGATAAAATATGATTCTAGTCATATTTTAAACATTATTACTTAATCATGTTAATCAAAGTCATTGCTTAATAACATCTTTTCTTACTAATTGATTATCAGAGTTTGTCTTTCGTGCAGTGTGGAGAGCCTGGGTGGCTCAATGAGTTAGGTAGTTTGATTACCTAACAACTCATACAAGCCTATCACCAATACGGCGTGGGTTCGTGCCTTGCTTTGTAAATTACAAAAAAGGGTGCACTTGACTCGCAGCCGCAAGTGATAACATTTACCAGTTGCTTGCCCATGGTCGGTGGTTCTCTCGGGGTACTCCGGCTTCTTCCACCACTAAAACTGGTCGCCATGATATAGCTGAAATATTGCTGAAAATGGCATTAAACACAACAAAATCAAATCAAATCGTGCAGTGTGCATTAGTAAAATATTCTGTGCTTAGGGAATATACTCTTATTTATACGGTTGTGGACATATTGTGTGTGATACTAGTTGTGCTTAATTTCAGATTGTAAAATTGTAGCTGTATGACTATTAGCGAAGAAGATACAAATTTGTTGGCTGTTGCCCACTCTAAGGATAAACAAAATCATAGAACATTTGTTGTACCTGTAATAAACATTCAAATAATGTCATGGCTTTTTTGTATAAGATCAGATAACAAAATGTGTCATCTAATAGCAAATATAAATATTAAAAACTATATTTATTTCACTTTTCTAAGGGACTTAACTCTGAAATAGTTATAAATGGATTGTCTTCAAATCAAAGTAGATCTGTATTTCATTGAAATAAAACAGATGACCATGTAAAGAAGAATGGTGTGTGTAAAAAAAAAATGAACAAACAAAAACAACTCAGGTTATCATCCAGAAACCACAATTTCTGTATATTTTTCGTCATCATAAAAAACGAATTAACACTATACACGTGTATATATATATTTAGGAATCATAAAATTTGTTTTTTATGAGACCGAAAAATATATAAAAATATCCCTGTATTAACAGGAAAAATACCTCTTCCACTAATCTCTGGAAGAAAGAGAACTTATTCAAATACTTTTTTTTTTTAAATATCTGTCTCTTATTCCAAATCCCTACCTAATTTCCTACCTAAGCAATGCCCATGGATCAGGTTTGAGCAAACCAACATTTTGTAAAGGGTGGCCTAATATACTAACCTGTATGCATACTGACAGGAAAATGTGGTATTTCACTACACTATCCTGTACTGACAGGAAAATGTGGTATTTCACTACACTATCCTGTACTGACAGGGAAATGTGGTATTTCACTACACTAACCTGTACTGACAGGGAAATGTGGTATTTCACTACACTATCCTGTACTGACAGGAAAATGTGGTATTTCACTACACTATCCTGTACTGACAGGGAAATGTGGTATTTCACTACACTATCCTGTACTGACAGGAAAATGTGGTAGTTCACTACACTAACCTGCACTGACAGGAAAATGTGGTATTTCACTACACTATCCTGTACTGACAGGAAAATGTGGTATTTCACTACACTATCCTGTACTGACAGGAAAATGTGGTAGTTCACTACACTAACCTGTACTGACAGGAAAATGTGGTATTTCACTACACTATCCTGTACTGACAGGAAAATGTGGTATTTCACTACACTATCCTGTACTGACAGGAAAATGTGGTAGTTCACTACACTAACCTGTACTGACAGGAAAATGTGGTATTTCACTACACTATCCTGTACTGACAGGAAAATGTGGTATTTCACTACACTATCCTGTACTGACAGGAAAATGTGGTATTTCACTACACTATCCTGTACTGACAGGAAAATGTGGTAGTTCACTACACTAACCTGTACTGACAGGAAAATGTGGTATTTCACTACACTATCCTGTACTGACAGGAAAATGTGGTATTTCACTACACTATCCTGTACTGACAGGAAAATGTGGTAGTTCACTACACTAACCTGTACTGACAGGGAAATGTGGTATTTCACTATACTAACCTGTACTGACAGGAAAATGTGGTATTTCACTACACTATCCTGTACTGACAGGAAAATGTGGTAGTTCACTACACTATCCTGTACTGACAGGGAAATGTGGTATTTCACTACACTAACCTGTACTGACAGGAAAATGTGGTATTTCACTACACTATCCTGTACTGACAGGGAAATGTGGTATTTCACTACACTATCCTGTACTGACAGGAAAATGTGGTAGTTCACTACACTATCCTGTATTGACAGGGAAATGTGGTATTTCACTACACTAACCTGTACTGACAGGAAAATGTGGTATTTCACTACACTATCCTGTACTGACAGGGAAATGTGGTATTTCACTACACTAACCTGTACTGACAGGGAAATGTGGTATTTCACTACACTATCCTGTACTGACAGGAAAATGTGGTATTTCACTACACTAACCTGTACTGACAGGAAAATGTGGTATTTCACTACACTAACCTGTACTGACAGGGAAATGTGGTATTTCACTACACTAACCTGTACTGACAGGGAAATGTGGTATTTCACTACACTATCCTGTACTGACAGGGAAATGTGGTATTTCACTACACTAACCTGTACTGACAGGGAAATGTGGCATTTCACTACACTAACCTGTACTGACAGGGAAATGTGGCATTTCACTATACTAACCTGTACTGACAGGAAAATGTGGTATTTCACTACACTAACCTGTACTGACAGGGAAATGTGGTATTTCACTACACTATCCTGTACTGACAGGGAAATGTGGTATTTCACTACACTATCCTGTACTGACAGGGAAATGTGGTATTTCACTACACTATCCTGTACTGACAGGGAAATGTGGTATTTCACTACACTAACCTGTACTGACAGGAAAATGTGGTATTTCACTACACTAACCTGTACTGACAGGGAAATGTGGTATTTCACTACACTACAGTACAGAAAGGGACATACCGTGATTGATCACTCCGAGAGACACAATTTTTAATCCTTTAGACATATCATCACGGACATACACCCACTGTGATAGACCTAAAAAGGACCATAAAACAAGGTGGTGGGGATTAAATTTTATGGCTCTCGGTCACCTGTGTGCCGATTGATATTTTACCGCCAATTAAGAGATTAGCGTTACCTGTTCTACCTGTTGACTTTTAATATCGTAAGCCGTAATTATTGCTACTGAAGGATGTATTTTGGACAATTAATTTTGTATCCTCTTGCTGTTAATATTTGACTGTTTGTTGCTTTTCATTGCCAATGAATGTGTGTCTTGTTATCGTTTTCGTTTGTTTTAGAAAGTTCTACTTTATGACCTCGAGTTCTATATTAAGAATTTTGTTGAAACCGCAACTGAACTTTATCTTGTTTAATTTTAATTTCTCATTTTTTTTTCTTCTGTTGGGTTAATTTCAGTAAGTATTGAATTATTCGTATATACGGGCTACTTCATAAATGTATTTTTTGTTTATAAGTTAAACCGCAGGTGCGGGTTTTTGAAGTACGGACTTTGCAAGCGTGGGTTTTGTAGTGTTTAGTTGGTAACGAGCAGACTTAAAATTGATTATTGGTTTATTTTGTGTTTTGGACTTTTACCTCTCGTATTGAAAAAAATTAACAATTAAAGTAAACTGTTTTACACACTTGGCTTGTTACGTAATTCCATTATAGATGAAAATAATTTTATTTAAAATCGCAAACAAAAACCTATAACAATCCAAATTTACGTAGCCTAAAGGCTACAAAATGAACAAAAAGCGGAAAACGAAGAGCATGCTTTTGATTTGTTCCATAAACTTTGGGGTTTTTTTTGGCTGTATTTTGTCACAAATCTATTGGGTTGAAAGCCAATTAAGATTTGAATTTGAATAAATAAATAAATAAACTGGTGGCATTTGATTTTGGTCAGATACTGTGTAATGTCAAACATTTGTAGGGGTAAAATCATGATAAAGGTTAATTCCTCATTTCCTTTCACGTTTCTAAACTTTCTGCAGATTAGCCGCTAATTTCCAAAATATATCCGTAAATTTAGTGACTTTTGGACATGTAGTACTTCTTTGAACGATCTGTTTATAAATATTTGTTTCGTTAATTTTTAATCAAATTCTTCAATAACCGTATAAAGTTATTTACTACGTATTTCTACAACGAAAAGGGTTTTAACTGGGTTTTCTATGAAGATTAAAATAAAAAAAATACTGAACGTATAAAAAATATTATTGAACTAAAATGTAACATTGAACTGGAAATACGCTTTAAAACGTAGCAAATCACGCATATCGCGCATTTGTAAACTTCACTTGTGTACAAAGCCAGGTCACGCTGTGTACGTACAAAATGTACGCGTGTCAATAAAATACTAGGTGTAGATACGCAGCCAAGGTTAAAAATCTTTGAAACAAATTTGCACAACCCATGATTTCACATTAATCATTTATTAATTTCATTTTATTCATCAATTGAAATGAACTCTCCGTTCTCGTGCTATTTTCTCGATCCCAGGATTTCATTCTCGGAATTACGTTCAGGGATGTTTTACGTTTTGAGGAAAGAAATAAAAATGTTTTTTTTTTAAATTCTGAGGGGAATCTGAGACAGTACCTGAAAAAAAAATAGGCGATATAAAAATGTAATTTCACCTGTACATCTTATCTGACTAGTTTACCTGTAAAACGACACTTGATTACAAGATGACACCTGTAGCCCTTTTCACAAAAATTCGTAACTATAGTCCTAACTTTTTCACTTAAGATTATCTTACGACAATTCCTAAGTCCTTTTCACAAAGATTATCTTACGACAAATTTTAATCTTACGACTAAAATTACACTTACGATAAAAATTTCTCCCTTAGGTGTACTCGATACAACATTATGTGATAAAGTTTGTCAGTGATTTGCGACAGGTCAATGGTTTTCTCCGAGTACTCCAGTTTTCTCCACCAATAAAACTGACCGATATATTGTTGAAAGTGGCGTTAAACACCATAAACCATCTTCCTTAGCAACCTAGTTTCATTTCCATAGCACAACAAAGCATTTTTTTTTAATAAAATTATTCTAAAAAATATCCCCGGCACTAATTTATAAGCAATTCTTATGCTATGATGTGTTTGTATGTTTATATTGAATTTTTATCTAATACAAAAAAAATGTATATGAATCGGTCACCAATAACTGCACAAAATATGAACGGGTATGATTTTCGTATAGACACGGCTGGTAATCGGCACAAGCAGAACAGTTGGTTCTGCAAAGAAATTCGTGAGGATAACTTCCGGTTTTGGTGGAGGAGAGTTCACGAAGACGCTTCGCAAGGTATGTATATGTCAAAAATTGAAATTTTCTTTTTTATTGCTTGAATATTGCAAAATCAGAGAATGCTATGCTGTGGCGAATGCTTTCACGATTAGAAACATGTCTAGTTTATTCTTGTATATGAAGTGTAACTCTCGCAAAATCAATCGTCCCACGAAAAACATCACGAAAATTGTGACACTCTTACATTTCTAAGTTGTTCTTGACAAAGATGCAAGTTAAATTTTCAATATTTTTTCATCATGGGAGTCTAAATGTAATCGGGGATAAATTCCGATTCGTCAGAAGTAAATTGAAGTCTAGATAAATCTACAAACTATCAATTTTCTCGTTTTCCTGCTTGAGGAGATCGGTTCTAATAGAGCACATTGCGAATGCATGAGGAGATTTGCTAGTTTTGGTATGATACATGTAATCCACTGTATAATCACAAATTTTGCATGTCTGTCTGGTAATAAATTCACGAACTGATGCCCTTCTTCCCGTCGGGTTTTTAAAAGTATAAAAGTAATATTTCATTGTTCATGGGCTGTCCACCTAGAAAGAAACATTTCATTTAAGGAATCTATTCACAATTGTAACTGCAGTTTCCCATGATTTAATTTTGTCATTATTGATCATTTGTTGTTTGTGACAACTTCCATTGTGTATAGGATACACAAGATTAACTTCCCTTACATTGGAAAAAATTTAAAATGCACTAAGATAATTTTGTAACATAAATACGCATTTTTCCTTTGATGTTTTTATGCAATTATCAACTTGAAAATAGTGAACTTTTACAAAGCATGGTCTAACATGAAGATCTTGATGTTATACCATGATTTTGACGTCATAGGTCTGTTTTCCATGATTTTGACGGTATATGATCTGTTATTCCATGATTTTGACGTCATAGATCTGTCAATCATTTCATTTCTGTTACAAACCATATATACCATGGATCTTATTCATGAACTTATTTAAACCAACTCATCTTTCGGATTCGTTGGTTTAAATAAGTTAATTCGTAAGATCCATGGTAGAAATATAATACTTATAATCAAGAATAATTAAACTTAATGTGAATCATATCTTTATAATTTCTAATACAAATGATACACTCTAAATTAAATATCATACAGTTGAGAATAATATTAATTTGTGGTTTGTTTTTCTATTATGTAGTGTGTTATGTGTACAATGTTTTTCTATTATGTAGTGTGTTATGTGTACAATGTTTTTCTATTATGTAGTGTGTTATGTGTACAATGTTTTTCTATTATGTAGTGTGTTATGTGTACAATGTTTTTCTATTATGTAGTGTGTTATGTGTACACACTTTACCGATTTTAAGGATATATCCACAGTTTAATTGACATCTTGTGTTTAATTTATTCATAACTACTAGCACTAAGTGAATGTTTATTTACGTTAGACCCATGTATGTGCTGAAATCATGTAATATTATAACTTGTGTAGATCTGCGGTGAAGTTTCCGTCATCTTTAGTAAAAAGGTTGCGCCGAATAGATGTGGAAACCCGTTTGAAAGGATATAAATATTTTGAAATTGAAAGAGATTTTTTTAATAAACTTAGTGTCCCGATTGATGGGGATTTTAAATTTGGTGTACTGCTACTTGTTTTTGTTTGTTTCCTTACAGGCGATCTATATCGAAATGGTTTTTTGTAAAGAGTCAATGTCAGTCCCCTTTTCCTCTTTCCCTAGAATCCTGGCATCTCCTGAAAGTGGACAGAGAATAGTTTATTTTGATTAGAGTATGTATCAGTTTTGTGTTTAAAAGTGTCAATTTATCAATTTTGCAGAAAACAATTAACAAAACTAGCAAATCTCCTCATGCATTCGAAATGTGCTCTATCAGAACCGATCTCCTCAAGCAGGAACACGAGAAAATTGACAGTTTGTAGATTTATGTAGATTTCAATTTACTTTTGACGAATCGGAATTTATCCCCAATTACATTTAGACACCCATGATAAAAAAATATTGAAAATTTAACTTGCGTCTTTGTCAAGAACAACTTAGAAATGTAAGAGTGTCACAATTTTCGTGATGTTTTTCGTGGGACGATTGATTTTGCGAGAGTTGCACTTCATATACAAGAATAAACTAGACATGTTTCTAATCGTGAAAGCATTCGCCACAGCATAGCATTCTCTGATTTTGCAATATTCGAGCAGTAAAAAAGAAAATTTCAATTTTTGACATGTACATACCTTGCGAAGCGTCTTCATGAACTCTCCTCCACCAAAACCGGAAGTTATCCTCACGAATTTCTTTGCAGAACCAACTGTTCTGCTTGTGCCGATTACCAGCCGTGATAGAGGAACATTTCTAATGCATGTAAATTAAAATGATCTATAATAATTATCATTACTTGGAGTTGTGCGTCATCATCCACGCGTGGTTACTTTTGGTAGAAGTATTTTTTTAAGGGAGTGCATCTGGAGTGTGAAAAACACCCTATTCATATAATTCATTTTATCGGTTATTTGTCAGCAAAATATTTACCCCTTTTTTCCAATTAATCCCATCCCACATAAAATTAAACGCTTGTTCTTTTACTGATGAAAATTTATCCCGATTTTTATGAGATAACCCAAATAAAGATGTGTTTATCATCTATCAATCATGAAGACGAATAAATATCCCTGTTATATATTAATATTAATATAACAGAAGAATGTACACAAGTTTATGTATTGCCGGAAATTAATAAATTATATTACTAATATAAAGGCAAAATCAAAACGATATCATTGGATCCAGAAAATTCCAGTCCTAAAGCGGCTGTTCATACAAAACTTTTGTAAGCGAAGTAGATGTCTAGAAGAAAATCCTGTATTCCTGTTTTTATCCAAAAAAAAATGAAAAAAAAGAATTCTCCCCAAGTTTGCAAGTACATGTAGTCTTTTCGATTGTCGATCGTTCCCAATTTGAAATCTAAAATTAATGAGAATTATCCTGATTTTTTGGTCATGTAAATGATACACTGCTGCATTGAAGAGGTAAATGTACGGAATGCATCGTTATAGACAGACTCTGTTATTAGTCACGCCAAAAAGGAGTAAACAACAATGCCATTTGTAGCGTCTGTTTGTATTAAACCATATTCATTTCAATAAACATTTATCAATATGTGTAAATAGGTTTGTTATACGGTCAGAGAAAATGCTCAATATGTGTAAATAGGTTTGTTATATGGTCAGAGAAAATGCTCTAACGATGAATTGCTCTCTTATTTTCAAGTCGAAGCGCCAATACATCGTCCATCTTTTTTTCTATTTTTTTCACTTACGATAAAAGATAAGACCAAAATTTCTCTTACGATCAAAATTTTACTCTTAGGACAGGGTAGTTTTACACGTAAAGTTAGGACTATTTTTACACTTAAGATTATCATAAGTATTTTTGTGAAACTCCTTTTAATCTTAGTTTTACACGTACGACAATTTTTTATCGTAAGAATTTTTGTGAAAAGGGCTACAGGTGTTTTATTGCCCCCTGATCACCGACATGAATTTAAAATTTTAATCCCCATCACTCTCCTAGACATGACCACTATCACAGTGATTGATCACGGTATGTCCCTTTCTGTACTGTATCCTGTACTGACAGGGAAATGTGGTATTTCACTACACTAACCTGTACTGACAGGGAAATGTGGCATTTCACTACACTAACCTGTACTGACAGGGAAATGTGGCATGTCACTACACTAACCTGTACTGACAGGGAAATGTGGCATTTCACTATACTAACCTGTACTGACAGGAAAATGTGGTATTTCACTACACTAACCTGTACTGACAGGGAAATGTGGTATTTCACTACACTATCCTGTACTGACAGGGAAATGTGGTATTTCACTACACTATCCTGTACTGACAGGGAAATGTGGTATTTCACTACACTATCCTGTACTGACAGGGAAATGTGGCATTTCACTACACTAACCTGTACTGACAGGGAAATGTGGCATTTCACTACACTAACCTGTACTGACAGGAAAATGTGGTATTTCACTACACTAACCTGTACTGACAGGGAAATGTGGCATTTCACTATACTAACCTGTACTGACAGGAAAATGTGGTATTTCACTACACTAACCTGTACTGACAGGGAAATGTGGTATTTCACTACACTATCCTGTACTGACAGGGAAATGTGGTATTTCACTACACTATCCTGTACTGACAGGGAAATGCGGTATTTCACTACACTATCCTGTACTGACAGGGAAATGTGGTATTTCACTACACTAACCTGTACTGACAGGAAAATGTGGTATTTCACTACACTAACCTGTACTGACAGGGAAATGTGGTATTTCACTACACTATCCTGTACTGACAGGGAAATGTGGTATTTCACTACACTATCCTGTACTGACAGGGAAATGTGGTATTTCACTACACTATCCTGTACTGACAGGGAAATGTGGTATTTCACTACACTAACCTGTACTGACAGGGAAATGTGGCATTTCACTATACTAACCTGTACTGACAGGAAAATGTGGTAGTTCACTACACTATCCTGTACTGACAGGAAAATGTGGTATTTCACTACACTATCCTGTACTGACAGGGAAATGTGGCATTTCACTACACTAACCTGTACTGACAGGGAAATGTGGCATTTCACTATACTAACCTGTACTGACAGGAAAATGTGGTAGTTCACTACACTATCCTGTACTGACAGGAAAATGTGGTATTTCACTACACTAACCTGTACTGACAGGGAAATGTGGTATTTCACTACACTAACCTGTACTGACAGGAAAATTAGGTATTTCACTGTATGGTACGACATCTGCCTCCTCCACTAAATCTCCAAGTCCTCCAAGACCAGACCCACATACAATGCCTAAAAGAGGTTGGTGTTTTGTTCTTTCCTTCAATGTCTTTGCAATTTCTTGAACTTCTTCATAGCTTGGACTTAAAACATACACAAAATACTGTATGTAATAAATACAATCAAGTAACAAGGTTATACTGATAATTACTGATTTTACATGTTATTTATACTGTGTCAACGATTTCTGTCTTTTGTACAAATTGGATTGATATATATATATATTTTAATTCCCAACTTACTGACTTATTCTTTTGGACATGAAATGTGATATACACATATTTTATCTGTCAAGTAAAATTTCCGTGGACATGAAAATATGAAATGTGATATACACATATTTTATCTGTCAAGTAAAATTTCTGTAACAAAACAGTGTTCTGTTCATACATGTACATGTACTGATAACTCCATTTAGTGTTAAATTTTATTATTCATTGAACATGGAGTTTATTTTAAAACTTTATATTTTATGTGTTTATAATTAGTTAAGTTACATTGTAAGTACTTTGAATGAGTGAGTGATTGTTGTTTAATGCCATATGAACAATTTTTCAGTCATATCATGGCGAGAACAAGTAACCTTTAATGAAATGATGATAATGTCCGCTATGCACTAGATGCCAAGTTAGATTTTTATAGTGCTAACATACTGAAACCGCGGGTAGACATGTCGCTCCACTCTGTCACATTATTCTGTTTCCGAGCCAACCAGTCTTTGCTTTTAGTCCTTAATTAGTGCTGCATTCTAAGCAGAGAAGCAACAAATACCAATTTTAAATTTATTGTGCTAATTGATGAGTATGAATGAAGGGTGCTCTTGGTCAAGCGGGAAATGTTGGCTTGTTCACAGTATCTGGTTCTTATTTCATTTTTTTTATAAGTTGTGTCAACCATCTTTTTGTCCTCTCATTTTATATATTTCCAATTTAAAGTTTCACTGGCATATAAGACTGCCATTGTTTTGATGACTGTTTTGTCTATCCTGCATGTCATGATTGTATTTTTTGTAACAATTCCAGTATTTCTGTAATCACAAGCCAAGGGCTTGGTACAATTTGGCAATAAAAGTCATGTGAGACTGGAAAGGTCCTTATCTATAATTCTAAAACAAAAGGGGGGTTCTAGATCTGCCAGTCTCACTCGACAGTCGACTTGAATGGGCTTGTTCATCATTAACCAATTGTATTGTAATCTCGTTGAGATGTGACTTCCAATGAAATATTCTGCATTGATCTGTATCAACAAGATTTATTGTATCCATCTCTTGTGGTTGTGGTATTTTAAATACAAGTTATTCTGCTACATGATCAGATTTGATTATTATGAGAGTCTGACATTATCTCCCTTCGTTGTGTGCAAGATCTGAATACATTGTATACATTTATCAAAATGTAGGACAATAACAGTGTCAGTGGACTGTACGAATTGTTTGAGTGATCAAAAGCCAAGATAGAGAGTGTAGGAAGGTCAGATAGAGAGTGTAGGAGGGTCAGATAGAGAGTGTAGGAGGGTCAGATAGAGAGTGTAGGGGGGGTCAGATAGAGAGTGTAGGAAGGTCAGATACACTCTTGATCTTGGATTTTGATCATTCAATAATATTTTACAAGCTCTTGATTATGACACTCCTGTGAATAACAGAAGGCCAAATTAGGTAACTGGATCTTATTATAGGCATAATTTTCAGACTGCCAAGTCTTCTTCTTCTTTGGTTACGGAAAACCATCAACGTACTGATGTTTACTTTCCGGCGCATGCCTGGTAAAATGTTTTCAAATTTATAAAAAATTTCGGAACATAGAAAATTAGTTTGATATAATTGTTATTGTTATTTTTTAGTTACATATTATCAGTTTTTACAATTTTTCTTTTAATTTTAATAACTTGGATTTTACAATTTTTAAAAATTTTTATTTTTTCATTTATTAAGATAAAAACATGATTTCTGTTTATTATAACTGTCTTTATTGCATTGGATTTGTCTGTAGGAGTTTTTTCGGGAAGATCTTGTCGTAGACTGGCTCTGAAGTAATATATTTTGTGTAGGGATAGCGATATTTTCATTTATTACTTTGTGAAAATTATGAGCCTAGTTCTTAGTCGGCGTTCTTGTAGAGTTTGCCAATTCATGGTGTTTAACATCTCAGACACACTGCTGGTGTTATGATGTCTGTTGCATGTATACCTGGCCGCCCGTCGCTGTACCTTTTCTAGCGAGTTGATGTTTTCGTTTGTGTGAGGATCCCAAACAGTGCAGCAGTATTCTAATTTGGGTCTTATTAGGGTTTGATATGCTCGTTCTTTTATTGTTTGCGATTGTACTTTTAGATTTCTTCTATAAAGTATAAAAGTTTTATTTAAAGTCGGAGTTTTTACAAACATATAACATAAGCTCTGTAGAGCTTTTTACCGACATATATAACAATAGACAAAATATATTATGACAGGAGGCATACAAACATTTGAAGATAACAGATAAATATACAAGCATTACATAAATAGCTTAAAACATGTTTATAAAGTACTAAAACTAGCATAAGAACATAAAAAGCACTAGGCAAAAAGAATAGGTACATGTAGCATGAGCAACTGAACTAAATCAAATCAAATCAAAAGTTTTATTTAATGTCGGTACATTTACAAACAGTACAAACACAAGCTCTCATGCGCTTTTTAAACCAACATGCATTTTAAGATATAAATTACAACACAGTAAATAAAAAAATAAAAACAATAAAATAAAACAATGTCATGCATTAAAACCACATATTAGATTTCTGGGCCTCCAGTCAGTGCACATGATAAAACATAATGATTTGTTTGCTTTGGCGGTAGTTTGGATTAAAACTATCACCTCGATATTGTTCGACAATATTCTATTCTTTATACCAGGTGAAAGGTGATATATTTACCCCTGTCCCATCCATGCCATCTTTATTTTTTTTTTAGATCTGCTCAGGCTGTTTCTGTTTGTTATCAAATTGTCAATCAATTAATGCAGAGATAACCCCCGAGAGAGTTCGAAACGATCAATACAACATGGGAGATAATTCAATTCTAGACTGCTTCATTCTCTAGATTCATCCCAATGTTGAATGAAGGGTCTTGTCGTGCAATACTTATGCCCAAAATAATATTTTTTAAAACAATAATTAGAATTAACGTTAATTTCCCTAATCAGGATTTCATATTTCAAACTTACATCTACACAACAGACCTAAGTTTTGGGAACGATCATTTATAAGTGGGGTTGTTGTACTAAAAAAATTGTCGCCACATTTTATAGAAAAAAAAGCATATTGACATGAATCAAGGATTTGTATAGTCTACTATTTAAATCCTTGCATGAATGATACAAAGAAATACACAATCTGACCATGTAGTTGCATTTAACAAAAATAGCTCGGTCATCCCCCAAAAATCCAGTATTTATAGGTCATCCATCAAATCCTCCATAGAGGTATTAAAATACAACTAAGTCCATCAAATTTGGGCTCAAAATAATCTCTATATATTTAACTTCAATTATCAGTTTTAATCATTCCATTCCATTCAGTAGTTTTCACAATACTACAAAGTGAAAGGAACTTTTTTCTTGAAAAGGAACTACTGTTCTAAGCTCTGATTGGTGAATTAGTGGTTTTACACCTACATTGAGATATCATTATACTTATTTTACAAGCATTAATATGCTGAAAACTATCAAAGTAGCATTCCTATTACATTTATTTTCATTTGATGCGGCATTGTCTAAGAATTAGACAGAATGTGAATGTGTCACTATAACTGGTGTCAGACCAATACTTGGTTTAGAGACTAACTGGTATCATGCTAATACTCACCAGTTGTTAACTATAACCGGTGACAGACCAATACTGGGTTTGGAGAATAACTATAACTAGTGTCATTTTTTTAATTTGTAATTACCTTTACACCGACTTGCATTAAAGATACATGTTTATGTCAAGTAAAAAAAAGTATAAATGACAATAAAAAAAAGACACAAGTTAGAAGACATGCGACAAATAAGCCATATTTCCCATACCAATAATGAACTTACAGGGCACAATTACGAACGGCAAATATTTCAATCACAACATCATAAAGATAACAAAATATGATTAAGTTTGAAAGATATGCTATATAATTTTTTTATTACAAGATGTATCATTTATACATAGTTCCATTTATGAGCTAAGATGTAGCTTGCATACAAATACTACATAATTGGATGCTTTGTCAGCTGTAACAAAAACATATTTGTTATGAATACATGTATATACAAATTCTGTCGAAGCATCGGAATCATCAAAAATGTCGACTTTGATTTCGTACTCGTAGTTTCTTGTAGTTTCGTAATTCTAATTTGAATCGATGATCTAATATATAGCGTTAGCGAATCCGGAAAGGTTATCGACCTCAACCTCATCTATATCAAAATGTCATACATAATCATCCATTGATTACATTATTAAACTGAGATCGTATTTCCCATTAATAATTTACTATTTGTTTTCTGTATTTCGTGTCTTCGTCCTGCACATTTCCAAACATCAGAGCTGGTCAGATGACACCATAAAAGACCATTTTAGTAATGTGATAGACATAATTCACTTTCAGGTCTAGTAGTGACCTTGGTCTTCGGTAAGGGGTAATTGTGACCATAGAACCACAGTAGATTCACAGCATTTATACCCACAGCACATTGTTGAATGACACACATTACTGCTATTTTATGTTGTTCGATGATATTTTCGCTTTGATCGACATTTTTCTTTATGCTGTGAAGGTATATGAAGGTATATATAGGCATACAACTCTAAATATTTCTTTTTCATTCATTCCGTGCAAAAATATCTATTGTTTTTCCATATCCATTTTTTGAAACAACTGCATGTTTTCCGAATTACAATATTTCCTCCTCTCAAATCAAAACCATATTAATTGAATGGTGGCTTCCTATATTAACATATATATAAAATGACCGGATCTCTAATTGATGACCAGTACGTGGTGCTCAGCTTGTATATATACAATCACAAGTTTAATAAAAGGTTGCTGGCTTATGGGATTTCCAAAGAGCAAATAAATCAAATTAACACTACGAGAAATCATGACATTGAAGAGAAAATAGTCTAAGACAAAGCCAAAAACATTAAATATAATACTCACTCAGCTTGAGTGTTTTCATTATCCATCATTATTTTAAAGAAGAATGGTCACCACAAAATAATAGATCAGTGCCCTTCAAATATTCCCTATATGACTTCAATTGTCACGAGACAAATCTATATGCATAATGCATTTTGTATTATCCACACATTTAATTGCTATTTACATCATTATATCAACTACACGAAGGAAGAACAGGTTCATACACTTCCCCACAAGAAAACTGAAATGATCGATTCACACATTTACTAACAGAACGAATAAATACTCCGGCGATTAAAGTATAGGTGTGAAACTAGGTATGAAACGACGTTTTATGTCACTGACATCAGTCTTGATCTGAAAAATATTGACATTAAACAAAATTGTAATTGCATGATCACAAACATCAGTTAATATATGGTTAGTCGGACATTACAACGTTCATGCTGTCCTCTGTTTGTTTGAAACATAACGACCACACGTTTAAACAGTTTTTACTTTAGTTCTTAGGACGAGTTCTACTCTCTATAATCGGATCGACAGGAATGTTCATTTGAAAGGGAATATTTTTAATATTTTTTTTTAAATGGAGTTATATTGTTTTTAGACAATTATAGTTAATATGCATTTTTCTAGAAAGGGGTACACTATTACACCCATTTTTGTCTGGAAAATTACAGTGGTTCTAGACTTTGAGCAGAATACTTCAGACATCTTTCAAGCAATATCATCATATACAATGATTTATTATTAATGGCTAAAATGCAAGTGTAATACTTTTTCAAAATTTCAATAGTCAATTCAATACAAGTTTTTCAAATTGTAGATATTCAAATTGGAACTAATCTATTGCTAGATTGTTTTATGCTGCTATAAACTCCAATTTATTGGTCAACTACAAAAAAAAATAATTCACAGCAGAAACTTATATGTTTATTTAACAATAACTGTAGATGGTTTGACGATATATAATTCCTACATATATGATGATATATTTTACTTCTGGTCTCTCACCATGGACATTTATTCCTTTGGTATATGTTTCTGAATAATTGATATAAAATCTTCTGAAAGTACCAATTGTCAATTTCCTCCACCAATAATACTGACCACCACGATATAACTGAAATATTGTTGAAAGTGGCGTTAGACACCATAACAATAACCTTATTCCCAATTGTCAGTTTTTATCCTTAGACTAATTGTCTACAACCAACAGATTCTAGTTTCTTAAAGTTATTTGACTACGAACATTCACTGAATCTGATTTTGTACTGTCAGCTCTTATGTTGACTTCGAAAGTGTTTAATATTTTGAGATAAAGCAAATCCTCCGAAAAACTGTTTAAAATGTTAAAAATGGTGAGTTTTGCATTTGTATGATTCAATACAAAAATGTATTTTGTAGTTTAATCTTTCCGTTACACGTACGGAATGGGATATCCGTACGTGTTTGTAGTTCATGTACATTACCGACTATTATAATGTAATGTAACATTAATTACATGTAATGATAAAACATATAATCCAGCATCAACAGATATTATCTGCTCTGACGGGGGTTGTGTAACAAATGTAGTTATATAGATAACGACTAACTACATGCATATGTCTATTCTGATGTCTTACTTTGTGATGTTAAAGAACGTAGAGATATTTGGGGATAGAATTAGGTCAAATTATTCCGAGATAATATTAAAGAGAATATCTTCATCTTGAGGTAATACACAATCGACCGTCATACCTGATGTAGATTTACATATATTTTTTATAGAAATAATGTACATTTATAAATGTTTTTTCCTATTAAAACTTCACATCATTTAGATTGGTTGGTTGGTTGGTTTTATGGTGCTTAACTCAACTTTCAACAATATTTCAACTATATCGTGGCGGTCAGTTTATTGGTGGGGGAAACCGGAGTACCCGGGAAAAACCACCGTCCTGTCGCAAGTCATTGATAAACTTTATCACATAATGTTGTATCGAGTATACCTCACCTGAGCGGGATTCGAACTCACAACAGTAGTGGCGATAGGTAGTGATTGCATAGGTAGTTATAAATCCAACTACCATACGAACAAGACCACGACGCCCCCCTTACATCATGTAGAACTATTTATGGTACAGTCCAAGTGCTTACTAACATTTGTGTATTTTTCGTTGTTATGTCAGGCATAATGATGATATCATTTGTAAGATAACCTTTCTTGTATTGAATAATCCGACAGCCCTCTATTTATACATACAAATTACTGAAATCTCCTACGGTTATCGATGCCTGAGATGGTCATTGTAAGTTCTACACATACATTGATGGGATTTCATAATGTTCTTGTGAAAAGAATAATTATCTTTAACCTTCATAGCCAGTAGTACGCTATATTCATTGATTCTGTCATCGTACTGGCCATGTTCACGCGTTGTCGTTCATTTTTGTAATGATGTAGTGTGTGATATTTTTAAGTGGAAGCGAATATATGTTTTTGTCATGGGTTGTTTATATCTGTGGGATATCCAAGAGAGGAGAAGAGTTGAATCCCCATTAACTGGTTTAACCCAGTCACATTGTTGTGCCTATCCCAAGCCATGATCTAGATTTACATCGGCACATGACATGGTCTCTTTGGTGTTCAATGATTTAAAGTGAGAGGTATATTGTAGTTGTTTTCGTTTTGCTGATATCGTTGAACTGCTTAAATTTTCTTATATGCCGGAGCCACATGGTTATCGCGCTAATGATCTCACTGCTTCTTTAGGATGACAGAGAACGACCTAACAAAACGGTCAGTTTTTCACACCAAAAGCTTAAGGAGAATCCTGCGCATTTTCTGGCCAAATAAAATATCAAATGAAGACCTACTAAGACAGTGTAAACAAGAGAGTATGACTACAATATTATTAAGAAGGCGTTGGAAATGGATTGGGCACGTGGTTAGAAAAGATAGAAATTCCATCACTAGGACTGCACTACAATGGACTCCAGAATGAAAGCTCAAGCGTGGCATGCCGAAAAACACATGGAGGCTTACTGTAGAAGGAGAGATGAAGATCATGAACAACACCTGGGAGACAGTCGAAAAGATGGCCAAGAACAGACAGAAATGGAGGACCTTTGTTGCTGCCCTACATGCCAACGGCATATCGGGCAGCTTTACTTTTTTTTTACTTTTCTTTAGTGGAGTACGTGATGCTCATTCCTTAGTTTTCTGTGTAGTATTTTGCATACCATTGTTTGTCCCCTTTACTTTGGCCATTGTATCACCGTCCTTCGAATTATGATATCTGATTACCCCTTTGTTTTAGTGACGCATTTTTATAAGAGTTGTTCTTGTGCAGAAATTTAATCGTCGCCGGCATCAATTTGGTTGATAATTACAGATGTTCCATGTCATGAAGAGGATGCAGAGATGTCTCCAACATTTCGGAGCATGCACATGTTCTAATTTCAGATTTTTGTTGTAGTATATGTTAAAGAACGTCTTCATTGTTGTTATCATGAAATGATCAATATTTACGGGGTTTCCATGTCCTAGCTTCTCCCAGACATAGGTACTTCGAATTGAGAAATGTGTCATGCATTGTACAGGAGAACCTTTCCAAGCAACTTGACAATTTCATAAAAGAGACGTGTCGAAATTTGTTCCTTTTTTGTGTGGAAGTCTGAAGTAGTTATGTTTCACTGGTATTTTACCTTTGTCTAAAGAATGGCACTAAATGATTGCAATTACAGACACCAATGTTTCGTTTGAAATTTACACATGCTGAAATTTTTTTTATCATGAAGCAACGTAATTCGTCAATGTATCATTATGCATAAATATTTCCTTTTCTGAAATGGCGAATTACCAATATCACTGTTATATGCAAGCGTAAAATATGTTCAATATGGATGATTTTATTTGTTTCTTGGACACAATCGAAAGAATACATCGAATAATTACGACGAGTAAGGAAGTGGGAATATATGTTACATCGAAGAGAGAATCACTCTTCTTACATAATCAATTGTGTCATCCATTTATTACTAGCGGAATGAGTCATTGTACTCCGATTTGAACCGCCCATTAAACTGACTCCAAGATATAAACTGGGGGATAAACAACAATGAACACAGTCCGGGAGATCTCTAACTAATAGATCAAGATTTATGGCATCAACAAAATCATAGAGAGCTGAACTCTAATACAGAGATCCAGAGTTATGGCAGGATCTAGGTGGCATCGACACAATCATAGAGAGCTGAACTCTAATCCAGAGATCCAGATTTATGGGAGGATATAGATGGCATCGACACAATCATAGAGAGCTGAACTCTAATCCAGAGATTCAAATTTAGTGGAGGATATATATGGCATCGACACAATCATAGAGAGCTGAACTCTAATCCAGCGATTCAGATTTATGAGAAGATCTAGATGGCATCAACACAATCATAGAGAGCTGAACTCTAATCCAGAGATTCAGATCTATGAGAAGATCTAGATGGCATCAACACAATCATAAAGAGCTGAACTCTAATCCAGAGATTCAGATTTATGAGAAGATCTACATGGCATCAACACAATCATAGAGAGCTGAACTCTAATCCAGAGATTCAGATTTATGGGCGGATATAGATGGCATCAACACAATCATAGAGAGCTGAACTCTAATCGAGAGATTCAGATTTATGGGAGGATATAGATGGCATCGACACAATCATAGAGAGCTGAACTCTAATCCAGAGATCCAGATTAATGGGAGGATATAAGTGGCATCAACACAATTCTACAATTGCTGATCACCAATCCAGAATGATGGGAGGATCTATGTGGCATCGAAAAAAATCATGGAGATGCTGAGATCCAATCCAGAGATCCAGATGCATAGGAGGATATATGTGACATCAACACAGTTCTGATCACCATTTGAAATGCAATTTTGTGCATAGAACAATTCTTGTTTTAAACTGTCGATTAATCTTAGAAATGTATTGATGACAGCTCCATGTGTTTTTCTTGTTTGTATTCAAAATTAGTAGCGATATGCTTAAATAAAAACGTAGATATCTAATTCATTACGCACGACTCGCTTCAGGAATAACATTCATCATGTACGCTCATAGTAAAACGATTTGAAAGCTAAATAATTGAAAAGTCTTTAGAAGCAAGTAAATCAAAGGTTCTAAACAGGTTAGCAAAAAATCAGCGAAGGATAATCATTCCTGAGAGAGATTGGTCTGATAAATTACATTATGTAATCGGGTATGTTAGATTCATAATACTAGCAATGTCATAAAACTATATGGGAGCAAGTCTAGTTACAGCTTCTAACATATCATACAGATTGAACACCTCATTGTGGCTAATACGATGAAAGTTTGCAATACTATGCTAAAGCATTCTAAATGTCAATTCGACATTATTTATAAGTGCATGAACGTGCTATTGTAGGAACAAAGAAAGGGAAGTTGGGTTATTCCTATCATATATGATCTAAACACTTTACAGTGTAACATTGCAATCTAGGTTTTGTATTTCACCCTAAGAAGGTCTAAGGATACTAAGCATCTGTGCTACTCTTGACACTCGATTAGTAGAAGAGAAGAATACAATCAGTTCCACAATGATTACCGTTTGTGAAACGAAAATATACATTATAATTTTTTAACGACAAAAACTATTTGACTCTGAGGAGAGTTCTATTTCTCTACATAACATATATTGAATTTCTTTGAGTTCCACAAACATGTTTTGTTTTAGAGTTATATCCCTTCGACCATTTTTATGTTGGATTTAAGGAAACCCGAAGATAGCTTATTATTTTTAGAGAGATAAAACAAGTTATAAATCAAATCAATCTGCATTGCAGACTAATATTTGTCTTACTGTAAGACGTAATACACGTCATCGAAGGAGAAAAAATGGACGTTTCATTTCCACATATCCAGAATTGAGACTTTTTAAAATTTGCATATCCGGTTCAGCAACGGTCCTTGAATTCGATTAGGGAAATGTAGAAGATTTAGCCTGTGAAAACAAAGAAGCAAGATCCTTAGAACATTGGGAAAATACAATGGGGAAAGTTTTATCGCTCAATTAATCGCCAAGATTGTGGAATCTTGAGAGTCTTACATAATGATTTTCACATATCTGTCTTTAGATAGGATGTAATGTGATATCGTTCTTTCCGTTCGTCCGTTCAGCGTAAGCACGCCATGATATAGATTTTCGGCCTTTTTTCCCCCAATAAATAGTCTCTCATAAAGATATTGCATGTTTACTCAAGGATACTGAAGCTAATTTTCTGATGTTCTGCAAACATTACCACATTATTAAAAATAGTTTGATGGACTGTATTCTTTTTGTCTATTTCTCTTTTGACGTTCCAGAGGTATTGACGTTTTTTTCAATGACATATAAAAATAATCTGTCATAAACGTATTACATGTTTACTCAAGTTTGCCTGAATTGAGTTTTTTCTTCTTCTAATTATTTATTAGAAAAATACATCAGATAATTTGGAATAGTGGTCTGATGGTATACATTTAAATGTGTTTTACTTATTGTCGTTTAAGACTTATTGGGATTTAGATCTCGTACCATGTGCACATGGCTAAGTTGTTTATTATAATAAGTTATGCAATTTGTCAGTTATTGTCGATAACACCAACATTCACAAACCATAACTAGCATTAAAGACGAAAATTGTATTAATAGAATAATTTTAAACAGCTCTAGAAACACACGAACCTTGCGCTTGCAAGACTATAGATATAATACCATATCCTATACCAGTGAAATCGAACAACTGGGAGCTAGGTGCCAGGAAGGGGTCTGATAGTTTTATGTATGATACATGATCGCGATGTCCAGTTAGAACAAATCCAATCCAATCGAGGAATTCAGGTCAATGGAAACAAAAGCACTAACCATTAAACGGGCAATATTTCTACAATATGTTGAAACACGCAAACCCGGTAATTGTTGATTAATTTATGATGACTACTATTAAACGTTTTATGGCATGACTTAATTTAGACAGCCTGTCTAGAAGAACATCTCTTATGTCTGACAGATATAATGACATCTTTAGAAAGTCAGGGTAACTAGGGCATGGTGTAGACTAATATATCAACTGTCGTACGTAGAATCGAATGGTGGGAGAAGACAGCCGGCACATCATTACTAACTATTACTATAATTAGACATTTAACATAAATAACTATGATTTACATCCAATAACAAATATATAGCTAACTTTGCCATGCATTGATGGATGGAAAATTTGGTAATTCTAGTCGCACTCCTAGTTTGTATGAGATTCGTGTTAGCCGAGTGTAGCATATGTTGGTTCTGCCAAAAGCTACACGAAGAATCTTTCCAAATTATTACCATCGTTTTTTTTCTGGGTTATTGTGATTTTAGCTACTTATGGGATTATGTGAATCAGATATAATCAAGATCACTATTCTCATGTAATAGCATTAAAACATTGGACTTCTCTACCAACTACACAACTATTCCCACTCAATACTAAAATACAGATTAAAAGAATGAGTTAAACTTATGACCAACGTAGAAACAAATACATTGTTCTAGGTGTCAAACCACTAATGTACCAATCAGAGCTTAGAACATATACAAAAGTAGTCCCTTTCAAACAAAAAAGTTCCTTTCGCTTTGTTGTATCGTGAAAGATACTAAATGAAGTGTAATAATTAAAATTGATAATTGAAGTTAAATATACATCGTATAAGGATTATTTTGAACTCAAATATGATTTAGTTGTATTTTAATACTTCTATGGAGGATTTGATGCATGAGCTATAAATACTACATTTCTGGGGGAATGACAGAGCTATTTTGTAGAGTAAGTGTTTTCCATGGCCTTGCATTTCACTGCAAGACTTTAAACATCCCATGATATTTTGACAGAACGTAGAGGAATCATGTACGTTTCAGAAAATGTATGGTCTTGGAAAGGTTAAGCTTCAGATAAAATAGCCAGGTAGGCTCGAAAAAAAAACCACACCTACAAATTGACAATGAGGACCGATTAATAACGATGCTTTACGACAAATGAGACGATATTAATTTTACGATTGTAAATTGTCCATTTATATGTAGAAAGATTCCAGCAGCACCTGCATATGAAGTTTATATCCCCTAACTAATGCGATATACCAGACCTTGCACTTTCATTGATGGAGCGAACTTGTTAACAAGAAAGCTACCGAAACAAGGGTTCCTATAAATTCAGTCCAAGTCATCACTTCGAAAGTTTTTCAATAGGCACCATGACTTGATTAACCGTTATGAAATATATGTATCAAGGATATTTGCCGCCACAATCCCATCCTCCTTTCCTCTGCCATGACATACCACAAATTTTAACAAGAGTATCGTGACGGAACTGTTTTGCCTTCCGGGGTTCGACTCTATGTCTTCACGTTTTTAGCTTTGTATTTTGGTGTTCTTTACGATTTTCGCGTAATTATGATATTTAATTCGTCTTCTCTCGCATTTGTTTTCTAAGGGGTTCATATTTAATTTATAATTTGTATTTATTTATGCATACTGATGTCCTACACGATTTCCATATCAGATGATGTTGCTGCCAGTACCATTAGTTGAAAACTGTTTTCCCGCCAGAATCACCTGGGTTCACCACCGGTTTTGAAGGATTCGTGGTGGTTAAATTTTTGCTTAATGCACAATGTTGCATTATTTGTTTTTCTGTTCTTTTCCTAAAGATTTCTGATTACCTTTTTGGAAATGTCGCTCCACTCGGACACATGTGTATATAAATATAGCTTCATAAACCGAGGTTATACCAAATCACATAATATGGAACATAACACCGGCCTTTAACCGGACTGTGTTTAATCGTGTGACAACGGTATATAAAATATAAACAGGCTATTGTTACATAATGGATTTGACTGATTGTGCTAAATGGTTCGTCATTATATTAAGCGAATCGTTGCTGCATTATATATATGTAAATACACAGAATGACAAATATTTTGAAATACATGTAATTACAATTCCATGGACACATGCTCCATTATTTTAGATTACTATTATGGTACGTTTTAAGATTCCTGTATTTGTAATCATAATTAAAGTAATCCGTAAAAGGAAACGATAATATCGGTTATCATAATACAAACATGTCAACTTTGAATAAATAAAAGATAATATTTTGATTAAACTAACAGGAAATGTTTGATAAGATCTAAATGAGCAATTCAGAAAATATACTAGTATATTTGTACCTAATATTATTAAAACGACGGAGAAATCAACTAAAAATCGAATTAGTGTAATTATATGGTTTCAATGAATAGACACTATTAGTGCAGTGTACTCGATACAACATTGTGTGATAAGGTTTGTTCAGTGACTTGCGACAGGTCGGTGGTTTTCTCCTAGTACTCCTGAGAGATGATGTATTATATATATTAGGGGGCATAGATTTTCTTCCGTTTCTACGAATGTCCGATTATAATTTTGATCTGTTCTCACGGTGTGGTATGTTTTTGTTTCTCATCTTATTAGTATAATAATCGTGTATAAGGTTTACATTGGAAAAATTGCTTAACGGGCAAGATAATTATTTTAGCAAATTAGGGAAAATGTTTTTGGTTATTTTCATAGTGGTGGTAATACACTTTATTTTTACTATATTGTGTTGTATAAATAAGGCACTAAACTGATTCTATTCAGGAGTAAAATCATGAAATTTATATATTTTCTCAGTTGGCTTTATCTTATACATTTAGGGAGCATTGTCCATTCGTCAAGCAATATCGACATACATGACACAATTTCTTAAAATACAACACTCCCGGGATTCAATATTCACTGATTTTTATTAGATATATCATGTGGTACATATGGTATTCCGCAATATAGTGTAAAATGTAGAAAATAACCAGATATAAACTAGCTTATCGACAACCAAGAACAATTACGGTCAATTAACAAACACGTCTTC
Source organism: Bathymodiolus brooksi (assembly GCA_963680875.1). Lineage (NCBI taxonomy): Eukaryota > Metazoa > Mollusca > Bivalvia > Mytilida > Modiolidae > Bathymodiolus > Bathymodiolus brooksi. The sequence continues at coordinate 69,130,053 of OY804576.1, read as the reverse complement.
CCATGCGTCACAACCAATTTCATAGAGTAAAAAGACACCAAGAAACAAAGACAACAAAACAATAATGGAAAAAATAGCAGAATGTGTCCATAGAACACGGATGACTGGCCTCCAAGACACGGATGACTGGCCTCCAGGACACGGATGCCTGGCATCCAGTTGAAGTAAACGGGGGCACATGAAAAAATTGAAGATAACCAAGGGTAATCAGAAGCCGTAAATTAAAGAAGGATAGACAATGCAATGGCCTAACGACAAAGAACAAAGGTAGAAACAATGACCTACAAACTCAAGGATAGACAATACAATGGCCTAACGACAAAGAACAAAGGTAGAAACAATGACCCACAAACTCAAGGATAGACAATACAATGGCCTAACGACATAGAACAAAGGTAGAAGATAGACAATACAATGGCCTAACGACAAAGAACAAAGGTAGAAACAATGACCCGCAAACTCCCTCACAGAACATTAAAGATCGAGCAGCACTAGCACCACCACTAAAACCGGGGGAACGGACGTGTTCTGAAAGGGTAGGCAGTTCCTGCTCCACTAATGACACCCGTCGTGTTACTCTTGTTACAAACCAGGAGGAAATTTATGATTACAATCGTAAAACTTTTCAAGTGATGACTTCAACTTAAGCACCAGGAGTCTTTGGTTAAGTGGTTTCCATGTTAACAGTAATCCTCTTTCGTGGAAATCATGAAAGGAACCACAAACTCTGGAATGTCGTACCAACAGAGAGATATATAATCCATATGCAGATGCTTCAGGGATGTTCCAACAAATAAATAAGGAAAGTTAACAATGGGAAAATTGAAATAATGTCTTTTGTCATACAGTTTCATTCTTCGCGTGGGAATATTAAAAGGCTTAATAGCTCAAGCTAAAAGCGAGCTATGTATCTCGGTTTTTTATGGTCCCCAAACTCGTACATGTATCTAAATTTCAACGCAATGCTCTGACGATTTCACCCTGTTCCCTTAAATGATTATCCGGTCTAATGAAAACGTTGTGTCCAATATATATGCATCAACCCAATATTCAGCAAGAAGTGAGATTAGGGATCATGCAATTTTAGAATTCATACACCTAGACTTGAAAATCATCCGATCAGAACACTCGTAATATAGGGAAATTTACACAGTTATTCTTGACAAAGCAATGACTTTATATGATTTTATTTTGGTTTAACAAAAGCGATATATATCAATTTTTAATTTCTGATTCTATTGTGTTTGGCTAAGGGCGTCCCTCCATAAAGGCATAAACTAAAGTACTAAAGTACGTTCTTTTGGGATTGAAGTACATAAACTTTCGAGTTGGTTACAAATTTTAATATAGAACTAAGCAACGGATAGTTGGAGAAATATTATGTCTGCTATGTACGAGACGCTAACAAACAAATTGATTTTTATAACTTTAGATTAAGGAGATGTATTTCTCAAAATCCAATAGATTGTTATTTGTTCTACACTTAAAAAACTTTTTGAATGATTATTTACTACCATGTCATTTCTATTTCATGATCCAATCGCCCTCAATTTACTAAAAAGTAAACTCTAAAACAAATACATAGCCTTAATTAATAGGTGTCGTTTGTGAAACATTATACATTGATTTTGGAGATTGCCATGGAGATTAAAATCTTCATCCATCACACTTTTTACTTTGTGAAATAGCAATAGCTTGCTAGTGATTTATTTAAATGTTTTGGCCCCACATCTCCGTTGTAAATCTTTATGTCGACAAAAAGCCGGAGTTTTCCATCATCATGAGAAAACTAATAATACTTCTTCATTGGCAAAACAGATTTTCAATCGATTCATGCAAAACATTGCTACTGAATACGAGATGCTCCTTAAATCTCCATGTCAGAATTCTGAACGAGAATCATAAATCTATTGTCAATTAACTTTTGTTAATAGAAGCTTTATCGTATGCTAAGCCTATTCTTTAGTACTAATCGTCCTTAGCAATATATTACATATTATCCACAAATTGACCATTTTTGTATATCTTCGGGATTTCTTCAAAAGACGTATTGAAATTGCGTGAAATTGATTATAATAAACACTCTACTTTTTGCGAGAGGCGTACTACTAACTTGTTGTTTCATTTGTCGTTAAACATCAATACTTATTCCATGCAACGAATCCATTATCAAAGAGAAACAAGTGATAATGTAGGAAATTGGATCTACGGCATGACCTTTTACCGACAATTAGAATCATTCTTAATAGTCGATCTTTAGTTTTATGTGTATGTTTTGTAGATCATTGTTTGTCTTTTTGTACTTTTTCTTTTGGCCACTGTGCTGTCTGTTCTTCTTCGATTTAAGGATTCTGATTACCTCCCTTTGGTATTTTCAAACTCTTCTTGCAAGACAAGACAAACACAGAATAGGAAAATTGAAATTTTTATTAAACCAATAACTACATCCACCTGGAACAGAACAAGTTCAAGTATATATACAATGTACACCAAAAATACAACTTGCGTCGCCATGCTCATACAATAGTAATTGGGAGTTACATTTAACATGATTAATAACTGATAACTCGGATAATTGATTACCTAGAAATAATATCATCGCTCTCTTCGACCACGGTATAATGCGATTGGATTGTATATAAGGAACCGGCCATTTCATCTTAAGGGGGAACGGGCTATTGTTTCACACGAACACGAATGTTTATTTACAGCTTTTTGTCTTTAAATATTACCAAAAGTTGTTGCTAAAAACTGCAGGGCCAGTTAACGTACAACCGTGACTGATAATCTGGTGATTGAAGCGGAACGATCTGATTTCTATGTATTACATATATTAATCTGTAGTTAGTACAAATGATATGAAAAACACCGATAACTTCTAACCATACAAACACAAGGACTTAACATTATGGCAATAATTCCAGGAATTTCAGACAGAGTTGTCAACTAGAGAGGAGTAAATAACAATATAATTGATGTTTTATTCTTGTTCTTTGTTAGTTCCCTGTATTTGTTTTTCATTTTTCTATTTGTATATTTGTTAATCTGAGTTATCCTCAAGAAAATCGAGGGCAATGACATTAGGACTTTTCCTCCGAAAAGAGCGTTCACTGGATTTGCAAGACGAAGCATACACACCTTGTTGTTTGGACGGGTCGTAAATATGTTCTCGTATTTGGGAATGCTACGCCCCTTGTACTGTAAAGACATGCAGCGTCTCCTAATAAGCAGCACTTGGTGACCGTTTCCAGGCAATATTTGCGACACTACTCTCATCTACCACATTAAGTGTGGCATTCAAAACATCTCTAGGTCCGTCCAAGTTTCATCGTTTTACCTACATTGTTAATTGTTAGCACAGATTGGTCTTGTTTTACAACAAGCAATAAATTATCATAGTTATATCTGCTATGGGGAACATAGGACGTCTAAGGGTAACAATAGTAACAACCATCGATCAACATCGGTATCACAGTTATCTCCAATTACAGGGGGAGTCGGAATGTCTGGCCTAGGTGCGTGCAATCAACTATTTCTGTAACAACTTTCGATTTGTTTCTTCAACTTCGTGATTAAAAGAATCAAAGATGAAAAATGAAAAAGTGAGTTATTGTTGTCAATATCAGCAATGTGAAATACCCCCCTGAGAAGTCTACACCGAGTGAAATACCCCCCCCCCCCCCTGAGAAGTCTACACCGAGTGAAATACCCCCCTGAGAAGTCTACACCGAGTGAAATATTACTTGCGACATAGCACTACTATAAAGCAAACATTTGTCGGAAGAAAAGTTTTTTGAGATACCAAAGAGGTGAGTACAAACCGTGAGTGGAAGGACAGACAATACAATGGACAAAAGAAAACAGACAAAAGGACAAACAATGATCCACAAAAAACTACACAGAAAGCTAAAGATTGAGCAACATGAACCCCACTAAAACCGAGGATGAACTCAGGTGCTTCGGAACATATAGTATATATTTCTGTAGCATAGTGATGAACAGATTATTTTGCTGCGAGTACCTCTCTAGATTTTTCTAATATGCAAGGTATATTGTTTGTGTCATCAAACAATAACAAAACATGGTCGTTTTCAAGGATGTAATACATTTCTTTACCCTTTACCGTTGACTTATGAATCCCAAAAATTGTAAAATCCTTGACAACAGGTGGTTACAGAGTTGGATTTCTTCAATATTTAAAAGAATGATGAAAGGTAAGTGTTTTCTTCAGTGATGTTCTAGCAATATATATACAGTCAAACCTGTATTAAGAGGTCACATTTGGGACACAGAGAATGTGGTCTTTTAAGACAGGTCATCTCTTAAAAGATGTTCAATTCATATGAGATTTTCTGTGACATGACAAGATTAAGATGACCTTGTTATACAGGTGACTGCTTAAATAAAGGTGACCGCATGAGCAGGTTTAATTGTATTGTTTTACATTGTCACCACACGACAATATGTAAAAAGGAAACTCAAAATGTCATGATGTTGAAACTCCTCTCTGAATCTTGTTATTCTCCTAACAGATGTCAACAAGGAAAACTCTGATTTTTCTTGGATTGTGTTTGAGGATATCGTTCTGTAAGAGACGAACCATAACTTCAAAATGGGTTGATCAATTTAAGATTGCCATCAATTTATGTAAAAGATAAAACAAACTTATAAAAAATGAACACCGCTTTGTATGAAAAATTTGAATTTTGGAAATCAAAGTCTTCGAAATTCATCGTGTGAAATATTGAGTTTATTCTGCTCAATATTTCAAAGAGCATCTGAAAATTGACACAACAAAGAACTAAATGTTAGTTATACTTTTCTGCGTAGTTTAAAATGTCAAAAAATAAAATACCACTACGCTTGGAACGAAAATGATAGTTCCAGTGTGACATTACAACATCAAAATTCGATTTTTACTGGCGGTGCCTACTCCTGTCAAATGTCTGTGCTATTAATCAACGTATGTTGTTTATAATTGATTGATATTTTCCGCCTGATTGTTAAGGATAAACTATGTTGTAGAGATTGATAGTCACAATGTGTAGATTTGTTGGTTGTAACGATTAGTATTTGATTAGCTAAAACTGCGATTAGAGTATGAACACAAATCGAATCTGAAAAAAAATAATTAAAGTAATAAAAATAAATTAAAGCAAAACATAATAAAGAAATAAACAATACATTAAATATAAAATACATAGGCGGAATAACGTACGAGTATCGTGCAGTAATGATGATATACATTTCAATTATACTTGCCTTTTATACATATGAGTAACAATGAAACATTGAAATCTTGAAATTATTATATGATCGTTTAACAGTAAGGTCTATCGATGATTATCGTCACAATCGGCACTATTTCTGTTATATTGTGACTACTAGACCCTAATCGGGGACGAAAGCCTGTATACATATATACGAACTGGTCGGTGAAACTCCAGCAATGTGTATCTGTTTAGAAAGTTTATCGCCATCAGGTCGTTTTAGGAAACACTACGGGTATCGCATGTGGAGCAGGAACCTCTGAACCATTCGGAAACATGAGTTCGTCCCCGGGTTTTAGTGGGGTTCGTGCTGCTCGGTCATTAGTTTTCTGTGTAAAGTTTGTAGATAGTTTGTTGTTCTTTTGTCCTTTTTCATTTGGCCATTGTATTCTCTGTCCTTCTCCGGTTTACGCCTTCTGATTATCACTTTGGTATCTTCAAACCTTTCTTAGGATTGCGGTTAAAAATCAAATATTCTTAACCACTTGACTACCAATGCCCCTTGATCCTCAAATCTATCAACGGATGTTACCAACTAACTTATAATTCGAGTAAGACAAGTTTAAAGACACCAAAGGGGTAACCAGAAGCCGTAAGTCGAAGGACAGACAATCATCCAATGTTCAAAGCAAAAAGGACAAATAATGCTCTACAAAACACTACAAAGAAAGCTTACGATTGAGCAACACAAACCCCACTAAAAGTCTGGGGTGAACCCATGTACTCCTGAATGGGGGGTGAACCCATGTGCTCCTGAAGGGTAAGCAGCTCCTTCTCCACGATTAACAACCACCGTGTTACTGTTAAACCTGGGGTGAACCCATGTGATCCTGAAGGGTAAGCAGCTCCTTCTCCACGATTAACAACCACCGTGTTACTGTTAAACCTGGGCTGAACCCATGTGATCCTGAAGGGTAAGCAGCTCCTTCTCCACGATTACCAACCACCGTGTTACTGTTAAACCTGGGGTGAACCCATGCGATCCTGAAGGGTAAACAGCTCCTTCTCCACGATTACCAACCACCGTGTTACTGTTAAACCTGGGGTGAACCCATGTGCTCCTGAAGGGTAAGCAGCTCCTTCTCTACAATTACCAACCACCGTGTTACTGTTAAACGACATGAGCATCATCTGATATGGAAATCGTGTTGGACACCAGTAAACGTAAATAAACGGAAATAACAAATTAAACATGAATCCCCTTAAAAACAAATGGAAGTAAAGACGACCCAAACATCGTTTTTACACGGAAATAGTGTACTGAAACATCTATGTCCAATTATATCCAGTAGTAGCAATAAAAAAAAATACATCCCGATGCTGAGAAGCTTTACCCATCCCTATGTTGATGTGCTTTATCCATCCCATTTCAAAACCCTGTTAACAACGCAATGTTTTGTATTTATATATTTCAACAAAGGTTGCTAAAAAGGATTAATGCGTACTTTCTATACACAAAGAAAAAGGTTAAGCACCCCGTGATATATTATTAAAATCCACCTGTGATGTAAATCTATTGTCAAAACTCTCCATTATTTTTAAGGAATGGAGAGTTATTGTTCTCTTTGTACTTTTAAGGTCCCACAAGGGGCAAACAATTTAATACTTTGTACTTTAGATACTATACACAGACTCTTTTTTGTTACAAGATTAATAATTAAAAGTAATAAAGTACAATGGGTGGATTTTAAGTTGGAGAATGTCCTCGTATCTCTCCATTCCTTAAAAAGAATGGGAATCGGCCCCTTCGGGGCCTCGGCTCCATTATTTTTTAAGGAATGGAGAGTTACTTGGACATTCTCCTATACAAACATAATAAGTTACACTAAGTTTAGATTCTAATATTGATATTGATTATAGCAAGAACAAAGTTCCATTAAAAAGATGTGCTCACACAGGTGTGACCATTATGTCTAATATCGACTAGTCATGCACGTGAACCATGCCTCTCACGCATTACTCAAAATTCAGTATGTTCACGCTTCGAATTTGGGTATTTAAGTCCGGTGTTTTAAAATTGTTATTCATTCTCAGTAAGCATGGTACGAAGGCGAATATCAGAAGCACAAAGATGGCAAATAATCGGCATGCATACAACCGGGATGTCCTTGAAAGCTATTGAACGTCAGATAGGCTACAACTATACTGTCGTCAGCCGACTGGTGAGAAAACACACACAAACCAACAATGTGAAAGACTTGCCAAGATTCGGCAGACCACGGGTAACATCTGATCGTGACGACAGGGCATTGCAGCGTTTGGTTAGACGCATGCCATTCGCAACCAGTCTCGTACTCAAACAACACTGGCTGCCTAATAGACGTCTGTCAACAAGAACAGTTAGAAACCGTCCGAAATCAGCGGGACTTAAGTCAAGGAGAGTCATTAAACGTCCACTGTTAGCAGACCGACATCGACGATCACGTTTGGCATGGTGTTTAGCACGACGTGGTTGGAATTTAAGGACATGGCGCAATATCCATTGGTCAGACGAGATCCGGTTTCTGCTTCATGTAACCGACGGCCGGATGAGGGTTTGGAGACACAAAAATACAGCCTATACCCCAAGGAACATCCAGCCAACTGTCCTTTACAGTGGAGGCTCAGTAATGGTTTGGGGGTGTATCTCTCATGACTGCAAGCTGGATTTAGTCACCATACAAGGCAACCTAACTGGTGATCAGTACATCAGAGACGTCTTGCAACTAGTTGTTGTCCCCCATTTCGACAACCACCCACTAGCTACAAGGCCTGTGTATATGGATGACAACGCCGGGCCTCATTGTTCAAGAGCAGTAACCGCCTACCTCCAAAGCGAAGCCGTGACTTCTGTTCCTTGGCCAGCCATGAGCCCGGATTTGAATCCCATAGAGCATACTTGGGACATGTTAGGCCGTCGTATGCATGCTCGGGAACCTCCTGTGCAAAACATTCGTCAATTGGAAGCAGCATTACATCGGGAATGGCAGCAGCTATCACAACATGACATCCGACGTCTAACTGGAGGGATGAGACGCAGGGTTGAGGCCGCCATCCAAGCACGTGGGGATTACGCCCGGTACTGAATTTGGAACAATAGATGTCGTCAAGTGATTCATAAGTGACGTTTTGAAAGTGAAATGAGAATCTTATCGTGCTTTTTGAACTGCGAAGGTCAATACTTAAAATGGACATGTTTTACTGCAAAAACTGGCCTTGTGATAATGTGATTAAATATTCATTAAATTAACCTTTCTCCTGATTTTTTTTTGTGGTTTCTTACAGCCTATGTAATGTCCTAACAGGTCAGCATTGCGTTCTTGAGATTATCTGGTCAGTAATCTCGTGATACTTGTCGTATCATTTGTCATTTCAAAAAAAACATGGAGGTGCTTAACTTTTTTCTTTGTGTATATGTCTACTTTCCTAAATGGTTTTTGTCTAAAGCACATACATCCTAATTTAACACGAGACGATTGTCTTACGTATGTAATTTGTTTACGGTAAGACATGATAAAAGCCACACAGTACCAGAATGATAGGTTTTTTTTCAATAACAAAATAAACCTTAGACTATTAAAGATTAACTAGAAACAGAACAGGCGTCAAAGAAAAATAGTTGTCTATTGTCACGAGAAGAACTGACAAATAAATCTTTTTACTGAGGATTTGGGGGTTTAACTGAAATTGATGAACGTCGGAAAGACGATTTGTGTAAGCCTCAGTCTAATTCACCAATATTAAGGCTGCAATTTTTCAAATATAAGGTATCGATCATGTCCTATATACATATCAACCGTCATGTTTTACATTAAAAAAAACCACCCATGTTTAGGGCTATGTCAGAAGTATGAAATCTAATGTATATTCAGATGAAAGGTCTTAAAATATAAGTTTTTGTCTGCTTTTCAACGACATTTTAAGTTCATATGAACGTTTGTAAGCTTAAATACGAGCCACGTTAAGTTGATATTCGGATACAATCTTAATACAGCAGTCTTTACTTTTTTTTTAAAACAAAACAATTTTTACACAGTTTCATTATCTTTGAACATTAGATATTGTCTTTGAAAATAATACTTTCAATTGGGAAACAGGATGTCACTTCCCGATAGTTAGACATATAACCAGGACCGGATTAAATTGATGAACGTCGGAAAGACAATTTGTGTAAGCCTCAGTCTAATTCACCAATATTAAGGCTGCAATTTTTCAAATATAAGGTATTGATCATGCCTATATACATATCAGCTGTCAAGTTTTACATTTAAAATAAACACCCATGTTTAAGGATATGTCAGAAGTATGAAATGCACTCTATACTCAGTCGTAAGGTCTTAAAAATTATGTTTTTGTCCGTTTTCAACCTCATTTTAAGCTAATATAACCGATTTTTAAGCTTAAATCCGAGCCACATTATACAGAAAATATGATACCATCTTAACACAGCAGTCATTACTGATTATTTCTAAAACAAAACAACACAGTTTCATTATCTTTAAAAATTAGACATTGTCTTTGAAAATAAGACTTTCAATTGGGAAAAAGGATGTCTTCAAATGTCACTCCTCGATAGTTAGACATATAGTATGTAATACAAGTATATGGTGTGTTAGAATAATTCCTTTTTTGGCGTCAATAATGGTGAAAGAGTAAAATAGACATGCACAAACATTATTCTTTATGTAATTGACTACTCTTTAATCTACGTGTTATAATTGAACCAAGGGCCGGATTATGACCTTATAGGACCCCTAGGATAATGAAATTTTGGGCCTCCTCAGACGGAACCACCTTACTAAATGAATTATTTAGCAATGCAAGATATAAAAATATTACGTTCATTTTAAAATAAAAGTTGTATTTGAACATCTTTTACCACGACCTCTCAAGCTTGAGGGACCATAGGCTGCAGCCTATTCTAGCCTATAGGATATTTTTCGGACCTGATTGTACCCATATAATATTGAAACCTTTTATTTCTATATACGTTTACTGCGTTTTGTTAATAAAGATGCATTATACCTCTATAATAAAAGTAATTACTGAACTGGCAGGTTAAAGTTTTCTTGGGTAAAATCAGCTGTTGTTTTCTTTATAGTCCATTCAATAAATAGCGTTGAATTCCATTAGGAACATTTTGTACGCTAATGTAAATTGAGGACAAAGTAACGGGGAGACGTGATACAAGAAAGATACATTAAGCTGATTAAAATAAATTGTTATCAAGATTCCATTGTCTAAGTAATTGATCAGCACTTACAGGTTTGTTCCCTGTAATACATCCCTGCCTTCCTTTTAAGCTATCAATTTCATGAAAGAGTTACTCTGAGCCTGCTTACCACAAGGTAATATTGGATTGATGTTCATCCAAATTAACAAATAACCCTTTTTATAAATATTTTGGGACAGGCATTCATTGTATTTCGATATAACGGGAAAAACAACAATAAATTGTAAATGTAATATGAAGCGATCAGCTGATTCATTTATAGATTGCAAGAATAATGGTAACAGTTTGTGTATAACATTTATATTATACATTGTAAATAATTCTGTTACAATGTGATTGCTTATTGTTTAATTGTTTTCTTTCAAGAGAGATGAATTAATTTCCGTGGGGGCTTTCTTCGTATTGTTTCTTGTTATATAGAGTATGCATGTACCAGTATGGAATAACCTACCTCCAAAATTATTTTATTGTAATGAGTTGGCTAATATTGATCAGTCGTGCCCAGGTATATATAAAAACAATTATTATACTCGCCTGATAATTGCCAGGTGGCATGAAAACGCCAACGAAGTAAAATGCAAATACATCTTGTTTCTGGTAAGAGATAAGTCTTACTTTATCAAAAGCCAGTCAAAATCTTATAGTAAATATATACAGAACGAGGTCATTCATATGTTAGACTTTTTGTTCGGCAACATATTATTCCAGTCTGAAGGACTCGTGTTTCAACAGACGATCTGTATTCCAGTGGGTACTAATTGTATTCCACTACTCGATGATTTGTTACTATATGCTTAGGATGCAGATGCCCCTCAAGAGTTTCTCAAAAATAATCATGGAAAATTAGTCAAAACCTTTAATTCCAGCTTCTGCTATGTAGATGATGTTCTGTTACTGAACAATTCTCGATTAGATGATTATCTGCATTTCATCTATCCGAATAAAAAGGATGTTGGGTTCGTCTTTTTTCTCCAGTTGTTTGTAGGAGGACTCATTTCTTCTATACGTTATGTGTGTTTGTTTGCGCATAGTGGTGTCCATCATATACTGTGTGGTGTTTTTGTTTCGTTTTCTTCGTCTTGTATGCCAGTTACTGTGGATTATCCATTTTTGATTGCCCTTTCGATATTCTCTAGTGTTTATTAAGCCTGACGTTACCATGCCACTCAAACGTCTGCTTCTTACTTTGAGCTTCAACTTGAAATTGAAAACGGAGGAAGATTAAAAACGAAAATTTACAACAAACTTGATGAATTCACGTTTCCAATAGTCAACTCATTCATCTATAGTAATATTCCAGCAGCACCATTCCACAACTCATACGTTATTGGGAGGTTTGCGACCAGTACAGTGATTTTCTTGACAGAGCTCAGCTGCTGATACAAAATAGACTCATACAAGACAACAAGGCTACATTGCTCTTAGGTTGAAGCCATTCTTTCAAAATTCTACGGTCGGCATCACGAACTGGTTGACAGTTACGAAATATTTCATTCTGAAATTACAATGAATATTTTTCCTTTTATGTATATTTTTTCATTCCTCTATCACCGACAATATTTGCTTACCGGACTTGATTACGAGTAACATGGTGGTTGTCTCTATCTTTAAGAATCAGGAACTGTTTACCCGTCGCGTGCACCTGGGTTATTTATGGTTTTGATAGTGGGGTCCGTGTTGCTCATATTTTTAACTTTGTGTTATGTTTTCGCTTTGTTTGTCTTCATTCTGCTATAAATGAAACTAATCGTGAAGTCCCAAAGAAAAACATAGAAACGGAAATTCGCAAATTTATTATAGAATCTTTTCTGCAATAAGACAAGACGAGACTGTTGTAGGCTTCAGCGAAATTCTACTCTTTACGTAGTGTACAGTGATTATTGAGTTGGAGCAATAATCAAGTTATTGGTGTAAGGCTAAAGTTTGACCGCTGTTGAAAATTGCTCAGATTGTCATTTTCATAGTTAGAAATTGATATCAAATTCGTTCAGTTTTTATTCGATCAGTTGTCGCGCAGAAGGTTTCAACAGAGCGTTAGAATTATTGCTGTTTATCGTCTCTTTCATCAGTTTTGCATCTATTTCGTGACTTTACAAGACTTCAAGGTGAAGAAAAGCTTGGACAAACGAACCTATCTTATAAACCCCGGTATTTGGGCAGATGTATTGAAATCTCAACACTTGATGTGCACGAAACCATGTAGCTAGTGTTAGACTTGCGGTCAGAGGTAAGCGAGAGTAACCACTTGACCACCGATGCCCCCATACTACTTACAACCAGTCTCATTTTAATATAGTAAAACTTGGTTATTATGAATAAGGGTAATAACAAAATTACCGAACACCGAACAATCTTACAAAGGGACTTGAAAAATACTTTGATATATCCGAAATTTGTATAAATATTATGCATATTTCTAGGAAAGAGGAGAGTGTTCCAATTAACCAGTTTAATAAGGCCACATTTTATCCATTGACATATGTTGACATACGATGAAGGTCATTCCAGAAACGCGTTGTGCGCACTAATTTTGATATCTACGTTTTCATTGCGTGAAAATGGTCCCAATTGAAATAAATATCAGAAATAAAACTTTTTATTTTCAAGATTATGAATCTTTTCGCTAAAGACGTCGCGCAAGATGTTGGTACCACTGAGCGTAACGTCAAAAAGTTACGTTTTTAGGCTTTTTACGCTTGATTGGCATAGACGTAATTTAACCTTTATAACGTTCATGATATTTTTTTTACAAATACAAATATATTTTTCTCAAAAACTATATTTTGTATTAAAAGTGACCACAGCATATTTCAACAATTTAATTGGTATACTAATACATGTAGGTAAATCATCGAACATAGTCACACATTTTGATACAGTCAATTATAGATTGACGGGTAGAGTCAAATAACTTAACTAAAAGCCCGTCGCTGCTGGAGTTTTCAATATCATCTTCATCGCAAATAAAGACCACAGAGGCTGCTGGTATTAGTGCCAATTTACGACGAATTAAAGAAAATTTTAGTGGATCACCGTCTATGCTTTGAAAATAATTTCCTTCTATCACGTTAGAATTCGAGTTGAATCGAACGCTTCAACTGTCTGTTTTGTCATGATTTAACGTAAACGATTCAGAATTTGCTTTTACCAGGTAGAAATCGTACTGTGTGTCCTCGCACAAAACCGCAAATATTGCCTTTTTACTAATGAGATCGGATAATGGTGCATTTTCGTCTTCTGCGTCGTCTGTATCCGAGCTAGATGTGTTAGCATTTACTGTTTCTGGTATGACTTTGTATGTGACAAACTTGTCTATGAATTTGAGATTTTCGCACTGTATGCTCAAGTCTAAAAGACACGGGTCGCATGCGTAGCATGACAAAGACCTTATTGATATATCGCCCTTTTGAATTGCGACGGCTTGGTGGATAGACCGAATCGCTGGAATTGGTATATAAAGCCGTGGTTCGGTTCGCGGAATAGTTTCAATATATCTAAAAATCCTCCGCTTACAGCCGTCAGACTTTGGTTGGATGAGATTTTCATTACAAAAATCAAAGAAATCCTTTGCTGACTGAATTGATGTTTTCCCTCTAACCACTGCTAAATCGGCTTGGTTTTTCAAAAAACCACCGGCTGCGTCCTGGGGACCCTTCGCATGGGCTGTTTCAAAAAAGTTTCTGACTATTTTTCTGTAGCCAAATTCTCGAAACGAGTTCGATAAATCACCGAGACAGTGACGACTTTTATACTGACTCGCACATCCGTCACAAAATTCATGCATGACATCTACATCACAAGAAATCGATCGTAAATATTCTGCAATTTGATTTTGCACATAGTGAGTAAAATGGTGATCATGTTTTTCGTCGTTTGAAATAACATGTAAATGTTCCGTAATGACATGGGGATCATCGGTCGTACTTTGCATACCGTCCGCGTTCAACATAGCATGTCTATAAATTAATGTTACATGTATTGACACTTCTTGTTTTTGATAATAGTCTGACTGGATCTTCGTCTGTTCTTTGCACTTGAAATTTTCCGAAAAGTCATGTACAGTTATACAATGTTTCAATGGTAAATTTTTAACTAATGACTTTAATTGCGTATTTTGCCACTTAGCCCTAAACATATGGGACGGGAATTTGTCTAATAATTTTAAGAAATAACTAATCATTTCTCCTGGTTTACTTATTTTCTGAACTAACATCAATTTTTTCTTTAAACCCGTTTTCGTTTTAATGTCTATGTACTCGAAACACTTCCAGTTTACATCTAGGGAATATGAATTGACACTGGTTTCATCGGGATCAGTATAAAACTTAGACACACCACAGTCGTTACAATTTCTATTGATGCATGTCTTAAGATGGAAACCTTCATCAGTTTTTGCACAAAGAGTCTCGTTACAAATTTCATAAACATCTTTATAAATTTTTAATTGATTAGATTCTTCACGAGTACGGTTAATTTTTCTGCGGTTTTCCATTACACATTTAAAAACGTACTTTATTTCTAAATGATATCGGCAACAACATGTAACGCGATCTTTTTTGTTGGCAGATCGAACGAAGAACGGTTTACACCTCTCAAACACGCGTTGTGAAACATTAATGTTCGGAAAGGCACTTTGAAAGTCATGAAACACTTCCGTTTGAGTTTTTTCCAGAATTTGCACTGGGTGTGATGAGTATTTTTTGGGGCCTAAGCGAACTCGTTTCACATCGTTTTTGTTTCCGGTTGGATGTGAATTTTCCGGGGAACACCAAAAATTATACATTAGTTTTTGAGTGTCATCACTTAGCGCATCACACCTTGTCTTACGTTTAGTGTATATGTACGGTGCACTCTCGGAGTGTAATATTTTTTTCTTGTATGTTGTTGCCCTAGATATTCTTTTTTGAGACACTTCTAGCACCCGCGCTAAAGATTTTTTTGCCCTTGATTCCACTATATTTTCGCCACTTGCCGATGCTGTAATTAAGTTAACCGCTGCTCTCGCTTCGTCCGATCGTCGATGTTTTGCCTTTTTGATAGTTTCCTTCATGTTTTCAACAACAGTTGATGCCAATTTATCTTCGGGAGTCGATATTATTTTTTTTTCCTCAAGAATTTGTATAGTCGGCGATTTTGTCTTCAGATAAGCGGCAATAGCAGACGCACGCTTAATTGGAGTTTGTGGTAAGCACGATTTAAGTTTCTGCAAAAGTCTACATTTGGACATGCGATTTGGAAATTCTAAATCGTTTGAAACAGTTACTGCATCTTCATCACAATTTGCTGTTGAAATCAATTTTTTTTTATTCTCACGCCAGCGTTTTTGGCGTTCTCTTTTCAAGGTTTTCCTCTCTTGGATAACCAATTTGGTTTCTCTCTTTTTTGCTCTTTCTTTTTGTTTTCTTTTTTTATTTCCTGTGCGTTTCTTTGCTTCGGTTTCTCTTTGTTTCCGTTTCCGTAACGTTGCATTTGATACTTGTTTGAAATTACATTTATCTGGAAGAAAACATTTATGCTTAACCTATTTATTTTCTATTACATGTATATTGATTTAATTTATTAAGATAAAACATCGGGTTCTATGGTAAGTTTTTTTTCATTTTTAAAAGAACAGCAAACGTAATATGCCCCACGATTGAGGTCATCCCTTCACAAGTTATAAATTATCAAATTTTTGATTGACGGCTACAGGATTCCAATACAAGAAGCAGGGCCTGCATACACTTCAGGAGAACTTGAAGTCGCCACAGTTTTTTCAGGGTCCTTGTTTCTAATTTATTTTTAGTTTTTTGTGTTGTGTGTCTGGTTTTTTTTGTTTTTTTTTGTTTTTTTTTTGTCGTCGTGTGTCTTTCTTGTTCCCGGGTTTGTCTTTGTCAATCTATTTGCCTCCGTCTTGACCCGCGCTTCGGTTGTCTTTCCCTTATTCTTTTTTATTTTTTTTTATTTTTTTTGGAGACAATGAATATACTTTAATGCAATTTAAATATTTAATCGAAGTCCCAAAACAAAATATTTATTTTATTTCTCCCTAATTAAAATATTTTTTCTTCAAAATTTAGTATCAGATTCCCTTCACATGCAGTTAAATGGTCGATCTCTTTAGATGTAGTTGTTGCACTGAACTAGTTCTTCATGAACAATTTGATTCTTACCTGTGGGTTTTGTATTTTCAATTTTTTTCTTCCTCCAATTTGTTTTCTGTTCTGCTAAAATTTGAATCTTTCGCAGTTTATTCTGCTTTATTCGTTCAGCAGCTGTTATTGTTTTCATTATATCAGTTACCTTTTTTGTCTGAAATATTTGAAATTGATGTGCACATTCTTATTTTGTATCACACACTTAATTTAGCCTTCAATTTAAGCCATAGAACTTTATACATAGAGACATGCATGTCGTATCGTTTAAAGCATGAACACAAACAGAAACGTTTTGAAAAAAAATTCTTAAAAGCAACGTTTTCTTCATAACGTCACATTTCAAGCCACGACGTTGTTTTTTGGCCTTGTGACATTTGACAACGAAATAGCGAATTTCGGAACATTTCGTTATTTCAAAAGGTATCGATTAAATCAAATACTCAAAAGAATTCCAGGAAAATGCACATTTTGAATATGTTTATTAATCTAATTGAAAAAAACGCGATGTTGTAATCGCCTGAGCGTAAAAATTGAATCTGATGAAAATCAAACACGAACTTGTGCCATTTCTACAAAGTGTGACATTTTACTGCGAAATCTTAAAAACTGAAGTACAAAGCTGCAGTAAGGGAAAATATTTTTCTTGATGTACTATCAAGATCATGACAAATTGCACATTTCAAATATGAGCAAAATTTTTTAATTTTTTATTCAAAGCTAGACAATAAAATCTTTCAAAAGTCGTATCAAAGAATCCGAATACCGAAAAACAGCAACATTTTCTGAATGTGATATGAGGCTCCATAAAATAGAATGGAGTATTGCGGAAAGAATTATATATATTATCGCTTGATTTTGTTTTCATGTCGTGAGGCATACTAGTAGAATATACATGTAGGGTAGATTTTTTCCGAAAGCATCGAAGCATTTAAAAAGTAATCAGATTTGATCGTGTTTGAATCTTTTGAAAACGTCGTACAACGTTTTGTGACATCTTCGGTTGATCTTGGATTAACGTGATTAGCATTAACAAATTAATCCATTTCTATTGTAACGCCTTGAAATGTGTAGAATATTAGTCAAAGAAAAGAATGATGCTGAAATCGAATTAAATTATTTTGATCTTTGCGTGTTTTTTTCATATTTACGTCTACTCACCAGATCAATTATGATATTTTTTACGAGCGTCTACAGACTTTTGCGGCTTCCTGTTGTGGCAATTCTCACCAAAGTACGCTAATGACGTCATTTATTTCAAGACGTAGCAATAACTGGTGATCATATGACGTAATTGTTCAAATCTGGTGATTTTCCAGTTCACCACTTTTTGGGGGGGTTCGAAATACCAGAACTGATCCGTAATTGTGTTACGCGTCTACAGCGTTAAAAATGCCCTATGAGCGTTTTTCTCATTTACTCACTGAGAAATTATTGTTATATCGGCGAAAATTGTTATTAAAGAACAATCTTTGGAACTAACTCTTTAATTTGATATATACCACTTACTGGTTTATGAGAATATGATAGTTTATCAAACGCGTAGCATCCGTATGCACAAGTATTACGACGTGGTACCAACATCTTGCGCGACGTCTAAAGCGTTTTCGGAGTCGTGCTTAATACATTTCCATGTACATATATGTCATAAAACCATTACAGCGTCTTCTTGTCCATCACTCACTGCTTGTTTTTCTCTTTTCAGTGACATATATTTCCTCTTACTGGAAGAACGTATCATTTGTTTAATTTATTTTAAGTCATACTTCTTCTAACCAAATACCTACAACCTTCAACAAGTTGAAGATTATGTCAGAGTCTGCGCATGACAAATGAAAAGGTTAAAACTATTAATATCATGAATTAGTATTTGATAGAGAAGACAATAGCCTTGAATCTTTCACCCGAGCGATTCGGATATCGTACGAAGGAAAAATGATTCGTGTCTTGACTTAGTCTTACACGGAGGGATAATGAAAGACGAGGAGTGCATGTGCCGTGATTGTCTCAAGGGTGGATTAAGTTTGCCTGATTTAGAAATAGCAACTATTGCGTTTGTTATTTTATACATGATAACAAGTCGATCATCATTACGCCTGTCTTCTCTTCAAGACAAAGCCATATTAAGTGTTGTAACATGACACCAACACTAGATGTGTTTCGCTGTCTGTTTGGTGAGAATATTGCAGCCCTGCATGTACGTATTCTATAAGCAAAACATTATTATAAATTTGATTTATCTTCATCTTTATTACACAAACAAACAATCAACAATAGAAAGGTTTTAGTAATCTGGTGGATTTCGTCTATTAACAAAATAATTACTAATAACGAAAATTTTGAGTAATTAAACTATGTAATAAAAAAGTATAAAATAAACATGGGGGTACAAATCATGTTCGTTATAACATATTTCGTTAAAAATAAAGCGTTTTTAACGCGAAGAAATAAAAAAAAACTTCGTTATAACCGAAAGTTTGTTATCCCGCATAAAACGATGAATCGTTGTTGTACCCCACAGGGATGAAACTTTGTCCTATATCTATGATTAATTCAGGGTTCTCCTGATATTAAACATTTTATGTTCATATTCCATTAATAAGAATTGACAGAAGACGCCTAATATAGGAAAAATACAGTCATGATGTAGTCACCGTTATTGAACCATTGAACACCACGTGTTGTTATCATACTTTTTGTATGTGTTAAAAATTACATTTCATGGACCAAAATTCATAATACCGATTAATTTAATTAAGCTTGACATTTAACAGGACTGGACAATTATTAGCAGAGACAGATATGCTACGACAGAAGGTTGACTGGAAATTGAAGAAAAAATTAATCACAAGGGCCCAAGAACTTCTTGGAACTTTCCGATATCAAATATTCAACAAACAAGCATACTAGTTGTCGTTCCAGCCGACAGTACAAAGTATATGATATCTGTATGTACTGATTATGACTGTAATAGAGAGAAAAAACGAATGGAATATGTAACATGGGAACACATTAGTTCTACATATATCCTCTCTGATTGAAATATTTTCCGATCTAGTAGAATTTCAGTCACATACATCCTTTCTTTGAGTTTTCGTGTATTCCCTAGATTTGTATTCCAACATTTATATCATATTATCGCACATTCTATAAAATTTCGTATGTACGTTATCCCAAGGCTATCATATAGCCACAATATAATCAATTTACAGAACATACATATGACAGACATGTATCGTTTATTTGCATATCAATATGAACTTAATTTGGCACGGTATCAAAATGTATAAAATTCTATAATAAAACCCCCATATTCATAAAGATGTTTCCATTATTGTCAAGTAAGATTTGGCTTTAGAATGAGAAGTGTTTAATCTTTCCGTATCCGTTGGCGGCGGGTTTACCTTTGGCAACGGTCTGGTCATTGATAATGCTTCTGTATAAGGCGGGGGCTCCGGAAGTGTTATAGACCTTGATACTTCCGGTATACTTGTTGTTGAGTGGAAGTTATTTCTACGAGACAGCCGGGCCGTTGAAGTAGCCGGATTTATCCGGACCGTAAAGTCTTGTGGCGATTGTGGCGAGGGTATATTACTTTGTGTACCATCCTCTCTTCGGAATAATGTAAACATTCTTCTATGTTTGTATCTCGGTGTATTTGGACTAAATGTTGCATAGCTTGATTCCGAATGCATACAATTTTGCAACACAAGGCCTTTATTTACAATGGAATAACTTTTGCATCGTTTAATGAAAGGGGATGTGTCAGATTGCGTTGTACTCATTTTTTCCGTCTTTGATAATGCTGACAGGGAAGTAAACGTCATGCTGCGAGGAGTACCTTTACATTGGGGGCTGTTTATACCATAAGACAAATCTGGCGCTATTAATAAGGCCTCGGAGTAACTCGGTATCATTGCATAGTTGTTTTGTATAGTCTGTTCTAACTCGGTACTTCCCATCGTATTTACCCGGGTTAAGCATCCGGGTGTTATAACTGTGTCTACATAGTTAATGCCAAATAATTTATGAACATGATAATGTATATACGCAGTTTTATATTCTATTATAACACGAAGTGGCCATGATAAGAGTAAAAACGAAGAAATCCAAAATAAAACTTGAGATGCATACCAAGGAAGGTTGTCGGGATCAGAAAAGGCAATCATATATTCTCTAAAATTCACATTCAGTAGATCCATCCCTTCACGTGTTTCCATAAAGTCATCGCGCCTTTCGTTGTCGTTAAAAAATCTGCTTCTTTGTTCGTCAAATTCATGTTCAGCCTCATTGCATGTGAAAGAGTACCCTTTTGACAGCCGAATTTTTGTTGCAGAATGTTTTTCTAATTTGGATAGCGCTGGGGAAATATCTTTTATTCCGCATCGAGAAAAATTAAATGCTGAACCAGCAGTGTGTGTATTTACTCTTTCGTAGTAAACCTGCGTACTGGTATAGGAATCTCCATTTCTGTAACGAGTTATATGTCTTGTCTTTCTTACGTAGTGATAACATAGAGCTTTCCACCACAATATTGGAATGGCATTTCTCATAGTATTAATTTTGTCATAGACGATATTAACATCCACTTTGTACTGTAATTCTATTCTAGTGTGACAGTGATAACACTCCACCAAATATACAAAATAAAGCATAATAACAAAAGCCACAGGAATGTAGATATATCCGGCCTCACATGGACTAGATTGTGTAACTTTTGTGTTTGGCGAACGAGGACTATAGTAACTAATGACGACGGTAGTTATTGTTGCAAGTCTACACCACACGATTGCTATAAGACATCCACATATCAATACTGTTAGAATGAGACATTTCCAATGTGCATCTCGTTTCAAGGAACCACAGAACGATTGTCGAATAGGCTCTAGCTGCAATAAATGATAAAAGAAAAAACATCAGTAATATAATTATATTAAAATGGTTCTAGTAAATGCATTAGAATAAATTTCTTATGCAAATTAAAAAAAAGAAATTAGACGACTTTCATTATTTAAATTCAACTTCATTCTTAAGACGAGTCGAACAAGATTTTTGAGAAAAGGGATGATCTAGACACACACACCAAATAAACAAGAGCTAAAACTGGTAACAAAAGTTAAACAAGATCCACACTGTTAAAGAAGAGCATCTTACGAAACAGAGAAAGAGACATTAGGCGTCATAAAACCAATAAACAATGAATGAATCAAACATTTTTGTTTTTAATGTACTGCAACGGTAAATAAAAAAGACGTATATCAAGGTTCATGTTCGCATGTTGGACATTTGCTTTGTAGGGGGTGCATCTTTAATATATGTTATTTGTATTAATTACGCATACTGGTGTCCAACACGATGTTCGTGTCGCTTAACAGTTACAAGACGGGGTGTTACATGTGGAGAAGGTTCTGCTAACCCTTCCGGAGTTCACAACCATCTTTATTGGGGTTCGTGTTGCTCGATCTTTAATTTTCTGTGTAGTGTTCTGTAGATCGTTGTTTGTCTTTTTTCTTTTGACCATTGTGTTGTCTTTCCTTTGACTTACGGCTTCTGACTTCCCCTTTGGTATCTTTTGACCATTGTGTTGTCTTTCCTTTGATTTACGGCTTCTGACTTCCCCTTTGGTATCTTTTGACCATTGTGTTGTCTTTCCTTTGACTTACGGCTTCTGACTTCCCCTTTGGTATCCTTTGACCATTGTGTTGTCATTCCTTTGATTTACGGCTTCTGACTTCCCCTTTGGTATCTTTTGACCATTGTGTTGTCTTTCCTTTGATTTACGGCTTCTGACTTCCCCTTTGGTATCTTTTGACCATTGTGTTGTCTTTCCTTTGACTTACGGCTTCTGACTTCCCCTTTGGTATCTTTTGACCATTGTGTTGTCTTTCCTTTGATTTACGGCTTCTGACTTCCCCTTTGGTATCTTTTGACCATTGTGTTGTCTTTCCTTTGATTTACGGCTTCTGACTTCCCCTTTGGTATCTTTTGACCATTGTGTTGTCTTTCCTTTGATTTACGGCTTCTGACTTCCCCTTTGGTATCTTTTGACCATTGTGTTGTCTTTCCTTTGATTTACGGCTTCTGACTTCCCCTTTGGTATCTTTTGACCATTGTGTTGTCTTTCCTTTGATTTACGGCTTCTGACTTCCCCTTTGGTATCTTTTGACCATTGTGTTGTCTTTCCTTTGATTTACGGCTTCTGACTTCCCCTTTGGTATCTTTTGACCATTATGTTGTCTTTACTTTGATTTACGGCTTGTGACTTCCCCTTCGGTATCTTTTGACCATTGTGTTGTCTTTCCTTTGACTTACGGCTTCTGACTTCCCCTTTGGTATCTTTTGACCATTGTGTTGTCTTTCCTTTGACTTACGGCTTCTGACTTCCCCTTTGGTATCTTCACACTTTTCTTCCACACATTGTTATATATTATTATTATGATTTCTCTAATTTTCTGTATATTTTTGGGTGTGTTTTGGTGTAGTGTTTGTTTTCGTTTTAAATATATGACACTGTTATTGCAACAACACCTATTGTCATGAATGCTTCATACAGACGTCGCGGCTATTGTCGCATCTGGCTAAATTGAAAATAACGCACATTTGCATTGATTTGCACTTTAAAATGCATTGTATTTAAGAATTACGTAAATTTTAAGATAAATGGATTATAATGATATAGGTTTTTCTGAAACGTGACTGTACCCCATGTATCTTCCAGCGACAAATGAAAAAAAAAGAAATATAAATAATCGTTGTCATTGGAAACTAACTAAACTATTTGGATGATTTTTTACATTTTCTCGTGATAAATGACGAACTATGAATATATTAGATGCAAGTGTAATATTATTCTTGCTCGTTCGCTTTGACATACATGTCAATGATGTTGTCTATCTAAATTATTATTTGGCTTTCCAGTCTTTTGACCTTGACCACGCGATGAAGGTTATTCCATGAACTAGCCGTGAGCATTCATTTAGATATCTAAATTTAGACTATTATTTATAGTGCAATATAGTTTTTTCAGATTACATCTTTGGAATCTACAAACTTTTCCTACATCTTTTTTTTATAATCTGTTCTTTGAATTTGGATTAAACCTCTAATTAAATTATCTTCACATTACGTAATGTTGTAATGTACCACACGAGTCCAGATATGTCTGAGTGACCAACATAAGAGTAAGGAAAAGCAAAAGTAACAAGACAAGCTTCTTGATTAAAATAATAGTTTTTAAACGATGCTGTAATTGTCGGTTAGCTCCTCATAACAACATTAACTTACTGACTGATTGTTTTACGTCAATTGAGAGAGTAGTTCAGAAATATTCATGGAGGAACAGGTTTACCCATTTTGTTCCTGTATTGTTATAAATACTGTTATAGTGACATCCGGAACCTTTGAACCGTAATGAAAGCGGGAGGTTTGGCGCTTTAAAATCTGATTCAACCCACCATTTCTTTAGAAATGCCTGTACCAAGTCAGGGTCATTAGGGTTTTCACAGTTTTCCGGTTGTTGACTGATTTTGTCTGTTTATATAATTGTGAGTTTTGACTTTCCCTTTGTAAGATTGTTCGGAGTTCGGTAATTTTGTTATTACCCTTATTTAGAAACAATAAATCGTGTAGGTAAAAATGTGATATAGAAAAGGTTCTATGTACGGAGATTTGAATTACCACTATAGTTTTCTTTAACATACAAAGAGTGTGAGATTCTGCAAACAACACTGATAATTTTAAACAGATACAATCCAAGTGGTCTAAAATCTTTCTCAAACACATGCATAATGTTTGTTGCACACATTAATCGATCAAAGCATATTTATAGACATTAAAATTGACAAATTTATTAATATCATTAAGCGTAATATAGTGATAAACAAATATAAAAGTTAAATACAGATTTAATGGAACAGAGATGATCACCAGACTCCAAAAACTATCAAAATGGAAGAAAAAATAGCAAGGATAGCAATATACTAGTATTCAACAACAACAGCAACAATAACACGAACCACTTCACCGGTAACCCTCGAATTTCCAAACGGTAAACACTAGCACAGAGCCATACGCTTTGATTTTGGACGGATATTAAAGCATGGTGGGGCTAAATCGGTTGTTAGACCCCCACAAAAAATCCCGTAATATTTAAGTCTCCACTGGTCATATCTGATTCTGAGTTGAACATTCACATGTGTTCATCAATATATCATATCCGCATTGTTTTTTTTTGTCTCATGCTGCATAGTCTATATTTCACATGGATATTCTAATTCATTGTTGGGTATGTATTGATATAAATATTAGTACTTTGTTTTATTGTATGATTGCTCTCTGTTTGATAATAACATAACATGTGATTTATCTGCAATCCCACCTCCCCGAAGAATACACAGTGTGTAAAATTGGCGGCTTTAAAGTAAAGTATGAAATGGTCAACAAAACTTTTCAGAATTTATCATGTTTTCCACATCAAAGTTTGCCAATATTTACACTCTTCATGATATAATACATTTAAGTACTTGTTGTCATGTCTATGGAGATATGCCCATGTAATTACAAGCGTGTCAAATAATTGTTTTTAACTCTCTAAGCAATCATGTATTATTTAAATGTAAAATTGGCGGCTTTAAAGTAAAGTATGAAATGGTCAACAAAGTTTGCCAATATTTACACTCTTCATGATATAATACATTTAAGTACTTGTTGTCATGTCTATGGAGATATGCCCATGTAATTACAAGCGTGTCAAATAATTGTTTTTAACTCTCTAAGCAATCATGTATTATTTAAATGTAAAATTGGCGGCTTTAAAGTAAAGTATGAAATGGTCAACAAAACTTTTCAGAATTTATCATGTTTTCCACATCAAAGTTTGCCAATATTTACACTCTTCATGATATAATACATTTAAGTACTTGTTGTCATGTCTATGGAGATATGCCCATGTAATTACAAGCGTGTCAAATAATTGTTTTTAACTCTCTAAGCAATCATGTATTATTTAAATGTCCTTCCCCCCCCCCCCAGTGCTTTATGAAAAAAAGTAATTCATTAAGTAATACTGGAAACGCGATCCTCAATGACAGAAAATCATAGAAATTGCTTTGCTATAAATTAATTTTATTTTGGAACCTTAAACAATTTCCGTGAACGCAGTAATAAGTAAACATTACTATGTTATGATTCGACATTATTGGATGATGGTTGGTCGATTTTATTGCATATGTTCCGCAAAAATGTTCCACAATTTAATTCTCCTGTGCATATTCTATTTATAAAGTACGTTTGATTTAAATCTAACTAAAATATTGTATTTGGCGCGTAATATTTTGATATGACGAAGGCAGGATAACATCTTCAGGTAGAAGTTCGAATAAAGGAACAATACAGATACGGAAATAATAAGCTTAAACAAGGAAAATGAACACAACCGACGAAAATCTCAGACTACACTAACTCTCTACCAAAACAGTTAGAGAGACGAGTTCTCACGATCATAAAGCATTCCAGTACGAGGTTTGTAATCATACTCAAAACATGACCGATCAGAACGTCATATCCAATAAATACAGCATTCTGATTGGACGATTTTGGATTATAGGACGAAACTCGTACTTCTTTAAAGTTTTCTGAATGTGAGTTCTGGTCACGAGCTTTCGAGAAAAAAAAATATCAGACTTATTTTTTTCAATACATAACTAAAGATAGAATTTAGCAAATATTCTAAATGGTTGTCACATACAGCCATTAAAGCTTTATTTTTGTCAGATGTTTTTGATGAACCTAGAAAACCACTGATTAAATACAAAGGACTCAATTATCAATCAGGAAATATATTGAGAATCTTAGCAAATAATAGATATATGCAACAACTCTCTGATAACATTTGCCGGACACAAGTATATTATATTCATGAACAATTGATACAAAATCATAATACATTCTGATTTCAGTATACATCTGAGATTAAGAACATATCAGATTGCTCATAGTCTATACTAACTTGAACTTTACATGACATGTTTCCGAATGTTCAGTTCTCAACAAAGTTTTGGGATATTAGCCGTACATTTTATATATAATCCCTATACCATGAACATACAATTTACTAAAGTTAGTCAAAATTACTTTTCACCTAATTTTTACCAAAGGCGTAATCAGAAAATTCCCGTCCTTGTTTACTTGTTCATCGAAAATGACTTTTCACCTGATTTTTAACATGGACAATACGACGTTTGCCACACCCTGGGCAGCTGAGTCAATTCCCGGCTTGTAGGCATGGTGACTGTTGCTCAATCATTAGTTCTTTGTTGACCATTTCTTGTCCTTTTGTCATTATTTTAGCCATGACATTGTTAGTGCTTCTTCGATTTACGGTGTCTGAATACCCCTTTGATGTCTCCAAACTTTTCTTGACCAATTAATCTTAGTTGTTATCAATTGCAATGTACTGTATTAGCAACCATGTAAATAGCATGGTAGCTGATATAAATTCTATTGCAGCACATGAACTATGTTACGTCGACATCATGTATGTGTGAAGCAACGTATCAAATTGACCTACGGCTATTTTTTAATTTAATTTCTATATGATATGTTTCTTTTGTTTTGATTTGCCGTTATGTTTATGAAAAGAAAGTTTAAACAGTGATGGCCAACAATTCCACCAATATCAACGAACCAAACATCACCTCCACGAATGGAACACTGTACTGTTCTGGGTCGTTCTATTCATTTCAACTTGAATATTCTATGTTCATCTACGTACATAATGAATGTGTTATTGTTCAATAATTCGGGGGTATTGAGGAAGTACACATTTTAATGTTTTCTTATCCTACTATTTATAGACTGAAGCCAATAGAGTTCACCTTTTAAATATGAGCATTCACATGGCTTGCGTTCACCCCTGTTTTTATTGGGTTTGGGTTGCTCAAGTTTGTCCGTTTGTCCCTTTTTCTATTGGCCCGTGTATTGTCTGTCCTTCTACGATTTACAGTTTCGGAATCCCACTTTTATAGGTATCATCAAACTTTGCTTTCCCTCGTTAACATATGCACCTAGTTTTATGTTAGTTTGAGGTTACCTAAGTGAATGGTCGCATCGGTGTTCTTGCAATTTGTTTACATTGGCGACTTATCTTAGCTTATTATCCTTATGTTCAACGTCTATTATACATACATCCAGCAAGATAAATGAGAGATTTTCCTTTTTGAATAAATAATTTGCAATCGTGTTTATTTGAAATTACGAAATACTTAGTGTCATCGAACGCGACATCCATGCAAAAGAAAATACTTTCAGCTGGTACTGCAATGATAAACCTATTACTGAATATAAACAAATTCATTTTATTCCTCTACAAAAAAACGACGCTACTAAAGCAATTTGTATTCGTCAGATAAGCTACAAAATCTTTAAGTACATCAGATGGCTCATATTGTTATATCTAATACGTATTCTTCACTCATTTTAATATAGACAAAACCATCTATTTTATCTCCTATACACACATGGCGTCATCATATCAAATGGGTTTATAGATACAAGGAAAATTAATTCCAGAAAATAATTGTGATTTTTTTTGCAAGCATTCAGATTTGTTTGGAATTATTTTTGTGGTATATGCCACTGTATTTCTAATGAGAGGATTCCCTTTCAAAGCAGCTATTAACCTCAGAACTGTGGGCCTTATAAGGAGATACCACGAAAATAGCTACTAACCGTACCAAAATTATTTAAGGAGAATTTGAAGATATCAAAGAGGTAATCAGAATCCGTAAAACGAAGAAGGACAGACAACACAATGGTCAAAAGAAAAAGGACAAAAGGACAAACAACGATCTACAAAACAGTACACATAAAACTAAAGATCGAGTAAAACGAACCCCACTTAAAACCGGGGGTGAACTCAGGCGCTCCGTAAGGGCAAGCAGTTCCTGCTCCACTAGTGGCACCCATCGTGTTACTCTAGATAAAAACTTAACAAATGTGCCCTTTACTGAAAAATTAATAGCAACCAACGGTTTAATATAGAATACTGATTATCCAATTTGTATTTCAATCTTCTTTTAGTGGCAGCTTTCCTAAGTCCTAAGTTGCCACCAGTAGAAATAAAACACATATCAATATCTTTATTGTTTTTTATTTAAAGCTCATTTTCAATATTCATAGTAATATAACATTTATGACTGATTCGGCATAAAAATTAATTTTCAAAAATTAAAAAAGTAATTAAAAAAATAATTCATATTCGTAATTCAAATAATATTTATATATTTGACAAATTTTGTTTCATTATTAAAATCATGATTCATTAGATAAATCACTATAATTATATAAACTTTTTACAATATATACCTCTCATACTTTCAAAATGTAAAGTAAGTTCTGTACATGTCGTATCAAGCGTTAGGGTTAGGGTAATGGTGTTTAATATTTCAGTAATATCGTCATTTCGTATCAAGTCTTTACTATTACCACAAAGACTGTGCGATTCGTACAAATAAATAAACAAGCTTTTAAGTAGCGGAAATATTGATGGCAACTAAGATTGTTTTTCTTAAAAACAAATATCCAAATAGCAGCATAATAGTTTGATTGCTATTTAATCGCTATTCATTGATTTCAATCAATGACAACCAAGCTATGGTTAAAAATAAACTTATAATCTGCATTACCGGCAAATCACGTTATAATATGGCGTCTAATCTAGTAATTATACATACAATCTATAGGAGATTCTAAAACAGAAGTATATATATTGGCAATTGCTAAGTGGTAATAATGAATAAAATCTATTGACTATCATAAAACATATGCATAATGTCATGCTTAATTTAGCAATAATAAATAAAAGTTATTGACTTTTACTTAGCAAAGCAATAATACAAGGCTTCTTTATGTTTGTATTTGTGTTGTGTCTGTATCACGACCAGTATTAATAGAAAAGCACAATTGAGTGCTCTGTTTTGTTTTCGTCTTAAAATAATAAAAGTATAACACTAGTATTAAGAAAAGGCTGAAGATACCAAAGGGGTAATCAGAAGCCGTAAATCTTAGCACAGACAATACAATGGGCAAAGGAAAAGAGCAATAGGACAAACAATCACAATCACTACAAAGAAAATAAAAAATCGAGCAACACGAGCCTCACTTAAAACCGAGGGCGAACCCAGTTGCTGCGAAAGGCTTAGCAGTTTCTGTTCCGCTGGTGAGACCCGTTGTTTTACTATTAAACACACGAACATCATCTGATATGGAAATAGTGTTGGATACTAGTATAACTCAGTACTAATAAATAAAAGGTCTGAGACGAAGGTAGAGTATGCCAAGATAGACAGGATGTTCTTCCTAGACGATCCGATTAAACAGAGAACAACCCTAGTAGATACAAGGTCTGAGACGAATATAGAGTATGCCAAGATAGACAAGATGTTCGTCCTAGAGGGTCCGATTAAACAGAGAACAATTCTATTATATAAAAGGTCTGTGACGAAGGTAGAGTATGCCAAGATAGACAGGATGTTCTTCCTAGACGATCCGATTAAACAGAGAACAACCCTAGTATATACAAGGTCTGAGACGAATGTAGAGTATGCCAAGATAGACAGGATGTTCGTCCTAGACGGTCCGATTAAACAGAGAACAATTCTATTATATAAAAGGTCTGAGACGAATGTAGAGTATGCCAAGATAGACAGGATGTTCTTCCTAGACGATCCGATGAAACAGAGAACAACGCTAGTATATAAAAGGTCTGAGACGAATGTAGAGTATGCCAAGATAGACAGGATGTTCTTCCTAGACGATCCGATTAAACAGAGAACAACTCTAGTATATAAAAGGTCTGAGACGAATGTAGAGTATACCAAGATAGACAGGATGCTCGTCCTAGACGATCCGATTAAACAGAGAACAACCCTAGTGTATACAAGGTCTGAGACGAATGTAGAGTATGCCAAGATAGACCGGATATTCGTCCTAGAGGATCTGATTAAACAGAGAACAACCCTAGTATATACAAGGTCTGAGACGAATGTAGAGTATGCCAAGATAGACAGGATGTTCGTCCAGACGATCCGATTAAACAGAGAACAACCCTAGTATATACAAGGTCTGAGACGAAGGTAGAGTATACCAAGATAGACAGGATGTTCGTCCAGACGATCCGATTAAACAGAGAACAACTCTAGTATATACAAGGTCTGAGACGAAGGTAGAGTATACCAAGACAGACAGAATGTTCTTCCTACACGATCCGATTAAACAGAAAACAACCCTAGTATATACAAGGTCTGAGACGAAGGTAGAGTATACCAAGATAGACAGGATGTTCGTTCAGACGATTCGATTAAACAGAGAACAACCCTAGTATATACAAGGTCTGAGACGAATGTAGAGTATACCAAGATAGACAGGATGTTCGTCCAGACGATCCGATTAAACAGAGAACAACCCTAGTATATAAAAGGTCTAAGACGAAATGTAGAGTATACCAAGATAGACAGGATGTTCTTCCTAGACCATCCGATTAAACAGAGAACCACGCTAGTATATAAAAGGTCTAAGACGAAATGTAGAGTATACCAAGATAGACAAGATGTTCGTGCAGACGATCCGATTACACACAGAACAACTCTGGTATATACAAGGTCTGAGACGAATGTAGAGTATACCAAGATAGACAGGATGTTCGTCCGAGACGATGCAATTAAACAGAGAACAACCCTAGTATATAAAAGGTCTAAGACGAAATGTAGAGTATATCAAGATAGATAGGATGTTCTTCCTAGACGATCCGATTAAACAGAGAACAACTCTAGTATATAAAAGGTCTGAGACAAATGCAGAGTATACCAAGTTAGACAGGATGTTCGTCCAGACGATCCGATTAAACAGAGAACAACTCTAGTATATAAATGGGCTGAGACGAATGTAGAGTATGCCAAGATAGACAGGATGTTCGTCCAGACGATCCGATTAAACAGAGAACAACCCTAGTATATAAAAGGTCTAAGATGAAATGTAGAGTATACCGAGATAGACAAGATGTTCGTGCAGACGATCAGATTAAACAGAGAACAACCCTAGTATATACAAGGTCTGAGACGAATGTAGAGTATGCCACGATAGACAGGATGTTCGTCCAGACGATCCGATTAAACAGAGAACAACTCTAGTATATAAAAGGTCTGAGACGAATGTAGAGTATACCAAGATAGACAGGATGTTCGTCCTAAACAAGCCGATTAAACAGAGAACAACTCTAGTATATACAAGGTCTGAGACGAATGTAGAGTATACCAAGATAGACAGGATGCTCGTCCTAGACGATCCGATTAAACAGAGAACAACCCTAGTGTATACAAGGTCTGAGACGAATGTAGAGTATGCCAAGATAGACAGGATGTTCGTCCTAGAGGATCCGATTAAACAGAGAACAACCCTAGTATATACAAGGTCTGAGACGAAGGTAGAGTATACCAAGATAGACAGGATGTTCGTCCAGACGATCCGATTAAACAGAGAACAACCCTAGTATATACAAGGTCTGAGACAAATGCAGAGTATACCAAGATAGACAGGATGTTCGTCCTGACGATCCGATTAAACAGAGAACAACTCTAGTATATAAAAGGTCTGAGACGAATGTAGAGTATACCAAGATAGACAGGATGTTCGTCCTAAACGATCCGATTAAACAGAGAACAACCCTAGTATATACAAGGTTTGAGACGAATGTAGAGTATACCAATATAGACAGGATGTTCCTTCAGACGATCCGATTAAGCAGAGAACAACCCTAGCATATACAAGGTCTGAGACGAATGTAGAGTATACGACGATAGACAGGATGTTCGTCCTAGACGAGCCGATTAAACAGAGAACAAGCCTAGTATATAAAAGGTCTAAGACGAAATGTAGAGTATGCCAAGATAGACAGGATGTCCTTCCTAGACGATCCGATTAAACAGAGAACAACCCTATTATATAAAAGGTCTAAGACGAAATGTAGAGTATTCCAGGATAGACAAGATGTTCGTGCAGACGATCCGATCACACAGAGAACAACTCTAGTATATACAAGGTATGAGACGAATGTAGAGTATACCAAGATAGACAGGATGTTCGTCCAGACGATCCGATTAAACAGAGAACAATCCTAGTATATAAAAGGTCTAAGACGAAATGTAGAGTATATCAAGATAGACAGGATGTTCTTCCTAGACGATCCGATTAAACAGAGACCAACTCTAGTATATAAAAGGTCTGAGACGAATGTAGAGTATGCCAAGATAGACAGGATGTCCTTCCTAGACGATCCGATTAAACAGAGAACAACCCTATTATATAAAAGGTCTAAGACGAAATGTAGAGTATTCCAGGATAGACAAGATGTTCGTGCAGATGATCCGATCACACAGAGAACAACTCTAGTATATACAAGGTATGAGACGAATGTAGAGTATACCAAGATAGACAGGATGTTCGTCCAGACGATCCGATTAAACAGAGAACAATCCTAGTATATAAAAGGTCTAAGACGAAATGTAGAGTATATCAAGATAGACAGGATGTTCTTCCTAGACGATCCGATTAAACAGAGACCAACTCTAGTATATAAAAGGTCTGAGACGAATGTAGAGTATACCAAGATAGACAGGATGTTCGTCCAGACGAACCGATTAAACAGAGAACAACTCTAGTATATAAAAGGTCTGAGACGAATGTAGAGTATGCCAAGATAGACAGGATGTTCCTCCTAGACCATCCGATTAAACAGAGAACAACGCTAGTATATACAAGGTCTGAGACGAATGTAGAGTATGCCAAAATAGACAGGATTTTCTTCCTAGACGATCCGATTAAACAGAGAACAACTCTAGTATATAAAAGGTCTGAGACGAATGTAGAGTATACCAAGATAGACAGGATGCTCGTCCTAGATGAACCGATTAAGCAGAGAACAACCCTAGTATATACAAGGTCTGAGACGAAGGTAGAGTATACCAAGATAGACAGGATGTTCGTTCAGACGATCCGATTAAACAGAGAACAATCCTAGTATATACAAGGTCTGAGACGAATGTAGAGTATACCAAGATAGACAGGATGTTCGATCAGACGGTCCGATTAAACAGAGAACCACGCTAGTATATAAAAGGTCTGAGACGAATGTAGAGTATACCAAGATAGACAGGATGTTCGTCCAGACGATCGATTACACAGAGAACAGCCCTAGTATATACAAGGTCTGAGACGAATGTAGAGTATCCCAAGATAGACAGGATGTTCCTGCTAGACGATCCGATTAAACAGAGAACAACGCTGGTATATACTAGGTCTGAGACGAGTGTAGAGTATACCACGATAGACAGGATGTTCGTCCTAGACGAGCCGATTAAACAGAGAACAACTCTAGTATACAAAAGGACTGAGACGAATGTAGAGTATACCAAAATAGACAGGATTTTCTTCCTAGATGATCCGATTAAACAGAGAACAACCCTAGTATATACAAGGTCTGAGACGAATGTAGAGTATACCAAGATAGACAGGATGTTCTTCCCAGATGAGCCGATTAAACAGAGAACAATCCTAGTATATACAAGGTCTGAGACGAAGGTAGAGTATACCAAGATAGACAGGATGTTCGTTCAGACGATCCGATTAAACAGAGAACAACCCCAGTATATACAAGGTCTGAGACGAAGGTAGCGTATACCTAGATAGACAGGATGTTCTTCCTAGACATACAAGGTCTGAGACGAAGGTAGAGTATACCAAGATAGACAGGATGTTGGTCCTAGACGAGCCGATTAAACAGAGAACAGCCCTAGTATATACAAGGTCTGAGACGAATGTAGAGTATGCCAAGATTGACATGATGTTCGTCCAGACGATCCGATTAAACAGAGAACAACTCTAGTATATAAAAGGTCTGAGACGAATGTAGAGTATACCAAGATAAACAGTATGTTCGTTCAGACGATCCGATTAAACAGAGAACAACCCTAGTATATACAAGGTCTGAGACGAATGTAGAGTATACCAACATAGACAGGATGCTCGTCCTAGACGATCCGATTAAACAGAGAACAACCCTAGTATATACAAGGTCTGAGACGAATGTAGAGTATACCAACATAGACAGGATGCTCGTCCTAGACGATCCGATTAAACAGAGAACAACCCTAGTATATACAAGGTCTGAGACGGATGTAGAGTATGCCAAGATAGACAGGATGTTCGTCCAGACGATCCTAATAAACAGAGAACAACCCTAGTAAATACAAGGTCTGAGACGAATGTAGAGTATACCAAGATAGACAGGATGTTCGTCCTAGACGATCCGATTAAACAGAGAACAACTCTAGTATATACAAGGTCTGAGACGAATATAGAGTATACCAAGATAGACAGGATGCTCGTGCAGACTATCCGATTAAACAGAGAACAACTCTAGTATATAAAAGGTCTGAGACGAAGGTAGAGTATACTAAGATAGACAGGATGTTCGTCCAGACGATCCGATTAAACAGAGAACAATCATGGAAACATAAGGTTAACATAAAACAACTTAATAAAGATCAGACAACTCCAACTCCAATAAAAAAACCTTGAACTGAACATGGTACAAAGGCTTGGCCAAGACAATTTTCTATAAAAAAAAAATGCAATTAGATTAGATAGTCTGAAAAAATGATATTAACGGAAATTAAAAAAAATACAGCATAGCAATCACAGAACGACATTCGTTTATAACCACAGCTCTACGTACCCTAAAGCAAATGTGAAAGGTCTCTTACATGTATCTTAGCGATACTTTTTATTCTGTGGACAATGCTATATCTTGTCATATTTGTCGTTTTGATTTCCACTATTGTTGAGTGGTGCGAGGCTATCACCGAGACATAAGCTGGTGTGTATCAGTTTGATCAAGGAAAAGATAAAAAAATAGTATTATTTAAAACAATCACTTGCATGTAAGTAACTTAAGGAACAATATTCAATAACATTTAATTATTTAGTATTGTCATGGTGATGAATATAATTATCACGCCATATCAGTTTTTCAACTGATCGTTACATTTTATACAGTAATGTGAACGCAAATAACCAAAACATGTCACAATATATTTTACAGAGTGGGCATTTTTATCAAATTAAAAAAAGCTTGAATAGTGATGGTCAACAATTCCACCAATATCAACAAAACGAGCAAACACCTCTCACTGGGAGGCCGTCGTATTCGTGATCGCATGGTAGTTGGATTCCAACTACCTTTGTAATCAGTGCCTATCACCACAGAAATTGTGAGTTCGAATCCCATTCTGGTACTCGATACAACATTATGTGATAATATTTGTCAGTGACTTGCGGAAGGTCGGTAGTTATCTCAGAGTTTTCTTCCTCCACCAATAAAACTGACCGCCACAGTATTACTGACATATTGTTGAAAGTGACGTTAAACAACATAACC
Organism: Bathymodiolus brooksi; assembly: GCA_963680875.1. Lineage (NCBI taxonomy): Eukaryota > Metazoa > Mollusca > Bivalvia > Mytilida > Modiolidae > Bathymodiolus > Bathymodiolus brooksi. The sequence goes on along the minus strand of OY804576.1, from coordinate 69,093,948 downwards.
CTAACCTTAACCCTAAGCACCTCTCACTCCAAATAATTGGACATAAAAAGACGACAATATACGACGTTGGAAATCCATATCCTGACTTAGGACGAGCTAAAACATGTGTCAGGGTTGTGCATGGTTTTGATACATTTATTTCAGTCATTCTTATTGTTGATTCTTTCTCGTTGTATACACTATAGCCTATACGGATATCAATCTGAAAACAATGTAATAAGATTCATTATTAATAGGATGCATGAAATAATATTCTCTGTTACTCGAATATTTACTTTCTGTATAATTTCGCACAACATGTTATAAATATTGAGTTCACCATACAACACGAATTTCAATAAACATATTGAACAAAGACGGTTATTGCTGAGATCACAAGATGTTATTCATGACAGTTGTTATACCGAGCTTAGAGAAACTATCCAAATATGTTTCAGTTTCGATGTAATTGAAATAGACCAAAAGCTTTAAGCACTTCACAGATTTCAATCAACTTTAAATTACAATAAATTAAAGTAGATTGGTAATTGATTTACATCCCTAGTGAATATTTCAGTCAGACTTAATCAATATCCAAACATTATTACACGAAAGGCGATAATGAAATACTTTTTAATTATCAACATGGATTCTCTATAGAGGAACCAATCATATTGTAGTTTGCTCATAGAGAATAACAATTACCATGGGCATCCAATATTGTATTGACAATGTTAGAACAAATGTTCATATTCCGAAAAATCTGTAACTGGCAATTTCATTACTACCGACACTGTAAGCTGTCATGGTTGACAAGCTGGCAACATTAATCATTGTCTACTTATCAATCAATGTCAAAAACTCCAGACATACAATATATATAGGCATTCCAAGCGTTACACCGCGCTTCCTCAATCTAATTGTCAACAGGGTATGTATTAAGCTTAATAGCCAAAACATTTCTGAACAGAATGGAGTTTGGTGTGATTTAATGTTATCACACGAGAGTTGCCATATTCATGCATTTTAGATAATAACGTTTTCAATGGATGTCAGATTGAATTGATCATATATGCTAGTTTATATCGAGGAGGAACGATGCACACGTTTTGATCAATGTTTGATATTGAATATAATAAAGATAAAAACGAATAGATATATAATGTAGTGAGCATGGTGAGTTGCTGGCTTAACTTTCATTATGTACATTCATAGAAAAAACAATGGAAACCCAAAATAAAAATCTTTGTGAGCAGGTAAACCAAATATGCGAATGAAATCTGAAAACAATACAATGTCGATAAAAGTGCAATATCAAATACCAAGATCAACTAAAATGTAAAACCTAATACTTAAGCCATTTAGTTTTCATACCAAATTCCATGGTCAATAAAGTCTAGCAAGGTCGTACAATTCATACAGATTTATGACGACTACACATACTAGTAGTCCGAATATGACACGCATCAACACTAAAACAAACATACACAAAATACATTTGCAAGTTTGAAGATACCAAAAGGGTAATCCGATGCCGTAAATCAGATGCCGTAAACCGAAAGACATACAATCCAATAGCCAAAAGGAAAAAAGGACCAAAACAGTGATCTACAAAACACTACACAGAAAAGTAAAGACTGGGCAACACGAACCCCACCAAACACCGGGGATGAACTCATGTGCTCTGGAAGGTGAACAATTTTTTCTCCATTAGTGCCACCCGTAGTGGTACTCTAATCAGAAATCGGATAATAAGATACGAATGAGGAAAGGACGGGAATGTGATTACAACAAACGGATCATATTCGTAGTCATTTGTGACTCCATAACGGTTGACTAAGTTGGTGGAGATCGTAATACTGTCGAAGTGAAGATTTCCACTTAACCACTTTCCCTTGTCTCAGTAGCATCCTTGTTAGCAGCAAACCTCTATCAAGAAAATCATGGTACAGATAAATGGAAAGTTCACAATTGGACAATTGAAATAGCATCTTCTGTCGTAGAGTTTGGCTCTGTACAGGCCCGTCACTGTCAATTTCTAGGTAAAGGTCAAGGCATGAAGCAACCCTAGCTGTGGAATCATTTATTTTAAGCTCAAGAGAATAGATCATATGCAACCAAATTTGGAATTATTTAGTGAAAGGACATCATTTATAGAGCAAAATGTAATATTAATGGATCAAGCTAGCTTCTTTTCGTTTTTCTTGATAAGCCACTGCATGAAGTCTGCCTCGTCAGAATAAATCTACAAGTCAGCGAGAAGAAGAGCACAGTTGGTACCCATAGGAATTCCGATTGTGTTTTGAACATCAGATCCACCAAACATAGCAAATCAAAAGCAAATATAGTTTTAAAAGGGGTAGTGAAAACATATTCGTGAGAATGTAACGCATACCCAACGACCTCTGCATAGGTGATATGTCGGAAAATACGTGGCTATAGACTATAAGATTAAAGAATTTTTTTTCATATTGACAGGAAATAGTATGATATCGTCTTTTAAACGCATTTCCTATTTATAAATAGTACATGTTTATCGGTAAAAGAAGAATGTCGCTGCATCAGATAAACACTAATAACGTTAGAGTTATCAGATCAAAATATATAACCTGGATATAATTCTACAGAAATTACAGAATAGAAATTGTAAAATAACCATAACCCACGCAGAAATGAAGGAAGTGTTATAATTCCATTTTTCTCCTATAGAATGTATCATGAAATTTATTACCCACATATACATATGTATAATTATAAACATGGTGTTTCTGTATTAAAGTAAGAGCAGTTCCAAAATCTAATAGAAAAATCGTAAAAAACAGAGACACAAAAAAAGGCCAAAAACATGAAATCTCACTTTCCTGGTTGTGTACGAGTACTTCAATAAAAACTGGCGCAGTTAAACTAATTCAGTGGGCCGAAAACAACCCTCTCAGTGATCATTATGAAGTCATGCAACCGTTTTCAACATGTTATTGTCAGTAAAATGCAAAACCTTACACATGCTATAACTAGGTAATCAGCTCTGTGCAGAGAACGTTGAATCTTAATCTTTATATCTAATATATGTACTTTTTTCTTTTGGCCATTGTGTTGTCTGTTCTTCTTTGATTTACGGATTATGATTACCCTTTAGTATCTCCAAACTCTTCTTGTAAGCATAGCCCTAGCATGTAGACATTACGGAAAGTAACTGAAAACAATATAAGTATGTATTATGAAATTCATGAAATATCCGATATACGTTCATTTCTAAAATGATATTTTATTTTAAAATGAGTAATGGATAAACAACAAAAAATCACTATTATTAATTCAAAATTTATTCTGAAATTCATAATATTACCAGGAATTGACAGATAATAAATTGTCGTTGATTTGCAGGAAAAATAAGCTATGATTAAGTGCATATAATAATTTCATTCACAGCTTTTAAAATCCCTTTGCCTCCAGATTTGTGCATACAAAGTGGGAGTCTCGTTAAGAAACCAGACATTAGCAAGATACTATACTTTCAAACATGGATAATATGAATTCAGACTGGGTTAAAGTATTTAAAAGAGACTTGCTACCATACACGTATTGCTAAATAAACGTTAGACAAAAAACGGAATCAAGAATGGACAATCCAGAGTCACTGGCAACATTGGTCACACAAGTGACAGGTCGAAGACAAACAAATGACAAAATACAACACAACACAGAAAACTAAAAGGATGAGCAACACGGACCCCACCCAAAACCAAAAAAGAATTTATAAATGTTCTCATTGTAATAGGGTGTGGTCTTATTCCGTAGAAGCGAATTTGCGTATGTTTCCTCACAGTTTGTTTATATCTGTATTGCTGTTGTACATCCAATTATAAAAAGGAGGCTAGGGTAGTGATTCCATTAACCTGTTTAACCTCGCATGTGCGTGGCCCACGATAGAACCCGGATTCCCATGCGAATATGTCATGGCCTTTCATGTGTTCAATTATTTGAGGTTAGATGTTCATTATATTGCAAATAAGGGTAATAACAAAATTACCGAACTCCGAACAATCTTACAAAGGGAAAGTCAAAACTCATAAGTATATAAACAGACAAAATCAGTCAACAACCGGAAAACTGTGAAAACCGTAATGACCCTGACTTGGTACAGGCATGTCTACAATTGAAGGAATTGTTCATCATCGCTTTTTACACTTTCTTTTGATAATGCAATTAATTGTAAAAAAACTCACATTTATTATTAGTTAGATCTAGCTTACATAACAAAGTACAAATTGCTTAAACAGGGAACATGACATTCCTCAAGCAAATTTAATTTTCATTTTATTCTAGCACGAATGACATTAGCAGAGATTATAACTTAAGCTAGAGAAATAAAACGTTTTTAATCAGATTGGGTTAGATAATATTGATTGACTTTGGTTTACAAACCAGTGAGATTAAGATGTGTTTTTCTTGTTTTGTGTTGTATATTCTTTGTTGTTCTACACTATTATTGAAAGATTAAATTACCTTACATCTTAAGGTAGAATAAACCAAGTCTAATACAATGTCATCAAAGTTAATTCATATGAATGGGAGTCAAGGGTATAATTACATCTAAGATATTTTTACAATTAAAGCAAAATAAGTATACAATTACTTAATCATGTGACAGTCTTGAAAAAGTAATCAATAATAACATCGATTCATGAACATTTTCTGTATTTGTTCGGATCTTTGGAAAAGGTGTGTAACTAAATGCGTTTCGGCTGTTTAGTTGAATAAAGTGAACTTAAATTGATGTCTTTATAGTGAATGAGTGATTGTTGTTTAACGCCAACTCAGCAAATTTTCAGCTATATCATGGCGCGATGTCTTTATAAGAATGTAATATAACATAACGATGGGAAAATACACCTACAATTCGAAAGAATGATAACCAAGCGCGAGAAAGTTTCCAGAACCAATAAATGATAAATATTCCATATTCTGTCACTCACGCCATAAAGGCAACGGGGAAATCAACTTACAATGAAAGTACAGACGAGACAGAATATTTACTGAAAATGAAAGGCTTATTGTAAATAAGCAATTAACCGTTTGATAGAAGACATTTCTGATGGATTTGGGAAAACTTTTAATTACTGGAAATCATATGGGAACTGTCTGTGCTCCTATCATTGATTATTTCTTTTACACTACATGTATTATAAAGTTAATTTATTGCTACATTACAAAGCAATGGTTCTCAACATAACCTTGTCCGTTTGGTAAATAATAATTATAGATACATAGAGTCAGTAATTATGTCTTAACCCCAAATGAGCAATTTTTCAGTTATTTCATAGCGAGAACAAGTTACAATCAATGAAATGATGATGATGTCCTCTTTGTATTAGACCAACACGCTTAATTGAATATTTATAGTGCTAACTCACTGATACAACAGTCCCAGTTCGCGAGTAGACATGTTGCGCCACACGGACACATTATCCTGATTCAGAGCCAACCAGTCTGTGCTCTTACTCCGTAGATCTATGTGCTTAGGAGAGAAGCAGCAAATACCAATTTCCTAGTCATTTGTGTGACCTGACAGGGACTCGAATTCACGATATACCGCAATCGAGGCGAACAATACAAACCATTACTAGTACATCAGTTGTTAATGAAATTATTAAAGATATCAATAACAAGGACTGTGTAGCTTTTGAAATTACTTACTTGTCTTTCACGAGACCAATTGAACCAACGTTATGGAAAATGCGATGACTTAGTGTTTTAGTTCGTCTACCATAACGATTTGGTTCGGTTTTCCCATACTTGAAATATTATTACGAAGGCAAACACAGCAATCTCGTTATTAAAGAAAAAAACATTAACATAATCCTAATTAATAACAACTGTTACTAAATTTTATTACCATTATAAAAAAAACCTCTTTATTAATATACAATTGAAATTTCGAGGGTCTCATCAAAAATGATATTTCTCAATATTTTATTTTGGGATGTTTGACATAAAGCTATACTGTTACGGAATATATGTGTCATAAATGACCAAGGATATGTTCCGTTTGTCTCAATCATAATTCGATCCTTTGTTCATTCATAACTTATCACCCTGTTTGTAACTTGGGTAGCACGACGCGTGACTAGTGAAGCAGTAACTGCCTGCCCTTCCGGAGCACATGAGTTCACCTTTGGTTGTTAGTGGGACAATTTTAAGCTTTCTTTGTAGTGTGGGTAGATCATTGTTTATCCTTTTGTCTTTTTTCTTGTGGTGATTGCATTCTCTGTCATTCTTCGACGTACGGCTTCTGATTATCCCTTTGATATCTTCAAACTTGTATTGCATCAACCGGTCTGGTACATGATAAAACTATATTACACGCTGTATTCGGTATCCATATAACTGATTATAAATTAATCTTGCGACGACAGCATATTTACAGCTTTCTTATAAACAACAAATTGTTTTAATAGTAACCATAACCTGTAAATCTGAATGACATTTGACAAGATAGTAACTTCAGCTATATAAATAAATGTTTTTATTTAGATTGGTTTAATAGAATTGATTGAATTTGATTCACAAACCAATGCTGATTAAATGACATTTACTTTATATATTCTTTGTTTTTCCACACTAAACACCAGAAGATTGTATCACCTTGTATCTCAATTCTGAATAACACAAACTACTAAAACGACATACTAGGACGTTATCAACATTTATTTATGTAATCACATTTTAAATAAACGTTAGAGAATACCGAAGGGACAACCAAGAATGGTCAATCCAGAGAACCTGGCAACATTGTGTACACAAAACACAAGACGAAGACAAACAAAACAAAAAACACAACATAATATGTGTTGGACATCAGTATACGCGAACAAACACAAATAACGTAAATAGGACATGATGTACAAGATACTTGCACATCAAAAGCAGACTAGTATAAACTTACTTATTCATGTATTAGTCTTGAACAAATAATGAGCTATTCTGTGGTTTAATAAAATTAAGATAAAGTTGAGTTATTGCATCCTTAAGGGCGTAGAAAAACTTGTCATTATTTTAAAGTATGGCATTATATCATTGTTAAGGAAAATACACTGGTGACTTTGAAAGGAAGTTAATATAATTTGGGAAAACACTCGCAATAAATATGATAAATAGTTGATATCCTCTCTGCCAACCCATTAAGTCAACAAGCAAATCAGCCAAGTCAAACAAGCTCGAAAAACATGGAAATATTGTACTAAAATCAGTTTTTATTTGGAAAAACCAGTACATTGTACTTGATTAGAGCCGTATTGATTTCAATTTAAGGATATTTCGTATCGTTGTATAAATCTACCAGCACTTTCAATTAATTTCTGGTCAGAAATACTATCATGTTATGTGAATACAGAATATGTATTTATTTATAGTGTGCCAAGCATCAATACAAAATATATTTGTTCGATTTTCTATACAGAACGCTATTTTTGTAGAAAAATATCTTCACACCATATTAAAAAATGAAATTGAAAACAAAAAATACAACACTGTCGGAACAGTCGTAGAAAAAGGCAAAATTGATACCCCTAACACAAATACGCTCAAAATATTTCCAAACTAAATCACATTATTTTGTTAATTGTCCCCCCCCCCCCCCAAAAAAAAGGTTACAACAAGAATGTAAAACACTTTATACAAGGAGGATATTCAACACAAAGGACAATACAGATACAATACAATAAGATGACAACAAACATATACGATTGACTAATTATTGCTTAACATCCAGCGAGTGGTATTTTAGCTATATTTAAAACGAGAACAAGTTCAATGATATGTTAAATGTATATAGAAATGAGGGAAGAGATGGATCAACCTGGAAAAAAGTATAAATAATGGGTAGGGTCGAAAAATGTCGTCTTTTGTAAGGGCTACAATACGCCTGCTCTTTTTCAAAATCACAAAAGAAGTCATCAGTGTGTAGGAAGCGTGACACTCTCCAAACAGGTTACCTACTAATGTCCATGGTCAGGCTTTCTGTATTATAATCTGGCGACCCCCATCAAGAGGATCCCCTCCATCCGCCATCCGGGAATACACTGGCAAGCTATGTGGGTTTGAGCCTTGGAAACTTTCACCAGTAGTACACAGACAAAACATATATGTATACTGTGAATTCGTGAATACCAATTATTTAGGAAAAAATTGTATTTTCATGGATATTCCTGGATCCCTGCTATAGTAAATACATATATGATGAACATGGTGACAATTTTCGTTAAAATCTTAATTTCGTGGTTTTATGCTTTCCACGAAATCAACGAATATTGGTATACCACGAATAATAATGAGTTCACAATAGTTTCTAAAACTGATTTAAGAAAGACCATGATTAAAAAAACAACAGTGCTCATACAAAGGAAAACGACTAAAATCTCGAATAATACGAATTCCTAACAGATGTGTTGTTCTGAAAGGGGCTAGAGTATCCTGACACATGCGTCTTTATCTCAAGCGCAATTTAAGACTAGAGCACAGAGACTCTTGAATGTATCACACATGGACAATTGAAGCTTCCAAATTATGACGATCAGAAATAACGATTTTAACTCTCATATTGCTAGGAAGTAATACGAACATATGGGATCTACGGTTAACAGCTGATATATTTATTCTACATCTCGACTCTCTGAATTGTGGACTACATCTGATGATTTTAACTCTCCCATTGTTAAGAAGTAATACGAACGTCGCATATGGAATCTACGGGACACAGTTGATACATTACTCTACATTCCGACATTCTGAACTGTGAACTACATCTGACTAATAAATAATTTGCTCAAGGAAACCAACAACTTTAACTAATCTCTTCAAATGTTTTACGATCTCCATTATGAACTAGTAGACCATTAAGGGATTTCCTTTTCTTATCGGGTTTAATGTCAAGGGCATAATGAACAGGAGTGTGACATCCTAGAATTACATCCTTAGAGAGAGGGGTAATAAGTATATATGCAGGATCACCAGATGTGTCATTGGTTCAATAAACAAATTCAGGGGAAATGTGTGTCTAACAGTTGATGTCATGAAATATATGGCATGCAAACTCTTTTTGCCGTTTTAGGTATACATGTATAGTTATTCACAAACTGACTCATATTTCATGAAGATGTTCGTGCTGTCTAAAAGTTCGTAATTTGTATTGCTTTGTGTATTATATACAATATTTTCAATTCTCATTAAATTATTATACCATTATCCATCGTACAATCATATTAAAGTGTAACCGAACATTTTCTACTTCGTGATGTATTCCGTTAAACGTCAACAGTACGGAGCATTTTCTACTTCGTGATGTATTCCGTTAAACGTCAACAGTACGGAACATTTTCTACTTCGTGATGTATTCCGTTAAACGTCAACAATACGGAACATTTTCTACTTCGTGATGTATTCCGTTAAACGTCAACAGTACGGAACATTTTCTACTTCGTGATGTATTCCGTTAAACGTCAACAGTACGGAGCATTTTCTACTTCGTGATGTATTCCGTTAAACGTCAACAGTACGGAACATTTTCTACTTCGTGATGTATTCCGTTAAACGTCAACAGTACGGAACATTTTCTACTTCGTGATGTATTCCGTTAAACGTCAACAGTACGGAACATTTTCTACTTCGTGATGTATTCCGTTAAAAGTCAACAGTACGAACATTTTCTACTTCATGATGTATTCCGTTAAAAGTCAACCGTACGGAACATTTTCTACTTCGTGATGTATTCCGTTAAAAGTCAACAGTACGGAACATTTTCTACTTCGTGATGTATTCCGTTAAACGTCAACAGTACGAAGCATTTTCTACTTCGTGATGTATTCCGTTAAACTTCAACAGTACGGAACATTTTCTACTTCGTGATGTATGCTGTTAAACGTCAACAATATCGAGCATCTTCTGATTCGTGCTGTATGCTGTTCATTTTTTCGATATTAATGTTTTGTATTACACACGTATTAGGATTATAGGATTGACTCAAAGAATTTAAAAGAAAGTGCAAGCATATTATGCCGGCTACTTATATACTCTCAACTTTTGATTGCACATATTTTCATTCATCAATATATGCATCACCATCTGTTTGGACAATGTCCAAGATCTAATCGATTTCCAAATTTCAGGGTTGTGCATAATAATGCTAATAACTGGATTGAATGCCGACAATGTACATACATTTGTAGTTGTTTTCAGACAAAATCAAGATATTAATATCTACCTTATTAGTGCTACGAAAATAACTTTTTATGTTTATTTTGGAGAGTATGTTCAATAAGGTCAAATATCTCCTTTGCCTTTGACGTGTTGCTTTAGTGGATTTTTTTTTAAATTATTTGTTATTGCTTTTTTGTAAGAATGAGAGTTTTAAAGCTATTTAAGCTCAAGTTGATATGCCAACATTGTTAATGAATGGGGAGGAAAATATAAAAGTTCAACGTTACATTTAGACAATAAGTAATTTGTATTTTTTGTTCTGCCCTCAGTCTCAGTAGAATTCGAACTGACAGCGTATGAACATTGCAGCAACGATTTTCTTAGTGCAATGACAACACATTTAGCTCGGCCAAAGTCACTGCGCAAACATAAAGCTTCATTAACTGAGGAGATGCCTTGTCCCGTAAGATGAAAGATAAAGGCAATCATACTTTTGTTAAAGCATGAGACGATGCACATGCATTGTTATAAATACATTTTTATATGTAAGCAACATAACTCCGAATATCAAATCAAACCCTACAAAGGATGATATTTCATATGATACAGTTACAAGAAATGAATATAAAGCAAACTTGTGTCAACCATGCAATGTGTCTACCCGACCGGTTCCTGAAAGGATATCGTGATGCATAAATACAAATATGTAATGCCAAAACATGTTTTAGATGGAAATTAGTAAGTCTGTATTGTTATGTTGCAGTAAAGATTTTTTTTAAAGTACGATATTTTAGGAATCCTTCATTTGAAATTCTGTTAATCATTACTGGATTAAAAATGCAACTATTAGAAGTCTACAAGATTTGGACTATGCATCGAATCTATAAATGAGTACCGGGTCTAACTGCCATATGCTGTGCGAGTTCTTTTCGGTCAAACATTTAGTATTTCATTCCTGTAGGAATGTATTATTGATGTTGATTTATCTGTCTTGTCTGTGATTTTGGTGCGATTTCTCTTAACTGGTTTCTTTAACAATTGTATAACTTGTTGTGAATAAGGAGTGATAACTATTTTGTATATAGACATAGGGATGATATACTATTTATCAAAGTCAGAAACAGGAAAACTAAGTCTTTTTTTTTCTCGAAAATATCTTGTCTTACATATGTCATTCAATTAGGGAATACAACTTACGGATATGTCAAAATATGTTTGATGAATGTAGTTCATATATAAGAAACAATAATCTGCATTACTAAGGAGTGGGTAAATCCATGCAATGAAAAATTGATTACATGACAAGATACAATAGACTTAGACAGCTACATGTCAAACTTTTTCCGGAGCACAAAGTTTATCTTGTGGCGTTGCTGGAAGTTCGAGTCTTTTTTTTGTGGCTTATCCTTTTGGTTGTAGTATGTTGTATTTTGTATTGGATCGCACTTTCCCTTGACTATTGCTGCATTCTTTTATCGTTTCATTACTTGTATCAGTTGAGTTGCTTTTTTATTTTAGTATTAGAAAACAACTTTAAAAAGTGCGAAAGGACCAAACATTATAAAACATGTAATACAGGTTTAAAGGTTAAATAGGATTGAATAAAAACAATAGTAAAGTTATCAATGAAAATGTGGATTCCCTTTAAGCGTATTTATATAATCTCTCTGCACCCTGCATTTGATTTAACGGAATAAAGATATCGACTGCCAAAACTAACGTATTTACGATTTATACCTAATGATCTCACTTAAATTCTTAAATTATAAAATTTCTTTAATGAGTCACAACATTAAAGCTTCGTTTACAAACGATGCTATTTGTAATAATCATGTTATTAGTACGGAAAGGGGGCTTCGGTGTCTTACTTATTGAAGCTGTTGACTTCTGATCGTAGCCCAACACCACTGACACGGGCACAGGCTCCAAATCTGACATCTACTTCAAAAGAAAAAGTGTCCGGAGTCATACAGAAGGCCGAGTGTTGCAATATGTTTGAAAGTCACTATTCAGTTCTGAAATTCCTGAAAGCCATGATAAAACACAAATAACGCCTTATTATGCCTGTAACAGGACACTACAAGGTAAAACTTGAAGATACCAAAATAGGTAATCAGATATCGTATGTCTAGGAAGGACAGACAATACAATGGCCAAGTGGGTAATCAGATATTGTATGTCTAGGAAGGACAGACAATACCATGGCCAAGTGGGTAATCAGATATCGTATGTCTAGGAAGGACAGACAATACAATGGCCAAGTGGGTAATCAGATATCGTATATCTAGGAAAGACAGACAATACAATGGCCAAGTGGGTAATCGGATATCGTATGTCTAGGAAAGACAGACAATACAATGGCCAAGTGGGTAATCGGATATCGTATGTCTAGGAAAGACAGACAATACAATGGCCAAGTGGGTAATCAGATATCGTATGTCTAGGAAGGACAGACAATACAATGGCCAAGTGGGTAATCAGATATCGTATGTCAAGGAAGGACAGACAATACAATGGCCAAGTGGGTAATCAGATATCGTATGTCTAGGAAGGACAGACAATACAATGGCCATGTGGGTAATCAGATATCGTATGTCTAGGAAGGACAGACAATACAATGGCCAAGTGGGTAATCAGATATCGTATGTCTAGGAAGGACAGACAATACAATGGCCAAGTGGGTAATCAGATATCGTATGTCTAGGAAGGACAGACAATACAATGGCCAAGTGGGTAATCAGATATTGTATGTCTAGGAAGGACAGACAATACAATGGCCAAGTGGGTAATCAGATATCGTATGTCTAGGAAGGACAGACAATACAATAGCCAAGTGGGTAATCAGATATCGTATATCTAGGAAAGACAGACAATACAATGGCCAAGTTGGTAATCAGATATCGTATGTCTAGGAAAGACAGACAATACAATGGCCAAGTGGGTTATCGGATATCGTATGTCTAGGAAGGACAGACAATACAATGGCCAAGTGGGTAATCAGATATCGTATGTCTAGGAAGGACAGACAATACAATGGCCAAGTGGGTAATCAGATATCGTATGTCTAGGAAAGACAGACAATACAATGGCCAAGTGGGTAATCGGATATCGTATGTCTAGGAAGGACAGACAATACAATGGCCAAGTGGGTAATCAGATATCGTATGTCTAGGAAGGACAGACAATACAATGGCCAAGTGGGTAATCAGATATCGTATGTCTAGGAAGGACAGACAATACAATGGCCAAGTGGGTAATCAGATATCGTATGTCTAGGAAGGACAGACAATACAATGGCCAAGTGGGTAATCAGATATCGTATGTCTAGGAAGGAAAGACAATACAATGGCCAAGTGGATAATCAGATATTGTATGTCTAGGAAGGACAGACAATACAATGGCCAAGTGGGTAATCAGATATCGTATGTCTAGGAAGGACAGACAATACAATGGCCAAGTGGCTAATCAGATATCGTATGTCTAGGAAAGACAGACAATACAATGGCCAAGTGGGTAATCAGATATCGTATGTCTAGGAAGGACAGACAATTCAATGGCCAAGTGGGTAATCAGATATCGTATGTCTAGGAAGGACAGACAATACAATGGCAAAGTGGGTAATCAGATATCGTATGTTAGGAAGGACAGACAATACAATGGCCAAGTGGGTAATCAGATATCGTATGTCTAGGAAGGACAGACAATACAATGGCCAAGTGGGTAATCAGATATCGTATGTCTAGGAAGGACAGACAATACAATGGCCAAGTGGGTAATCAGATATCGTATGTCTAGGAAGGACAGACAATACAATGGCCAAGTGGGTAATCAGATATCGTATGTCTAGGAAGGACAGACAATACAATGGCCAAGTGGGTAATCAGATATCGTATGTCTAGGAAGGAAAGACAATACAATGGCCAAGTGGGTAATCAGATATTGTATGTCTAGGAAGGACAGACAATACAATGGCCAAGTGGGTAATCAGATATCGTATGTCTAGGAAGGACAGACAATACAATGGCCAAGTGGGTAATCAGATATCGTATGTCTAGGAAAGACAGACAATACAATGGCCAAGTGGGTAATCAGATATCGTATGTCTAGGAAGGACAGACAATACAATGGCCAAGTGGGTAATCAGATATCGTATGTCTAGGAAGGACAGACAATACAATGGCAAAGTGGGTAATCAGATATCGTATGTTAGGAAGGACAGACAATACAATGGCCAAGTGGGTAATCAGATATCGTATGTCTAGGAAGGACAGACAATACAATGGCCAAGTGGGTAATCAGATATCGTATGTCTAGGAAGGACAGACAATACAATGGCCAAGTGGGTAATCAGATACCGTATGTCTAGGAAGGACAGACAATACAATGGCCAAGTGGGTAATCAGATATCGTATGTCTAGGAAGGACATACAATGCAATGGCTAAGTGGGTAATCAGATATCGTATGTCTAGGAAGGAGAGGCAATACAATGGCCAAGTGGGTAATCAGATATCGTATGTCTAGGATGGACAGACAATACAATGGCCAAGTGGGTAATCAGATATCGTATGTCTAGGAAGGACAGACAATACAATGGCCAAGTGGGTAATCAGATATCGTATGTCTAGGAAGGACAGACAATACAATGGCCAAGTGGGTAATCAGATATCGTATGTCTAGGAAGGACAGACAATGCAATGGCCAAGTGGGTAATCAGATATCGTATGTCTAGGAAGGACAGACAATACAGTGGCCAAGTGGATAATCAGATATCGTATGTCTAGGAAGGACAGACAATACAATGGCCAAGTGGGTAATCAGATATCGTATATCTAGGAAAGACAGACAATACAATGGCCAAGTGGGTAATCGGATATCGTATGTCTAGGAAAGACAGACAATACAATGGCCAAGTGGGTAATCGGATATCGTATGTCTAGGAAAGACAGACAATACAATGGCCAAGTGGGTAATCAGATATCGTATGTCTAGGAAGGACAGACAATACAATGGCCAAGTGGGTAATCAGATATCGTATGTCAAGGAAGGACAGACAATACAATGGCCAAGTGGGTAATCAGATATCGTATGTCTAGGAAGGACAGACAATACAATGGCCATGTGGGTAATCAGATATCGTATGTCTAGGAAGGACAGACAATACAATGGCCAAGTGGGTAATCAGATATCGTATGTCTAGGAAGGACAGACAATACAATGGCCAAGTGGGTAATCAGATATCGTATGTCTAGGAAGGACAGACAATACAATGGCCAAGTGGGTAATCAGATATTGTATGTCTAGGAAGGACAGACAATACAATGGCCAAGTGGGTAATCAGATATCGTATGTCTAGGAAGGACAGACAATACAATAGCCAAGTGGGTAATCAGATATCGTATATCTAGGAAAGACAGACAATACAATGGCCAAGTTGGTAATCAGATATCGTATGTCTAGGAAAGATAGACAATACAATGGCCAAGTGGGTAATCGGATATCGTATGTCTAGGAAGGACAGACAATACAATGGCCAAGTGGGTAATCAGATATCGTATGTCTAGGAAGGACAGACAATACAATGGCCAAGTGGGTAATCAGATATCGTATGTCTAGGAAAGACAGACAATACAATGGCCAAGTGGGTAATCGGATATCGTATGTCTAGGAAGGACAGACAATACAATGGCCAAGTGGGTAATCAGATATCGTATGTCTAGGAAGGACAGACAATACAATGGCCAAGTGGGTAATCAGATATCGTATGTCTAGGAAGGACAGACAATACAATGGCCAAGTGGGTAATCAGATATCGTATGTCTAGGAAGGACAGACAACACAATGGCCAAGTGGGTAATCAGATATCGTATGTCTAGGAAGGAAAGACAATACAATGGCCAAGTGGGTAATCAGATATTGTATGTCTAGGAAGGACAGACAATACAATGGCCAAGTGGGTAATCAGATATCGTATGTCTAGGAAGGACAGACAATACAATGGCCAAGTGGCTAATCAGATATCGTATGTCTAGGAAAGACAGACAATACAATGGCCAAGTGGGTAATCAGATATCGTATGTCTAGGAAGGACAGACAATACAATGGCCAAGTGGGTAATCAGATATCGTATGTCTAGGAAGGACAGACAATACAATGGCAAAGTGGGTAATCAGATATCGTATGTTAGGAAGGACAGACAATACAATGGCCAAGTGGGTAATCAGATATCGTATGTCTAGGAAGGACAGACAATACAATGGCCAAGTGGGTAATCAGATATCGTATGTCTAGGAAGGACAGACAATACAATGGCCAAGTGGGTAATCAGATATCGTATGTCTAGGAAGGACAGACAATACAATGGCCAAGTGGGTAATCAGATATCGTATGTCTAGGAAGGACAGACAATACAATGGCCAAGTGGGTAATCAGATATCGTATGTCTAGGAAGGAAAGACAATGCAATGGCCAAGTGGGTAATCAGATATTGTATGTCTAGGAAGGACAGACAATACAATGGCCAAGTGGGTAATCAGATATCGTATGTCTAGGAAGGACAGACAATACAATGGCCAAGTGGGTAATCAGATATCGTATGTCTAGGAAAGACAGACAATACAATGGCCAAGTGGGTAATCAGATATCGTATGTCTAGGAAGGACAGACAATACAATGGCCAAGTGGGTAATCAGATATCGTATGTCTAGGAAGGACAGACAATACAATGGCAAAGTGGGTAATCAGATATCGTATGTTAGGAAGGACAGACAATACAATGGCCAAGTGGGTAATCAGATATCGTATGTCTAGGAAGGACAGACAATACAATGGCCAAGTGGGTAATCAGATATCGTATGTCTAGGAAGGACAGACAATACAATGGCCAAGTGGGTAATCAGATACCGTATGTCTAGGAAGGACAGACAATACAATGGCCAAGTGGGTAATCAGATATCGTATGTCTAGGAAGGACATACAATACAATGGCTAAGTGGGTAATCAGATATCGTATGTCTAGGAAGGAGAGGCAATACAATGGCCAAGTGGGTAATCAGATATCGTATGTCTAGGATGGACAGACAATACAATGGCCAAGTGGGTAATCAGATATCGTATGTCTAGGAAGGACAGACAATACAATGGCCAAGTGGGTAATCAGATATCGTATGTCTAGGAAGGACAGACAATACAATGGCCAAGTGGGTAATCAGATATCGTATGTCTAGGAAGGACAGACAATGCAATGGCCAAGTGGGTAATCAGATATCGTATGTCTAGGAAGGACAGACAATACAGTGGCCAAGTGGATAATCAGATATCGTATGTCTAGGAAGGACAGACAATACAATGGCCAAGTGGTTAATCAGATATCGTATGTCTAGGAAGGACAGACAATACAGTGAAGCCAAGTGAAAATTGAAAAAAAGAAGACTAACAATGGTCCACAAAATACTACGAATAAAACTACAGATTAAGCTACGCGAGCCCAACTAATATGGGGACTGAACTCAGAAAACTACAGATTAAGCTACGCGAACCCAACTAAAATGGGGACTGAACTCAGAACACTACAGATTAAGCTACGCGAACCCAACTAAAATGGGGACTGAACTCAGATGCTATGGAAGGATGAGCAATTACTACCCCAGTACTGCCATCCTTCTTGTTACTTTAAACATATTTTATTATTTATTAACAAATGAATCAGACAGAAGTTTTTCAACTCAAAAATGTCTTCTTCTGTATATATATATATGTATATGTATTTTTACTGATAAAGGACACGAACATCATCTGAACTTCAAGGAACAACCACAAATAGAATTTGAGATGAGAGGTGGTTGTCCGTTTTGTTGATATAGGTAGTATTGTTGACCATCACTGTTTAAACTTTCTTTTCATAAAGTGATATAAACAGTTTATTAATATTAAAGTAGGCTGTTGAAGGTCGTTCATTGTACTTATTATTGTTAATATCATCATCTCGCCATACACGATTTAGACAATGAAAACAAAAGATGAGGAAGTAATGCGGTATAATCAGAAACATCTGCCTTATTTGTTTTATATTATATGGCACATGTTATATAAGCTTTATTTTTCACCGATCCAATTGTGTTAATGGTCTTCATGTTGTTGCTTTAACCTCCTGACATTTGGCATTCCTGGGTCTAGTTTGTTTTTCAATCTTTAGTTATCTGAGTTTTGTTTTGTAGATCACGTTGTCCTTTTATATTTTGGCCATTGTATTGCCAATATTTCTTTCACTTACGTCCTCTGATTACCCCTTTGGTATCTTCAGACTTCTCTTTGTACTGTTTTCAACTTTGTTTTTTTTTTAAATTAATGTTTTGTTGCCTGATGCTACATGTTGTAATTTTAGATTTTTTAATATTTTATTATGATTAATAAAATGATATCAAACGTTCTTGTTCCAATAAAGCTAAATTAAAGTAATTTTACTTATTTTGTTTCCTTTCATTTTCATCGATTTTATCATGTTTATTCTGAATGTTATTCATTGTTTATTATTGAAATTTTATATGTTATGTTGTCGTACTATGAACAAAATCTGTAATTACACGAAACATGAAAAAGAAAGTAATATACTGAGTCAGTCTGGTTTCAAATTTTCAAATTTCCTTTACTTTCCATTTGCGTGTTCAACTTTTAAATACATGCCATCTGATTTTTTATTATCCAGCAGAGTTTCAATTACCAATGGAGGAAATATACTGCTGCTAGTGCTTTTAAAGGGTTGAAATAAATATCAAGTTTTCAATCTCATATTGATTGTAGGCATGAACGGATTTATCTTATACAGCAAACAAAATCTTCTCAAACTGTGCACATAGTGGAAGCGAATGAAGACAATAGCTATCAGCTTACTACGGACACATTTTAGCACCAATCATGAAGCACGCTCTTAATATTGTTCATCAAGTTACTTTAAATACGGTATAAAATCAATGCAAAATTATGAAGAGTTTGAAGATACCAAAGGGGTAATCAGAATCCGTATCTCGAAGAAGAACAGACAACGCAATGACCAAAAGAAAAAGGACAAAAGGACAAACAACGATCTACAAAACATACATATAAAACTAAAGATCGAGTAACACATCTCCTGTCTGATATTTATTTATATCAAAGGAGTGGGAAATTTGTCAAGTCCTGGATGCAACGAAATCAACGTGATGAGCCTTTTTAATACTATTCCAAGAACTAAACGTAGCCATGGTCATAAAAGAATTCAACATCCTAATGTTAAAAAGTCCTCTAAACCAAGAACGTTACAAGATACTTTTAATGATTTACTTTCTAATATACAGAAACCTCTTGGAATTCATCATATTCGTACAATCTTATTTTCACTACCTGTAAACTACCTCAAAGATCTTAGGGATTTTGGACTTGACAAAGGAGGCGTAGATCCTTTTTCTCCTAAGTACAGATTGTCTAGTATTATATGTGACGTGGCGTCCTTTCGTCTTTTTAAACCAGTTCGATCTGAACCTCTTCATGATAACAACAGAAAATTCCTCCATATTCCGTTTGCTAACAAAGGAATCGATGCTATTAACATCAGCAACATTCTTAATAGAAAAGAGGTCGTAAAAGAAATTCCACCATATTTCAAAAATCAATCTGTTCCCATTGTCTCCTATAGTTACACTAACAGCATTGGCCGTAAAATTTTCAACTACAAAGAAGCATTGCAAGATATTAACATAGAAGAGTACCTTAAGAACCCTCTGACTTGTGACTGCTCCCACTCTCCTTTTCAATACAACCCATCTGGACATGTAATCACTGGTGATCTGAATATCATTCAACATGAGAGTCTCCGAAAGGTGATTTCTCATGGTCCTAAATTCAGAGAACCTCAACACATCAATTGGAAACATAATTTCAAGATAATTATGGATGCTGTTGAAGATTATGCCAGAAGGTGGATAAAGAGAGAAGTAGACCAAGATCCTGAGTTAGAGTCCTTGTCAGACTGGGTTAGAACAATTAGGTCTCTAGTACAAGGTCGGATTCACAAACTCAAAAATTGTGTTAATAGTCGACCTAAGTCTGTATTTAAAGACCAAGAAGCTGTTAAGTGTCTTTCCTCTCTTCATGACAAATATGTTATCGTTCCTGCGGACAAGGCTTCCAACAATATCGTGTTTGTATGTAAATCATATTACTTCGAATGCCTAATCAAGGAATTAGGTATAAATAGCAACACCTCTAGTAATACCACATACAAACCAACTTCGTTCGACAAAGATGAAATCCTAGCTAACCACAGATCATTCATGACCTCTTTAAACATTCCCTCTGGTAAAAAGTCTGAGGATTTACCCTATTTATATTGGATACCTAAACTCCATAAGACACCATACAAAGAAAGGTACATAGCGGGATCATCAACTTGTTCGACGAAAGAATTGTCTATTCACCTAACAAAGATTCTGTCTGCAGTAAAAGAGGGACAACAGAAATATTGTGAAACTGTTTACTCGCGTAGTGGCATAAATCACATGTGGATTTTGAAAAACTCTAAAGATCTTTTGGATAACCTGAAATCAAGATCTTTCTCTCAGGTATCCTCCATCAAAACCTTTGATTTTTCAACTCTATATACCACCCTACCGCATGACAAATTAAAAACCCGCTTAAAAGAAACAATTCATAAAGCTTTTAGTCATAGAAACTATGGCTCAAAATTTGTTGTGTTAGGCTACAATTCCACATATTTTTCAAACAAAATTCATAAAGGTAAAACATGCTACTCAGAGGAACAAGTGATCAGTATGCTGGAGTTCCTCATCGATAACATATTTGTCTCCTTTGGAGGGACACTGTTTCAGCAGGTCGTCGGCATACCAATGGGTACGAATTGTGTCCCTCTTCTAGCCGATTTATTTTTATACTCATATGAGTCGGAGTTTCTTCAAAAGCTTGTAAAAGATAAGAAGATTCATGAGGCTAGAGCCTTTAATTTCACATACAGGTATATTGATGACGTTTTATCTATCAATAATTCTAGATTTGCAGAATTTCTTCCATTGATATATCCTCCAGAGCTGGAAGTTAAAGAGACCACCGATACAGCTTCGTCCGCATCATTTTTGGACTTATACCTCGAATTTGACGACAGTGGTCAACTCAGTACTAAAATTTATGATAAGCGGGACGACTTCAATTTTAAAATCATAAATTTTCCAAATATGTGCAGCAATATACCAGCTTCTCCTGCATATGGTGTTTACATCTCGCAATTGATTCGCTATGCAAGGGGCAGTAGCAATTATTCTGATTTCCTGAAACGTCATCTTCATCTGAGAAACAGGCTACTGGACCAGGGCTATAAAAAGATTCGCCTTATTCGATCTCTTAAAAAGTTTATATTCCGATACCAATATCTTGTCGAAATATATTCCGTCTCTGCAGAAAAAATTATAAGCGATGCATTTTCATATAGTGAAAATGTATAAAGATAAAGAGTCAAATATGTCAAGAATTTTTTTTGTCAATGTGTGACGTAAAAATATTTTTGACATTTACGTCACCGAATATGGTACTGTTTTGACAACTATTTTACCTATTTTGTTCCTGTATTTAAATACTGTTACAGTGACAGCCGGAATCTTTGAACCGTAATGAGAGCGGGAGGTTTGGCGCCTTAAAATCTGATTCAACCCACCATTTCTTTAGAAATGCCTGTACCAAGTCAGGGTCATTACGGTTTTCACAATTTTCCGGTTGTTGACTGATTTTGTCTGTTTATATAATTATGAGTTTTGACTTTCCCTTTGTAAGATTGTTCGGAGTTCGGTAATTTTGTTATTACCTTTATTTTATCATCTTCTGCTTTATACACTACACAGTTATCACTACGAGGGGCTGGTTTAAGCCCCTAAATCTAGTTCAACACCGCCACTTTTTATTGAAATGCTTGTACCAAGCCTGGAAAGTGAGCGGTCATGTATTTGTTTCTACTTTTTTATTTTATTATTAGATTTTGGAATGGTCCCGACAGTGTGATATTTTTTGGTTTTTTCATTTTATTATCAAAAGTATCATTAATAATACAGATTTTGATATTTGATTTTGGAATTGTTCCGACGACAGTGTGGTACGTATTTTTTGCTTTTTCCATTTTATTATAAAAAAGTATCATTAATAATATAAATGTCTTAAACGTCAATCATGTTGTTTAACAATATCTTAAGATCATACAAAGATCGATTGTACATCATCAGACGTAACGCTTTCCCCTTAGACAGGAAAATGCTACTGAAGCAATGTTATAGATCGAGGACTAAATATACCCTACAGAGATCAAACGTTTCCTCTAGTGCCTCTATAAATACAACACTATAATTTTGTACAATTTCCTAAGCTAATTTGTCGAATGATACAAATATTGATCTCTTCATACACATTATCTGGTTCAAGGATTTAAGGCAACGTTTTACTAAGGTACAATTACTGTCAAATAGACATTTCTTTTTCTTAACAAAGTAATGACAGAAGAAAAAAAATAGTTGTACTTTCTAAAATGAAAGGGGATCAATAATAATTTCTTTCAACTGTCAAAATATAGATAATGTACAGTGCCCAAATGTAAACTCCAATCTTTTCATGTTGGCTTGTTTTGCTGTCTGCAAATCTTTGTGAAAGTGAAAAAATTAATTAAGAAATACGGAAAATCTATAACATGACAAAGTTTTGATAATATGACTTTTTTTTTGGACATAGTGAGGATTATTTGATGAATTGTTTTTGGTTATCAAATGTCGTGCGCACTAAATTAGATATATACGTTTTCTTAATTTTTTCTATTAATAGATTATTCCATATTAAAAACAAATAGTGCGCCATATTTCATTACAATTACCGTTGTTTGATGTTATAGAGCTAGCTGCGGTATATGACTGTATAAAGGATAGAACAAAAGAAAATATTTTGTATGAATTGATCCAAACTCGACAGAGGTTGTTTTTCTTTCTTCTATATTGTCTTTAAGTAGAAATCGTTATACAGAAAACTTATTATTTTATTATTGCGAAATTGGTGTTCTCTCCCTTTTGTATCAAAAAATTTAATGATTTGAATCAATGATTAATATTTGTGTTTATTTACAGTCTCAATGAAAGCAGTTTGAGAATTTTGCCAATGACACAAGGTTATCAAGTGTGATACATCATTTACCCTGTATTGTTGCAGCTTTTAAGTCGAGTGCCACAATCAAGAAGTTCCATGTTTTTTTTGGTTTTTTTTACCATGGCTTTGTCATTTAAAAAAAAATAATTTATGTAATCTATGGATTTAAATATTTAGAAAAGATATACAAATCTGTCTTATGTTACCTTCCAAGGAAACAGTGAAATATGGTCACATAAGACATGTGGTCGCTTAACACAGGATTAATTAATATGAAATGCACTGTGAAGGGAAATAAAAATTAAGGTCATATAATACAAGTTATTGCTTAATAGAGGTGGTCACTAAAGCAGGCTTGACTGTATTTTTAATTCGAACGAGCTTGCAAAGGAGAATTTAAGTAACCAAAAGTTCAACGTGCTTCAAGCAAACATCAACATTACATGATTATGCAACAACATACTTATTCTTGACACCAGGCAGTGAATAATTGCTCGATTGGCTTGAAACAATATTCACTCATTCATATTAAAACAACGTTGTATGCACACTGAAATGAAGATGGATTCTCGAAACACACTTAGTAAAATAGATGGTAAATTAATAGTGTCGTATTGGTGATTCTTTTCATTTATATAAAAGTTTCATAGACTGATGTATAACTCTGATATACATTCTTTCCGTATTAAGATAACATCACACATATAATTTACGATTAAAATAATAATGTTATTTACTTTTTTCAACTAATTGTTCGCTCAACGACAAAGCAATTTTTCTTCAGATGTACTAAGGACAATTTTGACAAGACGTAAAGCTTTCGGTAATCAAATGTGTTCACTGTTTCGTGTTTATTGGTTTAAAATATGCATGTATTGTTAATTCATGCCTTGTAATTAGAAAAAGCACTTTGTAGGTTTTAAACTTTTCAATAAAAACAGGAACGGGTGATAAAAGGGAATTTTTAATGAAGTCGACAACAAAGCCAGATGTAAACACATATTGGTTAGCATTTCACATTTCATATAGAAAATAAAGGTTGTATTTCGACTGTTGACGTTACTCTTACGAGATTAACGAATACTATATGTATTAAGTTGTGTCTGTACTTTTATGACGGACACACACACATTTTCTGTACAAACCGCTTCTGCTCACAAAGAACATTCAGTACTTTGATTAGTTTTTTTTAATACAGTGGGTTTTAAATCTGACATTATAATTACTGTCATGAAATGTTGACAATAAGTCATATTGCCATTACTTGATTCAATATAACTTTCAGTTGTTAGAGCACATGATATCCGCTCTTTATCATGAAATGCAGGTTTTCCTCATTCGATAAAATACAGTTAAGAACTTGCTTTCTTGCGTTGACGTTATGTTTTGTTAGTGCCTTTGATTTGCTTCATTTAGTTCGTTTTTAAGTCTGATATTGGTTCACTACTCGAATGACATTTATACCTTAACATAACCCATTCATATAAAAAATCAGGTGATTTCTTTAATTTAAAATAATCTCAGCGTAATGATCAGTTTGATGTTGTCAAGAGAACTCAACATTAAATAATAAACGTCGAAAAACATAAATTTCAATTAGATTTTACATCTGATTTGAGTTCACCGTAGAATTCACGTACGTTATTTCCAGGTAATCCAAATATAAAATGAAGAGACGGCTAATGTGTTCTATTGATCTATCTACCTTTTATTGTTTACAAATGTACCTAAGGAATTGGAATTCAGATTGAATTGCCAGGTCACTGAATAAAACAATCACGTTTGTATGATCAACTATTTCCAATAATATTTGATTCAATGGTAAAAGACAATTATTCAATAAGGACCAAAACAGGGATACTTGAGTACCCATTTAACGACAAAAAGATAAACAACTGAGTCAGCACTATCATAGAAATGATTAATGGTACAGTGTCATATTGCAAAAAAACATTTCCAGCAGGATACAATTGCTGTTTTAGAATGGAAGGTGATTTTTCGGATAATAAACTCGGAGTATTTAATCATAGATAGGATGGCCGAACACAATTTTCAGATATCTCAATTTGTCATTTCTGTAGATGAAGTACATGAAGGCGCTATAATCATAGGATCGGTTACGTCTACCATCAGTCAATATTTCCTATAGAAACAAAACAGAGATTGTATCTACTTTGTATTAAGCAGTAAATGAAAACACATGATATTGTTTTCCGTTTAAAATTTCCATTTTTGTTTATTTATCATACAGGATTCCACGTATATTTTACTCCCCAACATCTTATTACTGGTTCCTACTTTCCGATTTAGGTTAACTTGCTTAGGCCCTTTGGTTTTATTGCTCCCAAAACTTTTAATTATTTGACTTTTCAATCTTTCGATTTTGAGCGTACCTGATGAAGGTTAATCCACTTAAAGCACTTGCATAACCGCATCATTTTATTAAGAGGCGAGGTTTGGGACCATAAAACTAGTTGAACCCCGCCACTTTTTATTGAAGTGCCTGTACAAAGCCAGGAAAGTGAGCCGTCTTGTATTTGTGTATTAAGGGTATCGATTTTTACCTCTTTTTTTTATATTTGATTTTGGAACTGTTCCTACAGTGTGGTATTTTTTGTTTTTGATTTTATTACTTCCTGGTTTGACATTGGTATGAAGAGTTTGAAGATACCAAAAGAGGTATAATTGTTTCAACTAATCATGACGTGTCGCATACAAATATCAAGTTGAACATTTTGTATATTATTCATACAATGTATTATGGTTTGATTTTAACCACTTTCATTTTTGTTATTCTGAGAGTTAAGTTTCCTATTTTTATCAGGGCTTATAGTTCGTTTTGCTGCTCAATCTGTATTGTTCTCTGAAGTGCTTTCTTTGTTGTCCTTTTTTTCTTTTGGTCATTGTATGGTAGATCCTATCTCGATTTGCGACTTCTTTTTACCCTTTTGGTATCTTTAAGCTTTGCATGTTAATAAGTAAGGCGCTTGCATGTGACCACTTTCTTTAAAAATCAATTATAAAAAACAAAGGAATTCAACAGTTGTAGGTACCGTTCTTATTATAGATTGGTTTCACGTGGATCTGTTTTGGGGGATAGAAGAGTGTTCTCCCATCTATTTGAACGTTATTGATTTCAATCATTTTGCTTTCACATTACTATTAGTTATGTGTATCTAGTAACTGTAAAGTTCTTTATTACGTTCCTCTAGCTAACATACATTGTTCTCTTGGTAGCTTAGATTATCTTTTATATTGGGATATTAATCTTATTGGGGATTAAAGTAGCTATTTAAATACTGTCATGTATGTTGCAAATGTACAGTTCTTAATGCTATAAACGTGGAAAAGATATTACAATTATTGTTTGTGCTTAAACATACCTGGATTTCCAACGTCATATATCATGGTATTTTTGTTGTTACGTACAATGAGTTGAGATGAGAGGTCATTGTTTGTTTTGTTGATATTACTGGAATTATTGACCATCATTGTTTGTATTTCTTTTCATAATATTAACAATTAGTGCAATAACCGTTTTTAAACAGATGTAAGTAAATGACTAAATCTATTTAATTGATAGAAACAATTTGAAAAAGACTTTTATATTATTTACTTTAAAATGATAATGTTGAAACTAGATAAACTGGAGAAAAAAACCCCACAATATCTTATGTTCAATATACAGCACACGACAGCATAGTTATTTCATGGAATATTAAACATTTGAATTTTTACACAAACTCACTTCATATGACATTTAGAATTATGTTTGAGATTATGGTGTTCTTTGTGATGGCGCTGTTGGCCTGGTTGTATGTGAGGGTTGGTGTTTTGCTCATGTGTGTATGACATTTGCATGACCGCGTCGTTTCGCTGGGAGGGCAGGTTTGTGCAAATAGAACTGGTTTAATCCAGCCACTTTTTGCTGGATGTCTGTGTTGGACAGGGAAGGTGAACAGTTATGTGTTTGTGTGTTTGGGGTGTCTATTTTGCCTCTTTCTACGATTTTGACATTTGATTTTGGAATTGTTCCGACAGTGTGGGAACTTTTTGTTTTTCATTTCATTATTAAAACTTATATTTTGTGAAAGTTAGACAACTTTGTATGAAACATTGTTTTAGTTTTTGATTTGTTAGGCTTTCTCAGGAATATGTTTGTATTACTATAACTGTCTGTAAATACGTAAACAAATGGAGAATAAGGTTGTACTGGCAAAATGAATGAGGAAAGAACGGGGTTGTTATTTCGACAAACGGACCGTATCCGTGGTCATTTGTGACACATATATTCCGTAACAGTTAACAAAGTCATCCGGGCGACCATAAAACATCCGTTTTTATTAGTATCGCAACAATTTCGACGATACTCATTATTGCTGTATGAAGTAATCTCATCAATTTGTACAAGTGACAATTTCTTCCGACAGACACCCACTGATCTTAGCTGCGATATTAAATTGAGTTACGACAATTATTATACCCACGGCACCCATAAATGTTGCAACTTACGACAATAGCAGTTAGGATCTACCTATCTATGGGAAAATTTCACAATGCATTGTTTCTACTGAAATATTTCCGATTTAATTGTTTAATTTGTGAATACAAAATATGAATACTTTTAAAGACAATTTATTGAAGTGATAATAAACAATACGTATTGTCATACAGTATTTCTCGTAATTATTCGTTTTTGAGACAATGATGACTAATATGTATTTGTAAAATTACAGTTTAATATGAAAATCATATCATTTTCATCTCTTAGTTAAACTCACAAAAAAACTCCATGAAAAGAGACGTTATTCTTAAAAAAAAACACAAAAACAAATCCCAAAAATGAGTAAGCAATTTGAATAAGTAATTATTTTTGTGTGATTTTTTTTTAGGTGTTTTACAATAAGGCAATATTCATGTGAACTTACTAGTTGTTTTTTTTTTTAGATATGCTTTGTACATGTACATTTGAAAACAAATATTAACAATTCAGTAGTTTGTTTTCAAGATATTTTTGCTTCTCATATTCTGTAATCTTCAAGATTTGTTTAGCTTGTGTCGGATTACTAAAAACAAAACAATAAAATGAATATTATGCGACAATAAGTGAGATATTAATAAAAATGGCCGTGTCAAACACACCCATATAAATGCAGCAATGCAAGAATCTCTGTTAGTGTCATGATCATGCAGATGTTCTCACAGATAATCTCTAAGCAGAGGTGAAGATTATTACAGTAAAGAAAAGTTAACGACGTTGTACGCAATTTATTTACAGAGGTTCCGGTTTGTAAAGCAGATGTTTCCACTATTAAACAATGGGTTCCGGAATTATCGTTGACTTCCGGCAGAACAGTGGTTTTCTCTGGGTACAGCGGTCTCCATCACCATTAATATTAACTGCTACAATATGACTGACATATTGCTGAAAGTGGCGTTATACACCAATAACCCGTCTCAATACCCAAACAGCTAGATATTGGCATTATCTTCCGATAAAGACAACATTGGGGATTTTTTGTAACAACACGGATATAAATATAACCGTGGGAACAGAAAGAGAAACCAAAGAAAAAAGGAATAATAATCTATGAGATACGAAAATGTTAGCTAAATATTTATAGCTGTCTTTATTCTCTTCCAGTTTTTGTTTCATGGTGATTTTATGTTTTACGCTCAATTATTTTGACTTTTTTTTTATACTACCCGATGTAAATAGAGTTTGACATCTCATAATTCGAGGGAAATGCACATAGCAAGCAAAACGAATATTACATTTAAGAAACTAATAAGGTTTCTAATAAAATTATTGTTCGCGTTCACATAGCAATAGTCTCGAAATTTTACAGAGTATAATCATATTGTAGTTTGTCATGGTTTCGTGATATTCCCATGTGATGTAATATGGCGACTTTAAATAATATATAGAAAGTAACCTACAATATCAATTATATATCTGAAGGAAGCATGCAAAGCCTATTATAAACAGAATGACACTAGTGAAATGTAATATATGATCGGACAACACAACAAATCAAAAATGAAACCAAGTGGTAGTTCAGCTGTTTTGCATACGACATCATCTATTGAAAATGAAGAGAAGATACGGATATCGTTCTTACCCGGTACTCGGTAACATTGTATAATTTAAAGGAGATTATGTTTTGTTTTCCAATAAAGCAGCATATTTCAAATACATTTCAATAAAAGGAAATGCAAGAAAGATGATGTGGAACATTTAAAACAAAGCAAAAACGAATGACCACCAAAATATAACCGATTTATATTTATACCTTTTTATCCCATTATATTATTATTTAACAAATTAAAGATTATAACATCACTAATGAGATGCATGAACATTATGATAGCTAACATATGTATGAAAATACATATTGTGACATAGATGATTATTATTTTTAATAGCATTTTATTAGGATATCAAATAAAAATCTACATTATTTCAACAATTTTTTTAATCTAACAAAATTTCTTTTAGCATAATTGTCAATATATTATACATAGGAATAATTCTGTTCATTTTTGATATTTTTGCAAGAATGCTGTAACATCTGAGAGAAAAAGCTAAAATTTTATAAATAAAGCAATTCAATTAAAAAAGAAAGTAACTCGACCATTAAAGGTTTCTATTTGACGAATAAAGCAATCCTAATATTTAAGTACACTATAAGTACCGATTAATCAATAATCGTTACAAATTTCTCACACACATCCAGACAACCAAATTACAAGAGTCGGACAAAAACATAAAAATAACCATGTGCTAATGGAAAAGACTCATTTACTTACTGTTTATTGTGCCATAATGGGACCCTAATACAATATTACCGAGGTATAATGTACTCTGTTAGTTGTATATAGCCATATTTAACAGATGACCCCGCGAGATTGAAATATAAGGTTGTTTCGTACTGTACATGTTACTATTTTGATAGAATGTGGCATATTTTTTTACCAATCGTACATGTAAGAAGTGTTTGAAGATACCAAAGGGGTAATCAGAATCTGTAAATTGAGGAAGGACAGACAACACAAAAATTTAGATAAAAAAAATCACAGTGGTCATTTAATGTAAGGTAAATAAAATATTGATAGTAATTTTTGAAAATAACTCTATCAGAAAGAAGAATTATCGAAAAGACCCGAAATATAAGCTTATTGTCTGCATAAATTACCTTACAGGATGGTAAAGCACAAAGAAGATATATACATTATACATGCCATTTCTATTAGTCAAATTAAAATTACCTTCCAAAAATGCTATATTACATAATAAATAATATTAATTAATTAATTACTTTGATTCATGATGCACACAATAAACTGACATGTTCTTGCATGAATACATTTTCGCTGGCAAACATATCCGATTTTTGATACCAGGAGAAATGTAATATCAAAATTCTTCCAATATGTTGTTAATCAGTTTTGCACAATGTCGTTATATATATATATATTAGCAAATCAACATACAATTTTTTTTTCAGAATTCGTATTAAAATCTATATCTGACGATGTTCCCATTTATATAATTTGAAGTATATATCTATCTGTGTTTGGGCTGCACTTCCCTATAAGACACATGCTAGGTGTTGTAAAAGGTTTGCTCGCTCGTCCCGAGTGAGTTATGTTGATAAAAATAAGGCACCGTCATATCATCACAATATACCTTGTTGTCACATGCTATTGATGAAAAAGTAGTAATTTGGCGTTCAGTACTCCCTCCCTACCTCCCTCACTCACTCACTCACTCATATTGTATATTCCATAGTATGTTAGAGCCGAATATCTGCTACATGTTCAGACTGTACATGTCTATTTATTAGGACTTCACATGTGTATATATTAGGACTATGTATATTAAGGTTCCATACGTCTTAACGTTAGGACTACATATGTCTATTTTACGTCTTAATGTTAGGACTACATATGTCTATTTTACGTCTTAATGTTAGGACTACATATGTCTATTTTACGTCTTAATGTTAGGACTACATATGTCTATTTTCATATTCTAAGTTATGGTTTGTTAAAGCTTTCTAGTATATTAATTGTGACAGTTTATCTAGCCTATATAAAATTTATGGCATTTCTCTCAGACTTTATAGTTCCATCGGGAAACCGCAAAAACACCAAATAAAAAACGAATATATTTCATTAGTTATATATTAGTTTTTAATAGTAAAAAGCATGAATTGTGGATTCAGTATTATCTATAAATCTTATAATTTGATGCAGTATATTAATTGTGACAGCCACTATAAATTTTATAGGATTTCTGTCAGACCTTTATAGTTCCACTGGGAAACCACAAAGACACAAATCCCAATACAACATATGCTTAATCAGTTAGATATTCGTGTTTGAATAGTAAAAAGTACAAATTGGGTTTAAGGCTTAGCACTTTGGCATCTGCAAGAAGAGCTTGTAGATACCAAAGGGGTAATCAGAATCCGTATATCGAAGAAGAACAGACAACACAATGGCCAAATGAAAAAGTACAAAAGGACAAACAACGATCTACATAGCATACATATAAAACTAAAGATTGAGTAACACAAACGCCACTAAACACTAGGGATGAACTCAGGGGCTCCGGAAGGGTAAGCAGTTCCTGCTCCACTAGTGACACCCGTCGTTCAAACTTTCCTTATAGGACATCAAGTTGTGGTATTGGTATGATTATTGCAAGTTGGTTTGTTTCCCCCAGATACGTAATTTTTGTTACCTATTAACCCAGTTTTAGCTTTGTATTATGTTGATAAATAATCCTGCTTTGAAATATGCAGTGAGTAATATATGGTGGTCGAAAAGCCGACAAGACAAATGTTTAACACTGTTGGATTTGAAGTTCAGATATATTCTAACTAAATGATGACTATAATACAAGGCATATATTTTAATATTCTCTAAAAGGGAACTCATTACCCCTCATTATCCTTTCTTGCCCACCACTTTCCCCTCAAATTAGAAGATTTTTTAACTCCCTAATATGACAACGTTTTAATTTGACTAATGTTGAAAGGAATTGTAAAGTTGATGCGTCCCCCTTTCCTCGTATATTCCATGATATACCATGTGAGGAAAAATTCTGTTTTTGTAAGTTTTCATCGAAAATCTCTTTAAAAAAATAATCATCTACTTTATTTTAGGCTACTCTTAGAGATAAAAACAATATTTATTCTAAGAAAAAAGGATTGGTAATAATATTATCATATATGTAGTACGTTTTGAATGTCTGATAACGACTAGAGCGCAAATATATACCCTATATAGCACCCCTTTTGGATAATCTCTATAGTAATTTTGCAGTACCTCTCGGTTGTCTCCTGCCTTATTTTCAGCAGGCAGCAATGACGTTGATGATGCTAAAACACATCAACATCAATGTAAATAGACGGGAATAAACAACACTTTACATATACAAGAAGATACAAAAACTTGGGAAATTATGAGTTATAGTCTTATTGAAATATCTGATAAAGTGGACAATGCATGACAAATTCTGTATAACATGCTATATTAACCATCAACCAATGTCGGTTATTTCATACGGCATTGTTCTATTAGTAAGAAACGATATGGATGTAGGAAGAGTTTGAAGATACCAAAGGTGCAATCAGAATCCGTAAATCGAAGAAGGACAGACAACAAAATGGTCAAATGAATAACGACAAAGGACAAACAACGATTTACAAAACATTACACATATAACATTGTAAATGTAAATGAACATGGGACTCGTCTCTAACTTTACACTTAAGACACAAATTAAAATAACGGAACAACGATTATATTGTTTTTCTTCATTCCACAGTCACGCTTGTATGGTCATGGCAATACAAAGAATAACCCATAAATTAGATTGTGTGTGCATTTACTATTAACCTGCAGTTGAGTGGTACTATTTTCATCTCTCGATACACAGTACAATACCTTTAGGACAGGGAAATGCTTTGCCAATTCCACACTGCACGAAAGACATACTCTTCTAATCAATTAGAAAGAACGTATTGTCTCAATAATTTATATGTTGGGTATATTTTTATACACGAAGTTTTATAATGCGTTCGCTATTTCAGAAAAAAAGGTGAATGGAAAATCTGTAAATAAAAAAAACCAAAAAAAAAAAACCCCAAAACTTGGTGTAATTATGAACATGAATTTAAATGATCAGAACAAATAACCAAATTAATTATCTTCTGCTTTATCAAGTAATTAATTGTTTGGGAAAAAAAATAATAATACCAATACATAAAGGCCTATGTCCTTATTTCAAGCAGTGTGCTTCCCCCCATTTTAATCCAATATATTAACTTTATTTGTATTGAAAAGTTAAATATGTTACTGAAGGGAACAACAAGTGAAATAAAGAAAGCAGATATCATAACTCCTACATCTTTGTTGTGTAATAGTGTGAAATGTGTTGACATTGAGCAAAGAGTAATTTCCTAACACTTAATAACATGTTAGCCCAATTTTTAAAAGACAAATTTCAAGTCATTGAAAATTCTAATAACGTTCGTCTAAAGGTTATCAGTTGCATGTTCAAAAACCAAACATTTCTTTAAAACAAACATTATTGTATGCTGGATCACAAATTTTCGAATAGATAGAAATAGAAAGCTATAAAACACCTTTTTAGCTACTTAAGAAAATTTTGAAAATAGCAAAGTGGTAACCAGAAGCCGTTAATCTTAGAGACCATGCAACATCAAAACGAAAAAGGGACAAAAATACAAGCAATGGTTGGTATGTGGCAATACGAACCCCACTAAAACATGTGGCAATACGAACCCCACTAAAACATGTGGCAATGCGAACTCCACTAAAACATGTGGCAATACGAACCCCACTAAACATGTGGCAATACGAACCTCACTAAAACATGTGGCAATACGAGCTCCACTAAAACATGTGGCAATACGAACCCCACTAAGACATGTGGCAATGCGAACTCCACTAAAACATGTGGCAATACGAACTCCACTAAAACATGTGGCAATACGAACCCCACTAAGACATGTGGCAATACGAACCCCACTAAAACATGTGGCAATACGAACCCCACTAAAACATGTGGCAATGCGAACTCCACTAAAACATGTGGCAATGCGAACTCCACTAAAACATGTGGCAATACGAACTCCACTAAAACATGTGGCAATACGAACTCCACTAAAACATGTGGCAATACGAACCTCACTAAAACATGTGGCAATACGAACCCCACTAAGACATGTGGCAATACGAACCCCACTAAAACATGTGGCAATACGAACCCCACTAAAACATGTGGCAATGCGAACTCCACTAAAACATGTGGCAATACGAACCTCACTAAAACATGTGGCAATACGAACTCCACTAAAACATGTGGCAATACGAACCCCACTAAACATGTGGTAATACGAACCTCACTAAAACATGTGGCAATACGAGCTCCACTAAAACATGTGGCAATACGAACCCCACTAAGACATGTGGCAATACGAACCCCACTAAAACATGTGGCAATACGAACCCCACTAAAACATGTGGCAATACGAACCCCACTAAGACATGTGGCAATACGAACCCCACTAAAACATGTGGCAATACGAACCCCACTAAAACATGTGGCAATACGAACCCCACTAAACATGTGGCAATACGAACCTCACTAAAACATGTGGCAATACGAACCCCACTAAAACATGTGGCAATACGAACCCCACTAAAACATGTGGCAATACGAACCCCACTAAGACATGTGGCAATACGAACCCCACTAAAACATGTGGCAATACGAACCCCACTAAGACATGTGGCAATACGAACCCCACTAAAACATGTGGCAATACGAACCCCACTAAAACATGTGGCAATACGAACCCCACTAAAACATGTGGCAATACGAACCCCACTAAAACATGTGGCAATACGAGCCCCACTAAGACATGTGGCAATACGAACCCCACTAAAACATGTGGCAATACGAGCCCCACTAAGACATGTGGCAATACGAACCCCACTAAGACATGTGGCAATACGAACCCCACTAAAACATGTGGCAATACGAACCCCACTAAAACATGTGGCAATACGAACCCCACTAAACATGTGGCAATACGAACCCCACTAAACATGTGGCAATACGAACCTCACTAAAACATGTGGCAATACGAGCCCCACTAAAACATGTGGCAATACGAACCCCACTAAAACATGTGGCAATACGAATCCCACTAAGACATGTGGCAATACGAACCCCACTAAAACATGTGGCAATACGAACCCCACTAAAACATGTGGCAATACGAACCCCACTAAACATGTGGCAATACGAACCTCACTAAAACATGTGGCAATACGAGCCCCACTAAAACATGTGGCAATACGAACCCCACTAAAACATGTGGCAATACGAACCCCACTAAGACATGTGGCAATACGAACCCCACTAAAACATGTGGCAATACGAACCCCACTAAGACATGTGGCAATACGAACCCCACTAAAACATGTGGCAATACGAACCCCACTAAAACATGTGGCAATGCGAACCCCACTAAAACATGTGGCAATACGAACCCCACTAAAACATGTGGCAATACGAACCCCACTAAAACATGTGGCAATACGAACTCCACTAAAACATGTGGCAATACGAACTCCACTAAAACATGTGGCAATACGAACCCCACTAAAACATGTGGCAATACGAACCCCACTAAAACATGTGGCAATACGAACCCCACTAAAACATGTGGCAATACGAACCCCACTAAGACATGTGGCAATACGAACCCCTCTATAACATGTGGCAATACGAACCTCACTAAAACATGTGGCAATACGAGCCCCACTAAAACATGTGGCAATACGAACCCCACTAAAACATGTGGCAATACGAACCCCACTAAGACATGTGGCAATACGAACCCCACTAAAACATGTGGCAATACGAACCCCACTAACACATGTGGCAATACGAACCTCACTAAAACATGTGGCAATACGAACCCCACTAAAACATGTGGCAATACAAACCCCACTAAGACATGTGGCAATACGAACCCCTCTATAACATGTGGCAATACGAACCCCTCTATAACATGTGGCAATACGAACCCCATTAAAACATGTGGCAATACGAACCCCACTAAAACATGTGGCAATACGAACCCCACTAAAACATGTGGTGAACGCATGTGCTCAGAATTAAGCAAGTAGTGTCATGATTATTTAAAATAATATAATATGTGTACATGAATAAGGGTAATAACAAAATTACCGAACTCGGAACAATCTTACAAAGGGAAAGTCAAAACTCATAATTATATAAAAAGACAAAATCAGTCAACAACCGGAAAACGGAATTTGAAGTAAATGGCCGTCTATGATTCCATTATCCATTTCTATATACATTTGTATATATTATTGTACATATGTGTCTTGCTTTTGGGGTACACAGGAACATTAGCTTTAACTATTAGGGTGATCCTCTTGCAATAAAGAATATTTTCATCCGCGCAGTAGTCAATGATTCGGCACTGACATGGCTTATTAGATATATGTATTACTGAATTTTACAGTTCCTAAATAATGTAAGTATTAATAAAACTAAGGTTCTCTTCCTTGGTGAAAGCTGACCTTAGCAGATTTTGGCTATCCTGTTTAGGCCCTTTGGCTTTATTGCTCCCAAAACTTTAAGTTAATTGGCTTCAAGAACCGCTTCGTGCGCACTTAATTTGATATCTATGTTTTTGCTTTAAACAAGAAACGTGATCTGAAAAGAAACAATTATCAAAATAAAACCCATTGAACTTACAGTATATTACCGTCAAATGATACTGAAAAGTGGTTCATTTAAGAAAACAACACATTATGTCTCTTTTGAAATACAAATCACAAATTATTCCGTTTACAGTTTTATTAAGAAGGTGATAAAGGAATCGAACCTGGATATTTAATACTTATAAATACGTGTGACCTTGCTATTGTAATAAACCCATTATTAGCAAAGATACTCTGTCTGAACTTTATATTTTATGTATAAATAAAAGTCAAATTTCGAGCTCGTGTTTCTGTTCTTCGACAGTTGAAAGACAATTTGATTAAAAATAGAGGTTTGTTAGATTTGTTTTTATAGCTAATGACGAGATAAAAAAAAGAAATAGAAAATCTAACAAACATCTCATCTTAATTAGATTGGTTCAACGATATCACCAATTATTGTATGTGTCCACTAAAATGATATTGTGTGATTTGAAACTGCTTATTTATTAAATGATATCGTAGACAACAACTATGTTTAATTTTAAATTGATTTTACACTTCGTTTTGGTTTTTTTGGGGTTTTTTTGTTTTTTTTTTTAGTTTTTTGTTGTTTTTGCTTTTTTTTTTGCTTTTGTTTGTTTTGTTTTTGTTTTTGTCCTTGTTTTTTTGTTTTTGTTTTTTGTTTGTTTGTTTGTTTGTTTGTTTGTTTGTTTGTTTGTTTGTTTTTGTTTGTTTTTTGCCTTTACCTCCGGTTGTTTGTTTATGTTATTTGTATTTGTGTTTGTCTGCTTATAGTGGTGTCCAAAACATACTATGTTGTGATTTGTCTTGCCTTTCTTCGTCTTGTGTACCCTATGTTGTCAATTTCTCTGGATTGTCCATTTGTGATTGCCCCTCGGTGTTCCCAAACGTGTATTTACAAAACTAGTTTTACATTATATAATTCAATGGACAAACCACCTATCACAATCCGCATAAAAAACAACAATGATTTATGTAATTATTTTATGTGATTTTTGCTTTCTGTGTGAATTTGTCCTCCTCACCATTATGATGTTGTTGTATATATATATAGGCTGCCTCTTGTTGCAGTGTAGCTGTCTGTGGGTACTAACAAAATCTTGGTAATCTTGGCAAAACTGCCATGGTTGATTCGATGATGCAAGCATGCATTATGATACCATAATGATATTGCACATCTGATGTTGTCTATTGAAAAAGATTGATATGTATTTCTACTGGCAAAATAGTATCAAAAACGTAGAAATCTAATTCGATGCATACGGCGCGGTTTTGTTTTGTTTTTTTTGAATAACCTTCAGCAGGTACGCTAATAATCAAAAGATTGGAAAGCGAAATAATTTGTCTTTGAGAGCAAGTAAATTAAAGAGCCTAAACTAGGTAGTCAAATTCGGCTATGGTCACCTATGCCTAAGGGAGGAGAACCTGAGTTTTTCTTAATAATGACTTTATTGGGTAACTGTAAATTTCAATAAGCACAATAATTATACGTGATTGACAATATGGTTGTGGATATAATGGATGATACACATAATTGGAAATATTTTGTTTTTCTAAATTACGTACTGTAAGCAAAACAAAAAGCTCGACATTTTTCATGTGGTTCATTCTGAATAATATTGCTCAGGCGATCAGCAAACAAATATTTTTTCATATAAGCGCGTTTCATATTATATCCCCAAGATAAAATCTATATTATTTATATTAAAACTTATTTTTTGATGAAATTTAATATCGATGATGTATGTGCAGTTTATATTAATATTAATCCTTTGACATTTGTGATTGATAGATATAATATTGTCTCTATTTGAGAGAAAAAAACTAATATAATATAATAAACAAAACAAATATAATATAATAAACAAAACTAATATAATATAATAAACAAAACAAATATAGAAGATATTACATTCAATGCATCGTCTAACTTCACTAAATGAAGAGAACAATCGTCATCCGTATAAAAACTAGCTAAAATAAAAACATTATTTATATTATAGCTCAATCCATATTTCATACGATAATTAAAGTTCTGTAAACCATATTTATTTTGGCTGAAAACAAATGTTCAACTCAGTGGTCTGCAGTTTACTTCAATCATTCAAGAAACTGCGCTTGACATTCATTTATTGTTACAAGATTGAAAAATACGAAAATAATGCTTACATATCCGACCATTTACACCACATTACCCCCCAATCTACTTGTGTGACGTTATATATAAGAAATTGCTTTTCCAATCATTTGAATATTCAAAAACAGATGTTTCTGGTGTAGCTAGGGATTTGTCTATAGGAATTTATTATTCCAACTAAACGTGTGGAGATGCTGCCACACATGCCTGTAGTTTATGTGATCTAACGTTAGGAAAAAAAGAAGTCACATGAAGTTACATCACATCTATGTTTAGTGTGATCTAGTCGATTTTGGCAATCCTGTTTATGTCCTTTGATTTTGCTGCATCCAAAAACTTTGATTTGATTTGGTTTTCTAATATTTTGGCTATGAGCGTACCCAATGAAGGTTATTCAAGAATTGTGTCATGTCTAATATTTTGGCTATGAGCGTACCCGATCAAGGTTATTCAAGAATTGTGTCATGTCTAATATTTTGGCTATGAGCGTACCCGATGAAGGTTATTCAAGAATTAAGTCATGTCTAATATTTTGGCTATGAGCGTACCCGATGAAGGTTATTCAAGAATTGTGTCATGTCTAATATTATTTTGGCTATGAGCGTACCCGATGAAAGTTATTCAAGAATTGTGTCATGTCTAATATTTTGGCTATGAGCGTACCCGATGAAGGTTATTCAAGAATTATGTCATGTCTAATATTTTGGCTATGAGCGTACACGATGAAGGTTATTCAAGAATTGTGTCGTGTCTAATATTTTGGCTATGAGCGTACCCGATGAAGGTTATTCAAGAATTGTGTCATGTCTAATATTTTGGCTATGAGCGTACCCGATGAAGGTTATTCAAGAATTGTGTCATGTCTAATATTTTGGCTATGAGCGTACCCGATGAAGGTTATTCAAGAATTGTGTCATGTCTAATATTTTGGCTATGAGCCTACCTGATGAAGGTTATTCAAGAATTGTGTCATGTCTAATATTTTGGCTATGAGCGTACCCGATGAAGGTTATTCAAGAATTGTGTCATGTCTAATATTTTGGCTATGAGCGTACCCGATGAAGGTTATTCAAGAATTGTGTCATGTCTAATATTTTGACTATGAGCATACCCGATGAAGGTTATTCAAGAATTGGGTCATGTCTGATATTTTGACTATGAGCCTACGCGGTGAAGGTTATTTAAGAATTATGTCATGTCTAATATTTTGACTGAGCGTACCCGATGAAGGTTATTCAAGAATTGTGTCATGTCTAATATGTTGGCTATGAACGTACCCGATGAAAGTTATTCAAGAATTGTGTCATGTCTAATATGTTGGCTATGAGCCTACCCGATGAAAGTTATTCAAGAAGTGTGTCATGTCTAATATTTTGGCTATGAGCGTACCCGTTGAAAGTTATTCAAGAATTGTATCATGTCTAATATTTTGACTATGAGCGTACTCGATGAAGGTTATTCAAGAATTGTGTCATGTCTAATATTTTGGCTATGAGCGTACCCGATGAAATTTATTCAAGAATTGTGTCATGTCTAATATTTTGGCTATGAGCGTACCCGATGAAAGTTATTCAAGAATTGTGTCATGTCTAATATTTTGGCTATGGTTATTCAAGAATTGTGTCATGTCTAATATGTTGGCTATGAGCGTACCCGATGAAAGTTATTCAAGAATTGTGTCATGTCTAATATTTTGGCTATGAGCGTACCCGATGAAAGATATTAAAGAATTGTATCATGTCTAATATTTTGACTATGAGCGTTCCCGATGAAGGTTATTCAAGAATTGTGTCATGTCTAATATTTTGGCTATGAGCGTACCCGATGAGTTATTCAAGAATTGTGTCATGTCTAATATTTTGGCTATGAGCGTACCGATGAAAGATATTCAAGAATTGTATCATGTCTAATATTTTGACTATGAGCGTACCCGATCAAGGTTATTCAAGAATTGTGTCATGTCTAATATTTTGGCTATGAGCGTACCCGATGAGTTATTCAAGAATTGTGTCATGTCTAATATTTTGACTATGAGCGTACCTGATGAAGGTTATTCAAGAATTGTGTCATGTCTAATATTTTGGCTATGAGCGTACCCGATGAGTTATTCAAGAATTGTGTCATGTCTAATATTTTGACTATGAGCGTACCTGATGAAGGTTATTCAAGAATTGTGTCATGTCTAATATTTTGGCTATGAGCGTACCCG
Source organism: Bathymodiolus brooksi (assembly GCA_963680875.1). Classification (NCBI taxonomy): domain Eukaryota; kingdom Metazoa; phylum Mollusca; class Bivalvia; order Mytilida; family Modiolidae; genus Bathymodiolus; species Bathymodiolus brooksi. The sequence goes on along the minus strand of OY804576.1, from coordinate 69,052,467 downwards.
ATGAAAGTTATTCAAGAATAGTGTCATGTCTAATATTTTGGCTATGAGAGTACCCGATGAAAGATATTCAAGAATTGTATCATGTCTAATATGTTGACTATGAGCGTACCCGATGAAGGTTATTCAAGAATTGTGTCATGTCTAATATTTTGGCTATGAGCGTACCCGATGAAGGTTATTCAAGAATTGTGTCATGTCTAATATTTTGGCTATGAGCGTACCCGATGAGTTATTCAAGAATTGTGTCATGTCTAATATTTTGACTATGAGCGTACCTGATGAAGGTTATTCAAGAATTGTGTCATGTCTAATATTTTGGCTATGAGCGTACCCGATGAGTTATTCAAGAATTGTGTCATGTCTAATATTTTGACTATGAGCGTACCTGATGAAGGTTATTCAAGAATTGTGTCATGTCTAATATTTTGGCTATGAGCGTACCCGATGAAAGTTATTCAAGAATAGTGTCATGTCTAATATTTTGGCTATGAGAGTACCCGATGAAAGATATTCAAGAATTGTATCATGTCTAATATGTTGACTATGAGCGTACCCGATGAAGGTTATTCAAGAATTGTGTCATGTCTAATATTTTGGCTATGAGCGTACCCGATGAAGGTTATTCAAGAATTGTGTCATGTCTAATATTTTGGCTATGAGCGTACCCGATCAAGGTTATTCAAGAATTGTGTTATGTCTAATATTTTGGCTATGAGCCGATGAAGGTTATTCAAGAATTGTGTCATGTCTAATATTTTGACTATGAGCGTACCCGATGAAGGTTATTCAAGAATTGTGTCATGTCTAATATTTTAACTATGAGCGTACCCGATGAAGGTTATTCAAGAATTGTGTCATGTCTAATATTTTGGCTATGAGCGTACCCGATGAAGGTTATTCAAGAATTGTGTCATGTCTAATATTTTGACTATGAGCGTACCCGATGAAGGTTATTCAAGAATTGTGTCATGTCTAATATTTTGGCTATGAGCCGATGAAGGTTATTCAAGAATTGTGTCGTGTGCACTAATTTAAATATCTCCATTTTCATTATTCCAAATTTAAATAAAAATTTATAAATATCCACATCCATTGATTTTTCTCAATAATTGAATTTAGATAAGCTGTCATTATTCTTTCATTTTAATGACTTTTATCAGCAAATGTGTTTGTTATGTACTCTTTCAATAGTTTATCGTCGTTCTTGATCTCGATTGAAAAAGACAGCTGAGAACATTAGGAGTAATCTTTTTTCCACATGTTGGTTTATTTATTTACATTAGAAATTATTTAAGATTTTTTTTTTTAATTTAGTGCCCACGATGCCTTATTTGGAACCTTCATCATGTACGCTCATAATCATATAGCTGGAAAGCCAAATGATTAAAAAGTTTTTGGGACTTTGCGAACGAAAAAACCTAAATAGGATAGCCAAAATCGGCTATGGTCTCCTATGTCCGAGAGAGGAGAACCTTAGATTTATTAATAATTACATTATTTAGTAACTGTAAATGTTCAATAATAGATACATCTAATAAGGCATGATTCATGAGATACCCTTTTACATGGAAATGAATGTTAGTACAAGTCTCTATGCAAAGTATCACCTTAAACATAATGTTCTCCCAAACATGACGTTTCCAAGTTGTTACACCAGGAAGTCGTCATATGGTTAGGTTAAGCTTCAACTTGGCTGTTTTGTATGCTGTCCAACGTCCTTTTTCTCCATTTTTTATGGAATGCCTGTATTCTTTATTTGTTATTTTTGTTTACATTGTAAAATTAATTATATGATGCATACAACTTGTATACTCTCTAGGGAGACTCTATTTGTTACATAAAAGCAGCTATTCTTGATCGCGTTGCTGTGATATCAATTGTCAATATAACAATATTAGTTTACATAAATCAAATTTATCAATGCATTCTTATTTACTCTTCTTACACGATAATTGCTTGTTAGCACACCAGCGAACAGAAGCTACCAGTTTTGTATTTGGAGTTAGTTTATATAATAGAGATGACCTAATTAATGTAGACAATTGCACATAATATTTGAACTGTGGGCAAAAGGTAAAATATCTTCATGATGTCAAAGAGTATTTTTTGAAGTCGTAAGTCTGATTTTCCGGTTGTGATTAATTGAGGAAACAGATATTAATTAATCAAGGGACCAGATTTAATTTGACTGGTCGTATATAGCAATTTTACCTTTTCTGCTACATTCCTGTCGTTATAGCTGTGTTTTTGGGGTTTTTTTCATTAGGGACCTCACGATGTTCAATTTCTTATTATATTTTAATCAGAAATAATTGCTTTCTTATATTAATGTACAAAGAAAAGGAGAGGAAAAAAACGAAAAAACCAACAACAACAAAAACGTAAACATCTAATTGAGTGCGGACGACGCGTTTCTGTGATAACCTTCATCGGGAGAAATATTTTTACAATTTTCAAGGTGTATGACAATTTAATAAACTACATGTACCAGTACAAATTCTATTTATTTCATATAAAATTTGACACGACTTGTTGGAAGAATCTTGAAATAAAATAATAGTATATCAGATTCAAGTCAAAATATATTCGTACAAAAGAAATGTTTTACAATAAATTTTCTATTTTGCTGGTAAAAACCATTACTTACAAAAATGAGTAAACATAAAAGGATATTTACTGAACATTTAGAATGACACATGAACATTTAGAATGACACATGCAACAAGTATTCAATTGAGATCTGGTACCAGCAAGGCGGATGTATTTTCCGTTTGTCGTGGATCTATACTTTAACTTTTGTGTTTTGATGATATCATCCAATTAGCTTCTGGACTTTTTTAACTGTTGTGCTGATTTTGATGTATAGTATATTTTGTTGAATATTATATTTTCCTATTTTGATTCAATTATTTCAACTTTATGGTAATTAATATGTGAACCATTTTCAGACTTGTTATATCATTGATTTCAGTGTGAAGTCTATCAACCAGATCTGATTCTCCTCTGGTGTGTATGATAATAACTAATCTGTTTGTTTCCTCTTATCCAAATAGGATATCTCTAACATGCACAGAAATTAACCCCTCCCCTCCCCCCCCAAAAAAAAAAAATATTTTATTTTATACAAACTTATATTGGATACGGTCTTACGGGTCGAGAATTACTTAGTATTAAATTAAATTTTGTTTATATGATGGCAAAATGAACATTTATTTTCGAGCACTCCGCCGAATATCACGCAGAGTCGAATTTCACAAAGTGAAAACGAAAGTGAGATCTTTTTGGTAAAATACAATCATCTGAAACATAATTTGAAAGTTTGTTTTCTTTTCATTTTGATTTCTTTCAAGATTAAAATCGAAAGCTTTACACAACAAATATTCACATCGTTAGCAAGGGAGTTTGAAATGCAAATATCATAATGTCAAATCCCGAATAAAAAGCAAAACATTATTAATTTATTTCGAATTTTACCTGGTGAAAAGAACTTACATACTCGTGTCTTTGTAGACAAAGTTGGTATCTTATGATGATATACTTTGAGTGTTGATTCGTATGAACCACGTTTAAAGGAAAAGAAAGAAAAAAAAACTTATGGGAAATTTACAAATATTAAAGAGCATCATATTCTCTCATTGCCTTTCTGTATTTTCAGACTGCAAAAAACTCAATGCACATCAGACAATTGAGAAATAATAAACTGTCTAACTGCTATGCACTATTAGATAATATGCTTCGAGTACTGTTAAGTACTAGTTATTAACGATTTCAACAAAGTTAAAACGATAAAAAAAATATTCGGAAAATTGAATTACAACATGCCACTAATAAAGTAAGAAATCGTATATAAAAGTATCTTTATTTACCTGTTCTTCTACTGGTGTCTGCTGATACCTCATACTGTACTCTTTCTCACTTATATCCTTTTAAAGTCCATCATTACTTTCGGTAATTTTCCTTGGAATGTTATGTAAGACCAGGTCCGTGCGGACATACATTCTAACTATCCTAAACTAACATCTGTGTATGGATTACGTTGTAAGCGCTCAGAAGCCAATAGTCCCAACGGATTCTTTAGGCTATAGAAAAATCAATGTATATGCTGTCAGTATTCATGAATTATTTCAGTGAATTAAAGACAGTTTCCCGGAGTAATTTGCTAACTTTCCTATAAAATAATTAACCTATGGACACATCATCAGACCTTGCTTGCAAACACATGGGAATTAAAATACACTTTTTAGACATTATTAGTTACTGCTATGTAACTTTTTCATATCGCGAACATTCATGATATATGTAATAAAAGAAATAAAATGAGAATCTAGAGTTTCCGTCACACCAAACAATACATTATATTGTTATCTTGAGTGACTATCAGATAAGCCGTCAATAATTTGTCTTTCAAATTCTGTATCTTATTAGTCATTAAGTAAGCGATCGCATCGATCAGTACCATAGCTTATTTTTAAGTTCAGTGAACGTGTAAACTAACTATATGTGTAGTTTGTAATATAGAAAGACAGGGTTTTCTGCAACAAGTTAGTTCATTGAACGATTAAGGATAGCCACTGATTGGAGTGATTTATTGATTTTCCTGATAAGTACATTACCATTATTCTATTACACTAATTGTCTTTTGTTCTTCCTCTTTAAAAAACCCCCAACACAGACCGTTTATTTAACCTTGTATGCTCTGTTTCCATTGGAAATAAGCTCAAAGGCTTTCATGCGTTATCTTTGGTTGACAGAAGAGTTTGAAGATATCAAAGGGGTAATCATATTTCGTAAATTGAAGAAGAACAGACAATACAATAACCAAAAGAAAAAGGACAAAAGGACAAACAAGGATCAACAAAACATACACATAAAACTAAAGATCGAGTAACACGAACCCCACTAAGAACTGGACTGAAAGGCTTTCATATGTTATCATTGGTTGACAATTATCAACATTTAATTAAGTGGCATGAACATTTTATTAAATAATGAAATTTTAAGTTTAATTTTAGATGAATTAGAAATGTTTGATAACTTTTAATGTAATATTAACTCATTAACAACTGATCATGTAAGTGATGAAGAACGTGAAACTTTCAGACATTTTTTTATATGCCGTTACGAATTTCAAATTTAGAAATCTCTCCTTTTTTTGAGATATGGGGTATCATTAATGTTATGTCCAGTCAATTTTTCAATTCAATTCCGGAGTTGTTTAAATCAAAACTTAATGCTGCAACTGACAAAATTATTTACCATATAGTCAATCCGTTCAAATTTTTGGAACCATTTATATGGGAAAAAACTGCTCCGTAAGGAAAACACCGGATTCGTGTATACATCGTAGTGTAAACATCACATCAGCTAATGTTGTCACATAATAATTCTTATGGAATTAAAGTATATCGTTTCCGTGCCTTTTGATTGGACAAGGACACTGTCACCTGTTTTTTTTCCATTCGTTCATAACTCGATGAACTTTTCAATCTGCAAGCCGTAACTACGAGGATCCACCATCTTGAAAACGTGAAATTCTACATGTCATATTTACAACAATATACAAAAATAATTAAAATGCCTACCTTGCAAACTTATTTTAGTTAAATCTTATTGAAATTGAAGCGTACACGAAGCCAAATGACGCCTGGGTTGCGTTCAATATCGTAGCAGCTAGCCTAGCTGCTAGGTAAACTAGCCATGCCTTTATTGAACGATTAGCTACGTAGCAGTGCTAACAAATATGGCGCCAATCATATAGAATAATTTCTTGGAACATTTTAGCTAATCGTATTTGTCTAGTTACCTTAATAAATTATCATTAGTATTAAAAGTGTTGCCACTTCCTGCAATGCCACTATTTTTACCTTACGAAATTAAATTTAGTTTTAGCCACCATCTTGAATTCAAAAGCTAGCAGACAATTTTTTAAGCTAGCTAGAGCTATGTAGCGGCTAGGCTAGCTTTTCGTTCAATAGGATTTTTCTACGTAGCTCAACCTAGCAGCTACGATGTTGAACGTACCCCTGTTCTTTACGTTTTAAACTGGAAGTCTTCATATGACGTCATGTTGTTAATGTTCCAAAGTCGTCAACAACATTTCGCGGAATTTTAATTTGTGCGATTTTTAGACCAGAGATATGCAAGAATAATACATTTTTATCTACAATATTAAATTTAAGAATTATAAGTATTAAACGGTTCTTATGAGGAGTTCATGCATGTGTAAACGGTGCCGATGCACTCACAAACTTTACATAAACGCCCTTCGGATGTTTTTTCAGTTTGCGAGTGCATCGGCACCGTTTACACATGCATGAACTCCTGAAAAGAAGCGATTAATACTATATTATCTTATCTCGACAAAAAGTTGTTCTATAATTTAGGGTCCGTTAAAAAAATTCCCAAACGCATTCAATCGAATACTTATGCACTTATTTGAGAAAAAAAATTAGAAATATGCAGTACGGAATACAAGGAATGTACATTAGTAAAATCAATAAAAAGAGTTTAAGATACCAAAGGGGTAATCAGAATCCGTATATGGAAGAGGAACAGACAACGCAATGGCCAAACGAAAAAGTACAAAAGGACAAACATCGATCTACAAAACATACACATAAAACTCGAGTAACACGAACCCCACTAAAAACAGGGGATGAACTCAGGTGCTCTGAAAGGGTAAGCAGTTCCTGCACCACTAGTGGCACCCTTCGTGTTAATCTAGCTACAAACCCGGTGATAAGTCATGAATGAGTAAAGAATTCGGTATCCTAAAATTTACAAATGAAATTATACATTGAATAAAAGATAGATTGTAGTTGAAATTGAACCTGTTTCTATTGATCATGAGTATTCATAAGACCACTCATATTGTATAAAATATACAACTGTCGGTGAATATGTTTTGTGCCAGTGAACATGACTTTTACCTAAACTTTACGTTATATTTTAGTATTCCTGATCATTTAACAGATTGATTTCAAGACGAAAAATCAGCGATCTTATCGTCTTTCTCCATTAAAGAAGAAAAACATTGATGACATCATTAAGATAAACGTTTTCATCAAGTAGTTATAACATCAGTCGATGAAACTGAAGACGTTCCCATAACCAACCCCATTGTGTTTGTTTTAAAAAGAACTCATACAAATAACACATCTGATTCTTTAAATGAAGAGAATATCTTTCGTTTCGTTTCTGTTGCAACTTTAGGTATCTTAAGTATGAAGAGTTTGAAGATACCAAAGGGGTAATCATAATCCGTATATTGAAGAAGGACAGACAACACAATGGCCAAAAGAAAAAGAACAAAGGACAAACAACAATCTACAAAACATGCACATAAAACTAAAGATCAGCAATTTCTCATTCAATATCCGATTTACAGAGTCATTACCTACCAACACATTTTACTTCCATTGATTTAACTTCAGCATATTTTCAGCTGACAGTCAGGGTTACGTAACCCCCAACACATGTTTTTCACCTATAAATGTCTAATGCCACCTATAGGACTTACAGTTTTTATCCCTCATTATATCCGAATGGAGAAAATCTTGATAGAATTGACTTTTAAATGATATCTGTGTTATATAGAATACATTCTTGTTGCATCAGTAACATTTGATACACACACTCAATACCTCAATTAAGTTTTTAGGTAGACTAAAAAATACCGACCTTAAATTGGAACCGAAAAAAATGTTCGTTTACCCAGAGCACATGCATTTACTTAGGTCATAAAAGTTTAGTCAAAGGGATCCAACCATTCTCAGATCTAGTGAACGTTTTGGTTATTGAGGAATACCCTGCACATTCTAATATCAAAGAATTATGGTGCCACCTCGTCTGTTTATTAGATTAATTAAGCGTTGATAGAGGTACGAGAACGTTTTCAATGAACAGATTCAAAACAAAGTTAATTTGAGAAAGTCAAATCATTACTAATGTATTCTCCATTTTTGGCATCTAGATTATAATATACAATAAATAAACATCAAAACTCTAGAATTACTAGTCATGGTCACAGTAATCTTGGACTTTTTACCTATTTCCTAAGTAAGCCATTGATAGTAGAGTGTGATCATAAGGCACTGGAGCCGTATTTCTTAACAACCAACTAAACGGTGGTATTTACGTGAGCTGGAGTGCCATTTTACAACAATACAGTTTCGAGATGCAATACAAATCTGCAAGAGAAATGACAGACGACAGAAATGTATGAAATTCTTTTCATATGATTAGTCTTTCAACCAAGAGATGGTTATGAATGTGTGTATATGTGTGTTAATCAAATTGGCGTGGTAAGTGACATTGTAAATGTTACGTCGTAAAACATTCATGGCCTCGTTGCAGTTGCAGGAAAAACATCAAAGACTGTTACACTCCCACACCCGTACGCTCACACAACCATATTGTCATTTTTATGAGATACGGTGTTCATATACAGTCCAATCGTACCAATCAAAAGCGATATTCTATTGAAACGACCGAATGGATAGGCACATAGATGGATATTTCATTTGTCCGAAATCGAAATGATTGTGCTGTTTTCCTTCCATATTTCACGTTTAACTTTTATAAAGGTTATGCATCATCCTTGACTTCAAGCAAATTGCAAGAACAATCTAAAGATACCAAAAGGGGTAATCAGAAACCGTATATCGAAGAAAGACAGACAATACAATTACAAAAAGTGAAATACAAACAATAATCTACAAAGCAGTACAGAAAAAAACAAAGATCAATAACACGAACCTCACTAAAACTGGGGTCGACCTCAGGTGTTTAGAAATGGTTAGCAGTTCCTGATCCCCATGTGCCACCTGTCGTGCTGCTCTTGTCACAAACCCGGTAATAAGTTTTAAATGAGGAAAGGCCCGAATTATGATTACGACAAACGGAACATATCTGTAATCATTTGTGACACAAATCTTCCGTAATGGTTTCCTAGGTCTTGTTTGCGACCTTAAAGCTTCCAAAGTGATGACTTCCTTTTTATAAGCAACGCAACCCTCTATCAAGGAAATCATGAAAGGAACCAAAAGCTCTGGAATATCGGAGTAACTGAGAAATATCTACTCTATATGGAGGTGATGCTGGAATGTTTCTGCATATAAATGGAAAGTGCACGGTGTGAAATTGAACCCTCTCTTTTGTCGTAAAGTTTTGTTCTTAATAGCTTCACATAATGACCTTTCGCGGAAATCATGTAATTAGAATCTGTAGTAGATATATATATAAACGGTAATGAACCATCCAATGATTACACATTTCTATTTTAATAACGACAGCCATGGTTGATGAAGGGCAACACCAACCAAGATTAGTTTTATTATGGTGTGTCACTGTCAAACGCTATCACATAATGTTATATCGAGTACACCCCGCCATGTGCAGGATTCGAACTCACAACATTAGTAGTGATAGGTACTGATTGCACGACCCCGACATCCATTGTTGATGGAGGGGAGAATTGCGGCACATAGCTTTGATTGAGGAGCATTCCAACCAAGTTTTGCTTTACTATGTAACATGATTTCTGAGTAGAATATTTTCAACCATAACTACTATTACATTATATCACACTGCAATAAAAGTATAGACGTCATGGATATATTACGAAAAATGTCTTTTATTGACGTCGGATCTGTCGTACATTTTTGAAAGATGACAATCTAATGACTCTGGAATGACTCTTCGATGCAAGTTTGGTAAGATTTGACCCGCTGGTTTCTGATTTGCAAGAAGCAGATATTTTCTTTAGCAACGGCAGACATATTTCAAGGTTGGGAGACTTGCTGAACACAATTTTAGAAAGGACCATCAAAGGACCCTCTTAGCCAAGTTTTCGTAAGAGTTGCCCATTGGTCTTAGTATGAACGGACGATTGATGACAAATGACTAGAAACAGACGACGGACACCAAATGATGGAAACAGCTCACATTGCCATTTTAGTCTGGTTTGCGTCCTCGATGGTGATCATTATGGATTTTCCGCCCATATTTAAATGACGACCATTCATGTATAGTTTTCATTTCAATCATATTTGTAGTTTCTAGGAACAAGTTTTTATTCATTTATTATCGGTTAGGCCTATGCTGGCGACCACCTTAGTTTTTCGATCAGAACCAAAAACTGACATATGAACAATATTCCTGCAATATCACAATCTAAATCCTTCCAGTGGTTTGTCTGATAGTTTTCTAAAATTTGACCAAATCAGAGCGCATTCTTTGCCTTTGTACCCAATTTGAACTTCCGATCAGCACCACAAACTGAAAACTTTGTAGTGAATCACCTAACACATGCTTCTGCAAAGCTTGGTTCAAAAAAGGAAATTGAAATGTGAAACACACCTCTAGACGATGACGACGATCGCAAAGTGATGACATTAGCTGACACAACACTTTAAATCATGTGAGGTGAATCGTTAACTACGACGACACTGACATACGAACATACAACGGACGCTAAGCGATTACAAATTTTCACTGTGAATTTTGCGAGGTAGACAAACATTTGTAAAACAAATTGTTTGTTTTTTCTGTTGGATGAGCTATAACACAATGTGTGCCAAACTATTTTAAGCATAGAAATATGAAATCACTAATCACTATTTTCACCAATTATACAGATGTTGTTCCATAAAACTGTAAATGGTGAGCAATATATGTCAAAGAAAGTCCTTTTTCATAATCTTTGTTTTTTGTTTTTGCTTTTCCTAGCAAGTTTTATTTTATACCATGTGAATATTGTGTATTGAATTAAGAAGACAAGATTGTATTTTCTACATTGTTTTTGTATATGACACTCATTTTATATTCTTCATCAGACTTTAGAGAGTGTAAACAATATCCACTGAATAAAATGATTAACAAAGTTTGTAAACAATTGATCCATCATTCCACACAATTCTCACAGTAACGAATTAACTATTACTGTGTATTTCTATTAAATCAATACCAACTAAAATTGATATTAATATTTTAACTCCATCTATATAACAATAATTACATACTAATATATATATAATGATTTTGTTCTTATAATATACAAAACCGTCATTTACAACTGTAAACTAAAACAGATGTACCACTCCTACATATAACGAAGAGCTTTGTAAAGTCTTTGTTAAATGCTATACCCCGTGGTATGTCAATACCATCACGTGCACTCAGTACTATATCACGGAATGTCCCATCTGGTGACAACCTGTGTATGTTGTTGGTCGTATATGCACTTATGTATACATGACCTTGTCGATCGACAGCCAGCCCGTCGTAACCTGATATGTCGTATCTATATATAACGTGGCCATCTAAATTGATACAACCCAACCTCCCATCCTGTCTTAACAACATCTGATCATTCCTCTCATTATAGAATAAACCATAACCATAACCACCATCAGTTTGTACTTCTCTTACACGAGATCCATTTATATCTAAAATAATAACTTTGTTATTTCCACCAAGGTAAATTTTATCCTTTACAGCGGTGACACCGTAACACTTATCTCCTATCTTTACCTTCGTGTCCTTTGTATTGTTGGTGGTGTTGATGAATTGTATGGAGTCCTCCCATGGAAGAGTAACTACAGCTTTATCTGTACATGGTACTACAGTGATACCAAATGGTACAGAGGTAAATGATATTTCGTCTTCATAGGTGTTATAATCCTTGTAGATATATACCTTTGGATAAGTTAAATAATAATTACAGATAAGTAATTTGTTGTCAGAAATGACGACCATGTCTGATAATTTGCATGCTTTGCCATGGTTTAAGTTTACTTGACCATCTTTCCTGAATTCTGTCAGTGTCTTTGTCCTCTCTTGTTGTACTTGTGTTTGTTGTATTTTCATTGATTTGTACTGAATAGGACACGGCCGAGTAATCTCTGATATGCATCCAATTGTTTCAATTTTGAAATTCTTATTTTCTTCAAACTTCATGTCAACGTCCTTAATAGTAGACATCATATCTTGGATCTTGGTGTCCGTCTTCTGCATGTTTGTTATTTGTTTACGTAAAACCACAAACAGTTGATTATTTGATGAATGATTTTTATGGAATTCTAGTTCTTGTTTTTCATCTTTCAAACAAGACACCAAACGTGACATTTCATCTTTCTCTTTCTTTATTTTCGTCTCATTTTCCTCTTTGATAGATGTAAGTTTAGTGATTAACTTTTTTTCAAGTTCATCTATGTGTTTTAATAACTTAGACTTCATGACACTAATTTGTTGAATCATTGACGTCTCGCTCTTTTGAAGTACTTTTTTATTGTATTCTCTGTTCGATACTAGTTTGTCTAGTGTTTCAGTCATATGATCAAATTCTTTTAACGTATCAGAAAGTAACGACGAATTGATGATATCTTTAGATACAAAATCTAGAGGCAAAACATTTTCACAAGTCCTATGACCCTCCGGAAGACAAACTCTACAACATACAACATCATGTTGACTACAAAAATAATCAATCTGGATGTCTGTATGGATCTCACAGTTTATCTTAGAAGATGTTGGTATTCTTGATCCTATCGACGACAAATCAATTACATGGTGAGACTTGAATTTTCTAAAACGAAGATGAAATCCCGAGCATTCTCCACACAATTTTTCCTCGCAGTCGGAACAATATTTTATCGCTGTGGAATTCTTGCCTTCCTCTATACATGGATCACAGATATTCGCACTTGCCATGATGTATCTACATGAAGAAAAAAAAAGAATTCAGACAATGTTAGTTAACTAAGGGTTAACACAAATCTGTATTGTACACCTGGTAACCAACTTTTTTAAACTACTAGTATTGCTTAAGCATGTGTTAAAATGTGATCCCTAGGGCTTGGATAAAATAGTCTGTATGTTATTCATTAATTGAAAGTTATTTTGATACATTTGCAGTCTATTGATAATTGGTTTTATGTTCACCATTACAAATGTAAAGCAGTCTATTTTAAACCTTAGAAAACAAGGCCAAGACCGTGGACACTCTGGTGGATTTTTTTTTATCTATGTAAGCCTGAATCTGCATAGCGCATTTGGTGAAGCAATTGTACATGAGAAGATAGGAGATATGTAAAAAAGATATCAATGACGGACGCAAGCTGATAATGAAAACTCATGTAAAAAGGGGGAGATGGCATGTATTACCTACGCTCGATACATCAATATGTTGATAGTCTATTTGCATAGTCTGTCTCTGTGTTATCTTAATAGAAATACTCTAGCATATAGTTGTGAGTACATACACATAGTGTCATGTTATCTGTGGAACCGTAGCTCTCAAAAGTGTTTTTCTTATCGTAAGGCTACGGATTTCACTTGGGGTAATCATACTCCAACTGAGGTCGAGCCTATCGAGTGATGTGAATTCATTTGTTGAGTTTGTCGATTAGGTAAATTTCTGTCGTTAGGTACGTTAAATATTTTTTCTACAATCTTCCATATTTAATATCTTGCAATATCTATCTATACGTCCTTATAGAGATAACCCCATTTGAGGCGAAACCAATACGGTAATATCAAGTAGTTCATAAGAAATACTATTGTGTGTTTAAAATTGTTTTGGTTTGAAAAATATTCTTAAATTTTCACAATTATTCAATGTGTAAATACATATTTCTTATAATTTATTTGCAATATAATTTGAACTCTCTTTTTCACACACAAGCTATGTATTAAACGAGCAGTCCCATATTGTTCTGCGAAACATTTCACATGGTGTACTACTTTTTTCAATTATTTAACACCAGTATAACGAAATAGACAAGATAACATAATGTAACACAAAGACAGAGGTACGAGAACACAAATTCTTGAAGACAGACACTTGCAGAGTGCGGCTAATCTCCTTGAGAACTATGTGTAAAAAGTAATTTGAACTGTTAAAGTTTAGTAGTTTAGTAACTGTTAAAAGTTTTCGACATTCATTCATAACTGAGAGGCAAATAGAGTTATCGTTATGTGCTTAATTCTAGTGAAATTCTTTTAAATGGAACCACATTTTGACCGAGTTATTAATTTTAAAGAAGCCATGTATTGCGCTCCATACATTATATTCTATATCTGTCCGTGTGTACACTTGTTCAAAGAGATGTATAGTACATGATTGTTTCGTATATACCGATATATTACTGGTGTTTGATTGTACACGCAATACGAGCTAGAAATAATTTGCATTCGTTCATATATTACAATTTCACTAACATAATTATTTTCCACAATTGCATAAAATTATTTCTAAAATCAATATGTATTGCATTTTATGCTTCAAGTTCCCCTTCTTCTTTTTTTCCTCATAATTTGTTTAATTTGAGAATCAGATTCTTAAAATGTGTTTCTGAAAAATGTATCGATTTTTAAATGACAAAAATTGTATTTAAATGTTTATTGTTGGCAACTATATATACACCTTAACAGTGTGTCTTATATCTAGGTCAAAATATCAACAATTGTATTCCGTATTTTCACTTTGCTATAATATTGTATTATATTAATTCATTGTAAAATGGAATCGTCTAAGACAAAAATAAATTTAAAAATATTATCTTATCAATTTTATTTTCAGTTAACACGGAAATATTCATTATTTTCTGTTTAACTTTCGTTTTCCTTTACGTACAATGTTGTGGAAACGGTTCATCTTTAAACAGTTGACAGAAATAAAAAAAAATATCATAAAAACCAAAATTAGCTAAATATATATTACTAAATTGCATCTTATTAAATAATCGTCTCCTTACCACGTAAAGAAGTGGCAAGATGATCACGCACTGACACGTCCAAGCCAACTTATCAAAGCTTTTGTAAAGTTATGGAACGCTGATCTTGCATTCACAAGAGGACATTTTATTCAGTCTATGCTATTTATAAAGTAATACTTATAAATATAATATAAATATAAAAATCTGAATGAAGTGACGTAGAACAAAGTAATACAATATCAACTTCTTGATTTTAAAGCACAAAGACTACCATGACAATATTATTTGAAATATAGGACAAGCGCAATATGATGCAGATAAAAACATGCGTAAAAAGGGGGAGGGGAATCCAGTTTAGAAAAAAAAAAGTTCCAGCTACTCATTTATTAAATATCTGGTTGGCTCAGAATCAAGATAACATGTCCGAGTGGAGTGACATGTCTATCCGTATAATGTTGTTTCAGTGAGCTAGCACTACAAATATCCAACTAGGTGCGTTATTGGGGACGTAATGGTCGTGATCGTATGATGGTTGGATTGACAACTACCTATTGAATCAGTGCCTATCCCCACTGAAGTTGTGAGTTCGAATCTCTCGCAGGAATGATCTACCCGACATAACATTATGTGATAAAGCTTGTTGGTAACTTGTGAAAGGTTGGTGGGTTTTTCCGGGCACTCTGGTTTCCTCCACTAATAAAACTGACCATCACGATATAGCTGAAATATTTTTGAATGTGGCGTTAAACACCATAACCCCAACACTAACCAAGTCATATATATACAATCCGACAAAAGTTAAGCACCACCTGACTTGTTTCAATAATATCTTTTCTAATAATGAACTTATTTCAAATCGGTTTGCTGTTTTCGTTACCTGTACACACATACTTACTTTTTATTTATGTACATATGACAGGGTGTGTAAAGTGCCACGTGTACTTTTCAACATTTGTGTTTGCGAACGAAAGCTGATTTTCTTTGTGTAGAGTTTTAAGTTTCATTTTCTATTGGTTTGGTATGGTGCGGCGAAAATTAACCATACCAGAAAGGTGGCAAGCTGTTGGCATGCATAACGGTGGTTTTAGCCATATAAGTGTGGCAGACCACTTCAGGGTTAACCATTCCATCATTGTACGACTGATACAGCGTTTTCGTCAAACGGGGAATGTTACTGACCGTCCACGTGCAGGTAGACCTCGCAAAACGACACCGAGAGAGGACCGGTTCATATCCAGACGGACGCGGCAACGGCCGTTCAGAACAGCTGGTGCACTTCGTGGTAATTTAGCGTTTGGAGACCACATTAGCACACGCACTGTAATCAGACGCCTCCACCATCAGGGAATGCGAGCGCGACGACCCATAAAACGTCCACAGTTGACATTACGTCATCGCCATGCTCGATTTGACTGGTCACATGATCATTTGGGGTGGACTATTCGCACATGGAGACGGGTCCACTGGTCTGATGAAAGTCGTTTTTTGTTACGCCCTACCGACGGTCGTGCATAGGTTTGACGCCAACGAAACACTTCATTTCAGGACAACCGCATTTTGGGCACAACTGCTTTTGGGGGTGGGGGTGTAACTGTCTGGGGTTGTTTTTCCTTTGACTGTAAGTTGGACTTGTACGTTCTTGATGGTAATCTGACAGGCCAAAATTACCATGACAATGTGCTCGCTCCACGCGTAGTCCACCATTTCGACAATCATGCGTTGGCTGACAGGCCAATGTTCATGGACGACAACGCTAGGCCACATAGAGCCCGAATTGTACAATATTTTTACAGCAAGAGGCTGTTCAGACATATCCATGGCCTGCGATGTCGCCAGACATGAACCCTATAGAGCATGTATGGGACTTTATTGGCCGAAAAATTAACCAACGCAATCGAAAATGTCAAAATATTGACGAATTAAGAACTGCTATCTTACAGGAGTGGAAACAGTTCCCCCAAGAACGGCTTAGGTGTCATGTGCGAAGCATGACGAGGCATGTTGCAGAACTTCACAATAAACGCGGTGGGTATACTCGTTATTGATTTTTATGCCTTACACATACGCACAACAGATGCATTTAAAAGTTCCTAATTTCTGAAGACTCTGCATTTTAATGCAATGTTGAAAACTTCCATCAAAGACAAACTGGTTTTACGTTTTTCCAGCGCCTGTTTTGAACCCCATTTTTGCCACGTCATAGTCACGTCTTTCATGATGATAAATACTTCGTAGATTGGTAATTTTAGAGCCCTTGGTGTAGTCTTTTAAGAAGTGTAAGAAAAATGGTGATATCTATTTTATTGTTTTAACAGTATTGATGTAAAAAAATATATCGATAAAAATATAGGGTGGTGCTTAACTTTTGTCGGAGTGTAATATGTTACCTTTTAAACCTTTTACCTTTTTTCTGTGATTACATGAAGTGTATAATATGATGGTACTATGGTGTCTATATCAAAAACACATTACAAATTAATAAAACGTTTTATATCTTAGAATATAAGAATATCCTATAATTTATTGAAGACACTCCGCTATAATTTCGATGCTAGCTGTATATATGTCTGTTGTTTAAAACGAAACTCTTAAGAAGATTTAAGAGTATTATTTTTCTCTTAATACGAATATTCATAATGAAAAATGTATATGGAATAAGCATATGATAGTTACCTCTTCTGTTAACGAGCTGTATTCATATCAGTTATTTCACTGCATATTTAATTAGCGTTGAATGCAAAAATATCATATATTTTGCGCATCTTTTTAGCTATCTGTGTTGTGTATTATATTATTTGTTTGTCTTCGTCCTGTGTCTTGTGTGCCGAATGTTGCATGTTTCTCAGGATTGCCCATTCGTGATTGCCCCATCTGTATTCTATAACTTTTATTCATTAAGATTTCAGCTTAAGCATATATCAAAAACGAAGATATCTTATTTAATGCACATGAAGCCTTTCTGGAATAACCTGCATCAGGTTTGCACAGTCGAAAGATTGGAAAACCAAATAATTTAAATATTTGGGAGAAAGAATAAAAGTATTAGAAATACTTTGCAAGCAAATTAACGATTTCAAAGCTTTGAATATCGACAGAAAGAATTAATGCCCATGAAGCATAACATGCACTATTCACACGATGTGTGCCATCAATAGACCACGAACTGCTTACCTGTTCAGCACATACCAGTTTATCCCCAGTTTTTAGTGGTATTTGTATTGTTCTGTATAGTGTTTTATCGATCATTGTTTTTCCATTTGTCCCTTTTCGTTTGACCATTGTGTTGTCTGTCCTTTGATTTACGACTTCTGATTATCAAGTTGGTATATTAAAACTTTTCATATTGACGATAATCTCTGAAGTGGCCACCCTCGGCAGATGTGGCTGCATGCGTACAACGTGTGTTGTTGGTGTAAATATAGCACAGTTGCAGACAAATTTCAGAAGGGGAAGAAAGCCGTTCTTACACTAATTGCCTTTTGTTCTTCTATAAAAAAAAAACTCGGATCATTTATTTAACATTGAATGCTCTGTGGTTTTTGTACTGACATATTGAGTTGAGCGATTCATTTGTATTTGTAAACAGTTTGTCTGGACATGGAGTCTGCAAACAGCTGCTACCTCGTCTGTTAATGGGGTATGTGAAGATTGGTTATTCCTGTGCATAGTGGATTTACATTGACATGTAATATATGCAGTAATCCACATAGTTTTTTCTAGATTAATCGTGTGGTATTCCTTAACATATTACAGAGATAATAAAGTGTATTTAAAAAATAAAATGAATATATTTTTTTAATGATAAATTTATAAAAATCATTAAAAATACTTTGTAAAAATAGCTCCTCCATTTGTGCCAATTATGTTTTTGAATGTCTCGAATATCCACAAATTGATTCAATATCCAGGTTGCACAAATTGCACTATGAGTATCGCCTTATTCACCAAAACGTCTGACGTGTGGTAATCGTGTCAAGATGGCTGAGTTGCAAACAAAGCCGACAATGAGAAGAAAGTCGCTGCTATCTCATTCTGTATCCTACGAAAAAGAAGTGAACATTTATGTTGACGACTAGTATTATCGTTGGAACTAGGTGAAAACTGCTCTAAGATTAAAAGTTTATGCCGCTTTGACGAAACGTGCTAGTCAATGTCCATGATGTGTTTGCACCTGGTACGATTCTAACTTTTACAAACCTCGGCACCGGCCAGTAATGCAAGGTTAATTAATTACAGTTGTTTGTAGGAGAGCTCGTGTCTTATTTAGATTGTTGATAGTGGTGTTGTGTTTTTCTTCGTATTGTGTACCATGTGTTGTCAGTTTCTCTAGATTGTCAATGTTTGATTGCCCTTTCGGTATTCTCTAACGTTCATTCGACTTCTTGGTATGCAAAAATTACCAACGAACTATGTAACTTTAATGATGCTTTTTTGAAAGTAAACTGACTTTTAATGAATAATGATAACTTATTTAAACGTCTGTAAGGAAAAATCAAATAATAAAAATGATCTTTATTAAGCCTTTGACAATGCGATCGGACGCAAATTAATATCAACTTACAACTGTTCTACCCACATAGCATCAATGACTGATACGTCAGCAAAATAATTTAATACCATATGTAATTTGAAATATTAACAATTAAGAATAAGATTATATCTAAAAAGAGCTTGAAGATACCAAAGGGGATATTGAAGGAGAACAGACAACACAATGGCCAAAAGAAAAAGTACAAAAGGACAATCAACGATCTACAAAACATACATATAAAGCTAAAGATCGAGTGACACGAACCCCACTAAAACTAGGGTGAACTCAGGTACTCCAGAAGGGTAAGCAGTTCCTGCTCCACTGTTGAATTCAAAATATTTTACAATTTAAATTCTTTTATTGGATGTAAACTACTTCTAAAGCTGATATCTTGCATAGCGTCAACAGCGGTTTGTTATATAATTAGCGAGGCCACATTTTACAATATGCGTATACCGTGTATATCGCACTGCCATATGCCTAGCACGAAATTCACGTTCTGAATACCATGTTAACTATGAAAGTGCGTGCATGTATGTTGCTTCAATTTGTAACAGTGAACAGAAAAGAACGGAAATAATGATAAGAAAAAAAGAACCCTCACATCCCAATTCTCTTAATTGATAAATAAAAACGTAGATATCGAATGTAATGCGCTCGACACGTTTCTAGAATTACCTTCGTCAGGTTATCTAAAGATTGGAAAGCCAAGTAAATTAAAAGTCTTTGGGAGCAAGAAAATAGTCTAAACAGAATAGCCAAAATCGGCTACGGTCACATATGGCTGAAAGAGGAGAACCTTAGTTGTATTAATAATCACATGAATTAAGCTGGAAGTTTCCATATATTTGATAAGCCATGTGAGTGCAGAAACACTGACTACTGGGTGGACAATACCCTCGGGGACTAATAGTCCACCAGCAGAGGTATCGACCCAGTGACAGAAACATTGACTACTGGGTGGATGATACACTCGGGGACTAATAGTCCACCAGTAGAGGTATCGACCCAGTGACAGAAACATTGACTACTGGGTGGATGATACACTCGGGGACTAATAGTCCACCAGCAGAGGTATCGACCCAGTGATAGTAATAAAAACGTAGAAATAGAATTTCTGCTGTTTCTAAATTTTTTGTTCAGATATGTTTTTTTCATAAAACATTTGAGCTGAATGTTGGACAAAACTGAGTGAAATGAAATCCTCTTGTCGTCATAGCACAACAGTAAAACATGATGGCGGAATTTGTCGAAATTTGTTGCTTTTGTTGGCCCACCAGCTAGTACTTTGATTATACTGACTGGGCTGGCCTTCAGTGTTTAATTGTCCTCATATTTGATTGTTGACCAATACGTAACACAAGTCTTGCTTGTTGTTTACACCTTATTTGAGGCTGATTGAAAGTAAGATTTCCCTTAGCAAACTTTATATTAAATTTTAATATATTTGTTGTACTTGAATAAACGTTAAAGAATACATAAGGGGAAATCAAAATGGACAATCCAGAGAAACTGACAACATAGGGTCCCCAAGACGAAGAACAACAAAACAAAAACACAACACGATATGCGTTGGTTACCACTATACGCAAACAATCACAAAGAACGTAAATAAAACATGAGCCCTACTACAAACAACTTGGTTCAAATAAGACAAAGCAATTTTCCTCACTAATATATATATATAAAACAAAAGATTGAGGCAATGGGATATTTGATTTTTGCCATCTTTCGTGTTTGTATACTGTTTTATATGTTTTAAGACATAGATAAGGGGTTGACTAGTTAATGGTATTATCATATAGGTAGAGTGGCAGTCGTGGTCGTGGTCGTATGGTAGTTGAATTTACAACTGCCTGTGCAATCAGTGCCTATCGCCACTAAAGTTGTGATTTTGAACCCCGTTCATCGCGAGGTGTTCTCTATACAACATTATGTGATCAAGTTGTCAGTAACTTGCGACTGGTGAGTGGTTTTCTCCAGGTACTCCAGTTTCCTCCACCAATAAAACTGATCGCCACGATATAGCTGAAATATTGTTGAAAGTGGCGTTAAACACCATAACCCAATATAGGTAGATATTCTGACAACATAAAACAAGTATATATTCCAACTGTCTACTTCGGATTTTTTCAGAAGCTGATATTTTTCTTTTTCTTTCATATTTCGAGAATCTGAAACATGAGAAGCAGTAATATGTATATATTGTCTGGCTTTGGATATTATTAAATAGCAGCCGTCTTCATTTCTAAGAGCATTAAGATTGACAATATCCTTTAAAGGCAGATAATAACCTACTTATTTCGGTTAAAAAACCATTCCTTATTGATCAGAGGCTAACATACTAACACCCGATATGTTTTCGATCTGTCATGTTTACTTTATTGCAAATACAAATGTGGCGGAGTTAAATCGATTAATGGGATCGCAATTCTCCGACGCTTGATTGATCCCAACTCTCCCACGCTTGATTGATCCCAACTCTCCCAGGCTTGATTGATCCCAACTCTCCCACGCTTGATTGATCCCAACTCTCCCACGCTTGATTGATCCCAGCTCTCCCACGCTTGATTGATCCCAACTCTCCCACGCTTGATTGATTCCAACTCTCCCACGCTTGATTGATCCCAGCTCTCCCACGCTTGATTGGTCCCAACTCTCTCACGCTTGATTATTAGATCTCCAGCGGCAATACATGTACATACAAACGAAACAAAAGCCGCACTCCGCTTTCACACAAAACGTAAGAATGTAAAGGTGTATATTATATTTTGCCTTTTAATTTTTCTTGGCAAACCAGACAAAATATAATTACATAATGTCGTAACCACCGAGCACAGACAAATCTACAGAACGTAATGATTACTATTGAACATTGTATATCATTTAGGTGTTAGAAACGGTATATAATGTCTCATTCTCGAGAATGTTATATCATAAACTTTGTCTAGCACCTGAATAACTATAATAACATGGTGCATAGTTTTGAATATTAAAAGTTCAACATGTTCATGTCGTTTTAACATTACAGAAAGGTCATTTCTCTATCGGACGTCGCTTTTGTATGGTAGGATACGCTAAAATTCGTCAACATCCGTTACGTCATATCGATGACATTTCAGCTCCATTCTAACTTTTTTTCAGGAAAACCAGCATAAGAAAATCTGAAATGACATTGTAAACCGTAATAGGATAGAAAACCAATCATCATCTGAATCACGTGATGTATTTTACGGCAATTTTCTGTAGACATGTGATAACTACTGGAGATTACTACTAAGCAAAACGAACTTCTTTTCTCTATGAGGTAGAATTTATCCCGTTTTCCCCCGAAAACAATGAGAAATATCAACTTTATTTTGTCTGTTCCATATATAGATAATGCTTTGTCAGTGATAATTCCTGAACTCATTTACTGATTTCTTTATAGGGCTCTATAATTTTAGACATATTAGAAATTAAAAAGGCCTAATCATACTTACAACTGTTTAGTTGTCTTTTTTTAAAGCTTATTACAATTGGGCACCAACACAATCTATTGAAGTGTCCAAGCCCGGAAAGTGAACGGTCATGTATTTGTGTGTTAATGTCATAGATCCTGCCTCTTTCTGTGATTTCCTATTGGATTTTGGATCTGTTCCGGTGGCGTGGTATTTGTTTTGATTTCATTTCATTACCCGGTGATATCAATTTTCCTATCGATATTATGTTTTCCATTTAAAGTAGAATATCACTATCCCATGCATATGTGTCTATGTATCATAATTGATCCTCTATTCTAGAATATGTATCAATTACTAGAATGCATTAAACAGGAGATTACATCTGTGTCAAACGAATTACTTGTTCAGAAATCAACTACTTAGACTAATATTAGACTAAGATCATCTTACAAAAAGTGTTATGGTCATCATCATGAATTAATAAACCATTACGATGATGTTTGTGCTTTAGCTTCTTGCAAGCATGTAAGCTACGATGCAAAGTATTTGTAAACATGTTAACTACCGATATAACTAGAATGGTCTTGCCATATGTAAGCATGTATACTTCCGATGTAACTAGAATTGTCTGTAGTATTTGTAAACACGTTAAATACTGATGTAACTAAAATGATATTGCTTGTAACACCCTTCCGGAGCACCCGATTTCGCCCCCGCATTTTTACTTGTCTTAGTGGGTTTCGTGTTATTCGTGTTGTCATATTACATGTCTTCGCGTTTTTAGTTCCATGTTGTGCTTGACTTCCATTTGTTTTGTAGTGAGTTCATGTTTTATTTATGTTATTTTGTATTTATTTACGTATACTAGTGTCCAACACGATTTCCATACCAGATAATATTTGTCACGTTTAACAGTAACACAACGATTATCACAATTGGAGCCGGAGCTGTAAGCCCTGTCGGAGCGCCTGAGATCACCTCGGTTTTTAGTGGGGTTCGTGTTGCTCGATCTTTAGTTTTCTGTGTAGTGTCTTGTAGATTATTGTTTTCTGTATAGTATTTTGTAGATTATTGTTTTCTGTGTAGTGCTTTGTAGATTATTGTTTTCTGAAGTGTTTTGTAGATTATTGTTTTCTGTGTAGTGTTTTGTAAATTATTGTTTTCTGTAGTGTTTTCTAGATTATTGTTTTCTGTATAGTGTTTTGTAAATTATTGTTTTCTGTGTAGTGTTTTGTAGATTATTGTTTTCTGTATAGTGTTTTGTAGATTATTGTTTTCTGTATAGTGTTTTGTAGATTATTGTTTTCTGTATAGTGTTTTGTAGATTATTGTTTTCTGTGTAGTGTTTTGTAGATTATTGTTTTCTGTATAGTGTTTTGTAGATTATTGTTTTCTGTATAGTGTTTTGTAGATTATTGTTTTCTGTATAGTGTTTTGTAGATTATTGTTTTCTGCGTAGTGTTTTGTAGATTGTTTTCTGTATAGTGTTTTGTAGATTATTGTTTTCTGTATAGTGTTCTGTAGATTATTGTTTTCTGTGTAGTGTTTTGTAGATTATTGTTTTCTGTGTAGTGTTTTGTAGATTATTGTTTTCTGCATAGTGTTTTGTAGATTATTGTTTTCTGTATAGTGTTTTGTAGATTATTGTTTTCTGTGTAGTGTTTTGTAGATTATTGTTTTCTGTATAGTGTTTTGTAGATTATTGTTTTCTGTATAGTGTTTTGTAGATTATTGTTTTCTGCGTAGTGTTTTGTAGATTGTTTTCTGTATAGTGTTTTGTAGATTATTGTTTTCTGTATAGTGTTCTGTAGATTATTGTTTTCTGTGTAGTGTTTTGTAGATTATTGTTTTCTGTATAGTGTTTTGTAGATTATTGTTTTCTGCATAGTGTTTTGTAGATTATTGTTTTCTGTGTAGTGTTTTGTAGATTATTGTTTTCTGTATAGTGTCTTGTAGATTATTGTTTTCTGTATAGTATTTTGTAGATTATTGTTTTCTGCATAGTGTTTTGTAGATTATTGTTTTCTGTGTAGTGTTTTGTAGCTGATTGTTTTCTGTATAGTGATTTGCAGATTATTGTTTTCTGCATAGTGTTTTGTAGATTATTGTTTTCTGCATAGTGTTTTGTAGATTATTGTTTTCTGTATAGTGTTTTGTAGATTATTGTTTTCTGTATAGTGTTTTGTAGATTATTGTTTTCTGTATAGTTTTTGTAGATTATTGTTTTCTGTATAGTGTTTTGTAGATTATTGTTTTCTGTATAGTGTTTTGTAAATTATTGTTTTCTGTGTAGTGTTTTGTAGATTATTGTTTTCTGTATAGTGTTTTGTAAATTATTGTTTTCTGTATAGTGTCTTGTAGATTATTGTTTTCTGTGTAGTGTTTTGTAGATTATTGTTTTATGTATAGTGTTTTGTAGATTATTGTTTTCTGTATAGTGTTTTGTAGATTATTGTTTTCTGCATAGTGTTTTGTAGATTAATGTTTTCTGTATAGTGTTTTGTAGATTATTGTTTTCTGTGTAGTGTTTTGTAGATTATTGTTTTCTGCATAGTGTTTTGTAGATTATTGTTTTCTGTATAGTGTTTTGTAGATTATTGTTTTCTGCATAGTGTTTTGTAGATTATTGTTTTCTGTATAGTTTTTGTAGATTATTGTTTGCTGTATAGTGTTTTGTAGATTATTGTTTTCTGTATAGTGTTTTGTAGATTATTGTTTTCTGCATAGTGTTTTGTAGATTAATGTTTTCTGTATAGTGTTTTGTAGATTATTGTTTTCTGTGTAGTGTTTTGTAGATTATTGTTTTCTGCATAGTGTTTTGTAGATTATTGTTTTCTGTATAGTGTTTTGTAGATTATTGTTTTCTGCATAGTGTTTTGTAGATTATTGTTTTCTGTATAGTTTTTGTAGATTATTGTTTGCTGTATAGTGTTTTGTAGATTATTGTTTTCTGTATAGTGTTTTGTAGATTATTGTTTTTTGTGTAGTGTTTTATAGATTGTTGTTTTCTGTATAGTGTTTTGTAGATTATTGTTTTCTGTGTAGTGTTTTGTAGATTATTGTTTTCTGTATAGTTTTTTGTAGATTATTGTTTTCTGTAGTGTTTTGTAGATTATTGTTTTCTGTGTAGTGTTTTGTAGATTATTGTTTTCTGCATAGTGTTTTGTAGATTATTGTTTTCTGTATAGTGTTTTATAGATTGTTGTTTTCTGTGTAGTGTTTGGTAGATTATTGTTTTCTGTATAGTGTTTTGTAGATTATTGTTTTCTGCATAGTGTTTTGTAGATTATTGTTTTCTGCATAGTGTTTTATAGATTGTTGTTTTCTGTGTAGTGTTTGGTAGATTATTGTTTTCTGTATAGTGTTTTATAGATTGTTGTTTTCTGTATAGTGTTTTATAGATTGTTGTTTTCTGTATAGTGTTTTATAGATTGTTGTTTTCTGTGTAGTGTTTGGTAGATTATTGTTTTCTGTATAGTGTTTTGTAGATTATTGTTTTCTGCATAGTGTTTTGTAGATTATTGTTTTCTGCATAGTGTTTTATAGATTGTTGTTTTCTGTGTAGTGTTTGGTAGATTATTGTTTTCTGTATAGTGTTTTGTAAATTATTGTTTTCTGTATAGTGTCTTGTAGATTATTGTTTTCTGTATAGTGTTTTATAGATTGTTGTTTTCTGTATAGTGTCTTGTAGATTGTTGTTTTCTGTATAGTGTTTTGTAAATTATTGTTTTCTGTATAGTGTTTTGTAGATTATTGTTTTCTGTGTAGTGTTTTGTAGATTATTGTTTTCTGCATAGTGTTTTATAGATTGTTGTTTTCTGTATAGTGTTTTATAGATTGTTGTTTTCTGTGTAGTGTTTTGTAGATTATTGTTTTCTGTATAGTGTTTTGTAAATTATTGTTTTCTGTATAGTGTCTTGTAGATTATTGTTTTCTGTATAGTGTTTTGTAGATTGTTGTTTTCTGTATAGTGTTTTGTAGATTATTGTTTTCTGTATAGTGTTTTGTAGATTATTGTTTTCTGCATAGTGTTTTGTAGATTATTGTTTTCTGTATAGTGTTTTGTAGATTATTGTTTTCTGTATAGTGTCTTGTAGATTATTGTTTTCTGTATAGTGTCTTGTAGATTATTGTTTTCTGTATAGTGTTTTGTAGATTATTGTTTTCTGTATAGTGTTTTATAGATTGTTGTTTTCTGTGTAGTGTTTGGTAGATTATTGTTTTCTGTGTAGTGTTTTGTAGATTATTGTTTTCTGTATAGTGTTTTGTAAATTATTGTTTTCTGTATAGTGTCTTGTAGATTATTGTTTTCTGTATAGTGTTTTGTAGATTATTGTTTTCTGTATAGTGTTTTGTAGATTATTGTTTTCTGTATGGTGTTTTGTAGATTATTGTTTTCTGTATAGTGTTTTGTATATTATTGTTTTCTGTGTAGTGTTTTGTAGATTATTGTTTTCTGTATAGTGTTTTGTAGATTATTGTTTTCTGTATAGTGTCTTGTAGATTATTGTTTTCTGTGTAGTGTTTTGTAGATTATTGTTTTCTGTATAGTGTTTTGTAGATTATTGTTTTCTGCATAGTGTTTTGTAGATTATTGTTTTCTGTATAGTGTTTTGTAGATTATTGTTTTCTGTATAGTGTTTTGTAGATTATTGTTTTCTGCATAGTGTTTTGTAGATTGTTGTTTTCTGTAGTGTTTTGTAGATTATTGTTTTCTGTATAGTGTTTTGTAGATTATTGTTTTCTGTATAGTGTTTTGTAGATTATTGTTTTCTGTATAGTGTTTTGTAGATTATTGTTTTTTGCATAGTGTTTTGTAGATTATTGTTTTCTGTATAGTGTTTTGTAGATTATTGTTTTCTGTGTAGTGTTTTGTAGATTATTGTTTTCTGCATAGTGTTTTGTAGATTATTGTTTTCTGTATAGTTTTTGTAGATTATTCTTTTCTGTATAGTGTTTTGTAGATTATTGTTTTCTGTATAGTGTTTTGTAGATTATTGTTTTCTGTGTAGTGTTTTGTAGATTATTGTTTTCTGTATAGTTTTTAGTAGATTATTGTTTTCTGTATAGTGTTTTGTAGATTATTGTTTTCTGTGTAGTGTTTTGTAGATTATTGTTTTCTGTATAGTGTTTGTAGATTATTGTTTTCTGTATAGTGTTTTGTAGATTATTGTTTTCTGTATAGTGTTTTGTAGATTATTGTTTTTTGTGTAGTGTTTTATAGATTGTTGTTTTCTGTATAGTGTTTTGTAGATTATTGTTTTCTGCATAGTGTTTTGTAGATTATTGTTTTCTGTATAGTGTTTGTAGATTATTGTTTTCTGTATAGTGTTTTGTAGATTATTGTTTTCTGTATAGTGTTTTGTAGATTATTGTTTTTTGTGTAGTGTTTTATAGATTGTTGTTTTCTGTATAGTGTTTTGTAGATTATTGTTTTCTGTGTAGTGTTTTGTAGATTATTGTTTTCTGCATAGTGTTTTGTAGATTATTGTTTTCTGTATAGTGTTTTATAGATTGTTGTTTTCTGTGTAGTGTTTTGTAGATTGTTGTTTTCTGTGTAGTGTTTTGTAGATTATTGTTTTCTGTATAGTGTTTTGTAAATTATTGTTTTCTGTGTAGTGTTTTGTAGATTATTGTTTTCTGTGTAGTGTTTTGTAGATTATTGTT